>JARQOC010000004.1:116680158-117311110 GCA_033576535.1 Allobates femoralis | reverse complement strand
TCCAATTTTGATCTGGGGGTCAGATCAACACTGGCAATGCAAGTATGTTTATGGGATCAAATTCGGGTGACATCTCAGTATAGTCCAGTTTTCACCCGCTGTCAGAAAGGACAAGGTGGAAAAACTATTTTTTTTTTCTCCACGCACAAGAAAAATAGATGACACTTGGAACATACTCTGATCAAGGTCCAATCCAAAACATTGGTCCCTTTTTCTTGCACATGGATAAAACGGAAATTGGAATAACCACTTACATTCCTGCCTAGTGTCCGTTCAACTTTGAGTTATTATAATAATTATTAATAATTTATAGCGCACCGTTGATTCCATGGTGCTGTACATGAGAAAGGGATACATACAAAGAAGTTAAAAATACAATGAACAAACTAACAGTGACAGACCGATACAGAGGGGAGAGAGAGAGCCCTGCCCATGCAGGCTTACATTCTACAGGGCAATGGAGAAGACACAGTAGATTTGGTCTGCTTTGGTGGTGGTGGAGCCCCGGTGTTGAGGTGGCATTGTGTTCACTGCAGGTTGCAGGCTGTTCTGAAGACATGGGGTTTGAGGTTCCGCTTGAAGGTTTCGAGTGTGGAGTACAGTTGGACGTTTTGGGGTGCAAAATTCCAGAGAATGGGGATGCTCGGGCGAAGTCTTGCAGGCGGTTAGATGAGAAACGTAGAAGTGTGGAGGAGAGAAGGAGGTTTTGGGAGGATCGAAGATTATGAGTTGGATGATAGCAGTAGATTAGTTCAGAGATATATGGGGGTGAACAGATTGTGGACGGCTTTGTAAGTCAATGTTAGTAGTTTGAATTGGATGCGCTGGTGAATTGGAAACCAGTGGAAGGATTTGCAGAGGGGAGAAGTGGAGGAGCAGCGAGGAGAGAGAGGTGGATTAGTCGGGCAGCAGAGTTAAGGACAGATTGGAGAGGTGCAAGAGTTTTAGCAGGGAAGCCACAAAGGAGGAGGTTGCAGTAGTCGAGACGGGAGATGATGAGGGCATGCACTAGTAGTTTAGTAGATTGAGGGTTGCGGAAGGGACGGATTCTGGAAATATTTTTGAGTTGGAGGCGGCAGGAGGTGGCAAGGGCATGGATGTGCGGTTCGACGAACAAGGCAGAGTCAAGGGTTACTCCGGGGCAGCGGACTTCAGATACAGGGCAAAGTGTGATGTCAATTATTGTGATAGATAGGTCTGGTAAGGAAGGTGTGTGAGTTGGACAGTGAGTTGTATCTGAACGATTGGTTTCTAGTGATTGCCTAACCAACAGGTCTTCAATATTGTAGTCAAATAAGACAAACCCAACTAATCAATCAACTACACCTTTCACCATCTCTTACTGCTCTATTGACCATATTATATAATTTAGTGAGACCAGTTAATTTTTAGTAAAATGTAAATGGTTCATACCTTTCTGCCTGCCGCGCCAATGTTTGTCATAACTGTGCCAAACCCTGGCATGTGCCTGCAATATATAAAGATGTGGTTACACGAGGCCCAAGGCATATTCCATCATTTTTATCTTAATTTATTTTCCTTCTATACAATGTGTAAATTTATATGAATGTCTTCCATATGACTTATGTATAATTAGGGGCAATCTGTCACCACCTTTGTTCTGTCTTCTCTGAAAGCTGCATAAGGTAATGACAGACACACTGATTACATTATATATATTGCGTTTTCATGTATTTCTTTCTAGTCCTTTAATTAACTTTGTGTTTTACTATACTAACCATAGTCAGTGACGAACCTTAATGAGGTAATGGGCTGCCTTATATACTCCAGTTCCTCTGAGCTTTAGGCCTGGTGCATGTTCTCCTGTCTCGTATCCTTCAACAGCGATTGACTAAAAGATAAAGCAACACTTTGTGTGAAATCGGATTCTTCACATGTAAATGGACTACCATTGCAGGATCTGAATTTTATGGCTGAGTGTATTATGATAAATTGATATAACTAAATGCCTGTGTACAGTGCATTTTGGCAAAGCACTTCACATATTGTGAATATATTTGCTTCTGGGGTAATAGGTAATGGGCCTTCCCTGAGCAAACTCTTATGATTCGTGTCTACTGTTAGTTGGCGACTTTAGGTCGGGTCTACAGGACGACGTGCCGCAACAAAGGAATTTATCTAAAAAGTGAGCGACAAAAATATTTGTGCGACTTGTTGTTGCACGTCTATCTTACAGCTAGCATTGAAGTCAGTGGTGAGTTACATGTGACTTGCGACAGAAAATCCAACATATTCAGAAACATTTGTGATCGAGTTGCAGAATGTTGCAGGTCACAATGTGAAACCATAGAAAATCAATACGCCCAATCTTGCAATGTGTCGCTGCAATGTCAGTGTCAAACAGCATGTGTAGCCCTAGCCTTAGAGTTCATATGTATATACACTGAACAAAAATGTAAACAGTTTTGTTTTTGCTCCCATTTTTTCATGAGCTGAACTCAAAGATCTAAGACAGGGGTCTCAAACTCGGCTGGGTTGGTGGGCTGCACATAGAAAAAAATTGATATCGGGGGGCCGCATTGCTTGTAGGACTAAGGCCCCTTTCACATCAGCGTTATTAGAAAAATGCGGCAGTTGCGGTGGAAAAAACCGCATCTGCCGCCTAGCCGTCACACTTGCGGTTCACCTGCGGCAAGCCCCATGCAATGTCTATGGGGCTTGGGGAAGGTGCGGCAAGTGCGCTACAGTTGCGGTTTCGACACTTGCGGCAGATGCGGCCGTGAAAAAAACGCGATCAGCCGCGTTTTTTTGCTGCTGCATCTGCCGCAAGTGCCGAAACCGCCCCTGCCGCACACTTACCGCAAGCCCCATAGACAATGCATGGGGCTTGCCGCAAGTGCGGCCGTCATGCGGCAGATGCGTTTTTTTCACCGCAACTGCCGCATTTTTCTAATAACGCTAATGTGAAAGGGGCCTAAGTGACATTTTTAGTAACACCAGAATTTTTTGCTCAATGTAGTAATGTCCAAATCCTGATCCCCTTCTTGTAGTAATGTCCCCATCTTGGTCCCTTTCTTGTTGAGCTGCAGATGAGCTTCCCTGAGATGGTTACTGATAATTTGTGCATAAATTCTTTGATTATACAAACTGATTATTGCAGCAGCTGTCCGGGAGGCTGGTCTCAGACGATCTTGGAGATCTTCTTTTGATCCAGTGCAGACCACCATAATGACTTTTATTCATGAGTCATCACTGCACAAACCCTCTTAATCTTCTACTTCCAATGACTCTCTGTGCTGCCTACACAGCAATAGTGTTTTCCCTTTGTGCCACACTA
This sequence comes from Allobates femoralis, assembly GCA_033576535.1. Classification (NCBI taxonomy): domain Eukaryota; kingdom Metazoa; phylum Chordata; class Amphibia; order Anura; family Aromobatidae; genus Allobates; species Allobates femoralis. The sequence goes on along the minus strand of JARQOC010000004.1, from coordinate 117,307,812 downwards.
AGTAATTGTGCTTCTATGCAACAATAAGTCCTCCACAGACTGCATTGACCGATATTAATTTTTTTCAGCCATTGATGCAGCCAGTATTGATCATTGGCTGAAAAAAATCCAACCAGCGTTGTGAACAATTACAAATGCTCGTTCATCTGTTGAAATGAACAATACTCTGTTATGACTGAAATGAACCTTATCATTCAACTTTAATCTAATGTGTATGGGCTCCCATGGTGTAGATTATGGGGCCAATTGCATCTGCAGTGATCCCTATAGCTATGCAATTGTTGCTGTGCTTATTTTCTAGAGCTGTTACTCACCCAGGGATTGCTGAACGTGATCCAGTATTTCACCCGGTCACCAAATTTCTCAAAGCACAAGTTGGCATAATCATTAAAGTAAGAGATCATGGTGATGTTTTGCCAGCCACCAAACCTCTCCTGAAGGGTCTACAAGATCAAACAGAAGATAAAAAATGCCATAACTTTGTAAGATACGCCATTTACAGATGGATTTCTTGTCCTCATCTCGGTACGGAAATTCTGCATTTACAATAATTCATGCTCAGATGATAGATGCTTATAAAACATATAGTATAACAATGATATGGATTACCATTGCCCAGGACAATCTCTGTAGTCTGGCCTTAAGCCATTCATTCTATTTTATTCCACCCCCTACATCAAAAATGTCTCCCTGTGTGCTATTTATTAGTTAATCATGAAAAAATAAAAGGGAAGGTCATGCTCTTATGTAGCAAAAATGCTGCATTTTTTGTGTGCAGAAAAACTGCAATTAACAGCTCAAGTAAAATGGATGTGATTTCATGCTTAAGGTACTGTCACACGCGGCAATATTGCTAGCAATTTCACTGGCAATTTGCTGGTGCTGGTAAACAATGTTTGTGTGTGTGTGTCCTTACCCATATGCTTGCATTGAAAGCTCTAAGAAATGTAGATAAAAAAATGCAATTTTATTTTTAAGTGCAGAATCCCAACAATTCTACACTAGAAAACTGTATTAAAAAACCAAAACACTCAAAGAGGAAACGCATTAAAAATACCGCATCGAAAACGCAATAATCATAGCAGATTGTTAGTGTGGATTTTGGTATAAACACCTGCAGAAAAAAAACACATTGAGGGAAAAAAAAGCTATTTCACAAATAGCATGGCCTTAGGGTGCGTGCACACAATCCGGAATAGCAGGGTTTTGGCCTATTACTGCTGCGTCCAAAAAGCTGTGTTGTACAGTACCAGCACAGTGGATAGGATTTGTAGAAATCCAATGTGCGTCTCCACTCCGCAACTTTATCTCACCTGCGGTGTGTGTGTTGCTGGCTTTCCGCATCTCTGCAGCATGTTAATTTATTGCTGCGGAGTCTAAAACAGTCACCATCGGCTGTATGCAGGGAGAAGCCGCCCTGCACCCAGTGTAGATCGTGGGCACAGGGCGGCTGTGGTCTCTAATCACCCGCGGCTCCCCTCAGGTCCAGAGGCATTGCGTCCAAGACTCAGTGCCTCCGGATTATGTTCACACAACCTAATACTCATTTGCCCCAATCCTGGATGAAGCGCAGCTGAGGCCTTTACTACATTTATTGACATTACTACACTGTGTGCAGAATTATTAGGCAAGTTGTATTGTAGAGGATTATTTTTATTATTGACCAACAACTATGTTCTCAATCATCCCAAAAGACTCATAAATATCAAAGCTTAATATCTTTGGAAGTTGGAGTGTATTTTTTTTTTAGATTAGGCTATTTTAGGAGAATATCTGTTTGTGCAGGTAACTATTACTGTGCAGAATTATTAGGCAACTTAATAAAAACCAAATATATTCCCATGTCACTTGTTTATTTTCACCAGGTAAACTAATATAACTGCACAAAATGTAGGAAATACACATTTATGACATGCATTAACAAAACCCCAAAAAATTAGTGACCAATATAGCCACCTTTCTTTATGATGACACTCAACAGCCTTCCATCCATAGATTCTGTCAGTTGCTTGATCTGTTTACGATCAACATTGCGTGCAGCAGCCACCACAGCCTCCCAGACTCTATTCTGAGAGGTGTACTGTTATCCCTCCCTGTAGATATCACATTTTATGAGGGACCACAAGTTCTCTATGGGGTTCAGATTAGGTGAACAAGGGGGCCATGTCATTATTTTTTCTTCTTTTAGACCTTTACTGGCCAGCCACTCTGTGGAGTAGTTGTATGCATATGATGGAGCATTGTCCTGCATGAAAATCATGTTTTTCTTGAACTATACCGACTTCTTCCTGTACCACTGCTTGAAGAAGTAGTCTTCCAGAAACAGGCAGTAGGTCTGGGAGTTGAGCTTCACTCCATCCTCAACCCGAAAAGGTCTCACAAGTTCATCTTTGATGATACCAGCCCATACTAGTACCCCACCTCCACCTTGCTGGCATCTGAGTCGGAGTGGAGCTCTCTGCCCTTTACTGATCCAGCCTCTGGCCCATCCATCTGGCCCATCAAGAGTCACTCTCATTTCATCAGTCCATAAATCCTTTGAAAAATCAGTCTTAAGATATTTCTTGGCCCAGTCTTGACGTTTTATCTTATGTTTCTTGTTCAAAGATGGTTGTTTTTCAGCCTTCCTTACCTTGGCCATGTCCCTGAGTATGGCACACCTTGTGCTTTTTGATACTCCAGTAACGTTGCAGCTCTGAAATATTGCAAAACTGGTGGCAAATCGCATCTTGGCAGCTTCACGCTTGATTTTCCTCAATTCATGGGCAGTTATTTTGTGCCTTTTTTTGCCCAATACGCTTCTTGCGACCCTGTTGGCTATTTGCCATGAAACGCTTGATTGTTCAGTGATCACGCTTCAAAAGTTTGGCAATTTTAAGACTGCTGCATCGCAATTTTGGACTTTTCAGAACCCGTCAAATCTCTCTTGTGACCCATTTTGCCAAAGTAAAGGCATTTGCGTAATAATTAAGCACACCTTATATAGGGTGTTGATGTCATTACACCACACCCCTTCTCATTACAGAGATGCACATCACCTGACTTACTTAATTGGTAGTTGGCTCTCAAGCCTATACAGCCTGGAGTAGGACAACATGTATAAAAAGTATCATGTGATCAAAATACTCATTTGCCTAATAATTCTGCACACAGTGTATATAGAGACATTAATCTTGTTTATGATTAATTTTCATTTCCCATTTTTCTCTGAAAAATAATGTGTCTTTACGCAATTCTTGGATAAATTGTCAAGAAAAAAAGAAAATCATATTGATCTCACCTGTGGCAAGTCCCAATGATATAAGGTGACTAGTGGAGTAATGTTATTTTCAAGAAGAACATTGATTAAATCACTGTAGTATTTTATTCCTTTTTCATTAACATTTTCAGCTGTGGAAACAAATGTGGGGAAATTCCTCAATCACCATTGGAGCTTTTTCAGACATCGGTTTTTCATCTACCAGCCCTTTCCACATTTTTCACGGATAAATCCTGCATCTGTTATAGACTATGGGGGACTTAGTGGTCTGCACCAAAACATGGAGACATGCCCCGCTTTGATCCATCTCACTGATCAAACTCTACAATGAAATTCTATGGGTCCATAAAAAAAAATTGGACAGCACTGAGATGCCATCCGTGTGCCATCTGTGGGATGTCCGATTTTCATGTTTTTTGTTCAAGGCTTGAGAAATCTGACACATTGACCAAACAGTAATGAAAATTGATCACTGAGTGCATCCAGGATTCAGACATGGTTTCCCCGGCTGCTATTGCTCATGCTTACATTTCTCTAATTCCCCGAGACCTGGCAACAGACATGGTGGGGGAGTTGGCTTACTCCTGTTTCCACAATGTACTTTCCAGGTCATCCCTCCAACCCCATCACTCTCATTCCCCTCTTTTGAGGTCCACACAATTAGACTTCCGCCCCCTCCCCCTCAGAGTAGCGGTGGTATACCGGCCCCCAGGGTCACCCACCCAGTTACTCCACCATTTCTCCACGTGGCTGCCGCATTTCATGTCCTAAGAATTACTAACCCTTATCTGGGAGACTTTAACATCCCCATAAACAGCCCCATCTCCCCATCTGCATCCTAGCTCATATCTTTAACCACCTCTGTTGGCCTCTCACAGCTCTCAAACTCTGAGACACGCAAAGATGGAAACACCCTTAACCTGATCTTTGTCCGGCTCTGCTCAACCTCCTTAGATAATTAATCTCTTCCTCTCTCTGATCACAACATTCTCTCCTTCATGCTCACAAACCCTCACCAACCCCAACACAGCCCGACCTATCACACATTCAGAAATCTACAGGCCATTAACCCTCATACATTCACAGACTCTCTACATTCATCACTGTCCCCAATCTACTCATTCTCCTGTCCCGATCTGGCAGTAAACCACTTAAATAACTCTCTCAGAAGCACCCTGGACAAGTAGTGCCCCTCACCCTCCGCACCTCCAAACACAGAGTTAAACAGCCCTGGCTCACATCACAAACTCGATTCCTCCAGCGATGCTCTAGGAGTGCTGAACGTCTATGGAGGAAAAGCCGCACTCAAGAACACTTCATTCACTATAAATTCATGCTGAGAACTTACAACTTTGCCCTTGACCTCGCCAAACAAACTTACTTCACCACCCTGATCTCATTATCCAACAACCCAAAAAAACTCTTTGACACCTTTCACTCTTTCCTCAGTCCTAAAGTGCAGGCCCCTCTCACAGACCTCTGTGGTGATGACCTGGCTTCTTACTTCACAGAGAAAATAGAAAACATCCGTCAGGAGATCAACTCCCAACCTCAAATCGCTGTTACCCCTAAAGTCCCTTTAGCCTATAGAAAAAGGCTAAGGCTATTAAAAAATTGGCAATAATTTGGGGCACTGTTGAAGCTTTCGCATGGGGGCCCATGAGCTCCAAGTTACACCACTGAGCTCTATGAGAAAGTGACCTGACCTTACTTATAAGCTCTCAGCTTTGTCTTATAGAGCAGGGTCCCAAGCGATGGCCAAGTTGATCAGATGTACTTGTAAACCAGTACAAGATCAGTACAGCCAAGTCATTACAGTAGTAACTTAGCGTCTTATATAAGTTTGTAGCGGCAATATGTTTTTAGAAAGTAAATTTCACTGCTGGGTTAAATATGCATAAAAGTTAATAAATCAGATATGTTTTATGTAAGAACTCCTATAAAACTACAAAAAAGTAAATTAATTCTCACCTTTGATGCCTGTAGGAATTAAACGGGGCCAAGAAATAGAGAGTCTGTAATGAGAAACTTTCAGTTCCTTCAATAATTCTATGTCCTCCTGTGATAAATAACATACAACGTAAAGGTGTCATTCTGCAATCCTGAAGTGAAGAACAGCTTTCAATGTTTGACATATTGCCTGGGTAAAGGATATGTAATGAAAAAAATATCTGCTTTCTTCCAAAAAAAAAAAGCACCACACCTGCTCATGAGTTATACCTGGTACTATAATTCAGCTATATTAAAGTGAATGGAACTGACCTGCAATACCACACACAACCTGAGTACAGGTGTGGCACAGTTCTTGGAAGAAAGCAGCCATGTTTTCTTTTCTTTCAAATGAGAATTATGATGGAGCAAAAAGCAGCAGCGTGAATATGAAATGATCTCACCTTGACTTTGTAATACCCATCACATGAGGAATCTGCTGTCTGGTTCATGAATGTTTTTCCCTTCTTATGTGTGAACACATCCCAAATACTCTGTCCTTTTCCATCCTTGTCCCAGGCTCCTTCAGTTTGGTATGCTGAGCTGCCCACTCCCCACATGAAGTCTGTATGGTAGAGATGCACAGTCACATAGTGCAGAGTGGGCCAAACCAAAAGGTGGACAAAGTAGGCAGTTGCCTAGTGCACCAATCGAAGGGGGCACTACAATTTATGCAATTCCAAAAATGTTCTCGCTCTATGTTTCCTTTACAATTCAATTTCTCTATATGAAAAAGAACATTAAGGAATTTCAATTAAATTAACATCTATCATGCTGATCTTCTGGGGCCAAATAGCCCTAAAGAGCTTGTCCAACCTAAGAGTACTGGTCATATGCTTGCCACAGGTATCAAATGTATAACTGAAAACTTACTGGGTGGAAAAGTGCCATAATAAAAGGATCCTCTTTCTGTCTGTGTCCACTGAAATTCCTCGTCGGCCCAGCTACACAGAGCCAGGAGCAGCAGTGGAGTCACAACTGGAAACCTCATTCTATGAGGCGTGATGGTCGGCTCACAGGATCTCTTATCAGCAGGTTTTTTTTAGTTATCTGATTCTGTGATATTAAAAGACAGTTTAGGTAAATCACATAATCTCCAGTTTTATGTTAATTTATTTCCTATAGATTTGGATCAGACATTTATGATATCAAGAGACACATTCATATTTTCTCAATTGTAACACCCTCTTTTAAGAAAAACTATTGAAAAGTTGTTACAGTTTTGCCCCATTGAAAGGATCAGTGCAAAGTATTGGGAACTGTCATAAAAAGGCAATGAATTTAAAGAGGTTTTGGCAGGACCGACCACCCTGCTAATATGTGTGGGCCAACCAACTCTCCCCTAATAAATGATGCCAGAGTAGAGAAGGTAGAGAACTGTCAGATTGTTTCCGTGTATGAAAGTGGAAGGGCTGTCCACACCCCTTCGAAGAAAATGTGATGTTGTGCAATGCAATGCACTGTTTTAAAATGTGGCTTTATGGGTTTTGTAAATGACACCATAATTATGTGTTTTGTAAATGACAGCTCCATAATTGACAATGCCATCCAGTGTACATCTTGCCACATGTATGCAATCCTTGAACAGCCGGTCGAGGGTGCATACTGCTGTGTGAGATGTGAGTATGTTGTGCATTTGGAAGCCCAGATACTGGATCTAAATGAACAACTGGCAACGCTGAGATCCATAGACAATATGGAAAGGAGTCTGCTGCTCACTGAACAGCTGCTCAGTGGGATAGATGTGGGGGAGGATGGTAGCATGGAGCTGCAGGACAGTGAGGTAGCTAGCTGGGTGACAGTTAGAAGGTGGGGTAGAGGGAAGAGTGCCAGGGAGGCTAGCCCTGATCTGGCACACCCCAATAAATTTGCTAAGTTGGCAGATGAGGGGGGTGTGAGTTCAGGGATAGCACTGCTGCAGCAGGGCATGACCTCTGAAAGCCAGAGGAGTGTCTGCTCCAGTAAGGGGGAAAACAGGAGAGTAGGGCAGGCCAGACAGGTGCTGGTAGTGGGGGACTCAATTATTAGGGGAATAGATAGGGCAATCTGTCACAAAGACAGGGATCGTCGAACAGTGTGCTGCCTACCTGGCGCTCGAGTCCGGCACATCGCTGATCGGGTTGACAGATTACTGGGAGGGGCTGGTGAGGACCCAGCGGTCATAGTGCACATTGGCACAAATGACAAAGTTAGAGGTAGGTGGAAGGTCCTTAAAGATGATTTCAGGGAATTAGGCTGCAAGCTTAAGGCAAGGACCTCCAAGGTAGTATTCTCTGAAATACTGCCTGTACCACGTGCCACACCAGAGAGGCAACGGGAGATTAGGGAGATAAATAAGTGGCTCAGGAATTGGTGTAGGAAGGAGGGGTTTGGGTTCCTGGAGAACTGGGCCGACTTCTCTGTTGGCTACAGGTTCTATGCTAGGGACGGGCTGCACCTCAATGGGGAGGGTGCAGCTGTGCTGGGGGGGAAAATGGCTAGAAGGTTGGAGGAGTGTTTAAACTAGGGATTGGGGGGGAGGGTATTCATTGTATAGGAGGGGAAGATAGTGTAAACAGTAACCTGGGCACAAGTAATAAAATTGGGGGTGGCATGGGGGTGGGGGTTAGAACAGTCAATCTAGTAGGAAGGAATAGAAGTAAAGAGAGATGCATAAAGTGCATGTTCACTAATGCCAGAAGCCTCACCAACAAAATGGAGGAATTAGAATTGATTTTGTTGGAAAATAATTATGACATGGTGGGAATTTCGGAGACTTGGCTGGACGAGAGCCATGACTGGGCTGTTAATTTACAGGGCTATTGTCTGTTCAGAAATGACCGTACAAATAGGCGAGGAGGAGGTGTATGTTTATACGTAAAATCATCCTTAAAACCCATCCTGCGTGATAATATAGGTGAATCTAATGGAAATGTAGAGTCTCTGTGGGTGGAGATAAGGGGAGGGGGAAAAAATAATAAATTACTGATAGGGGTTTGTTATAAGACCCCAACAATAATGGAAGTGGAGGAGAATATCCTCATAAAGCAAATAGATGAAGCAGCGACTCAGGGAGAAGTCATTATTATGGGGGACTTCAACTACCCTGAAATACATTGGGGATCAGAAACCTGCAGTTCCAGCAAAGGTAATAAGTTTTTGAAAACTATAAGAGACAATTACCTTTCACAACTGGTTCAGGACCCAACAAGAAGGGGGCACTGCTGGACCTAATATTAACCAACAGGCCAGACCGCATATCAAATATACGGGTTGGAGGTCACTTGGGTAATAGTGATCATAACTTAATAAGCTTTCAAGTATCCTTTACTAAGACGTGTAGTAGAGGGGCCACAAGGACACTAAACTTCAGGAAGGCAAATTTCCAACGGTTGAGAGATGATCTTAGTGCAATAAACTGGGACGATGTCCTGAGACATAAAAGTACACAACACAAATGGGAGATGTTTATTAGCATCCTGAATAGGACCTGTGCACAATATATACCCTATGGGAATAAGCATGCTAGAAATAGGAGGAAACCACTATGGCTAAATAAAGCGGTAAGAAGTGCAATATGTGACAAAAAGAAAGCATTTAGGGAATTAAAGCAAGTAGGTAGTGATGAAGCATTAAATAAATACAGAAAATTAAATAACATTTGTAAAAAGCAAATCAAGGCAGCAAAGATTGAGACAGAGAGACTCATTGCCAGAGAAAGTAAAAAGAATCCCAAAATATTTTTTAACTACATAAATAGTAAGAAACTAAAAAATGATGGTGTTGGCCCCTTTAAAAATAGTCTGGGTGAAATGGTGGATGAGGATGAGGAAAAAGCAAATATGCTAAATGACTTTTTTTCAACGGTATTTACACAAGAAAATCCCATGACAGACAATATGATCAGTGATAACAAAAATTCTCAATTAAACGTCACCTGCTTAACCCAAGAGGAAGTACGGCATCGTCTAAAAATCACTAAAATTGACAAATCCCCGGGCCCAGATGGGATACACCCCAGAGTGCTGCAGGAATTAAGTACTGTCATAGATAGACCATTATTTTTAATATTTAAAGATTCCATAATAACAGGGTCTGTACCACAGGACTGGCGTATAGCAAATCTGGTGCCAATATTCAAAAAGGGGACAAAAACTGAACTTGGAAATTATAGGCCAGTAAGCTTAACCTCTACTGTGGGTAAAATCCTAGAGGGTTTTCTAAGAGATGCTATACTGGAGTATCTGAAGAAAAATAACCTCATGACCCATTATCAACATGGTTTTACGAGGGACCGTTCCTGTCAAACTAATCTAATAAGCTTCTATGAAGAAGTAAGTTCTGGACTGGACCAAGGAAATGCAGTGGATGTGGTGTATATGGACTTTTCAAAAGCTTTTGATACGGTGCCACACAAAAGGTTGATACATAAAATGAGGGCAATGGGGATAGGGGAAAATATGTGTAAGTGGGTTAAGAACTGGCTTAGTGATAGGAAACAAAGGGTGGTTATTAATGGAACATACTCAGAATGGGTCACAGTTAACAGTGGGGTACCACAGGGGTCAGTGTTGGGCCCGCTTCTATTTAATATATTTATTAATGACCTTGTAGGGGGCATACAGAGTAGAATCTCAATATTTGCAGATGACACTAAACTCTGCAGGGTAATCAATACAGAGGAGGACAATTTTATATTACAGGAGGATTTATGTAAACTAGAAGCTTGGGCTGCTAAATGGCAAATGCGCTTTAATGGGGATAAATGTAAAGTCATGCACTTGGGCAGAGGAAACAAAAGGTATAATTATGTGCTTAATTGTAAAACACTGGGCAAAACTGTCACTGAAAAAGACCTGGGTGTATGGGAAGATGACAAACTCACATTTAGTGGCCAGTGTCAGGCAGCTGCTGCAAAGGCAAATAAAATAATGGGATGTATTAAAAGAGGCATAGATGCTCATGAGGAGAACATAATTTTACCTCTATACAAGTCACTAGTGCGACCACACTTAGAATACTGTGTACAATTCTGGTCTCCGGTGTATAAGAAAGACATAGCTGAACTAGAGCGGGTCCAGAGAAGAGCGACAAAAGTTATTAGAGGACTAAGGGGTCTGCAATACCAAGACAGGTTATTAAACTTGGGGTTATTTAGCTTGGAAAAACGAAGGCTTAGGGGTGATCTTATAATAATGTATAAATATATGAGGGGGCAGTACAGAGACCTTTCTAATGATCTCTTTACTCTTAGGCCTGAGACTGGGACAAGGGGGCATCCTCTACGTCTGGAGGGAAGAAGGTTTAATCATAATCACAGACGCGGATTCTTTACTGTAAGAGCAGTGAGACTATGGAACTCTCTGCCACATGATGTTGTAATGAGTGAGTCACTACTAACATTTAAGAAGGGCCTGGATGCCTTTCTTGAAAACTATAATATTACCAGTTATATATACTAGATTCTTTGATAAGGCGTTGATCCAGGGAATTAGTCTGATTGCCGTATCTGGAGTCAGGAAGGAATTTTTTCCCCCAATGTGGAGATTAGTGTTGCCACATGGGTTTTTTTTTGCCTTCCTCTGGATCAACATGTTAGGCTATGGGTTGAACTAGATGGATTTAAAGTCTTCCTTCAACCTTAAAAACTATGTTACTATGTTACTATGTTAATAGAGGTAAAGAGAGATGCATAAAGTGCATGTACACTAATGCCAGAAGCCTCACCAACAAAATGGAAGAATTAGAATTGATTTTGTTGGAAAATAATTATGACATGGTGGGGATATTAGAGACCTGGCTGGACGAGAGCCATGACTGGGCTGTTAATTTACTGGGCTATAGTCTGTTCCGAAATGACCGTACAAATAAGCGAGGGGGAGGTGTATGTTTATACGTAATATCATCCTTAAAACCCATCCTGCGTGATAATATAGGTGAATCTAATGGAAATGTAGAATCCCTGTGGGTGGAGATAAGGGGAGGGGGAAAAAATAATATATTACTGATAGGCATTTGTAATAAGTCTCCAACAATAATGGAAGTGGAGGAGAATATCCTCATAAAGCAAATAGATGAAGCAGTGATTCAGGGAGAAGTCATTACTATGGGGGACTTCAACTATCCTGAAATACATTGGGGAACAGAAACCTGCAGTTCCAGCAAAGGTAATAGGTTTTTGACAACTTTGAGAGACAATTATCTTTCACAACTGGTTCAGGACCCAACAAGAAGGGGGCACTGCTGGACCTAATATTAACCCACAGGCCGGACCGCATATCACATTTACGAGTTGGAGATCACTTGGGTAATAGTGATCATAAAATAATAAGTTTTCAAGTATCCTTTAATAAGATGTGTAGTAGAGGGGCCACAAGGACACTAAACTTCAGGAAGGCAAATTTCCAGCGGTTGAGAGATGATCTTAGTGCAATAAACTGGGACAATGTCCTGAGACATAAAAGTACACAAAGCAAATGGGAGATGTTTATTAGCATCCTGAATAGGGCCTGTGCACAATATATACCCTATGGGAATAAGCATGCTAGAAATAGGAGGAAACTACTATGGCTAAATAAAGCGGTAAGAGGCGCAATAAGTGACAAAAAGAAAGCATTTAGGGAATTAAAGCAAGTAGGTAGTGATGAAGCGTTAAATAAATACAGAAAATTAAATAACATTTGTAAAAAGAAAATCAAGGCAACAAAGATTGAAACAGAGAGACTCATTGCCAGAGAAAGTAAAAATAATCCCAAAATATTTTTTAACTACATAAATAGTAAGAAACTAAAAAATGATTGTGTTGGCCCCTTTAAAAATAATCTGGGTGAAATGGTGGATGAGGATGAGGAAAAAGCCAATATGCTAAATGACTTTTTTTCAAGAGTATATACACAAGAAAATCCCATGACAGACAATATGATCAGTGATAACAAAAACTCTCAATTAAATGTCACCTGCTTAACCCCGCAGGAAGTATGGCATTATCTAAAAATCTGTAAAATTGACACATCCCCGGGCCCAGATGGGATATACCTCAGAGTGCTGCAGGAATTAAGTACTGTCATAGATAGACTATTATTTTTAATATTTAAAGATTCCATATTAACAGGTTCTGTACCACAGGACTGGCGTATAGCAAATGTGGTGCCAATATTAAAAGGGGACAAAAACTGAACTTGGAAATTATAGGCCAGTAAGCTTAACCTCTACTGTGGGTAAAATCCTAGAGGGTTTTCTAAGAGATGCTATACTGGAGTATCTGAAGAAAAATAACCTCATGACCCAATATCAACATGGGTTTATGAGGGACCGTTCCTGTCAAACTAATCTGATAAGCTTCTATGAAGAAGTAAGTTCTGGACTGGACCAAAGAAATGCAGTGGATGTGGTGTATATGGACTTTTCAAAAGCTTTTGATACGGTGCCACACAAAAGGTTGATACATAAAATGAGAGCAATGGGGATAGGGTAAAATATGTGTAAGTGTGTTAAGAACTGGCTTAGTGATAGGAAACAAAGGGTGGTCATTAATGGAACACACTCAGAATGGGTCACAGTTAACAGTGGGTACCACAGGGGTCAGTGTTGGGCCTGCTTCTTTTTAATAATTTTTATTAATGACCTTGCAGGGGGCATACAGAGTAGAATCTCAATATTTCCAGATGACACTAAACTCTGCAGGGTAATCAATACTGAGGAGGACAATTTTATATTACAGGAGGATTTATATAAACTAGAAGCTTGGTCTGGTAAATGGCAAATGAGCTTTAATGGGGATAAATGGAAGGTCATGCACTTGGGCAGAGGAAAAAAAGGTATAATTATGTGCTTAATTGTAAAACACTGGGCAAAACTATGAACTGAAAAAGACCTGGGTGTATGGGTAGACCACAAACTCACATTTAGTGGCCAGTGTCAGGCAGCTGCTGCAAAGGCAAATACAATAATGGGATGCATTAGAAGAGGCATAGATGCTCATGAGGAGAACATAATTTTACCTCTATTCAAGTCACTAGTGCGACCACACTTAGAATACTGTGTACAATTCTGGTCTCCGGTGTATAAGAAAGACATAGCAGAACTAGAGCGGGTCCAGAGAAGAGCGACAAAAGTCATTAGAGGACTAAGGGGTCTGCAATACCAAGACAGGTTATTAAACTTGGGATTATTTAGCTTGGACAAACAAAGGCTTAGAGGTGGTCTTATAATAATGTATAAATATATGAGGGGACAGTACAGACACCTTTTTAATGATCTCTCTACTCTTAGGCCTGAGACGGGGACAAGGGGGCATCCTCTACGTCTGGAAGAAAGAAGGTTTAATCATAATGAAAGACGTGGATTCTTTACTGTAAGAGAAGTGAGACTATGGAACTCTCTGCCACATGATGTTGTAATGAGTGAGTCACTACTAACATTTAAGAAGGGCCTGGATGCCTTTCTTGAAAACTATAATATTACCAGTTATATATACTAGATTCTTTGATAGGGAGTTGATCCAGGGAATTAGTCTGATTGGAGTCAGGAAGGAATTTTTTCCCCAATGTGGAGCTTAATGTTGCTACATGGTTTTTTTTTGCCTTCCTCTGGATCAACATGTTAGGCTATGGGTTGAACTAGATAGACGTAAAGTCTTCCTTCAACCTTAAAAACTATGTTACTATGTTACACATACAGTTAGGGCCAGAAATATTTGGACAGTGACACAATTTTCGCGAGTTGGGCTCTGCATGCCACCACATTGGATTTGAAATGAAACCTCTACAACAGAATTCAAGTGCAGATTGTAACGTTTAATTTGAAGGGTTGAACAAAAATATCTGATAGAAAATGTAGGAATTGTACACATTTCTTTACAAACACTCCACATTTTAGGAGGTCAAAAGTACCGTATATACTCGCGTATAAGCCGAGTTTTTCAGCCCAAAAATTGGACTGAAAAGTAGGCCCCTCGGCTTATACGCGAGTCAATACGGCCCCCGTGTATATAGCAGCCCCAGCGGTAGTATGCAGAATCCCCAGTAATGCAGGGCCCCCCCAGCCTTGTTCCGGTCACCTGTAAAGCAAAATATACTTATCACTGTCCCGCTGTCCGCGCCCGCTCGCCGCTGCCGTCCGCGATCCTCCATCTTCATGCGTCTTCTTCCTGTTTCCTGTGTTCTTCGCAGCAATGACGTCATTGCCGGCGCCGAACACAGGAAACAGGAAGAAGACGCATGAAGATGGAGGATCGCGGACGGCAGCGGCGAGCGGGCGCGGACAGCGGGACAGTGATAAGTATATTTTGCTTTACAGGTGACCGGAACAAGGCTGGGGGGGCCCTGGATTACTGGGGATTCTGTATACTACCGCTGGGGCTGCTATACACTACCACTGGGGCTGCTATATACTACCACTGGGGCTGTATATACCTCTGGAGCCCTGTATACTACCACTGGGGCTGTATATACCACTGGGGCTGTATATACTACCACTAGGGCTGTATATACCACTGGGGCTGTATATACTACCACTGGGGCTGTATATACCACTGGGGCTGTATATACCTCTGGGGCCCTGTATACTACCACTGGGGCTGTATATACCACTGGGGCTGTATATACTGCTGGGGCCCTGTATACTACCACTGGGGCTGCTGTATACTACCACTGGGGCTGCTATATACTACCACTGGGGCTGCTGGGGATGCTATATACTACCACTGGGGCTGCTGTATACTACCACTGGGGCTGCTGGGGATGCTATATACTACCACTGGGGCTGCTATATACTACCACTGGGGCTGCTGTATACTACCACTGGGGCTGCTGGGGATGCTATATACTACCACTGGGGCTGCTGTATACTACCACTGGGGCTGCTGTATACTACCACTGGGGAGGCCTGTATGCCACTGGGGGGGCCTGTATACCACACTGCTGGGGGCTGTATACCTGTGCTGGGGTCCACCCTCGGCTTATACACGAGTCAATAGGTTTTTCCAGATTTTTGGGGCAAAAGTAGGGGGGTCGGCTTATACACGGGTCGGCTTATACACGAGTATATACGGTAATTGGACAAATAAACATAACCCAAACAAAATATTTTTATTTTCAATATTTTGTTGCGAATCCTTTGGAGGCAATCACTGCCTTAAGTCTGGAACCCATGGACATCACCAAACGCTGGGTTTCCTCCTTCTTAATGCTTTGTCAGGCCTTTACAGCCGCAGCCTTCAGGTCTTGCTTGTTTGTGGGTCTTTCCGTCTTAAGTCTGGATTTGAGCAAGTGAAATGCATGCTCAATTGGGTTAAGATCTGGTGATTGACTTGGCCATTGCAGAATGTTCCACTTTTTTGCACTCATGAACTCCTGGGTAGCTTTGGTTGTATGCTTGGGGTCATTGTCCATCTGTACTATGAAGCGCCGTCCAATCAACTTTGCAGCATTTGGCTGAATCTGGGCTGAAAGTATATCCCGGTACACTTCAGAATTCATCCGGCTACTCTTGTCTGCTGTTATGTCATCAATAAACACAAGTGACCCAGTGCCATTGAAAGCCATGCATGCCCATGCCATCACGTTGCCTCCACCATGTTTTACAGAGGATGTGGTGTGCCTTGGATCATGTGCTGTTCCCTTTCTTCTCCAAACTTTTTTCTTCCCATCATTCTGGTACAGGTTGATCTTTGTCTCATCTGTCCATAGAATACTTTTCCAGAACTGAGCTGGCTTCTTGAGGTGTTTTTCAGCAAATTTAACTCTGGCCTGTCTATTTTTGGAATTGATGAATGGTTTGCATCTAGATGTGAACCCTTTGTATTTACTGTCATGGAGTCTTCTCTTTACTGTTGACTTAGACACAGATACACCTACTTCACTGAGAGTGTTCTGGACTTCAGTTGATGTTGTGAACGGGTTCTTCTTCACCAAATAAAGTATGCGGCGATCATCCACCACTGTTGTCATCCGTGGACGCCCAGGCCTTTTAGAGTTCCCAAGCTCACCAGTCAATTCCTTTTTTCTCAGAATGTACCCAACTGTTGATTTTGCTACTCCAAGCATGTCTGCTATCTCTCTGATGGATTTTTTCTTTTTTTTCAGCCTCAAGATGTTCTGCTTCACCTCAATTGAGAGTTCCTTTGACCGCATGTTGTCTGGTCACAGCAACAGCTTCCAAATGCAAAACCACACACCTGGAATCCACCCCATACCTTTTAACTACTTCATTGATTACAGGTTAACGAGGGAGACGCCTTCAGAGTTAATTGCAGCCCTTAGAGTCCATTGTCCAATTACTTTTGGTCCCTTGAAAAAGAGGAGGCTATGCATTACAGAGCTATGATTCCTAAACCCTTTCTCCGATTTGGATGGGGAAACTCTCATATTGCAGCTGGGAGTGTGCACTTTCAGCCCATATTATATATGTAATTGTATTTCTGAACATGTTTTTGTAAACAGCTAAAATAACAAAACTTGTGTCACTGTCCAAATATTTCTGGCCCTAACTGTATTTGGTCAGGCACATTTATAGTTAACAGTGAGATTAGCTCAGGATGGAAGGAGCTATATAGGGATACAGGGAGAAAGTTCCTGGTAACTAGGCAGATAGGGTCTGGTATCCAGACGAAAAGGACCTAAAGTCTGACAGCAGACTGTCATGTTACAGGGTATATGCAGAGAAGAGGGAGAGCCAGACATCAGATAATGTGTTCAAAGGACCAAAGAAAGAAGACAAGATAGGTAGTAGACTGCAACATTTGATAGACTGGAATATTCAATAGACCGAAACCCTGACCTGGGAGGCCAATTAAATGGTGTGGAGAGAAAAACACAGGGGAAGTAGAAGACCCATGTAAAGGGGGTCTGAAAGAGACAGAGTTGTATCAGATACTAGTGAACAGTTGACTATGGTAAAGAGTACCCCAATTGTGTATATCATAAGGAAGTTATGGTCACCATTTTGGAAAACAAGTTCCCCTATATGAAGCTGAAGGTGCATTACAGCCAGGAGTCTGTAACCCTCCTAATATGGAGTCGGGGAGGCCTCACATGTCAATTGGGAACCAAACGTAGCTGTGAGTGGCCGTAGTTTTACACATGGACACATGAGGGCCACATGGACACATTACAGTCAGGAGTCTATAACCCTCCAAAAATTGAGTTTGTCAGTAGCAATGAGGAGTTGTACTGAGGTGACCTAGGGGAGGCCTCACATGTCAATTGGGAACCAAAAGTAGCTGTGAGTGGCTGTAGTTTTACACATGGACACATGAGGGCCTCCCAGGATTGTTGACTGCACTGTTCTGAGATACACAGGTAAAAAGTGTCAAGAAAATGAAATGTTATTGTATCTAATTGAGAAGTGCCCATGCCTGCTTAATGTAAGAGAGATGTCCGTGAAGCATCGTGTCTACTATCTGATGTGTATAATTTCTACAGTATAATGTTGAAGTTCAGATTGTATTTTTGGACTTTAGTGGACCTTAATTAATTGCAAACCTTCTGGTACCGGTCTCTGCCGTATTACATGGCAACATGCAGTCTGTGAAGATGTATCACCCAGGTAACAACCATGGCAAAGATGCACACACACTTAGCCAGGACCCACATTTTTATGTAGAGCAGCGGGACATAAAAGACGAATACCTGACCCATGGCTACCGTCATCAACCACGTAAACCTGACGTAGTCTGCAGGATTGAGTCTCACAAAATAAGAGAAATGCAAGGAAAACTGGAGAGAAAATAAAAATGGCATTGAAAGTGTGTTTAAAGATGATTTCCGAAAAGTATCCCAAGATGGTGATTGGTGTCCAAGTTGAAAAAGAAGAACCCGTCCATCACGGGCCTAGGGCAAACAAAAGGGCACAAAGAATAGTGCAGCCCTTCACAGGTTCTTTCTCAAGAAGAGAGTGTCCTGCTGAGAGTTTCTTGCCAGTTAGAGGTGACCACCTGGAGAAGGTTAGGTGGAAAGAAAAGGCCTGCTCACCGGGAGGTGAAGTGAGAAAACGGGAGGGAAAAAGCATGTCACGTACTAAGAGACGTTCAGCCGACAGAAGAGTGAAGTGGCGCCAGGAAGTATGCAGCACGAAAACAGTCGGTACCATTAGTTTTCTGGGGCCAGAGAGGGAATGACGGCACCTGTATTCAAAGAACACAATGGCGTAAGAAACATTCGAGTTCCTCGAGACTATAATAGCCTTTGCGGATGTACCAGATGTTATTGTGGCCACTCTGAGTCTGCATGCATTATGTAAATTAGCTTACTTGAATTTTTTATTGTTTTTTTTAACATGCATTGTTGCTTTTTGATCCTGCATTTTCTGTCTCTTTTTGGTATGTCATGTATTAAATAAAGTTGCTTTGTATTTCATACATCCTGAAATTTGGTTTTGAAATACCTTATTGATACGGTCATGTGCGGATTACGTGTGCAGAAATGCATAGATCTCTTTTTCTGCATCAAGTCTGTGCCAAACATCTGTACACAGAACTCAGCGTATCCGCAAGAGAAATTGCCAAGCTGCGGAATTGAAAGACGCACCACAAATCAGATTTTGCAGCGTAAAAAAGGAGCACAGTGGGCCAGAACTTTCTATAAATCCCATTCACTTGGCTGGAACTGTAAGATGTTGCATTTATGATTCAGTGAAAATATTCAACATCAAAAACTCATAATCGGCACACAACCTATGGATGGAGTTTTTTCTTTTTTTTTGAGGAAACTATTTCAGCAACCAATCCTTCTTTTGAGGAGTTTTTGGAGGAGTATTTCCATTTCCTACAGTGATTTTGCAGAGTTTTTAAAGCATTTTTTCCTTAAGCTTTTTTCTTTGCATTCTTTTGATTGGATGGTGCCTAGTTTTGAGTTTATTCTATTTGGAGATGCTTCAAAGAAGTGACATACACTTTCTCCTCCCCCAGGTGTTTTTTCAAAACCTCAAGAGGGGGAAAAACACCCAAAACACTACATAAAATAAGGCTCAAAGTACTTTTACATGTTTTATTTAAGTGATTTTTTTCCAGGTTTTTTGTGAGTACACCTGCTTTGTGGCTTTTTTTTCTTATCAGTTTCAGAGGGTTCCTAGTTTTTAGCTAATATTTTCAATTTGCCAAAAATGTAATTTTTAGAAAACTTTCCAGGACACACTGCGAAAATTTATAATTTCATATGCTAGTCTTAAAGTGAACCTGTCAGCTCGTTTTTGCCTCCAAACCTATCACTACTTGTCCCTGCACCTTCATAGTAGATTACTAATCATCCCTGTCTGAGGTAAAACTGTGCTATAATGATTGTGAAAAATGAGTTTGTTAATTTACATCTCCGTATGCTAATTATTCTTCTTGACTGCAGTATGTAGTCACACTGGGCATTCTCCACGGCTCCATTCTCCCCTCCTCACTTTACTGGTGGTATGATCATCAATTCTGAAGCGTGGACGCGATTCAAAATTAAGACTCCTTCTTCCGGGTATGACATGCCGGCAGCGCATTATTTCCAGTCCTGCGCAAACAGGTTGGCTCTGGAGCATGCGCAGCATGCATTCCTAAGCCGGTCCATACACCCGATAATTCTCCCATAATGTATGACACGCAGTTGGCACGTCATACCCTGCAGGAGGAGTCTTTAATTTAGAATCGGGACTCCGCTTCAGAATGGATGATCACACCCACAAGGGCATGATACCACCAGCAAGGAGGAGAGAATGGAGCCATGGATTGTGCCCAGTGTGACTACATGCTGTAGTAAAATAGACTAATTAGCATACGGAGATGTAAGTAACAAACTAATTTTTCACAATCATACTACAGTTTTAGCTCAGACCAGGATGGTTAGGGATTTAGTAGGCAGATGCAGGGGCAGGTATTGATAGGTTAGGGGGCAAAAATTAGCTGACAGGTTCCCTTTAACCCCTTCCCGACCCATGACGTTATAGAGACGTCATGGAAGCCGGTGACTTTCTGACCCATGATGTCTCTAGAACTTCATGGCTTCTTTGCAGTCGTGCAGCTCCGGTGACCGGGTCAGTGACAAGTCACTGGAGCTGCACATATGTGTGAAAACAATTATGAGCGCACTCCTCTTTTTATATAGTGGGTGCTAGCTTCAGAAATACATGTAATTATTAAACCAATAAATCCACTGCACACCACAAAACCTGGAATTGCCAAAATGGCTGTGTGAATATATTTCATCTTATGTATAGGAATCTAAGAAATATTAGTAAGATATCAAAAGCTGTCCCTGGTCTAAAAGGAAAATACGTGAAAGCATTAGTTTGATTCCATAGCTATGATATCATAAGCCCAGAAGCTATTTACAGAGCTCTCTCACCTGTTCTGGGTCCTATCTCACCCTCTGGACTGCAACTGTGAAATGTGGAATGGGAAAATGCCCTAATGTAATTAAAATTGTGCATCTTAAAGGGGAGCTGCACATAGGCAGGGACCTGTAGATGACCCCAACGAGAGTGGCTTAGCCCCCCGTGATTAAAGTCACCCTGATTGGCAGTTGAAAGTGAAACTGCCAATCAGAGCGAGTCACCACTCCAGATCTGATTGGAGCTCTCCAATCAGATCTGGAGGGGTGGGTCGGCGGGTGCCCTTTCCCTCCTCAGCCCCCTCCCGCTCCGGTTCTCATCAGGCTCCCCCCATCTCTTCCCTCTCCTCCGATCCCTGTACCACTGTCTCTACTCTTGTTATCCTTCCGCGGGCTGCACCCGCTGGTGAATCTGCCGGTCAGCCTCAGCCCCCTCTGTGATCACTCCCCCTGTCCCGCCCCCACCTCTGTTCCCCGTGTTCCCCCATCACCTCTCTCCTGACGGGCTGCACCTACCGGTGCACCCGCCGAATGGCCTCCTCTTCTCCAGTGTAGTGCCCCTTCTTCTCTCCTGGGCTCCTCCTCCTCACCCGTGGATCATGAGGTAAGAATGGATGGAAGGGTGGGTGCATGCATGCATGGGTAAATGGATGGATGGATGGGTGCATGCATGCACGGGTGGATGGATGGGTGCGTGCATGGATATGTGCATGGATTGATGTGTGAGTGCATGGATGTGTGTGTACTTGGATGTGTGCATAGATTGATGTGTGTGTGCATGGATGGATGTGTGCATGCGTGCGTGGATGAGTGCATGCATGAATGTGTGCATGGATGTATGTGTGCGTGGATGTGTGCATGCATAAAAGTGTGCATGGATGGATGTGTGCATGCGTGGATGTGTGCATGCGTGCGTGGATGTGTGCATGCATGAATGTGTGCATGGATGGATGTGTGCGTGGATGCGTGCATGCATGGATGGGTGCATGTGTAGATGTGTGCATGCATACATGATGGATGGATGCATGGGTGAATGGATGGGTGCAACATGGGATCAAGTGTCCTCTTGTTGTGGTCTCTGGGATCATAGTCATGGTGCACTGTATGACAGATCATTGCCATACAGTGCACCATAACTCTGACCCCAGAGACTGTAGGAAGAGGACACTTGATCCTTTGCTTCAGTCTCTGGATTGAGCAGATGCGTGTCGTGGGACCTTCATTGTGGACTACGTCTGAGGCGATCGAGGGTCGTGGGACCTTCGTAGTGGCGTTGTGGACTACGTCGGATCTTAATAATAAAGATGGAGTCTGCATTTTTTTTTTTTTAGAAATAAAAAGATTTTTCTTTGTGTGGTGTATTTTTTTTTGACTATTTACTAGAGATTTCTAATGGCCGGGTCTAACATTGGCCTGACATTATGAATCTCGGGCTTAGTGCCAGCTGCCAATAAAAAAGCTGGCATTAACCCTTTTATTACCCAGTTTGCCACCGGCACCAGGGCAGCTGGAAGAATCTGGGTACGGCGCCAGAAAATGGAGCTTCAATTAATGCGCCATTTTCTGGGTCGGCTGCAGGCTGTAATTCACAGCATGGGGGGCCCACAACGCTTGGGCCTCTCCATGCTGAGGATTCCAGCCCCCAGCTGCCTTGTTGTACCTGGCTGGACCAAAACTATGGCAGAGCCCCACATCAATTTTTTTCTAGAATTCTATAAATATTAAAAGAAGGGCTTTGCTGTATTTTTGGTTGTCTGCCAGGTACAACGAGGCAGCTGGGGGTTGGTGGCAATCCGTGAGTGCCAAGTTGTACCTGGCTGTACAAAAATATGGCAGAGCCCCACTTCATTTTTTTCCTACAATTAGTTCTAGAAATAAAAAAAGGGCTACGCTGTATTTTTGGTTGCCAGCCAGGTACAACGAAGCAGCTAGGGGTTGGTGGCAGTCCGTAGCTGCTAAGTTGTACCTGGCTGGACTAAAAATATGGCAAAGCCCCACATCATTTTTTTTTTAATTACTTCGACAAATAAAATAACACTGAGCTTTGCTGTATTTTTGGTTACCAGCCAGGTACAACTTGGCAGCTGGGGGTCTGGAATCCTCAGCGTGTAGAGACCCAAATGTTGTGGGCCTCCCACACTGCAAATTGCAACCCACAGCCACCCCAGAAAATAGCGCATTCATTAGAGGCGCAATTTTCTAGTGCTGTACCCCAACTCTTCCAGTTGTCCTTGTGCTGGTGGCGCACAGGGGCTCTCCATACGAGACATGGTGTAAGCTAACAAGTTGAATGGAAAATTAGCTCCATTTGTTAGTGGACACCATGTCACATATGGAGAGCCCCTGTGTGCCTAAACATTGGAGCTCCCCCACAAATGATCCCATTTTAGAAACTAGATACCCCCAAGGAACGTATCTAGATGCATAGTGACCACTTTGAACCCCCAGGTGCTTCACAAATTGATCCATAATAAGGAAAAAAAAAAATTTTTCACACAAATTTTCATTTTTATGGATCAATTTGTGAAGCACCTGGGGGTTCTAAGTGCTCACTATGCATCTAGTATACGTTCCTTGGGGAGTCTAGTTTCCAAAATGGGGTCACTTGTGGGGGAGCTCCAATGTTTAGGCACACACAGGCTCTCCATACGCGACATGGTGTCGGCTAAAAATTCCAATTGTTAGCGGACAACATTGTTGCGTATGGAGAGCCCCTGTGTCCCTACACATTGGAGCACCCCCACAATGACCCCATTATGGAAACTAGACGCCCCAAGGAATTTATCTAGATGCATAATGAGCACTTTGAACCCCCAGGTGCTTCACAAATTGATCCATAAAAATTAATCCGTAAAAATGAAAAAAAATTTAAGTACTTGTTCATATTTACGAATCAAAAAAGAAAACTTTTGTGGGGGAAAAAAAAGTACTTTTTCATTTTTACGGATCAATTTGTGAAGCACCTGGGGATTCAAAGTGCTCACTATGCATCTAGGTAAGTTCCTTGGAGGCATCTAGTTTCCAAAATGGGGTCACTTGTGGGGGAGCTCCAATGTTTAGGCACACAGGGGTCTCCAAATGCGACATGGTGTCCTCTAACAATTTGAATGGAGAATCTGCTTTCACAAAAATTTTCTTTTAGCCTCAATTTTTTCAATTTCACATGGGCAACAGGATAAAATGCATTCTAAAATTTGTTGGAC
Source organism: Allobates femoralis (assembly GCA_033576535.1). Classification (NCBI taxonomy): domain Eukaryota; kingdom Metazoa; phylum Chordata; class Amphibia; order Anura; family Aromobatidae; genus Allobates; species Allobates femoralis. The sequence goes on along the minus strand of JARQOC010000004.1, from coordinate 117,284,080 downwards.
AATTTCTTCTGAGTACACCAATACCTCATATGTGGTCATAAACCACTGTTTGGGCGCACGACAGGGCTTAGAAGGGAAGGAGTGCCATTTGACTTTTTGAATGGAAAATTAGCTCTAAAAGTCAAATTGCGCTCCTTCCCTTCTAAGCCCTGCCGTGCGCCCAAACAGTGGTTTATGACCACATATGAGGTATCGGCGTACTTAGGATAAATTGCCCAACAAATTTTAGGATCTATTTGATCCTGTTGCCCATGTGAAAATGAAAGAATTGAGGCTAAAAGAACATTTTTGTTGGAAAAATTAAAATGTCAATTTTTTCCTTCCACGTTGCTTTAGTTCCTGTGAAGCACCTGCATTGTTAATCATTTTCTTGAATGTAGTTTTTAGTAGCTTGAGGGGCGCAGTTTTTGGAATGGTGTCACTTTTTGGTGTTTTCTGTCATGTACACCCCTCAAAGGGACTTCAAATGTGATGTGGTCACTAAAAAAATGGTTTTGTAAATTTTACTGGAAAAATGAGAAATTGCTGATGAACTTTGAACCCTTATAACTTCCTACCCAAAAAAAATCTTTTTTTTTCCAAAATTGTGCTGATGTGAAGTAGACATGTGGGAAATGTTATTTATTAACTATTTTGTGTCACATAACGCTCCGGTTCAATAGAATAAAAATTAAAAATTTGAAAATTGCGAAATTTTCAATAATGTTTTTTTTCTCAATTAAATGCAAAAATTATCGACCTAAATTTACTACTAACATGAAGCCCAATATGTCACGAAAAAACAATCTCAGAATCGCCAGAGTTATTATCTCATAAAGGGACACTGGTCAGAATTGCAAAAAATGGCAAGATCTTTAGGGTCAAAATAGGCTGGGTCCTGAAGGGGTTAAGCAAGAGCTGGATTAAGTTGCAAAAAATGTATTAAGTTTTTTAGTGTAAATTATAGTAAACTTATAACGCCTGCGTCTGATTAGCTCCACATATTTTTAAGAAAAATGTCATGGGGCACAAAATTTAGCACAAATACACTAAATGTTGCTACTTTTTAATGGCAGCAAAGTGGCCTACAGTGAAATATTAATCCAAACAGAAGTTACCACTCCACTCCCCTTTTCCTCAGCGTTTGAAATATTAATCCCCCTATGTATTTCCTATAGATTTGAGTTACTAAACAGGTGTGAAACGTTTTGTATGTTCTAAACAATGACAAGCAAAATGATTTTTAGTGAATAAATGTAAGAAAAAGGGAAGAAATCTTTTAAACCCAGTGGCTTAGTTTGATAAGTCTGAGGATGGAATGTACTTACCTTATTGATGTCCATGAGATTACACAGCTCTTATTACATGTTTCCACCTGAGCTCCTGTGGATAACATATGCAGCCTGAAATACAGAAATGTCAGTGAATTTTTAATCTCTGGCAGGATTGTCAAGGGTAATGGAATAATTAATCTTTTTAGTGACTATTGCCAAGAGCTCATTTCCTAACAAAGAATTGGGTTAAGATGTCAGGACTAAACTGAACTACTGTTCCATGAAAGAGTTTGATGTAAGAAGAACAGGTTGATGATTTAAGGAAATCCAATGTAAATGATATCGCTACTTGTATATAGGTAGCATTGGGAGTAGTGGCTTTATAATACATTACCTTGATGTCATTATTATGGGCATGCAGTGAGACTTTGCACTCCAGCTTCTCTTTGTGAGGGCCTTTTATTTTACATTTTTATAGATCTTGTAAGAAATCATACTGCAGATGGAAACCATTTATATTACAAAATACCATGGACCTCACTTCAGATTTTATAGAAGAAGACAGACTTCTTCCATCAAAAGGGTATAATATAGAAGATCTTCATGAATGAAAGTGTGCACATCTACTGATGTGCAGCAGCAGATCAGTGAGCATTTGAGTAGATTTTTAGTTCCTCCAACACCTTTAGGGTATATGCACATCGGACGGGTCTGCATCTTTGCAGACCGGCCGGGAACCGGTGGAGGATAGCAGAAACTGAGTTTTCTGAACTCGGCAGTGTCCCTCGTTTTGTTAGCGTTTTGCTAACGATTTGCGATCGGGTTATTAGCGTTTGGACAGCGTGTTCTTGGCGATTTCCCCGGCGTTTTTCTTAGCGAGTTCCAGACTGGTCTTTGGTGCACTTGTTCAGCTGGAACCGCTGGGAAAACGCTTAAAAGAAGTCACTTGCTCTACCTTTGAAAACCGGTGGAAAAAAGGTGAATAAACTGAAAACGACAATAAATAAACCGTTCTAATGTAGACAGCGTTTTCTAAACTCCATTGAATAGCATGTTAATCCAACCGGTGGCTAGGATTAACATAAATTAACATAAAACTCAGCGGAAACCGCCGACGGAAAACGCTATAAAACAGCCCACAAAACGACTGATGTGCACATACCCTATGGGTACCGTCACACACAGAGATATATTGCATGCAACTCACTGGTTGCAGTGAATTAATGGACACATTGTTACATTTGTACACGGCAACAAAATAGAACAATGTGTCCATGATTTCACTGCAACCAGTGAGTTGCATGCAATATATCTCTGTGTGTGACAGTACCCTAAAAGGGATTTTCCCACAATGGCAATTTTAAACTTGATTTCACTCCATAGTTCTTAGAATAATAATAATTTCCACAATTGGATGTGTTAAAAAAATGTTCCTGTACTGAGATAATCTTATATATGTGTCCCTACTATGTACTGTGTAATGGATGTGTCTGACCGTAGATAGATGAGGTACACTTAAGCAATATTTTAAACGAGAGAAAAAAGTGATAATACCTCCATAATAAACCCAGTAAGCAGTCGCATACAATGGCTATGCTTGTGCAAAAGTTTAATAACAAGGCCAGTTGCAAGTACAAAAAACTGGAAACGTACTGATTGGATGGTACATGACACCAGAGGAGACCGACACAGAGGTCAAAAGCATTAATACATGGAAGGTATAAAGTGCAGAGACCATACAGGGACATGGTCTGATCATACCACATCTCCTGTGCTGAGATAATCTTATATATATGCCCCTGCTATGTACTGTGTAATGGATGTGTCTGACCGTACAGGGACATGGTCTGATCATACCACATCTCCTGTGCTGAGATAATCTTATATATGTGTCCCTGCTATGTACTGTGTAATGGGTGTGTCTGACCATACAGGAACATGGTCTGATCATACCACATCTCCTGTGCTGAGATATTCTTATATATGTGCCCCTGCTATGTACTGTGTAATGGATGTGTCTGACTGTTCAGGGACATGGTCTGATCATACCACATCTCCTGTGCTGAGATAATCTTATATATGTGTCCCTGCTATGTACTGTGTAATGGATGTGTCTGATCGTACAGGGACATGGTCTGATCATACCACATCTCCTGGGCAGGGGAGGATGCAAAATTGTACACAGACATTACAGCATGGGATTGTAAATAACTTTTGCTGTGATCCCGTACTGTAATGTCTGTATTCTCTCTTGTGACCTCCCCTGCCCAGGATCAAAGCTTGCTCTGTGCACGGTCAGACACGACCATTTTACAATACACAGCAGGGACACATATAATAGATTATCTCAGTACAGAAACATTTTTTTAAACACATCCAATTGATTAAAATGTATTTTAAAATCAGTGTTGTAGGTGGGAAAACTCATTAAGCCCCCTTACACATTAGATAACTTTATAGTGATCTCCCTCTGACTTCTTTGTGAAGGCTTATGTCACAGACAAAAAAGAGCAAGCGGAAATCCAGTGTTAGGCTGCCTTCACACTTGCAGATGCATCTGCAGCGTTTTGCAGATGCATCTGCAAGTATCAGCATGCAGACCGCGGTCCCTATGTTTATAATAGGGCGCACCGCGGTCTGAATGCTCTCATTGATTCCTATATGTGAGCCGTAAGCAGGCGTATGCCTGCTGACAGATCACACACTCCCGCCCCGCACCTTGGACGCAACATCTCGCGTCCATAGTGCGGGCGGGAGAGTGTGATCTGTAAGCAGGCATACGCCTGCTTACGGCTCACATATAGGAATCAATGAGAGCATTCACACCACGGCCGTGGTCTGCATGCTGATACTTGCAGATGCATCTGCAAAACGCTGCAGATGCATCTGCAAGTGTGAAGCCAGCCTTAGGCTGGCTTCACATTTGCGTATGGGAAGGCAGCGTTTTGCTGCGTTCCCATACGCAGTTAAACGCATGCGCACTGCGTTCCTATGTTTAACATAGGAACGCATGGTGCCTGCGTTTGCTGCGTTCGGGTGCGGATGCGGACGATATCTGCTGCTTCCGGTGTCCAGCATCCGCACCCGGGACGCAGCATGTTGGTTTTTTTTGTGCGTTTGGGGAGCTTGGACAATCAGCAAGCGTCCCCAAGCGTACAAAAAAAGCATTGTCTTCAATGGGTCCGCAGTGTCCTCTGCATGACACAGCAGGAGAACGCTGCGGACCCATTGAAAAATCTCCCGGTGGCCGCCGGTGATGTCACAGGAGCTCACCGACGGCCACCGGGAGATCAGCTGACCCTCTGCTGTCCTCCTTCTCCCCGCCGCCTGTAATCTCATAGCGATGTCGGCGGGGAGAACAGCTGATCTGAAAGCTGTTTGAATCTTCCCGCGCCGACATCTCCTCTCAGTGTCGGCGCGGGAAGATTCAAACAGCTCTCAGATCAGCTGTTCTCCCGCCGACAGTCCCGGAGCTTACCGGCGGCCGGGGGGCGAGATCTCCGGCGCTGATCTCCGCCTCCGGCCCGCCCCCGGACAGCGCCGATTGGCTGCCGGGCTCCATAGTGATGTGTCCGCAGGCGGACATTATCCGCTGCGGACACATCAAAGTGTCCCTGCTTCTGACAGCGTTTGTGTCTGCATGCCATCAGCATGCAGACACAAACGCTAATGTGAAGCCAGCCTTAGATCCTTCTCTCTCCCAACATCATCTGTCAGGGGAGGGTAAGAGGCTCGCTTAAGGGAAAACAAGTAGCTGAGCTAAATTAACCAGATAAAAATCTCCATGCTATTTCATGCCATTGTAAAAAAAGACAAACGTGTCATTTTAAATAACTCAATTAGACATATCTTTTTAGTACATGCACATGGATAGACTAATAATAGACAAATAATGGTTGGTGGCCACTTATGCTGCTCCTACCTGTTCCCAATCTCAAGTTGACTATACCATCATTGTAAATAAGTACCTGTACTTTGTGTCACCTCCACCTCATTGTTAGATTGTAAGCTCTTATGAGCAGGACTGTCATTATTTTGCTTTAACTATTGTATTATGCTTTGTATTGTATTTTGCATTGTATTGTATTTTCTGATAACTGTTACTTATGATTGTTTGAACATGAACCTCTGAATTGTGAAGTGCTGCAGAATATGTTGGCGCTATATAATGAAAGAATATTATTATTATAGACTATGGGAAGAAGGCAAGATGACGTACATAGTGTGATTCTGGCAAATCAGGTCCTGGCATTTAGGCCTCCTTCAGACGACCATGTTAAATATAGGTGTTCTATCCGTGTTTTTCATGGATATAAGTATCCATTATAGTCTATGGGGTTGTTCATGTGCCCATGATTTTCATGGACGATGTGTCCGTCTAAACCTCATGGAGACATGGCTGTGTTTTTTCCAGCAACACAGATGAAAGTACCAATACAAGTCTCAGGGGTCAGTGAAAAACATGTACAGCACACAGATGACAACCGTTTGACATCCATGTGCTGCTAGCGTTTAACATTGCAAAGAATAAAAGAAGCTTTTTAAAATATTTCAATGGAGAAAGCGGCACTCACAGATCTTGGTTCCAAAACTATTTATTTATCGAAGTTGCAGGATACATCCATCAGGGAGGGTGTGCAGGGAAGGGAAGCGCAAGCAACGGAATCCGTTTCGAGGACAATTTCCTCTTCTACGGGCTCTCTACGGGAGAGCCCGTAGAAGAGGAAATTGTCCTCGAAACGGATTCCGTTGCTTGCGCTTCCCCTCCCTGCACACCCTCCCTGATGGATGTATCCTGCAACTTGGATAAATAAATAGTTTTGGAACCAAGATCCGTGAGTGCCGCTTTCTCCATTGAAATAATCTTGCACTTGATCTTTACAAGCTGTAGCACCAGGATCATTAACACCATCATCCACGGGAACAAACAGCTGCATCAACACAGGTCAGTGCCCTTTTCTACTCCTACATGTATACAGTTTTTAAAATATTTATTTATCAATACATGAAAAACATTAATGGAACATTGATGACACACTGACCGAACACAAGTGATACACGAATTCAAAACACTGATGTGAAAACCTCGGGTGTCTGACTTGTGTTATGGGGATGCTACTTATACATATCCCCAATACCTATACATTGTACAGAGCAATTACTCCCCTTCATATGAATATTTCCTAATGGCAGTGACCTCTCTCAGAAGCATGAGACCTATCACACTGCAAATCTGTTCAGACATGGTTTGAGGAACATGCCAAGAGTTTGAGGTGATGACTTTGCCTCCAAATATTTCAGATCTCAATCCAAACAATCATCTGTGGCATGTTCTCAAAAATAAAAACACCAGACAGACCCATTATAGACCAGAGATACAACCGAAAGAATCTACTGTACTATATACCACAGGACACCTTTGGAGGGGCTGAAGACTCCATGTCCCTATGGGTCAGAGCCGTTTTGGCAGCACAAGGAGAACCTACAAAATGAAGCAGGTGGTTTTGATGTTGCATGTCCATGTATAAAAAAAGATTGTGTTTTGGATCAGCTAGTAGATACCAATTACATTCAACAGATGTCATATGAAGTAAAATATCTACAGACCAAAGTGTGTGTCATGTTAAAGGGGTTGACACTTTCAGAAAAGTAGTGATATCAAATCGACGTCACTTGTGCCATCTACATCAACACAGCAGCTGCAGCTAAATAACGCTCAAGACTATACTGGACCCAGGGGGGTAATTTAAAGCACAGTTTGGTTGGTTTATAGAATGAACTGTGCATATAGGGGAAAGTGTTATAAATGGGGACAATTCCTTTAAATTTATGACAGCTCTTTAATGTGTAAAGTGGCCTCCAAAATAGGCAGGTGCAAAATCTTATCACAATAGTCTAGTAAACTAAGTCAATGTATGTGCTGAGCATTCACTTACCTGCAATCTTCCGTGATGCCTTCATGCAGTTGTTACCATAAAATCACAGCCAATAAATTGCACCCAAAGCAAACAGTACCGCTTCTGCTCTAACTAGCAAAATCCTATAGAAGGGTCTCGTCCCTCAGCTGCAGCAAAACCTCAAACAAAACAGAACTATCCAGGCTGGATGAATCAGCTGAAGCCCACAGAATGTAATATAAGTGCTGGGAGGGGTGCACACACAGTGTAATACAGGAATGGGATCGCATAATGTAATATCTGAGGTGTTGAGTCCTATCTTCTAAAGAGAAGGGTTTGAACTTGGAGAAATATAAATTTTGCTATTGTTTTACCAATATAGAACACAGTTCGAAGGGGTCATCCATGGGATAAAATGTTTTTTTTAAGGGAAAAACAAATATATAGAAGCAGGAGTAACTTGGAATGGCCTCCCCTCTCTCTGGAAACTTCTGCTTCATATAAGAAAGGACTAATATAATATGTGAGCTCATACAGCACTGGTGGACACAGACAGAAAACTATATGTCTGATTTAAGTAAAAGGTATATCACTAAGGCTAGCTTCACACCACGGTTTTGGGGATCAGGGTCTATCTGTTTTTAAACAGATAGGTAGGGATCCAGTTTTGCCCTCCATGTATCCCTACGGTGCTGGATTGGTCATATATGGTTACAAAAAGCTAAGGTGCACCACTAAGGAATAGATGTCCCAATAAGGGTTGGAGGTGCTGCTTTGTCAACAAAGAACCATGATCATAGAGAAAGAATTGACAAATCAAATAGCAGCACACCACCACGAAATATATGAAAATGAATAAGGTTTTTATTTAAGGACAAAACATGAAAAATACATAAAAACAATTAAAAACAATCAACAGACCACAGTCCATAAGGAAATGGGGCCCCTGTGTACATGAGAAGTGGATACACATACCAGATTTTACTCCAATGCAACAGACTGAATGCACAGTATTAATAATGAAAGACACTCAAAGTCATTTCAATGGCAATCTAAATAAATTCACATGAAAATGACAGTAAATGCTGTTCTATGTCTCAACAAGTCAGAGAAAGTGCATAGCTGTAAATAACAAACAAATTGGTTTGTGACCCCCTTGGTAACAAATCAGGACAACCAGCACTAATGCATATATGGCAATGTCAGGATAAACATCCAGCTGGGTAGACAGGCACAGACCTAATAAGGTACAATGATACTCAATGTGAAGTCCATAATGAGACTAGTCCACCTCCAGTCTATTTGTCCCTAGTGTCCCGTGCCCAAGGTCTGGGCAGATGTTATAACTGACCGATCTATACCTGAGTGAGTGCCATAGAGTCCAGAGTCAAGGGTTAATATGTACGAGGCAAGGGCGCCCGGATCCCACGCGTATCGCCGCTGTAAAGCGGCTTTGTCAGGGAGGCGTGGCTACATATCCGGCGTTCCGCCCTTAAATACCCGCACCAATCAAACGGCTACTCCTGCCGTGTTGTGTGTTGCCATGGCTCCCCCCCAGAAACCGGAAGTGATGTTTCGGGAGCTGCAGAGAAGCATGTGTGCGGTCACATGGTTAAAACAGACAAATAGCACGCAAATAATCAAAATAATAATAGAAATAATGAAAAACCCGGCGCATTATGATACATATGAAATATAATGATTGTACAAATGGAGCCTATATCAATTTGATACAAAATGCCCAATCTCATGATAATTAATCATATGAGAGTGGTGTATAATCCTAAGTACAGGTATAGCGTTTACACAGAAAACAAGGAAGACACTTGTCTAATCCATGCTTCTGCACACAAACAAACAAATTACCTATATGTTACAAGACCCTGCTGAGCCACATTCTCCAAAATATATCCATGGTATTTATATTGTGCCATGAACAGATGTTAAACTGGGGGGAGGGATGCTTGATGTGATAAACCGTCGTTGTCCACCCCGGGAGGGGGTGGGGGGGGTGAGCTTGACACCGCTCCACTTCTCAGGCTCTCCTTGACTCCCTCAGACCCATGCCCAGGGGTCCCTCAAGCTAAGCTTCAGCTATCCTGGGACGAGCTCAGCACTGCTCAACTCCCTAGGATGTCTTCCTCAGTACTGCTCCGTACTGAACTAACTAACTAACCAGAATTTATAGGAGAGCTGCCCTGAACCCTGGTTTAGAGCTCCCCTTCAAGCCTAGAGGCAGAAAAGGTGTTGTGTGCTTGGCTCGCCTAGTGTGGATACCCCCTGTTGCTCTCAGGTATGACACTACCCCCCGAGGGAGGCAATGACACTGTGGCATCTGGACTCTGGGGTGCTACAATCGCAAGTAGTCTGGGTCCAATCTTTGTTCAGGAAGCACGTCAGGATTTAACCTAGCGGAAGCTTTCATGCATCTCCACTGGGCATACGCATGACGTCACCCGCCAATTAGGAAGAAACTGTGTACACTTTCTTCTGCATGTGTCACCGACCGGAACCGATGCAGCTCAGTAGTTTTATCATCTACTCCTAACCACAGCTCGATCTCTCTACTGTTTTCTCCATTCGCCTTCCACGACAGCATTGGAGGATGTCGTCCACGCCCTATTGGGGGACAGGAACACAGAGAGGTTAAAAGCCCCTCCCCTTCCTCAGTACTCCAGTGTCTTCCTGTCCCCCTTGGGGCATGGAGAGGTTCCAGTGCTGTCAGGCCGGCAGAGGCAGCATTGGGGTGTACTTACAGCCGGGCCAGGGATGGACGTCGGGGGCGGCCTCCTCCTCCTTCTCGGGGCTCCCGTGGTGGGACCATCCGGCCTTCCTGCGTCCTTTGGGGCAAAGCAGGCCGTGTATTGCAACGCCGGAGGCCTGTTCAGCTCTCCGGCGTCTCCCTCCTCCAGCTGCGGTCCCTGGGGCATGCATCAGAGGTGCCGTGGAGGCACTTCCGGTTTCGGGTGAGGCACTTCCGGTTCCGGGATGGCACTCCCGGTTTCGGGCGGCGGCTCCTGTAAGGGCTGTGGCAGGCTGGGCGCGGCTCCAGGGAACCCAGCAGGACTTTCGCGCGCTACTGCCCGCGGCCGGTGACCAGGAGGAGGGAGGGAACAGGTGTTCCTCGTTGGGGGCACGGTACTTCTGGATAAGTACCCGCCGGAAGCTACACCCAGGTAAGGCTGATCCCTGAAACATGGAGGGTGATAGGCTTCCACCTCTGCTTCTGCAGAGCCCAGCGTTCCCCCAGCTCATGTAAGTGTTTCTGGGGGTGGTCACAAGGGGTAGAGTTATTTAAGCCCTGCACTCACACTGGGACCCCCTTCTCTTCCCTTTTTGTCTATAGGGAGACGAGGGCTGTCTGTGAAAGGGAGCAATAATGTGGCTGCGGCACAAAATTTCCCTCTTCCTACAACAAGGTGTCGGCCATGACTGACAGGGTTGTCAGGATGGACTCCCCATCCTTGCTTGAGGAGCTCCAATCCATTAGGGAAGAGGTGCAGGCTTCTATCTCGGCACTGCGGGGTTTTGCTGCAGCTTCCGGGCCTTCCCCTCCGTAAGAGAGGAAGCTCCAGGATTGTGACTCTGTGGATCTCATGGAGGCTGGCCAGAGCTCAGCGTTAGAGGACGGCGAGGATATTGCCGCTGTTGCCTCTGTCCAGACACGAGAATCTGGACACTACTATTTTTCCACGGAGTCCATGGGTGCATTGGTGGACACTGTCCATTGTACCATGGGAGTAGAGGTGGTGGAATCCCCTTCTTCTGTGCAGGACTAAATGTTCAGAGGCCTGAAGGCTAAGCGGCTCACCCCATCCGAGTGGATTGGAGGGTGATGACTTTGTCTGGGAGGTCCCGAAGGTGGACATCCAGGTGGCCAGGGTAGCAATCAGCTGCCATTGTAAACCCATTGTGCATGCCCTTGACACACTGTTGAAGCTAAGCAGCAGGAGCCTCAGTCACGGGCTGGATGGGAGACCTCATGAGAGACCCAATGGGAATCTCTATGGGAGTCTCTATAAAGTCAATGGGACTTCTAACATGAAGGTCTATGGCAGTATTCCATTTGGGAAGCTTAGCATATAAGACCACGTTGCCTTTTGAAGATTCCTCCCGGTTGAAGGACCCCCTCGTTCGTAAAATGGAGAGTGTCCTCAAACAATCCTGGGAGGCGGCAGCTATGTCTTTAAAGATGTACATTTCCTCTACATGTGAGCAGGTCTCTCTTTAAGTGGCTCACCCAGCTGGGAGCAGGGTACTCCCAGGGAGGAGCTTTGGACTCCATTCCACTTCTGAGACGTGCTACGGGCTTCCTGGTCGATGCCTCTGCTGAGTCGTTCCGCGTTGGCGCCAGGTCCGCAGTGTTGGCTAACACAGCTCGCAGGGCAGTGTGGCTTACAAGGTGGAATGGGGAGGTCACGTCTAAGCTCCAGCTGTGTGGCCTCCCCTTGCAAAGGGCATTGGATGACATCATGAAAAAGGTGTCAGACCGGAAAAGGTGTCTCCCGGAGCAGGAGCCCTTTCAGAGGCAGTCCTTTTGGCCTGAGCGCAGCCAACCCTCCCAGTCTAAAGGGAAGGGTAAGTCTGGTCGCTGGGCATTCCAGTACGGGGACAAGACCCGTAATATCTTGCTCCCCAGCAGCGGCATCACCAGCCGCCCCTAAACAAGGCCGCCTTCCCCATTGCGGGGCGGCTCCTGCGGTTTCTGCCACAGTGGCAAGCAATCTCCTTGTGCCCTTGGATCCTCTCGACCATTTGGGAGGGTCTACGCTTGGAATTCGAGAGCCAGCCCCTCCGTGTCTTCGAGTCCTCTCCCTTCCTCAGGGGGACTCTCGCACGGTTTTTCTTGTCGTGTTGGATTCGGGTGTGGGGTCCCCGGTTCCTCCTGGAGAGGAGAGCCAGGGGCACTACTCCAGGTTGTTGTGGACCTCCAGAACGCGTATTCTCATGTCCCCATTCACCCGTCCCACAAGCGCTTTCTGCGATTCACGATCTCAGGGGCAGGCGGGACGGTCCATTCTCGGCTTAATGTGCTGCCCTTTGGGATTTCGTCGGCCCCAGAGGTTACCTAACTCATGGGGGAAGCGATCACATTCATCCAGACCCAGGGGATATGTATGCTTTCCTATTTAGACGACATGTTGGTGGTGGCTCCTTCGGCAGTGCTTCTGCGCACAAAGGTCTCCAACACATTGGAGATTCTTCAGTCCCTGGGATGGGTACCCAATCTTCAGGAATCGGAACGGGTGCCTGCAACCCGACGTCAATTTTTGGGAGTCTTGCTGGCCTCCTCCAGACAGACCTCGTTCCTTCCTGCGGCATATAAGCTTTTGCGCCGCGTGAATCTGACCCACTTCCGGGCAAGGGGGTCGCCCTCCTTGCGGGAAGCAATGTCCCTGTTAGGGGCCATGACGGCCTGCATTCAGTCAGTAACATGGGCTCAGGCTCCTTCCCGACTGCTCCAGGAACACATACTGAGTTCCTGGGACAGACGTCAGGATTCCTTAAACTCGCGGGTCCGGACCCCGGGGCGGGTGGTAACCTCGCTTTCCTGGGGATGAATCCCAGACACCTTCCTGTGACCTCAGTTCCCACTGATGCCAGCGGTTCCGGTTGGGGCACGATGGTAGTTCGCCCACCGTTCCAGGGGATTTGGAGTCGCTCGGTCAGTCGCCAGTCTTCAAACTTCTGGCAGTGGAGGAAGCGCTTCTTGCTGCAGCTCACGTTCTCCGGGGTCATCATGTCAAGGTCCTGTCAGACAACGTGACTACGGTTGCTTTCTTGCGGTACCAAGGCGGTACTCGTGGCTTACACTTGCAGGGGCTGGCAAGACTGTTCTTTTTGTGGGCAGTACGCCATCTTCTCTCCTCCTCAGCAGTACATCTGAAGGAATGGCCAATGTACAGGCAGATTCTTGAGCCGCACGGAGGTCCACCCAGGAGAATGGTGCTTCCATCCGGAAGTATTTTGCTCTCTTACGGACAGGTGGGGTGTCCTTTCGATCGACCTGTTCGCTTCGGGCTCGAATACAAAGGTGCCAACCTTTTTCTCCCTGACGCGGTTGGACCATCCTCGGGGGCTGGACGCTTTTGCCCATCCCTGGGACTTCCGGTTGGTGTATGCATTTCCTCCAATCCCGCCACTTCCCAAGACGTTGCAACGGATTCGGGCGGAGGGGGTGACACTATCCTGGTGGCTCCCCTGGGGCCCAAACTGGCGTGGTACGACACCATCCGAGACCTGGGCCTGGAGGGACCGATTATGTTAGCCCAGTCTCAACCTACTGTCCCAGGGTCCTCTGTTTCACCCGGGCCCTCAGTGGCTCATCCGGGCGGCCTGGCTGTTGCGGCCGGGATCCTGAGGACCAAGGGTCTCTCCCAGGCAGTGATCCGCATGCTTCAGCAGAGCAAGAAGCCTGTGACAAACGCTATTTACGGGAGGGCTGGAATCGGTTCCTGTCCTGGTGTGCTCCTTCCATCCCGACCATGCATCATCCTAATGTGGCCCAACTCTTGGATTTTTGCAGCATGGCTTGGATTTGGGGCTTCGGCCGAGCACTCGTTATGTCCAGAGGTCGGCACTTGGGGCGGTTTTTGCCCAGGATCTTGCTTCCCATCCATGGCTCAAGCAGTTTTTTTCTGCTTGGGGGTGGCGTCCCCGGATTCGGCCTTCTGTCCCTCCCTGGGATTTGATGCTTGTTCTCCAAGGGCTTGCTCGAAGTCCCTTTGCACACTTGTCTGCTGCATCCCTTACGTCTCTCTCTCACAAGGTGGCGTTTGGTGGCCATCACTTCTGCTCCCAGAGTTGGAGAACTGCAGGCACTCTCTGTCCGGGCTCCGTGCCTCGGGTGTCCGTTGTTCGCATTACGCTTCGGTTGCATTCATCTTTTCTTCTGAAAGTTGTCGGCTTTCCATCGGTCCCAGGATGTGGTTCTGCCTTCAATTTGTCAATCTCCCGCTAATGCGGCTGAGGCCGTGTTTCACTCCTTGGATGTTCGTCGGACTGTCCTCCTCTGTCTCCGAGAGTCTGCTTCTTGGAGGTTAGATCAGAACCTGTTTGTTCGGCTTTTGGGAATAATACAGGGAAGAAGACTTCCCAGGCTACCATCACTTCCTGGATCACGAAGGTGATCTGTGAGGTCTACGTCGCTCCGGTCCTTGCTCCTCCGGTGGGGTTGAAGACTCCTTCAACTTGGGCTGCTGCTACTTCCTGGACGGAGCAGGCTGGAGCTTCATCGGAGCTGATTTGCAGAGCGGCTACGTGGTAGCCTCTCCTCACTTTTTCTCGCCTCTATAGGTTAGATCTGTCCTTCAGTCGGGATCTGTCCTTTTGTAGGAGAGTCCTACAGGCAATAGTCCCACCCTGAGGAGTATCGGTGGTATTCCTCCAATGCTGTCGTGGAAGGCGAATGGAGAAAACTGAATTAGTCCTTACCGGTAATTCCTTTTCTTGGAGCCTTCCACGACAGCATCAGTTCCCCCCCTTGTTGGTGTTTGGTTCCGGTTTGTATCAGATAATCCATGGCTAAGGGTGATCTTGGTAAACACTGGAGTACTGAGGAAGGGGAGGGGCTTTTAACCTCTCTGTGTTCCTGTCCCCCAATAGGGCGAGGACGACATCCTCCAATGCTGTCGTGGAAGGCTCCAAGAAAAGGAATTACCGGTAAGGACTAATTCAGTTTTTCATTGGACTCTGAATTCTGAATCCTAATCCCTGGACTCGGGAACTTTGTGGATATTTCGTGTCTAAATTTTGGGGAGTGCCATGAGCATTGACAGCAATGATTGTGTTTTACTAGTTACATGTTCATGGACTTCCAAGTAGTAAGTGGGTTACGAACCTATTAATTAGAGATATCAGGTGTCTGCTTACTGAAACTTTTCTTTCGAAATCTAGGGTGGAAGCGCTTTAGGCCCCCTTCACATCATGCTTTGATCCTGTCTGTTTAGATCCTGTTTTTTAAAGGATGAGACGGACAGGAACAGATTTGTATGAACGGATGGCAATTATGCCCCCAGATCCTGTTTTTTGAAGGATCTGTTTTGTGTATGCCAATTAGTCCACCCATAGGAAATAATAGAGAGAGAGAGAGAGAGAGAAAGGGAGAGAGATCCGGAACAAAAATTGGGCTGGGAGGAGCATTACATTTGATCTGAGCATGCTCAACAACTAAAAAACAGGACAAAAATGAATCCCACACTGAAATCACATAAACGGATGCCGGGTGCCTGGTGGTGCTGCTGGGTGCCTGGTTCTGCAGGGTGCTTTGGTCATGACATGACGGTATTTGTCCCTTGTATATGGTATTATTCGGTCACTATGTGGTGGTAATATGTGGTCTCATGGTGTGGCAGTATTTATACCTTGTATGTGGTAGTATTTGATCACTATGTGGTAGTATAATGTGCTTTCGTCATGGTGTGGCAGTATTTGTCTGGTATGTGGCATTATTTGGGCACTATGTCGTGGTAGTATGTGATCTGGTCATGGTGTGGTGGTATTTCTGACTTCTATCTGGTAATATTGGTCTTGGTAGAGTGGGTTTTGGTCGGTCATTTGTTTTATCTGATATCAATAAGTGGAAACTATTATATTTCCAATAGATATTAAATACTTAGATGTTTAACCCCTCCCTGTCCTGTGACACAGCAGCAGAGATGCAGAGGTTTGCCAGAGAAAGCAAATTGAGCATTTGGTGACCTCAGCATTTATAAGACAAAACCAGGAGTGATTCAAAAAAGAGAATAAAGAAAGGCGGCACTCACTGTATAGGCTGGTGGAAGGGTGTTTTAATTCAGGAAAATCAATCCATTATAACATTGTTAGTGCGGTGGGGAGAGGGAGTGAGAGGCATGATTCACATAGGACAGCCCTGGACCTGTTCATAACGTGATGTGAAGTCGGCCTTACAAATACTGAGGTACAAAACTCACCAAATACTCAAAGCTCCACATTCTTCTAATGGTGCGGATTCCACCAATAAATAAGTGATCACCTTCCTAACCTGTGCACAGGGGTGGACTGGCCCAGGTGACAGGGAAGCATTTGCCCCCCAGGCCGGTGGTTTAGTCTCAGTTTAGAGCCGTCCCTTCAGTGAGAGTGGCCGCACGGGACCCAGGACGCAGCAGGCAGGACACGGGCGTCAGCGTGGAGGCTGACAGTGACCCGGGATTGGAGCGGCGGCAGCTGGCAGGTTAGTGAAGCAGCGCCAGCACCCAGATGCTCTTCAGTTGGCCTCTGTAGTGGCAGCCCCTCCCCCCCCCCGCTCTTCAGCCCCTGCCTGTACATCGCTGATAATTTGTCTTCACAAAAAAAAATCCCTTTAATGCAAACTACAGTGATGATACATCGCAGTAATGGTGAGCGCACAGTGATGTGCAGGAGCCGCCTGTGTTTTAGAGTCCACGTTACACTATAATAGGTATAACGGATAACGGGTATTTGCACATAGCTGAAGAATGGGTGGGCCCGGGTGGGTGGGCCCGGGTGGGTGGGCCCGGGTGGGTGGGCCCCCCCCCCCCTGGAGTCAATTTTCCTGGTGGGACCCAGACACGCCAGTCCGCCGCTGGCTGTAAGCCATAATCATCAACATTTACAGAAATAAACACTTGAAATAGATCACTCTGTAATGACTATATATTATATGAGTTTCACTTTATGTATTGAATTACTGAAATAAATGAACTTTTTGATGATATTCTAATTCATTGAGACACACCTGGATATTAGTGGTTTACAAAATTCAGAACCTTGTGAAAACAAATAATTCTTATATTCTGAAACCAGTAACTTTTTTATTTCTTGCAGTGTTGGCGGAGGACTGAGCTGTAGTTTTTATACAATTTTGGGATGTATAGAACATTTTGGTTGCTTATTATTGTATTTTCTTAGGGAAATGCCCCCACTGAAATCTGCAATTCTGGCATTTTGTAGTTTTATATTTTCTTTTCGGCATTTAATATACAGGTTAATTAACTTTACATTTTGATAGATTGGACTTTTCCAGACATTGCGATAATATGTGTGTGTTTTTTTTTAATTATCCTTATTTTTGTATGGGAAAAAGGGAGTGATTTTTACATAATTTTTTTAACTTTTACGATATATTTTACTCTTCCTAGGAAATTTTAATCTGCAAAAAGAGGAGCAATTTAAATTTTTCTTCATGTTAAACTCAAATACACAGTGAGCCAAAATGAAAAATGTGGACAAAGTTGCTTGCCAATCTTGATATTTATTATAGAAATGTTCACAATTGAGAAACTTTTTCTTTATCAGCAAATATAACGTTGACATATGGAAACAAACTTAAAGGGTTTGTCCCACAAACAAAGTACATTTGTTAATAGCTCTACAGCAGTGCGAAAAAGTGTTGGCCTCCTTTCTTATTCCTTATTCTTTTGCATGTTTGTCACACTTAACTTTTTTAGATCACCAAACAAAGTTAAGGGGAAACTGTCATGTCCTTTTTTGTTTTTAAACCGCCCACAATGTTATTTAGATCATGCACTGTGCATCACTATCCTCGTAAAACAAAATCATTTACACTACCATTCAAAAGTTTGGGGTCACTTAGAAATTTCCTTATTTTTGAAAGAAAAGCTCATTTTTTTTCAATGAAGCTAACATTAAATGAATCAGAAATACATTCTATACATTGTGAATCTGGTAAATGACTATTCTAGCTGCAAATGTCTGGTTTTTAATGCAATATATACATAGGTGTATAGAGGCCCATTTCCAACAACCACCACTCCAGTGTTTTAATGGTACATTGTGTTTGCCAACTGTGGTAAGAAGGCTAATGGATGTTTAGAAAACCCTTGTACAAGTATGTTAGCACAGCTGAAAATGATTTGGCTTATTAGAAAAGCTATAAAATGTACCTTCCTTTGAGCTAGTTGGTAATCTGGAGCATTACATTTGTTTGTTCTATGAAACTCTCAAAACGGCCAGAAAAAGAGAACTTTCATGTGAAGCTCGACAGTCTATTCTTGTACTTAGAAATGAAGACTATTCAATGCGAGTGACTTGCCCCAGTAGAGGCCGCGAGATACTCAGAACCGGCCCTCTGGACGTCGTCGGGGCTGTGGGTAGCTGTCATGGTGGCGTGACCCGGTCCGCGGTCCCCTATTGGGCGGTCAGTAAAAAGGGGGTTTGTAAAGGGGTAAAAAGCAAAGTAAAAATGAAATTAAAAAATTTATCGTGATGCCACCCGTTTTTAGGCAGCCAGTAGGGGCCGCTGCTGCTGTGCGGGACCTCTGGGGATGATGGAGCTGCAACTGCGATGGTTTAGCTCCCCACAGGAGGAGCAGGTCCCCAGGGCACCCGTTAGAGCAGGGGTCTCAAACTCGCGGCCCGAGGGCCGCATGCGGCCCCTGGGACTTCACTATGCGGCCCGCGGCACCTTGGACAACTTAATGATGCATTGCCCCAGTGCAGGGGGCCGCTGCAGTCCCCGCTGTGTGATGACTTCTGTCCGCAGCACTAACGTCACCTGCAGGCCTCTGGCTAGTAGATTGCATTGATCTTGATGAGCAACAGAGCTTGTCTGGGCGGCGGCTGGAGGAAGTCTTAGCACAGCGGAGGCCGGAAGTCAGTACAGTGGGGACCGCGGCGGCCCCCTGCACTGGAACGATGCATCATTAAAGTGAGAAAAGTGTGAGTGTGAGTGTGTGTGAGAAAGTGTGTGTGTGAGACTGAGTGTGTGAGTGAGGATGTGTGTATAAGAAAGTGTGTGCGAGTTTCAGTGTGTGTATGAGTGTGAGTGTAAGAGTGTGTATGAGGATGTGTGAGAGTGTGTTTGAGAGTATGTTGTGTGTGGGGGGGGTTTGTGTGTGAGTGTGATAGAGTGTGTATTTGAGTGTGTAAGAAGGTAAAACAGGATGGGGGGGCATCACTTTTTAAAAGTAGATCAGGATGGGGGACATCACTATAAAAGGGGATCAGGATGGGGGACACCACTATAAAAGGGGATCAGGATGGGGGACATCACTATAAAAGGGGATCAGGATGGGGGACATCACTATAAAAAGGGATCGGGATGGACATCATCACTAAAGGGGATCAAGATGGGGGACATCACTACTAAAGGAGATCAGGAAGAGGGTCATCACTAGAAAAGGGGATCAGGATGGGGGACATCACTATAAAAGTAGATCAGGATGGGGGACATAACTATAAAAGGGGATCGGGATGGGACATCATCACTAAAGGGGATCAAGATGGGGGACATCACTACTAAAGGAGATCAGGAAGGGGGTCATCACTAGAAAAGGGGATCAGGATGGGGGACATCACTACAAAAGGAAATCAGTGTGGGGATATCACTACAAAAGGGGACCATGATCGATGGGGGACATCACTAGAAAAAGGGATCAGGATGGTGGACATCACTAGAAAAAGGGATCAGGATGGGGGACATCAGTAGAAAAGGACATTACTACAGGATGGAGACATTACTACAAGAAAGGGATCAGGACTTGTACTTTACTACATTGAGCAAGAAATTCTGGTATTACTAAAAATATCACTTAGTCCTACAAGAGATGCGGCCCCCCGCTATAAATGTTTTTCTATGTGCGGCCCACCAACCCAGCTGAGTTTGAGACCCCTGCGTTAGAGTCTATGGAGGTGGTAGACCATTGGGGGTGCAGGACTTAGCATGCAGAATAACCAACAGACACAGGGGTTGTAGTCTCCATTACCTTTACTGAAGAGAGTCGTACGTTCATCCAGGGTACTGTCCACAAGAGATGTTAGGGGTCCGGAGCCTGGGAGCAAGTTGAGGTCCTCCTCACCTGGCGAGATCTAAGGCCTCCCTACTGCGCTGCTCTTGGTGGGTCCTGGCTGCCTGTAGCTGTGCTACGACCTTCTCCTTTCCCATGTACTGTCTCTGGCCCGTTCGAGAGGCAGCTTGAGCCCTTCTTTGGTTACTGTCCGCTGGCTACTTCTCCTTGAGCTCTCTGGGGCTACTATGTCTCCTGGGCCTCGTGGTGGGCGAGCGACTTGGAATCTCCCGCCCTCCGGTGTTGGCTGCTGGGCCTAGAGTCCCTTACAACCTTGGACTCCAGTGTCCGCTCTTGCACTCGGTCCTGGGGCAAACCGCCACTGGCTCTACACCCCAGACCTGCTTCTCTACTTCCTCAGACGCTCTCCTACGGGTTCCTCATGCTGGCTAGTCTACGTCCTGGGACATGCCTTACTCTGCTCCAGTCCACAGGACCTCTTCACAGTCCTCCTAGGAACTGAACTAACCCTGCTCCAGACCAGAATTTAAGAGAGGGGACCTCCCCTTGGGATCGGGTTTCCGAGCTCCCCCTTCTGGGATAGTGTTGGGAAGGTGTTGTGTGTGTGGTTCACCTGGTGTGGGTACCTTCCCTTGCTTCCGAGCACAGCATGGTCCCCTGGAGAGACAACGCTATTGTGGCAACCGGACACCAGAAGTTGCCAAGAAACTGAAGATTTCCTACAACAATGTGTACTACTCCCTTCAGAGGAGAGCATACACAGGCTCTAACCAGAGTAGAAAGAGAAGTGGGAGGCCCCGCTGCACAATTGAGCAACAAGACAAGTACATTAGAGTCTCTAGATTGAGAAATCGACTCCTCACATATCCTCAACTGGCGGCTTAATTAAATAGTACCCGCAAAATGCCAGTGTCAATGTCTATAGTGAAGAGGCGATTCTGGGATGCTGGCCTTCAGGGCAAAGTGGCAAGGAAAAAGCCATATCTGAGACTGGCTAACAAAAGGGAAAAGATTAATATGGGCAAAAGAACACAGACATTGGACAGAGGAAGATTGGAAAAATGTTTTATGGACAGAAGAATCAAAGTTTGTGGTGTTTAGATCACACAGAACAACATTTGTGAGACGCAGAACAACTGAAAAGATGCTGGAAGAGTGCCTGACGTCAACTGTCAAGCATAGGGGAGGTAATGTGATAGTCTGGGGTTGCTTTGGTGCTGGTAAAGTGGGATATTTGTACAAGGTAAAAAGGATTTTGAATAATGAAGGCTATGACTCCATTTTGCAACACCAGGCCATACCCTGTGGACAGTGCTTGATTGGAGCCAATTTCATACTACAACAGGACAATGACCCAAAGCACACCTCCAAATTATGCATGAACTAGTTAGGGAAGAAGCAGGCAGCTGGTATTCTACTGTAATGGAGCGGCCACAAAATTGTCTGGGTAACCACAAACTTTTGAACGGTGGTGTATTTATCATCAAAAAGCACTTAAGATGTTTAGCTGTTTGCATTAGGTATCTGCACATTCATTCATGGGTGTGGATACTTCATCTGGAATCAGTCACGTCAATCCACTTCAGTTGTGCAGTTTTTACACATAGTAATGCCCGCACTGCAGTGTAATATATTGACATCAAGCACTGAAGGTCCTCTGGTGATGAAGGACCTGTGGTGATGTCAAGACCTTGTAATCATTGTGGGAGAGCTAAGCAGGTCTAAAGTAAAAGACCCATTGGGCTTAGCCATGCCTATTATAGTCACATGGTCATGACATCACCACAGCTCCTGCAGTGATGTCAATCAGTTAGAATGCTGGGGGCATGAAAAAATAAAAAAATATCATGAATGTACTTGAGTGGCAGTAAGCAAAAGAACCTCCCCTATGAGTGAAGCCAGGTATGTGTGTACAGTCACCTCAGTATATAAAGTCTCTTCTATGTCTGAAGCCAGGTATGTGTGTACAGTCACCTCAGCATATAAAGTCTCTTCTATGACTGAAGCCAGGTATGTGTGTACAGTCACCTCAGCATGTAAAGTCTCTTCTATGTCTGAAGCCAGGTATGTGTGTACAGTCACCTCATCATATAAAGTCTCTTCTATGACTGAAGCCAGGTATGTGTGTACAGTCACCTCAGCATGTAAAGTCTCTTCTATGTCTGAAGCCAGGTATGTGTGTACAGTCACCTCATCATATAAAGTCTTTTCTATGACTGAAGCCAGGTATGTGTGTACAGTCACCTCAGAATATAAAGTCTCTTCTATGACTGAAGCCAGGTATGTGTGTACAGTCACCTCAGCATATAAAGTCTCTTCTATGACTGAAGCCAGGTATGTGTGTACAGTCACCTCAGAATATAAAGTCTCTTCTATGACTGAAGCCCAGGTATGTGTGTACAGTCACCTCAGCATATAAAGTCTCTTCTATGACTGAAGCCAGGTATGTGTGTACAGTCACCTCAGCATATAAAGTCTCTTCTATGACTGAAGCCAGGTATATGTGTCCAGTCACCTCAGCATATAAAGTCTTTTCTATGACTGAAGCCAGGTATGTGTGTACAGTCACCTCAGAATATAAAGTCTCTTCTATGACTGAAGCCCAGGTATGTGTGTACAGTCACCTCAGCATATAAAGTCTCTTCTATGACTGAAGCCAGGTATGTGTGTACAGTCACCTCAGCATATAAAGTCTCTTGTATGAGTGAAGCCAGGTATGTGTGTACAGTCACCTCAGCATGTAAAGTCTATTGTATGACTGAAGCCAGGTATGTGTGTGCAGTCACCTCATCATATCAAGTCTTTTTTAAGATAAATACGTGGAATTTTGTTTTTAGAAAACCATGTTAGTGATGCACATTTAATCATTTAAAACACATTTGTGGCTGTTTAATATCACAAAACAACACGAAAGGTGACTTTAAATATTAGACAATGATAACACAAGTAGACACAAAATGCAGTTCTTAAATGAAGGTCTTTTTTATTAAGCGGTAAAGAAATCTAGACCTACAGGCACTTCGGGTTTAGGTGCGCCCAGTAAAGCTCCAGTTGACGCTGCAATCCTAGTGTGTTGCTCTGGGATTGCGCACATTTTGGGAAAGAAAATGCTCACAGTGCCTCATCATTATTGGGGTACCGTAAGGTGTTGGGAGTCGTGTACGAGGGAGGGGACGGGTGCTCAGTGTCACTGTGTGGGCGTGGTGGCATATTGTGACACAGTAGGAGATTGTGGAGTATGGACTTGTAGTATGAGCGCTGTCTACTGAAGCAAACCAACGCTAATAGACATTGGGTATTTCCTTGTAGGCCAAATATAATTACACTAGCTGGGTGCCCGATGCACATGCATCGGGATTCTAGAAGAGCGAGTCTCTGACTCGCAATGGCCGCTTCGCGGCCAATGCTTCGCGCTGCTAAGGCGACTCGCCATGCCCGCTGCGCGGGCATAGCGAGTCGCCTTAGAACTGCTCGCAATGGCCGCTGCGCGGCCAATGCTTCGGGCGTATCCACATGACCACGCTGACTCGCAGCGAGAGTGGACTCAGAAGGGGCAAAAAACCCATTCGCAATTATATAATAGATTGCGGGCCTGAGTTTGACATGCATGGCTTTGTTTTGTATGACTTTTGTATGGATTTGAACCTCCATTTGGGTGATCATGTATAGTGCTGCAGCATCACAGTATTGTAGTATATAGTATAGTGTAATTGTGGTTCTCAAATGAAACCAAACCTTTTGCTGAATTTCACTGGAGGACTAGGATGGTAGCATCAGGGATCTTCAGCAGGCCTCCAGCTTCCATAGTAACCCATGGTAACCCATGATATTCAGCTTCCTGCAATCAGATTGCAGGTGAGTTAGGGTAAATGCTCCATTTAAATGCTGTTGTCAATGATTGACAGCTGCATTTAAATGTCAAACAGCAAATCAGAGTCGGCAGCTGGTTTTTGCCATGTATGAAGTGGGTTGGTTCAGTTAAACAGATCATGCAGCAACTTGTGTCAAAAATGCACATCAAAGATCATTAAAGGGGTTTTCCTACGATCAAAGTTACACCTGTCAGCTCATTTATGCCCCCCAGAGCTACCACTATCTACACCTGCAGCTTCATAGTGCTATTCTAATCATCCCTGTCTGAGCTCATAATGTAATGTTAAAGGTGAAAAAAATGCATTTATACACTCACATTACTAAGACAGTGACTACACCTTGGTGGACGTAGTCGATCTGGCAAATTAATGGTTAACATTTTAGCAGAATTTTATTACATGCATTATGGCGTGTGTGATGTCAGTATCATGTGAATATCATGGGTGGAGGTAAGCCTTCATAGACCATAATGTTTTTGCTTGCTTAGCTCCGCCTACTATGGTCACATGATCGTTACATCACACAGGTCCTTTAGACAGAGACATTAATAGTGAGTTAACTATTGACCTGCCAGAGTGACTACATCCTGTGTAGTCACTGCCTCATTTACATAAGAAAATGTGAGTGTATAAATGCTTTTTTTTACCTTTAACATCACACTATGAGCTCACACAGGGATGATTAGAATAGTATTATGAAGCTGCAGGGACAGACAGTGATAGCTAGGGATGGGGGAGGGGCATAAATGACCTGACAGGTTCCCTTTTATTTTAAAGTTAATTTCAATCAAGAGATTTTGAAATAATAATACCGTATATACTCGTGTATAAGCCGAGTTTTTCAGCCCAAAATTTGGGCTGAAAAGTCCCCCCCTCGGCTTATACACGGGTCTATACGGTAGACCCGTGTGGTGGGGGCTGTGTGGTGGGGGCTGTGGAGGCTGGAGGAGGCGGGGGGGGCTGCTGTATGAGCGGCCCCGTCACGTGGGGCCGCTCATTAAATATGCACTGCATCCCCCTGTCAATCAGCGCAGGGGGAAGCAGTGCATATGGCCCCCCAAAAGCTGGCACTGTCCCCCCTTGTAAGGGCCCCCCCCCGGTGCTTATACTTTACCATCCCGGTGTTCTGATCGGCGCCGCTCCTCGGTGCTGCGTCGCCGTCTTCATCCTCCCGTCCGCGCTCGCTGCATCCATCCGGGTTCTCCGGCGGTCGCAGCGATATGACGTCATCGCGCGACCGCTGGAGAACCCGGATGCAGCCAGCGCGGGAGGATGAAGACGGCGACGCAGCACCGAGGAGCGGCGCCAATCAGAACACCGGGATGGTAATGTATAAGTAGCGGGAGGGGGAGGCCTTACAAGGGGGGACAGTGCCAGCTTTTGGGGGCTGTTGGTCCCCCCTGGGGGCTGTTGGTACCCCCAGGGGGCTGTTGGTACCCCCTGGGGGCTGTTGGTCCCCCCTGGGGGCTGTTGGTACCCCCAGGGGGCTGCTGGGTACCCCCAGGGGGCTGCTGGGTACCCCCTGGGGGCTGCTATATGTACCCCTGGGGGCCTGCTGTATACCACTGGGGCTGCTGTATACTACCACTGGGGCTGCTGGGGCTCCTGTATACTACCACTGGGGCTGCTGGGGCTCCTGTATACTACCACTGGGGCTGCTGTATACTACCACTGGGGCTGCTGGGGCTCCTGTATACTACCACTGGGGCTGCTGGGGCTCCTGTATACTACCACTGGGGCTGCTGGGGCTCCTGTATACTACCACTGGGGCTGCTGGGGCTCCTGTATACTACCACTGGGGCTGCTGTATACTACCACTGGGGCTGCTGGGGCTCCTGTATACTACCACTGGGGCTGCTGGGGAATCTGTATACTACCACTGGGGCTTCTGGGGCTCCTGTATACTACCACTGGGGCTGCTGGGGAATCTGTATACTACCACTGGGGCTGCTGTATACTACCACTGGGGGGCCTGTATACAACACTGCTGGGGGCTGTATAACTGTGCTGGGGTCCACCCTCGGCTTATACACGAGTCAATAGGTTTTTCCAGATTTTTGGGGCAAAAGTAGGGGGGTCGGCTTATACACGGGTCGGCTTATACACGAGTATATACGGTAATTAGATTTGTTTAACCCCTTCAAGAAATACAACATATATTTACATGTAACAGCCATGGGTGGATTGGAGATTAGTAAATACAATAAAAAGTTAAAAAAAATGTTTTTAAAAGTATGAATCTTCCCAACCACAAAATTTTAAATCACCCCCCTTTTTCCCCATTGAAAATAAAGCAATAAAAAACAAACATATTTGGTATCGCTGCATTTAGAAATGCCCAATCTATCAAAATATAAATTAAATTAATCCGATCAGTAAACAGTGTAACGAAAATAAGCAAAAAAGCCAGAATTGCATTTTCTGGGTGGCCACAACATTGCAATAAAATACATTAGAGGTGACCAAAACATCATATCTACCCCAAAATGGTATCAGTAAAAACGTCAGCTCAAGGAGCAAAAAATAAGCCATCAATAGACAGATTCCAAAAGATAAAAATGTTATGGTTCTTGTAAAAAAGTGCCAAAAGTGTAATTTTTTTGGACACATTTCTGAATTTATTTTTGGCGCATAAAACACAAAAAAAACCAACAACTACACCTTTGGTATCTATGTACTCGTACTAAGCTGGAGAATCATACTGCCAGGTTAGTTTTACCATTTTTCAGTACAATACAAGCAAAATGAATGGCATCATTCAAAAGTACAACTCATCCTGTAAAAAGCAAAACCTCACACAGCTATATTGAAGGAAAAATACAAAAAACGTTATGGCTCTTGGAAGAAGGGGTGGAAAAAAACAAAAAATGACCATGACATGAAGGGGTTAAAATAATGTTCCTGTGCTGAGATAATTTTATATATGTGTCCCTGCTATGTACTGTGTAATGGATGTGTCTGACCACACAGGGTCATGGTTTGGTCATACCACATCTCCTGGGCAGGGGAGGACGCAAAAGAGTATTCAGACATTACAGCACGGGATCACAGCTGATTCTTTTTGTAAGGTAAAATATTTTCCTGATTGTTTTTAAAAAATGTTTTTTCCTCAAAGAAAGAATAATTATGATTCCGTGCTGGTATGTGTGTACACTTTTTTACTCTCTCCTGACCCAGTGAACTCAGAGTACCCGGCAGCTTTCATAGACCAGCGCTGCACACACAGTGACTTCTCTTGCGGTGGCGGCACTGGTCTCTGTACACTTCCGGGTACTCTGACGCCACGCGCTAATAGTGCACGCTGCTCTGTGTTGCCAGCTCTACTGATCTGAGCCGGCAGCAGATCACACAGTGCATTGGGACAGAGCAGCACAGTGACCGCAGCCTCTGCCCCCTGCTCTGATGACGCTTTGTTTGGTATCCCAGCATGCACTGCGATTCTCAAACGAAACATCATCAGACAAGCAGTAGAGATAAAAATCAATAGTAGTTAGATAGATAGTGTG
The DNA here is from genome assembly GCA_033576535.1 of Allobates femoralis. NCBI lineage: Eukaryota > Metazoa > Chordata > Amphibia > Anura > Aromobatidae > Allobates > Allobates femoralis. The sequence continues at coordinate 117,256,803 of JARQOC010000004.1, read as the reverse complement.
TCAGGAAAGGGTAGGACATTTTTAATACATCTATATTAGAAATTAGGGATTGTGATTGAAATTTTTTCAGACGATCAAATAGCACATCAATTGCACACTGATGTCATCTGTTTACTGTTCAGGATTTTCATGGATCCAACGACTTGTATGGGTCATTTTGATCTGTGATACGAATCAAAAACAGCCATGTCTCAGAGATTTCTTTGTGGACGCACAGTCTGCCAAAAAAAAAAAAATGGACATGTGATCAGCTCTGGAGATTACGTGGGTATCTGATCAACTCCAGAGATTACAAGGGTATGTGATTAACTCCGGAGATTATGTGGGTATGAGATCAACTCCGGAGATTGCCTGGGTATATGTTCTATTTGTGAAAAAATGATCTCTGAATTATTATTATTTAGTTATTTATAGAGTGCCATTGATTCCATGGTGGTGTACATGAGAAAGGGTTACATAAAAACAAGTTATAAATACAATAAACAAATTAACAGTGACAGACTGATACAGAGGGGAGAGAGGACCCTTGCGGGCTTACATTCTACAGGGCAATGGGGAGGGAAACAGTAGGTTGGGTCTGCTATGGTGATGGTGGAGTGCCAGGTCCAGTGATGGTGGAGAACCGGAACAAGTGGTGGTGGAACCCCGGGTCCAGTGGTGGTGAGGTGGCACTGTGGTCATTGCAGGCTGTAGGCTGTACTGAAGAGATGGGTTTCCAGGCTCCACTTGAAGGTTCCGAGTGTAGGAGATAGACATTTTGGGGTGCAGAATTACAGAGAATGAGGGATGCTTGGGCGAAGTCTTGCAGGCGGTTAGATGAGGAACGTACAAGTGTGGAGGAATGGAGGAGGTCTTGGGAGGATCGAAGATTACAAATTTGATGATATCGGGAGATTAGTTCAGAGATATATGAGGGGACGGATTGTGGATGGCTTGTAAGTCAGTGTTAGTAGTTTGAATTTGATACATTGGTGAATTGGGAGCCAGTGGAGGCATTTGCAGAGCGGAGAGAAGTGGAGGAATAGCGAGGAGAGAGGTGGATTAGTCGGGCAGCAGAGTTAAGGACAGATTAGAGAGGTGCAAGAGTGTTAGCAGGGAGGCCACAGAGGAGGAGGTTGCAGTAGTCGAGGCGGGAGACTATGAGGGCATGGACTAGTAGTTTAGTAGATTGAGGGTTGAGGAAGGGACGGATTCTGGAAATATTTTTGAGTTGGAGGTGGCAGGAGGTAGTGAATGAGGCATTATTGGCTGTGTGTGTACCCATCAAATGAGAGCAATCCTGGTTTTTATTTCACTGGTTTGTCAAGAATTTCATATTATCAGAAAGTATAAAATAATAATTGAAAATCTCTTCACATATATTCAGTGTTCTGATTTTATCAATTTTGACAGAATAATCATTTAGACACCAGATGGCGCTCTCAGTACAGCTTGTACAATGCTTAGATCAACAATGCATTGAGCATAAGTGATGAAAGAAGAAATGAGACAAAACCATCTCTCTTCTATAGTTATTATTGCTAATATACTGTATGTTATATATGAAATACTTCTGTTCGGAAGGGAGAAATTTCCCTAAGGACTCATTCAGACCTACATGTTCTATGTAATTAAGGCGGCCGTCACACTCATCAATATCGTGTGCGATATTGTTAGCGATCACGTGCAATCACTAACGATATCGCTCACATCGCTGGTGAGCTGTCACACAGACAGACTCACCAGCGATGTGGACCAGCGAGATCTCTGGTAACTATGGTACACATCAGGTTACTAGGCGCCGACGTTTACCATAGATACCATCTCCCAGCATAGGCTCTGCCGCTGGGAGATCGTTCATCGTGGTGTCACACCACCATGAAGCAGATTGAACAAGCGATTATCGCTTGATATGAGCTCCGGCTCTCATATCTGCGATGTCACGATCAAGCGATTTTACATTGTAAAATCGCTTGATCGCACGCAGCGATGCACAAACGATATCGCTTAAGCGATCAAAAAGCAGATTGCTTAAGCGATATCGTTAGCAATATTGAACCGTGCGACGGCCGCCTTACACCGACACAACTCATAACCATAATCTAGGTGGCTGTTCACATGTCCATTTCTTTTTTGTGGACCATGTGTCTGTATTTTACCTACTGTACATCACGGATAAAAATGACCAACACAAAAGACAGGACATGGATGCCATCAGTGTGCTGCCCATGATTTACTGATTGTAAAAACTGACCACACACTGATGAAAATCTTATCTAAAATAATCTTGACACTTGCACCATTTTTTTTTTTGCATGAATCAATAAACACGGACATCTTAGGCCTTAGGAGGCACCCTGCTCTAACGACAAGAGAGAAGTGTCAGGTGATAGAGCATCACAGGGATGTTTCATCCAGGAAAGCTATGGTGAACTGGTGACCGTCATCACTTTGTCCTTATCAAGTAACTTATGTGACTTTCAGTCAATTGAACTACTATAACAACAGCAAATGTTTATGTCATTGTCGGCTTATGTGCTGCAACATTACAGGTCCGCACCTTGTTGTAACTCGATTGTATCCTGATGAATAAATTGGAATAAATGGAACATGATGATTATAATGCATCATATCTTTGTCCATGTTTTCTGGTATTTTCCCATGAATCCTAGAGCAGCGCAGAGAAACCATGTCTTTTTCCCCTCTCTGACAACTTCACAAGTGTGATTCATTAAATGTGCAAAAACATATCTAATTATGACATGTCACCGTGTCCAAAATCCAGGACTTTCCTGCAGGATGCATGAACGTTTTGACATCTGCCTCCCAAATCTGGTAACCCCCGTGACATGACAGACGGCATCACACGTGTAATTCAGTAATATAAGCTACTTGAACTTTGAAAAGTGGTTTCATTGGAGCGTCAGAGATGTGGGATCCACATCCATCACGAAATGCTGAATATTATGTAGATGGAAATCCTTACGGTGGGAATAGTAAGTTGAGGATTTGTTTCGACCAGAGCTGGGGTGCGTGGGGTACTCGGTCACCGGGGCTTCTGTGTGGGATGTCACGGGTGGTCGGTATCCCCGGTGCCGTGCCCTGGCGAACAACTATACCAGGTGTTGATGGTAAACGGTGGGGGTGAAAGGGGTTATTTACAGGGGGACGTGACGCCACCTGTAGAGTCCGGTAAGGTGGTACCGGCGCTGCCAGCCGGCCGCTGAGGTGATGGAGGGGGCAGCAGTGTGTGGTACAGCTCCCCACAGGTGGAGCTTTACCTCAGGGCAGCTATGATGGTATATGAGACGGTGAGGGAGGACAGTGATGGTAAATGGTGGTGCAGTTCTTACCCGTCTGCTGTAGATGTTGATGATGTTACGTCCTTTGAGCTGCGGCAGGAAGAATAACAGAGACCAATTCTTGTTTAACTTTGCTTTACTTGGTACCGGCTGATGGTATAACAATACACGGTACAGTTTGGTTTAGGGTGCTGTTACCAACTCAGGATTTCTCTTAAGGAGTCTTTAGATGTTCCTTCTCTGTCTTTCAGGGTTTCTATTCTCTTTCTAGATCTTTCTGTCTTTCCCACCTTGGAAGAGCTCACCCGCCAGTCCTGCAGTCTGTGTCTAGTAGGCTTAAATTGACTATTACCGGTCCAAATGGGAACAGCAGGAACGCACAAGTTTCCCACCTGACACCGGGTTTCAGTCTTTCCTCACTAGTGTAGGACCGTCTTTTGGGCATGAGGGGTGAGGTACCTTGTGGTGCTGTCAGCAACCCGGTCTGGTTGGGCCTGCAGCTCGTCGGCTTCGCAGTCAGGGATGAACTCCTGGCTGCCTCGGTATCCGTGTCACCTGTGAACCCTCAACATGACCAGCTGGTTCCTACCAGTCTAGGTCCGTTGCCATCTGTCCTGGGCCCCCACATATAGTTGGGGTACCCTCCACTCAGCTCAGGCTGCCAGGCGTGACCACACTGTCTGCCTTCCCAACGCCGTCTGAGGTAAATTCTTAACTGTCACTCTGCTCTATCCTAAGCTCCGCCCACCACCTGTGGAACCTACCATAAAGTCAGTTTCCCCTACACTAAGTGGTGTGGTCCTAGGTGAGTGCTAAAAATAGACTCCATAAGCATTAAATCGTAACCTGGCAACTTACAAGTAAAAACACATTTTATATTCAAGTGTAATACCATTCTGTGGCGCATACCTGCAGGGGCGCCACACACCCCCTTGGTGAAACACACCCGTCCGCGGGTGTCAAACCAAACCTGGAATAAAATGCATTTTATATATAGCATTTGAACATTTAAAACATTTTTATTAACAGGTGAACCAGGTAACTTTCAAACATGAAATAACAAAATCTTACGTTCATTTGTATTCTTCCTTTGCAGGAGGCTCAGTTCTTATAACGTTGCATTTAACTAATAAACTTTGACTATAGTCTAGTCCTTGTTGGTCCAACGGGGACCAGGTAACATGTCTCTGATTATTGAACAGAGTCTTAAAAATGAAAAATTTACAAAAACCAAGGAAAAATAAGAAAACAGGTTACCAGTCCATACAGCGCTAGTCCATCCGCTGCAGGCTGTTTAGGGGATGTTGAAACAGGGATTTGCCACTACCAGTCCTGTGGCTATGGTCCATTTTAAAAATAAGAAAAAGGGAAAGTTCAAAAGTTCAACAGGTCAAGTCTCTTAGGAATTAAAAATCATAACTATATACAATCAAATAACAAATGTATTTCAACAATTAAACCAAACTTTACACTTTCAACAGTGCAATACCGGGTTAACTTTTATGATTTAACTTTACTAACCCGGATTGCAAACCAACCCCTGGGACCTGCGTGACGTTCGTAGGTGATCACATCACCACGATACAAGTCCCGTTCTGGATGGCCCTGGGGTAAGTGTTCCTCTACATTCCTCCGACCCACATGGACTTCTTGGTAAAGCCCCTCCTCCTTGGCAAAACCATACCCGGTATAAAGATTGAAGGTGGTAACTACCCCCCGTTTACGCTGATCTATAGGCAGTGGGGGTTGGTTACGGGCCATAACACGAGCCTGACGGGTCTCAAGTTCATTTGAATACCACACCTCGCGTCTCCGATGTCGTTCAGCCTCATCATCGGGTTCAGGTTCGGTAAACCAAGGACGGCCCACCGGTTGCCATGTTTGTTCGCTGCTCTCAGTACGCAAAGCTGCTCTCCTCCCTTGACTCGTCGCTGTTTGTGCTGGTACCGCGACCCTCCATGACTCGCGGGGTCCGGCCTCCTCATCGCCGCCGACAGCTCCTTCCTCCTCTCTGACACCGACCTGGTCACCGCTATACTCCTCCGGCTCTTCCGGTCTCGGCTCAGGCTCTTCGAAGAACTGAATGAGGTCTCTCACCTCAACGGCTCTCTCTTCTCCGGACTCCACAAAGGGCACACGAACCGGTTCCAAGATGTCCACCAGCAGTTCAGGGGTCACCAGGCGGTCGGTTTGGGTAGCCACCGACACCCGGAGTTCCCGTTCTCTTTGTGCTGCTGCTCGTTGTCTACGATTTAACTGGAGTACCATCTCTAGTCCCCAGCGTCGGACGGTCCACTCGGTCACTTCCCGTATTTGGGTTTGTAAGTCTTCCAAGGCAGTCCTCCAAAAGGTACCTTCCTCACCGTCCATCTCTCGTAGCAACACTCCCGGTTCCGCGCGGTCCATTAAGATGTCCTGTTCAATCTCTCTCACCAGTTGTTTGAAACTGGGAACAGCCATAACCACACACCCGGTCTCTGGTAACTGGAACAGGTCTGGAGCCTTAACAGGTATCACGCTTCTGCTCCAGACCGCACCCTGTTTAGTTCTTATAGTCCATAACCGGTGTGGGCTGGCGCTCGACCCACCCCCTTGGTTGATTGAGAGCAATGGGGGCGGGGAGACTTTTTGGCACCTCTTGTATAGCCTATGTTTGTTGAAGGGCCGAGGCACGCCCCTAGGCCAACACATTGTTGTTGCTGCACTTTTAAGCCCGCCCACCACGAAGTTTCTGTGGGCAACTCCTTCGGGCTTCTCCGGAGCCCGCCACTGCCTTCGTCACTCCTCGGCAGAGCGGAGGGGGCGGGGCTTATCTTCCCGCTCTTTCTCCTGCTGTAGTGACGCAGTTTGAATTTCTGAGGCGATGTAATGGCGGCTCAGCTCAGTTTTTATAATCCACACAGTTAAACAGTAATAAAGTTCTTAAGGCACACTTCACCTGGTAGATACCAGGCTGGCTCATCCTGTTCGTGACGCCAATTTGTTTCGACCAGAGCTGGGGTGCGTGGGGTACTCGGTCACCGGGGCTTCTGTGTGGGATGTCACGGGTGGTCGGTATCCCCGGTGCCGTGCCCTGGCGAACAACTATACCAGGTGTTGATGGTAAACGGTGGGGGTGAAAGGGGTTATTTACAGGGGGACGTGACGCCACCTGTAGAGTCCGGTAAGGTGGTACCGGCGCTGCCAGCCGGCCGCTGAGGTGATGGAGGGGGCAGCAGTGTGTGGTACAGCTCCCCACAGGTGGAGCTTTACCTCAGGGCAGCTATGATGGTATATGAGACGGTGAGGGAGGACAGTGATGGTAAATGGTGGTGCAGTTCTTACCCGTCTGCTGTAGATGTTGATGATGTTACGTCCTTTGAGCTGCGGCAGGAAGAATAACAGAGACCAATTCTTGTTTAACTTTGCTTTACTTGGTACCGGCTGATGGTATAACAATACACGGTACAGTTTGGTTTAGGGTGCTGTTACCAACTCAGGATTTCTCTTAAGGAGTCTTTAGATGTTCCTTCTCTGTCTTTCAGGGTTTCTATTCTCTTTCTAGATCTTTCTGTCTTTCCCACCTTGGAAGAGCTCACCCGCCAGTCCTGCAGTCTGTGTCTAGTAGGCTTAAATTGACTATTACCGGTCCAAATGGGAACAGCAGGAACGCACAAGTTTCCCACCTGACACCGGGTTTCAGTCTTTCCTCACTAGTGTAGGACCGTCTTTTGGGCATGAGGGGTGAGGTACCTTGTGGTGCTGTCAGCAACCCGGTCTGGTTGGGCCTGCAGCTCGTCGGCTTCGCAGTCAGGGATGAACTCCTGGCTGCCTCGGTATCCGTGTCACCTGTGAACCCTCAACATGACCAGCTGGTTCCTACCAGTCTAGGTCCGTTGCCATCTGTCCTGGGCCCCCACATATAGTTGGGGTACCCTCCACTCAGCTCAGGCTGCCAGGCGTGACCACACTGTCTGCCTTCCCAACGCCGTCTGAGGTAAATTCTTAACTGTCACTCTGCTCTATCCTAAGCTCCGCCCACCACCTGTGGAACCTACCATAAAGTCAGTTTCCCCTACACTAAGTGGTGTGGTCCTAGGTGAGTGCTAAAAATAGACTCCATAAGCATTAAATCGTAACCTGGCAACTTACAAGTAAAAACACATTTTATATTCAAGTGTAATACCATTCTGTGGCGCATACCTGCAGGGGCGCCACAGATACATGAAATCTAAAAGGGGTTTTCAAAAGCCAGATCAAGGATCAAGAAAAGCATTAAGTGCTAATTATCACTCAAATTTCCAGCTCATCTGCTTTAGTGAACTTCATTAGGCCTGGAAGTGATGACTCTGCGTCCATCTCACCTGACCAATCGAGTAGATAATTGGCTGCAGTCATGTGACTGATGGATAGGACATTATTACATCTCGTGTGATAATAACCCATTCATTAGTTATCTGACTTCTGCATATGTATACTATTAATATTGGATCTATCTTTATAATAAATTAGTGCGTCATTAAAGGTACCTTTACCCGCTGCCACTATCCCTGGCAACCGGTATCAACCGTACGTGCACGCGCACGTATTTAACTGTTGCCAATGATCGCCGATTCCGCATGTACACGCCGCCATTGCGTTGTCAACTCAAGGTATCGTGGTGCCCCGGAAGTTCCAACAGATCCTTCGGATAACCTCTTGTTGAATCCTGTCGCACCTTCACACGCCGCGATCAGTAGGGGAATGTGGGCGTACATGATCTGCGGCGCCAAAACATAGGCGTGACGAAGTTGTGTATTCCGTGACGCTAACACGCTGATTGGACAACGCAATAGCGTCATGATTGGCCAGCCTGCGCAGTAAGGCTGGCTAATACATGACGCCAATGCAATTGTGTAGTGTGAATGGTCAGCTCTTTAAATATGGCGCCCTGTGAAGGGACAGCCAGTGGTAACATAGTAGCCCCCACCAATTATTGCTGATGGGGCGCGGTATCCAGCATGCTGTGGCACGCCCCGGGGAAATCACTAGGTGACGCTGATTCCATCCCTGTCCCCCGTTTACACAACAATACCAGGGCAATTCTCCCTTTGTGTTGCCTTGGATTTTAGAACACGGCTCAGAAACCGCTACCCGAAGCAACTGCGAGAAACCCGATCACTTTCCCAAATTACACGCCGCCACTTCAGAGCAATATCAAGGCAACAGTCACAAAAATCCCGAATGCCAGGCAGTTGCTACCACGCAGTGGCGACGTGTAAAGGTACCTTAAAGGGAACTTGTCCCCTCCAAAAAGCCACCTAACCTATCAATACATGTCCCTGCACCTTCCTATTACAACATTATAACTATCCCTCTCTCTGCTAAATGCTTGCTTTCAGCCTGCTAAAAAACGTTTTTATACTTACTAATTAGGATGCTAGTGAAGCAGGGGGCTATATGCAATAGTTCCTCTGGGTGTGTTGGTTTGCAGCCTGAATGATCGTTTATCACGCACCAATGGGCATGATCTTGAAATTAAATTTCCTCCGCTCTGCTATGCAGCCTTCCTGTGGTAATGACGCTGAACGCGTCATTTCCAGAGCCGCAGGCCCCTTAGCAACCCGATATTTACCTTAGCAACAGTGTGCACTGCTATGCAGGGTTCTATGGAGCCCCGCTTAGCAGCGCTATGTGCTGCTAATGTAAATACCGGGTTGCTAAGGGGCACGTGGTTCCGGAAATGACGCGTTTAGCATCATTACCACAGGAAGGCAGCAGAGCGGAGGGAGCCAGGCTGGGGGCACGAAATTTAATTTCAAGATCATGCCCATCTGGGCGTGATAAACGATCATTCAGGGGGACTATTGCATATGGCCCCCGCTTCTCTATCATCCTAATTAGTAAGTATAAAAACATTTTTTAAGCAGATTGACAGCAAGCATTTAGCAGAGAAAAGGATAGTTATAATGGTAATAGGAAGGTGCAGGGACATGTATTGATAGGTTAGGTGGCTTTTCGGAGGTGACAGGTTCCCTTTAAAGGTGTTGTCCGGTCTAAAATGATAATTCTGCAGTCACTTGTGACTTCAGAATTATCAATTCTCCCAGTACCCGCACTGTGCGCTGCGAGGATTCGCTGTTTCTAAACCAGGAACGGATCGCCAATATGCGGTATGCATGTTCCCGGATTATGCGACCAGAGCCCCAGTCTAGTGGGCACAGCAACACTCGATACAATTGTATTGAGCGAGGCAGCACCCACTAGTCGTCTTTTGCCAGGAACATGCATAAACACATAATTGCGGTCCATTCCCGGCTTAAAAAATGGCAAATCCTTGCAGCGTACAGTATGTGCGCTGGGAGGATTGAGTGCAAAGTGACTGCAGAATTATCATTTTAGGCCAGACAGCCCCTTTAAGATAGGGTGTTTCCAAGTAACAGCATACCCACAGTGTTCATTTTTTGTTTATAGGTTACCTAGAGACAAACTTGTCCAACATTTTAGACAACTCAAAATATTCTGCCATTACAGTATACGTGGCTTAAACTGAAAAACCCAGATGACATTATGATCCTTTCTTGGATAAATGCGTTATCTCCATAGGTCCTCCACGACTCAGTCACCTTTCCTGACTACTGTACAGTGCCCGCATTTACCCCACAACAGGTCATATATGAGCATTGCGTTCTCTAAGGTTATGTTCACACCAGATTTGCACACTGCAATCAACAATTTTAAACTTGTAAACAGTCTCTATGAGACTCATTGCCTCAGGTTTCCTCATAATTCCCATAGATTTCAGTGCAGAGGCCACACATGAGTACAGCCACTTCTTATACATTTTTGAGCATAAGAGGCTCCACTAACAATCAGATGCTGAGGATTGGCATGTCCATAATTGTATTCATATATGGAATTATTTTGTGGAGCACGATTGTCTTTCAGAAAAATAGAAACTATGGTGACATGATATATAGATCCTATAATGTGCGATCATTGCTGAGTGATTACCACTTACTGGTCAGCATTCATAGAAATGGACATGGCTGTTACAATGTTATCCAGAAGCTTGCTGGGCAATCTAGGCGGACCACGAAAACTGTGTGCTTAGTGTTGCAAGGACTGAGTTGAATGGACAGGACCTCTGAGAGTGCGGGGGATACAAGCCACCCTCCCTACCTTATAATTAAAACTTTCCTGTCGTAGAGCTCATGTTGTTGGTGGAAACAGACCCAATTAGGGGCCCTTGGAAGCTGGAATATGAAAAATGCCAATGTCCTGCCTTTTGAGAATAGAACTAATGAGTACTGCTGTGCCATGCTGACCCATGTTAACTGCTTTGAAACAGAGGAAATGTATAATTTTAACCATGTCTTACAACTATTCTCTTTTTTCAATGTATTGCCTCATTTTTAAGGGCTTGTTACACCTTGAAGGATATGGTTACATGTATGTTGTGTGATAATGCACTGCTGAAAAATGATAAAAATGCTTTTAATTGTGGTAATCCTACAATACTGTAATATTGGACACTATTTCAGACAGTCCCTAGCACGTAGAGACACTGGAAAAATAACTGTCTCAACATTATTGTATTAGGCTGCTTCCACATCAGCGTTTTACACTGATCGCGGCAGCTGCGGTGAAAAAAACGCAACTGCCGCGATTACCGCATAACAGTCGCGATTTGTAAGGTATGGCCTGGCATGGTAGCTCATGGCCGGCATACAGCACAAAAGCCTGTTCACATGAGCCTGTGTTAAATGCTCACCTGACCGGTACACAGTGGGTTAACATCTAAGGGCTGATGAGACTAATGAGCGGGAGTCGAGAGAGCAGTGTGTGCTAATTGTGGACAGTTCCCAGGTGTGGGTATGGCAGCCAGGTTAAGAAGATGCCTGGAGCTGAGTGCAGGAAAACGATGGGAATCAGAGCAGTGCAGACCTCTGAGATGTGAGGTTGTGTCAGAGGAATCTTGTCCCTCTGATTGATGTGTGCCAAGCCGATGGCCAGACAATGAGTTGTGAGGGCTCCTGGAGTTGGGAACCATGGCCGACCCTCGAGGATGCTTGCTCAGGTGTGGGGCGAAACACGTGCTGAAGGAGACATAGACTTTGAGGGATGCCTGGTGTACCCGGTAAGTCAGGTTGCTACACCCGATTATGTGCCCAGGAAGAGAGTTCAGTCTGTGAGAAACATCCAGCCAGTGAGGATGTGGAGTCAGAGGCGTTCTGTCCCTTTGGCACGTGATGGAAGCCTGCCCTTCTCCATGTGGGAGGCGCCTGTCCCTCAGAGTGTGTGAGAGCCTGTGGCCAAACGTCAGGTTATGATGGCTCCTAGAATAGGGGAACCATGGCTGAACCCGGAGGATGCTTGTTCAGGCATGGGGCAAAACACGTCCTGGACGAGTCCTTGGGGGTTGCCTGGTGTACCCGGTAACTCAGGTTGCTAAACCCGGTCTGTGCCTGGGAGGGGCAGCAGCACCATGGATATTGAATGATGGGCTGTGTATGTGTGGAACAGTATGTATGTGATCCATGGATGTAGTATGATGGACCACATGCGGTGTGTAAGTTCCCGGTCAGGCTGGAGCCTGTACTATGCCATGTGGTATGAGAGACCGAGTATAGCTCAAGGGCCAGACGGTCGTAGCCGCCATTGGGACCGACCATAGGTCATGTTATGGTCCCGTTGACCTTGGATGAATGTGTGTAGGATGTCTGCAGTATAGCAGCCTGTATGAGACCTGTGTGAACAGGGCTGTACCCGGATCAAGATGGGTCTGTGTGTCTCTGGTGTTCCATTAAGGTGGGGACACGTACCATGCCCTGAGACTACAAATGTCTACAAAAGGGTTCCGGCTTATGTAGCATGTAAATAGATAATGCAAAGAGAGCCCGGCGGCTGGAACCGCCATTGGGTTCGATGGTTAGGTTGTGATGTGATCCTGTTGATAGATACTAATATTAAATGTTAAATGTATGTGTATAGCATAGATAAGACCTGGCGGCCGTGACCACCATTGGAGCTGTCGTTAGTGCTCCTAGTGTTCGATGAGATGTGGTTACGGGTCCCAGTGAATGTAGTCCTAAATGTAATATGGGTTCTGTTGTATATGTCATATATGTATTATGTGATATGTGAATCAAGAGTGCTTATGTGCAATGTCTTATGTGCTACTCGGTTTGTGTTAAATGTGTGGTGCAAAATAAACGGGTGGACATTTGTTACATAAAAGCATGAGTTGGTGTCAATTACGCAGCAAGCAAGTCCTCTATATGCACTGGGCATGCGCTAACCTCACACTAGACTTTGGCATTCCTATAAGGCTAAGTTCACATGTCCAGTAATCATCCCTTAGAATGAATCCAGCAGCAATCCGGTCTCAAAAAAGTTGTGTAAACGCAACTTTTTTGTCTGCTTTGAGAAAACTGATTTTTGCAGGATCCATTTTTTTGATATGGCAGTCTATGGAGAACGGATCTGTTAAAGGGTCAATATCTAAATGAGATAGGCCTGAATCCTATCTCATTTATGCCTATAATCTAAGCTATTTTATAATGTACTTCTTTTATTATTTCCCAACGGTTCCCTCTCTATACTAACAGCTATTGTTTTTTTTATGTTAACTCTTGTGTTATGCTGCAGAAGAAGGAGACAATGATTGACAGCGGTGGGCAGATTAAACATGCAGGGGGTGTGAATCTGCCCTTCGGCTCCAGCCTCTAGCCACCTCCTTTCTGGCTGCAGGATGTAAGTTTTCTAAGTGTATTTACTCGGGTTACAGGGGGGCTCAAGGGCTGGGGGACCTCTTGCCTGGATGCAGCAAACATGCTGCATCCAGTGCTGTAATTAGATCACCATGCCTGGTTTGGTGACAGGTCCCCTTTAATACATAATTATAATAAATCTTTATTTATATAGCGCCAAAATATTCCACAGTGCTTTACAATACACTGGTTCGTATAAGATCAGTCATAGGTAACAATAAAAATATACAATACAGTAAGTAATTAAAGTAGAGAATCAATGTAAAAAATCCAATACACTAAGCAGAGAATCAATGTAAAAATAAAGTACAGTAAAGCAAAAATAAAGGTGACCCTGCTCAAAAGAGCTTACAATCTACAACGAGATAGGGGTTACACAAAGCACAGGGGCTTATTACAGTGATGGTTCAGGCATCGTGAGAAAGTGAGGGATAGAAATAAAGTTACATGATTGGTCACCAGACAATCTATGTACAGCTTTTGGGTTTGGTGGCGTTTGAAGAAGAGTTATGTCCAGAGAGATAGTAAATGGGCTATATACAGTACAAAGTACTTTTATTAGGGAGCATGATAGGCCGCCTTAAAAAGATGTGTTTTTAGGGAGCGTCTGAAGCTATGCAAGTTGTGGATAGTCCTGATTTCTTGGGGTAGAGCATTCCAGAGAATTGGTGCAGCTCAGGAGAAGTTTTGGGGCCGGGCGTGGGAGGAATTAGTGGAGAGGTTAGTCGAAGGTCATTTGTAAAACATAGAGAATGGGTGGGGTGATAGGCAGAGATGAGGGAGGAGATGTAGGGAGATGCTGCACTGTGAAGAGCTTTGTGGGTGAGAACAAGCAATTTGAATTGGATCCTGTAGTATAAGGGCAGCCAGTGCAGTGACTGGCACAGAGCGGAGGCATCTGAGTAACGATTGGCCAGATGGGTGATCTTGGCTCCTACATTAATGATGGACTGGAGAGGGAAAACTTTAGAGAGGGGAAGACCGATTAATAGAGAATTCCAGTAGTCAAGGCGGGAATGGTTTAGGGCCACGGTTAGGGTTTTTGTTGTTTCCATGGTGATAAAGGGGCGGACTCTAAAGATGTTCTTAAAGTGCAAGTGACAACAGTGGATGAGAGATTGTGTGTAGGAGGTGAAGGAAAGATTGGTGTCAAACATAACAACTAGACAGTAAGCCTGCTGCCTAGGCGTTATCGGGGTGCCACACACAGAGAGAGATGTCAGATTTAGGGAGGTTAGTAGGGGGCGGGAGCAGAAAAAGTTTCGTTTTGGAAAGGTTGTGTTTCAAATAGAGAGCGAGAGAGGGTTGATCCTTTTGGTGTTTTTTTATTTGTGGAGTTTGTGAAAGTTCATCAATCATCAAACGTTTCGGCTCATGCAAGAGCCTTCATCAAGTGATTCTGTACAATATATACAATAGAAATAAAAAACAGGTATCAGACACAATTTGTGGTGTTTATCTTTGGTGTTGCTCTATAGTGACTAGTGTTCGGTGGTGGGGTGCGAGGACTTCCAAAGATGTGATGTGTTGAGTGGTGATAAGATGTAGGTGTATCAGATCTAGAGAAATTGTGGCGATGAGGCTGGTGTGGGGTGATTGTGATGTGGTGGTCAGTGATTTTAGGAAAGTGGGTGGGTAGTAGGGTAAAGGATAGAGTAGAAAGAGTAGAGAAAAAGGGGAGAGAGAACGTGGGAAACGGAATAGAAGTAGATAAACCAGCAGAGTTTCTATCTATGAATAGTAGTGGTAACTGGTAAGTGGCTTAACTGAATAACACTTTCAACTCCATAGGCCTCCATGGGCAACATACACCTATCTAATTGAGCTAAAAAGTGGAGTAACACTCCCACTACTGCATACAAGGTACTTTCCCTAAACCTTAATTACCACTACTATTCATAGATAGAAACTGCTGGTTTATCTACTTCTATTCCGTTTCCCACGTTCTCTCTCCCCTTTTTCTCTACTCTTTCTACTCTATCCTTTACCCTACTACCCACCCACGTTCTTAAAATCACTGACCACCACATCACAATCACCCCACACCAGCCTCATCGCCACAATTTCTCTAGATCTGATACACCTACATCTTATCACCACTCAACACATCACATCTTTGGAAGTCCTCGCACCCCACCACCGAACACTAGTCACTATAGAGCAGGGGTCTCAAACTCCAGGCCTCGAGGGCCGCACACAGTCCAGATTTTCAGGATTTCCATAGTATTTGACAGTTGGTAATCAAATGACCAACTGTCAAATTCCCAGGAAATCCTGAAAACCTGGACTGTGTGCGGCCCTCGAGGCCTGGAGTTTGAGACCCCTGCTATAGAGCAACACCAAAGATAAACACCACAAATTGTGTCTGATACCTGTTTTTTATTTCTATTGTATATATTGTACAGAATCACTTGATGAAGGCTCTTGCATGAGCCGAAACGTTTGATGATTGATGAACTTTCACAAACTCCACAAATAAAAAAACACCAAAAGGATCAACCCTCTCTTGCTTTTTTAAGTAGAGTGCCAGGTTAAGCTTTATATATAGTTATTCCTCCTTCCCTGGGCACCTACGCTTGCGGTTTGAGCCAGACTTGTCCTATATATCAAATAGAGAGTGGACATGATGTTAGAAACTTTAAAACTGCAGGGGTAAGGTCAGGGGCTGAAGTGTATAGTTGTGTGTCATCAGCATAGAGATAGAAGCCGAATCTGCTGATGGTATGTCCAATTGGGGCCATGCAGAGAGAAGAGAAGAGGGCCAAGGACCGAACCCTGAGCGACCCCAATAGTGAGAGGAAGAGGTGAGGAAATGGAGCCAGTGAATGATACACTGAAACAGCGGTCAGAAAGATAGGAAGAGAACCAAGAGAAGGTCATTGGTCACTTTGATGAGGGCAGTTTCTGTAGAGTGTAGTGGGCGGAAACCAGACTGTAATGGGTCTAGTAGAGAGTGAGTGGAGAGGTAACGGGTGAGGCAGGTGTAGACCAGGTGCTCCAAGAGTTTAGAGATTAAGGGTAGATTGGAGATAGGTCTGTAGTTATTTGTGCAGGATGGGACGAGAGAAGATTTGTTTAACCCCTTAAGGACCGAGTCACTTTGCAGCTTAATGACCAGACCATTTTTTGTAATTCTGACCACTCTCCCTTTATGAGGTAATATCTCTGGAACGCTTCAACGGATCCTAGCGATTATGAGAGATTGTTTTTTCGTGACATATTGGGCTTTATGTTTGTATTAAATTTAGGTCGATAATTTTTGTGTTTATTTGTGAAAAAAATCAAAAATTTGGCAGAAATTTTGAAAATTTAGCTATTTTCCAATTTTTTATTTTTATTCTGCTAAACCAGAGAGTTATGTGCCACAAAATAGTTAATAAATAACATTTCCCACATGTCTACTTCACATCAGCACAATTTTGGAAGAAAAAAAATTTTGGTAGGACGTTATAAGGGTTCAAAGTTCATCAGCAATTATTCATTTTTCCAGCACAATTTACAAAACCATTTTTTTAGTGACCACATCACATTTGAAATCCCTTTGAAGGTACCGTCACACAGGGACATATCGCCGGCGATGTTGCCGGCAACCGAGGGGCGTGGCCAGGTTGCGACGACATCGCCGGCGAATTGCCGCGTGTGACAGGGCGATAATCAGGGGATGAATCGCCTGAGTCACATCGCCAGGTTTCCCAACAATGTTGGGAAATCTGGCAATGTTGCTCAGGCGATCCTGCCTGATCGCCCTGTGTAACGCGGCCACCTGCAATGTTGCGGGCGATTCCGCCTATGTACAACATTGCGAGTGATCACTTGCTGGGTTGCTGGGCAACCCAGCAAGCGATAGCCGCGGCAACTAGCCGGCGACATCGCCGGTAAGTTGCTCAGTGTGACATCTCACCGGCGATGTTGTCAGGGATGCGTGCTCCCGCGTTCCCAGGCAACATCGCCGGCGATATGTCCCTGTGTGACGGTACCTTGAGGGGTGTACATGACAGAAAACACCCAAAAGTGACACCATTCCAAACACTGCACCCCTCAAGCTACTCAAAACTACATTCAAGAAGATTATTAACCCTTCAGGTGCTTCACAGGAACTAAAATAAAGTTGAAGGAAAAAATGGACATTTTAATTTTTGTAACAAAAATGTTCTTTTAGCCTCAATTTTTTCATTTTTGGTCCAGCCAGGTACAACTTGGCAGCTACAGACTGCCAGCAACCCCCAGCTGCCTTGTTGTATCTGGCTGCCACCAAAAATACAGCGAATCCCATTTTTTTTTATTTCTAGAGCTAATTCTAGAAAAAAAAATGACGTAGGGCTCCGCCATATTTTTGGCCCAGCCAGGTACAACTAGGCAGCTGGGGGCTGGAATCCTCAGCATGGAAAGGCCCAAGCGTTCTGGGCCCCCCATGCTGCGAATTGCAGCCCGCAGCCACCCCAGAAAATGGCGCATTCATTGAAGCGCCATTTTCTGGCGCTGTAGCCATGCTCTTCCAGTTGCCCTGGTGCCGGTGGCGAACTGGATAATAAAGGGGTTAATGCCAGCTTTTTATTGGCAGCTGGCACTAAGCCCGAGATTCATAATATTGGGCCAATGTTAGACCCGCCATTAGGAATCTCTGGTAAGTAGTCAATAAATACACACAGAGAAAAAATGTTTTATTTTGAAAAAAAACACAAACAAAATTCAGACTCCATCTTTATTATAAAAAGATCCGACGTAGTCCACAACGAAGGTCCCACGACGCTCGATCGCCTCCGACGTAGTCCACAACGAAGGTCCCACGATCGCCATGCAGGAGGATTGGACTGCAAAGTAGCGATCTGACAGCCCGGGTGCAGTGATCCACTATGTGGATCACTGCATCGGGGCTGTGAGATCGCTTTCTGCAGCTCAATCTGCATGCAGACGGATCGGACTGCAGAGCAGCGATCTGGCAGTTCAGGTGCAGCGCTGGGGCTGCAAGATTGCTTTCTGCAGCTTGATCCCTATGCAGGAGAATCGGACTGCAGAGCAGTGATCTGGTAGCCCGGGTGCAGCGCTGGGGCTGCAAGATTGCTTTCTGCAGCTCGATCCTCATGCAGGAGGATCGGACTGCAGAGCAGCATTCTGGCAGCCTGGGTGCCGTGCCGGGGCTGCAAGATTGCTTTCTGCAGCTCGATGCCCATGCAAGGGGAATCCCCTGCATGGAGAGCAAGCTGCAGAAAGCAATCTGACAGCTTGGGCGCAGTGGTCTGAAAGCCCGGATCACTGTGCAGTGGATCACTGCACAGTTTGGACCACTGCGCACAAACTGTCAGATTGCTTTCTGCAACTCAATCCCCATGCAAGGGGATTCCCCTGCATGGAGAGCAAGCTGCAGAAAACAATCTGACAGCTTGGTTTCAGTGATCCACTGGATCACTGCACCCGAGCTGCCAGATTGCTTTCTGCAGCTCAATCCCCATGCAGGGGGATGGGGGATCAGGGATCCCCCTGCAGAGGGATGGGAGATCAGGGATCCCCCTGCAGGGGGGATGGGGGATCAGGGATGCCCCTGCAGGGGGATGGGGGATCTGGGATCCACCTGCAGGGGGATGGGGGATCAGGGATCCCCACACCTCTGCCCCTGACCCTCAGCTGTCATTGACAGCTGTTAGATTTGAGCTGTCACTGTTTAGAAGCAGTGACAGTTCAAAGCCATGACGAGTTTAGCCGTCATGATGCGGGAACTGACATCTTTTCATGACGGCTAAACTCGTCATTGGTCGTAATGGGGTTAATAATGGAGTAATGATAGAATGTTTGAAGGAGGAGGGAAAGATGCCAAATGAGAGGGAGAGGTTGAAGATTTTGGTTAGGAGAGTGGTGATGGCCAGAGACAGGGACTGGATTGGGTGTGAGGGAATGGGTGCAGTGGTGCATGTAGTGTGATGAAAGGAAGAGAGGAGCCTGGAGACTTCTTCTGTGACTGGGTCAAATATGGAGAGTGAGCCAGAGGAAATGTGGGGAAGAATGGGAGTAGAAGTGCTTAGAGGCCGGGAGCTGATTTCCTGGCGGATATTGTCTATTATCTCCATAAAGTAAGAAGCCAGATCATCAGCACAGAGGTCGGTGATGGGGGCCTGCACTTTAGGACTGAAGAGAGAGTGAAAGGTTGAAACGTGTCAAAGAGTTTTTTTTGATTGTTGGATAGTGAGGAGTTCAGGGTGGAGAAGTAGGTTTGTTTGGCAAAGTGAAGGGCAGAATGGTAGGTTTTTAACATGAATTTATAATGGATAATCTTTTCTGGTGAGCGAGACTTCCTCTATGTGCGTTCGGCACTCCTAGAGCATCGCTGGAGGAATTGAGTTTGCGATGTGAGCCAAGGCTGTTTTATTCTTTGTTTGGAGAATCTGAGGGTGAGGGGCGCTACTTGGTCCAGGGTGCTTCTGAGAGTGTCATTGTTGTGATTTACTGCCAGATCGGGACAGAATGAGGATTGGGGACAGTGATGAGCGTAGAGAGTCTGTGAATGTATGAAGGGTTAATGGCCTGTAGATTTCTGGATGTGTGATAGGTAGGAGTGTGCAATGGTGGGCGAGGGTTTGTGAGCGTGAAGGAGAGAATGTTGTGGTAAGAGAGGGGAAGAGGTAAATTATCTAAGGAGGAGATTGAGCTGAGTCGGACAAAGAGCAGGTCAAGGTTGTAACCGTCTTTGTGTGTCTCAGAGGTTGAGAGCTGTGAGAGGCCAAGAGAGGTGGTCAGAGATAGGAGCTGGGAAGTAGATGGGGAGATGGGGCTGTTTATGGGGATGTTAAAGTCTCCCACAATGAGGGTTGGTAATTCTGAGTACATGAAGTGTGGCAGCCACGTAGAGAAATGATCGAGAAAGTGTGTGTGTGAACCTGGGGGGTGGTATACAACCGATACTCAGAGGGAGAGGGGATGGAATAGCCTAATGGTGTGAACCTCAAAAGAGGGGAATGAGAGTGATGGGGCTTTAGGGATGACTTGGAAAGTACATTGTGGGGACAGGAGTAAGCCGAGTCCACCACCATGTCTGTTACCAGGTGTCGGGAAATGGGAGAAATGTAAGCCGCCATGAGAAATAACAGCAAGGCAAGCAATGTCTGAATCCTAGATCCAGGTTTCAGTGAGGGCCAGGAGGTTAAGAGAGTTAGTAAGAAAGTAATTGTGAATAAAAGGAAGCTTGTTGCATACAGACCATGGATTCCAGAGAGCACAATTAAAAGAGGGAGATGAAGGTGTGCAAGTAATGGTAATAAGGTTAGTAGGGTTTCTATGTGACATGGGGGAGGGGTTGAAGTTGGTAGAGGGCGGACCATGGTTTGGAGAGATATCATCTGACAGGAGCAGCGGCAGAAAGAGCAAATAGTTTTTTGGATTTAGGACATGGTTTATTATGGAAAACTTTGGAATATGATGGGCTGAGATACTTCAGTAAACTGAAGATAACATGGGAGCTGTACATAGGGTAGGGAAGGAGAGAGGAGCTGATGTGAATGAGTGGTGATGGAGGGTTGATAGGGTGGTGAAAGCGGCTGGTGAAAGCACATAAGAAAGCAAACAATGAAATAAAAGACATGGTAAAGATTGGTAGTGAAAAGAGTTATACACATTTCATAACATAACATAACATTTCCCACATGTCTACTTTACATCAACACAATTTTTGAAACATAATTTTTTTTTAGGAAGTTATAAGGGTTAAACATTTACCAGCAATTTCTTATTTATTTGATGAAAACTTTGATGAAAATTACGCAATTTTCAAACTTTGGTTAATGGGCATAAAAATTCAGAGTTATGTCACATAAAATAGTTAATAAATAACATTTCCCACGAGTCTACTTCACATCAGCAACATTTTTGAAACCTAATTTTGTTAGGAAGTTTGAAGCTTTAAAAATGTATCATGAAAATAGTATACAAAAACAAAAAAGTAACAATATTGATAAATACAAATACCCAAAAAATAAATTACAAAAATACACAAACAATTAAAAATATCCCCAATAGCAACAACATGCAAGTGAGTTAGCAACAACAGGCAAGTGAGTTGCCAGGTTTCCCTCTGCTGTCCTACTCAGGCCCCAAGGCTGCCCCTGCCTGACAACAGAGGATACACCCTACTTTATGCTAATGCCCCCGTACCATGGTGGCTGTTCCTCTAGAATCCCTACTCAATCTCTGAGTTGTTCTTCCCAAAGGGGTTCCTGGTCATGCCCAATACAGTCAATGACCAAAAGACATTTTCTTATGTCCTTTATGATTAACGGAAGATATCAGAGATTCCAAGACAAAAGGGGATCCTTTTTTTCAGTCCACCCCTAGAACATGGGGACAGATGTTATCTATTCAGGAAATTACATTTAAAAAGACAGATGTAAAGAGTTACCACCTAAGCAACTAGTTGTTATTCTACCATGTATACCGAAAACATATATAGGTCTTCTTTTACAGTTATTGGAGTGTTGTTCAAACCCCTATGTCAAGATTCAAATAACAATTTTGTACTCAACTTAACTGGCGGAGTCACGATCCAAGATTATTGTCTTTTTACTCCATGCACCATGCATGCCTTCACAGTTCGCCTCTACACGTTTCGCCCTTCAATGGCTCCTCAGGAGACACAAGATAATCAAGTGGTAATTCAGTGAACTTTCATAAATGTTCACAGATCTGGATAAACAGCCATTCACAAAAAGAAGAGTTCCAGTCCCTCAATGGGGCATTAACACTGGAATCCTCCAGGGCACGCAGCACCTCCTGTGGCATCCAGGCCGATCCCTTCATCAGCAGATTCTAATTTTTCCAGAAAATTTTTTTTAGGGATGACATCACATTTGAAGAGACTTGGAGGGGGCCTATGTGACAGGAAATACCCAAAAATGACACTATTCCAAAAACTGCACCCCTTAAGCTGCTCAAAACCACATGCAACAAGTTTATTAACCCTTCAGTGCTTCACAGGAATTTATACAAAGTGAAATGAATTTTTTTTTACATTTTACCTAAAAATGTTGTTTAGCCCCAATTTATTCACTTTTACAAAGGATAGCATGACAAAATGGACCTAAAAATGTGCTACCCAGTTCCTTCTGAGTGCGCTGATACATCACATGTGGTCAGAAATCTCTTGTTGGACAAACGGGAGGGCTCGGAAGAGGGAGCAGGGCACTATTTGAATGTTGGAAAGCAAATTTAACTGAAATAGTTTGCAGGCACCATGTCACATTTGCAGGACCCCTAAGGTACATAACAGCAGAAATCCCCCAAAATGACCCCATTTTGGAAACTAGACCCCTAAAGGATTATTTCTAGTGGTATAGTGAGCATTTTGAGGCCACAGATACATCACAGAATTTGATAACTAGGTCGTCATAATGAAAATTTTAATTTTTTTCAGAAGGTAAAATATGTCTGTACCGCATTATCCAGTAGACAGAAAACTATTACAATCGGAGAGTCCTCAGTGGTTGATACTTTTTTAATGGCTAACGGAAAAGATGAATATGCAGATGAAGTCCATGGAGCCTCGGTTAAGAGTCTAATAACATGGACACCAGCCAGTTATCCCACCAGGGAAGGACCTAGCCCAGGGTATTAGTAGCCTTAATTCACTATCCAGCCCTTGCGAGCTTGAAGATATGGCCAGGGGTTTACCATGGACTAGGTTTCCAACCACAGACAGCTGTTTCGGGGTTGTTGCCCCTCATCAGTGTGGCGCAGGATTCTGGCTGGGTGGGAGCAATGCTTGATAGACATCACAAAGCACCCACTGACCTTGTGGAGACCAGTGGAGGATAACACTGCGGGCACCAGTTAAAGCACTCAAACACAGTGAAACCCAAGGTGCATTGCTCCCTAGAATTTGAATATGCAGGTGAAGTCCATGGAGCCTCGGTTAAGAGTCTACAACATGGACACCAGCCAGTTATCCCACCAGGGAAGGACCTAGCCCAGGGTATTAGTAGCCCTTAAGTCACTATCCAGCCCTTGCGAGCTTGAAGATATGGCCAGGGGTTTACCATGGACTAGGTATCCAACCACAGACAGCTGTTTCGGGTTGTTGCCCCTCATCAGTGTGGCGCAGGATTCTGGCTGGGTGGGAGCAATGCTTGATAGACAGACATCACAAAGCACCCACTGACCTTGTGGAGACCAGTGGAGGATAACACTGCGGGCACCAGTTAAAGCACTCGGTCTATCAAGCATTGCTCCCACCCAGCCAGAATCCTGCGCCACACTGATGAGGGGCAACAACCCCGAAACAGCTGTCTGTGGTTGGATACCTAGTCCATGGTAAACCCCTGGCCATATCTTCAAGCTCGTAAGGGCTGGATAGTGACTTAAGGGCTACTAATACCCTGGGCTAGGTCCTTCCCTGGTGGGATAACTGGTTGGTGTCCATGTTGTAGACTCTTAACCGAGGCTCCATGGACTTCATCTGCATATTCAAATTCTAGGGAGCAATGCACCTTGGGTTTCACTGTGTTTGAGTGCTTTAACTGGTGCCCGCAGTGTTATCCTCCACTGGTCTCCACAAGGTCAGTGGGTGCTTTGTGATAACTGAAAAGATGGTAATAAATAGCAAGCTTTCTAGATAACTCAGGTCTCTTCCTCAGGCTTATAATGACACAAATTCTGAACACACAGATTTTTACACTAATGGATGATTGAACAGTTTTCATCTAAACTGTAGAGTCAGGCCATCAAATACAATCAGATATGTTCCATCCCTACAGATAGAGACAATCACCTTGGGGGCCTCAGAAATACCTTTTTGAATCAGGGTTACCATCCAAGAGCAATTCAAAACCAAATTACAAAAGCCACCAGAATATCAAGGAACTTAATCAAGGCTTAATTACAGCCAGGTAGAACTAGGCAGCTTGGGGCTGGAATTCCCAGTGTGGTGTGACCCAAACATTTATACCCACAGAATTGCAGCCCGCAGCCACCCCAGAAAATGGCACATTCATCGTAACGCCATTTTTTGGAGCTCTGCCCAGCTCTTCCAGCTGCCCTGTGGCGGTGGCAAACTGGGTAGTAAGGGGTTAGTGCCAGCTGAAATTTGCCAACAAGCTCTTAAGCCGGAGATTCCTAATGTCGGACCATTGTTAGATCTCTTCTCTAGGTGCTTGTTGTAGCACCAGTAGCTCATCATTGCTTTGACACAGTAGCCCATGTCCGGTACACCCCTCTGTGATTAGTAGCTCCTCATTGTCTATTAGAAAATATATATAGATCTTGGTGTGGGCAAGGGCAGCTTTGTCAGCTCTGCTGCATTGCTAAATCTAAAAACTCTGATTGTGTCAGAACTGCTGCACCCTGTAAACTAAGTGATACATCACTAGAATCAGGGTCTCTTTTCCTACATCATACTACTCTAAGATGAGGTAGCAAAAACTTGCTGATAGATTCCCTTTAATAGGGGAATATGTAGACAGAACTGAATTTGAAAGCAAAACTAGAAAGTGCATGGTAAAATCGGACAATGCTATATGACATATATGGCCCAGCAGAGGGTGCTGTGAATCAAGCAGTAATCAGATGAAATTCAAGCATAATGAAAAAGCAAAATATGGTCATGATACTTAAATTTAATCCACATTTTTATTTTGCATAATTTAAGGTTTATCTATTCATATAATCAGCTTGTGGTGTCTGTCATCCACTTCCATCTGGATGTCTCCGAATCCGACAATCCACTGTGCCGACCGGAAATATGCCAGGTTCAACATCACCGCCCGATCGCCTTCGCCGACTGACCACTATTCCCGCCACATCATTGCACCTACCTCCGCCCACAGGGCTAGGAAAATTTGAGGCTCTGTCTGCGGCCTATGCAGAAGGAGATGGAGTGCGGGCGCCTTCTTGTAGCAGACACATACATACATGCACGCACACATACAGACACATACACATGAATACACATACATGCACATAGATGCCCATACATGCACATGCTTACACACATGCATACACACACATGCACACACATACATATATGCACACACACATACATGCACATACAGACACGCACATATACAGACATACACAAGCGCACATACAGACATATACACATACATGCACAAACACATGCACACACATACATATACACAATCATGCACATACGTACATATGCATGCACACACACAAGTACTTGCATGCATACATACGCACACACATACACACTTGCACTCGATTACAGTCATTACAGGTTTACGTCGGAGGTTAACTTGGTGGGAGCTAATAAAGTGGATAACGAGGTGTCTCTGTCTATTTTGATTGTAATAAAGGATTTATGTGTGTTTTTTTTTATCTTTACTGAAAATATTGCTAATGGACGGCTGTCATACTGATGGCTGACATTAGCAATAGGGCTTGACATCAGCTGTCAAAAAAAGCTGACATCAACCCCTTTATTACCCATTCTGCCACTGCTACATGGTAACTGGTAGAACGGGGTAACCACCAGTTTTGGAGTCTCACATGGAGGCGGCAATTCTGGTGCGGCTGCTGGCTGCAATTTTCAGTGTGGGGGGGTCCCAGAATGCTTGGACCTTACCACGCTGAGAATTCCAGCCCCCAGCTACCTGGGTTACCTTCGCGGACCATGCCAATATTGTTTTTTAGTTATTTCTTTAAATAACTTAAAAAAATTTGGCTCCCCTGTATGTTTGATTGCCAGCGAAGGTAACACCAGGCGGGTTAGTAGAAAATACAACGAAGTACTAAACATTTTTATAGTAAAGTATTTTCTGGTAAAAAAAAACAGAAACCGTTTAATTAAAAATACATATTCACATACATTGGGGGAGAGGAGAGCGCACAGGGGGGAGACAGCTGCCCCCAATGTCACAGAGCCTGCCCCCATCGCCATGTCACCGCCCTCCCGATGAGATAGCATTGGGCCCACATCTAGTATCCATAGAACTCTTCAACATTGAAATTGGAACACCAAAAAGGAAAAGTTGTAGAATTATGAAGTGTAAAAACAAACAAATAAAAAAAAAAAAAAATCACTATCAAGTATGAGCACCATTCACAGAAATTCCCTCATTTAGACGTCTTGGCTGCTATTAATGAGGTTATTAATGGATGTGTGAGGAATGTTCTGTAACTCTGCATGCACATGGTCAAATCATCAAGATCCATCACTGGCAGCTATCTTTATAATTGTTCACCAGATGTGCTCGATGGAAGACAAGTCCAGAGACGCTGCAGGCCATGGTAGCACATTTAGGCCATGCAGTCTGCTCACAGTAGCATGAGCAACATCTGGCCTACCATTGTCATGTTGAAAAACGACTCCTGGGACTCTCTGAAGAAATGGCTGTACCACTGTTTCTGTGACCAAATCAATGTAACACCAAGCTGTCACTGTACCTTGAATAAAAAATAGAGGGGTTCAGCTAGCGTACATTATGTCACTGCATACTATATTCCTAGGAAAAGGACCGGAGTGACATTACCTTTGAAGGCTTCTTCATGACGTTGCACACATGATCTCCACACCAATATCTGACTATCTTTACATTTGAGACAAAAGTTGCGCTAGTTGCTGAAGAGGACAGACCATTGCCAACCTCCATTGCCATG
This sequence comes from Allobates femoralis, assembly GCA_033576535.1. Classification (NCBI taxonomy): domain Eukaryota; kingdom Metazoa; phylum Chordata; class Amphibia; order Anura; family Aromobatidae; genus Allobates; species Allobates femoralis. The sequence continues at coordinate 117,230,198 of JARQOC010000004.1, read as the reverse complement.
TTGCTCTGTACCATGATAGCCTTTGAAAGCAGTGACGTGGGGTCAATAGAACTCCTGTAGCAGGACGTCTGCCTTGTAGACCAATGTCGTGCAAGCTGACGCTTTAGGCTTGAGATGTGACATATAATTTCACTTTCTGTACAGACTGGTGTTTTTTTCTAATCTGATGCTGTCATTTCAGTTAGTCGTTGATCTCCTAACCCCTTGGATAAGCAACGTTGAACAGTACTGACATCTCAGTGTGTAGGAATCTGCTGGAGTGATGAACCAAGTACTCTCAGTTCAAGGATTCTGTTCTCAGTTTGCAACAAGTGGCGATATCTGGCACATAGATGAACAGAAGGTGCCGCACAATCATTCCACAAGTCTTCATCTATTTTTTTTTAGGTTTCATGAGGTTTCAAATTGTTTTCAATCAGGTTGTTTTCAAGGTGCTTGAAAATGTGATAATTTGCAGATCTAAGGCCCCTTTCACATCTGCAGTAGGTGTAATTCGCGGCAGATCTGGCAGATGTCGCCGCATCTGCCAGATCTGTCGTGTAACAGCTGCCTTGCGGCACCGATTCGGCAAGCCCCATTCATTTTCTATGGGGCTTGCAGTTGGGTGCCGCAAGTGCGGTATTGCCGAATCTGGCGCTTGCGGTACCGCAAAAACGTTGCAGCTAGCAGCATTTTTTTTACTTGGCCGCAAGTGCCAGATCTGCTGGACTCAACAATACCACACTTGCCGCACCTGACCACAAGCCCCATAGAGAATGAATGGGGCTTTCCGGATCGGTACCGCCAGTCAGCCGTTACGTGGCAGACCCGGCAGATGCATCGACTACAGTAAAGGTAACAGAAACTGCTCCTGCATGTCTGTCAGTTATTTCGCACCCTCTGTCCTGCACCCCAATGGCCTACCACTGCTATAGACTTTACCGGTTGCCCGGGGGAACCACTCCACCTGTGAGGAGTGATATCATCTTTGCTGCACTCCCATCATCCCTGGACGACCCACACTGCAGCACCGGCCCTAAAAGCCGAATACCACGGGTGGCGTCACAACAACCCTTCCTCTAAATCATTACCCCCAGAATCCTTGAAAAACTGATCCCCAGGGTCATGGAGCTGAGTCTTGACCCCTGTGACTCCCCCAGAAGAACCAAAGCACGGTTCCGAGTACCCCATAGCCCTGGGCTCGTCAGTTTCCTGGTGTCATGAAAAGGATTTCGTGCCCGATGCCAAGGGTTGCTGTGTGCCATTAAGTTCATTGAACTGTGTACGGTCGCCATTGTTATCCCACGTTGCGTGTGGGAAGACGATGGGGTGTGCCCTTGTGGGCGGAACCATAGAAAGGGCGTAAAGAGAAACCCAGCCCCGCTCTCTGACGTCAGCCAGCACGACGCAGGAAGTTGTGCCAGAAACTCCTTGTACGTTCAACTCCCCGTCTCCGGAGCGGTAGACTGATCAGCCAAAAAAGACCAAGAACCGGGCTGTGGTTCACTAGGGAGGAACGATGTGTAACCCAGAGGAAAGAGAGCCCGTGCTGCACCTCAAGCCAAGGCCCCCACCCAAGCCGAGCCCTAGGCCCCAGCCGCCAACGCAAACCCGGTCGAGCCCCTAGTAGTCACCACAGCTGAGGCACCCGCAGCAGCACCAGACATGCCATTTATGATGCTATATATCCCAGGAGTGACTTGGTTTCTGCAGTACACAGGGGAAGCGGACACCCTGAACGATTTCAAAGAGAGACTGAAAAGTTTATTTCGGCACAACAAGAGGTTAAGTTCTGGCTAGATACCGACAAATGAACTGCTAAACAAAAATTCGCCAGATTGAAGGAAACCTTTGACACCCGTACTGCAGCGGAAATTAAAATATGGTTTTATGGATGCAAACAACGGGTGCAGGACGATATACGGGACAATGCATTAAATCTCCAAAAAGCGCTGAGGGCCATGAAACAGATTGACCCCGTCAGTGCACAAGATGAAAACAAGTGTGGAGCACACTGGGACGGGGTACTCGGTACCGGACCGGGGTACTGCTGGGGGATGTCACGGCGGTCCTGGTCCAGACCGTGTCCCGGGTTCACACAAGTAAATGGGGTGTATTTACAAGGTATTTGTCACTCGTGACGCCACCCACTATATGCGGCCAGTAATGGGGCCGCTGCTGCTGCAGAACCTCCGGGGATTATGGGATAGCAGCTCGGATAGAATAGTTCCTGTGGGCAGAACTGGGTTCCCCGGGGCAGTGGTAGTAGTAGTTAAAGTCTGTGAGGATAGTTATTGATGCTGCAGGAGAGTAGGGGTAGCAGTAGAGATGATGAGAGTAGAGGTAATCGCAGTATATGAGGGCAAGTGGGGCTTCAGTATAAGGATCACACACACTCACGGTTTCTGTTGTTTTCCAAGTCTTTACTTGCAGATGGTATATCACAATATTGTCCACGGAGTCTGTACCAGGTTGCTCCCACCCTGACCGGGTCCTTGGCTTCCTACTTATGCGCTGTGTGTGGCCCTGCTGCCGCTTGTAGCTGGACTGCTGGCCCTGTCTCTTCCCACGGGTACCAATCTGCTAGGCAACTTGAGTCCTCTATGTCACTGACCCCTCCGTGTTGCTTTGCTATGGTGCTGTGAAGATGGTGGACCTTCACTATGCCGGTGTTTACTGTCCTGTCTGTCTCAGGCACAGCCTCGGATCCGGTATCTGTCTTGAGCGCCTCCCCGGGGTCAAGTTTTTGGGGTAACTCTTTATCCCGGGTATGTTCCTCTGTTCCTCTGTCTCCTCTCCTCAGACCTCTCAGGACCTCCACTTCTACTTGGCTCTGCTCCTGCTCCAGACTAGACTGAACTAAACTAACTGTCACTCCTGCTCTGTGGTAAACAACTTAGCTCCTCCCACTAGTGCAGGTGCCACCTAAACTCCTCCCACTTTCTAGTGTAGTGTTGTATGGGGAGTGAACCTGTGTTGATGTTTCTGTGGCACATTAACCCTTAGGGTGCCACACAAGCTGTTGACTGAGCAGTTTATTGAGGGGCTCTTGTCTCATGCCCACCGGACTCAGCTACGTATATTTGCCCTGCAAAACCCTGACCTGAACTTTATCCAGTTTAAGGATCGTGTGCTGCGAGAACCCACAGCCAGTAGTCCCGCACTTCCCCAGCGACTGGCTCTAACGTACCACTTGGAGATGGCGCCCTCTTCTTTGGCCACCGTAGGGGCCAGTGCACAGACTTTAGAAACTGTTACCCTTGATACCTTACAATTGCAAGTGCAGCAGCTGACCAAGGGTATGGCTGAGCTAACCAAAGCAGTACAGTCTATGCAAGGATCCAAACCATCGGAGAAGATACATTTGGCCTCCAGCCCTGATGATGTCCCATGGAAGTGCCAGAGGAGGAATCCGTTGACTAGAGGATGAGCCAGCGATAGCTACGATTCCACAAGACAACCCATTTGTTGTTGCTGCAATGAGACGGGCCACATCGCAAGGTTTTTGTCCTTTAAACAAGCAATCCCTGGGACAGCGGGCCGCCCCCCCAGAAATAAGATTGCTTGGCCCACAGAACTGGCACGACAGGTATGTGGGAGGACGGCCGGTCCTGCCTGTCGTACTGGATGGCATCCCCATGAACGCTTTACTGGACACTGGTTCGCAGGTGACAACCATGCCTTATATCCTTTACAAACGGTACTGGGCTGATTCATACATTACTCGCTGCCCAGATGATAGTTTTACGATATATGCTGCAGATGATTTACCTTTATCACAGGTGGGAGTTAAGGAAGTAACCATTAAGGTGGGACGTGTAGAAATAGCTTCCCAAGGTATGGTGATTGTTGATGTAGACTGACGAGAATGCAATCTGATGCTTACTCTAGGCACTAATGTGACTGAGAATTGTCTAGAGGAGATTATTGTTTTAGCAAAAATTCAAAGAAAAAGGTGCATTCACCCGTATCAGACTTTATGCACACAGACTTTTAATTAACGGTGGAAAGTTACATACACTAGGGAGGGAGGAGAAGGAATGGATAACGAGTCATTTTGTGCTTTAGTTAGCTCTTCCACTGGTTCAGGACCAGTGGAAGTGCTAAGTAAAGCGCGAAACGACTTGTTGTCCGTTGTCCGTAGATAAATGCAGCCATTGTAGTCCCAGTATTGACTTTTCCCCCCAAGTAGTCGTGCCTGAACCAGTTGAGACTCCAGAACCACTTGAAGAACCACCAGCTGCAGCAGAACAAGAGAGTCAACCCTCTGCTAGCGGAGAATCTGTCAGTCCCATGGTGATTCTAAGATGACACTCTGGTATACCAGTGCTACATAGGTCTACATGTAGAATAGTGGATAGTACACCCTAATCACCAGCGGTAGACACTAGCAACCAAACCAGACCCACAGAAATTCCTGTACTGCATAGATCCACCCGTAGTAACAGAGGTCAGATCCCAGCCCATTATAGGGATTGTTAGCAACTTAAGTGAATAAGTTTAACCAGGTTAAAAATGTAAATATGTTTTGTTTTCATGCAACAATGTAAAAAAGCAACCACCAAGCATACTGTGCCTACAGGACTTATTGTATGAACCTTTAAATATGGACCAATATGGCACAGGACTGGTTGTGGTTAAAAACTCTTTTGTACATAATTCCCCATCAGCCAACGGTGGAAGGACTAAGTGCCAGAGTGACTGTGTTTTCCCAATTTTTCTTGTTTTTTGTAACTTTTAATTTTTAAGACTCTGTACACTTATCTGTTGTTATTCCTTATGTTTTTCAAAAATATTTCTCAGTCCAGGAGTACTGAATTTTACTAGGGGGAAAGTGGCACCCCAGAGTCCGATTGACACAACGGCATTGCCTCCCTCGGGGGGTAATGTTATTCTTGGAAGCAAGAAGGGGTATCCAGACTAGGTAAGCCCACAGCAGACAACACCTTCCTGACTCCAGACTCAAAAACTCAAGTTCAGGGGTGCTCCCCTATAAATTCTGGCTTGGAGGTGGGATTAGTCAGAAAGTCAGAGACTTCAGTTCCTAGGAGGACTGTGAAGACATCCTGCGGACTGGAGCAGTGTCAGGCCCGTCCGAGGATAACCACCAGCCAATGTCTGGGACCCGTAGGAGAGGGTCTGAGGAAGGAGAGGAGTAGGCCTGGGGAGTAGAGCCAGTTACCCAGTTCACCTACAGCAGAGAGTCAGAAATGGACACCGGGTCCAAGATTGTGAGGGTGCTCTAGGCCCAGCAGCCAAAACCGGAGGGTGGGAGACTCCACGTCTCCCGACCACACCAAGGCACCTGGAGGCACAGCAGTGTTGGAAAGCTCAGGGACAGCGGCCAGAGGAGTGGTGCCTGGAAAGGACTCGAGCTGCCTGCCATACTGGTGATAGACTTTTCAGGAGGAGTAAAAGGGTCGTAGCTTAGCTACAGGCAGCCAGGACCAGCAAAGAGGAGCGCAGCAGGGAGGCCTCAGAACTCACCGTGTGGAGAGATCCCTAACTTACTTCCAGGCCACTCGGATTCACAAAATCAACTGTGGATTGTACTCTGGCTTCTACCTATGGCTACAGTAAAGGTAAAGGAAACTACACTTGCATATGTGTAGATTACTATGTGCCCTCTATCCTGCACCCCAATGGCCTACCACCATCATAGACTTTACCGGTTACCCTGGGGAACTGCTCTACCCATGAGGAGTGATATCATCTTTGCTGCACTCCCATTATCCCCGGAGGACCTGCACTGCAGTTCTGGCCCTAATAGCCGAATACCACGGGTGGCGTCACAACAACCATTCCCCTAAATCACTACCCCCAGAAACCTTGAAGAACTGATCCCCAGGGTCACGGACACAGGTCACGACCCCTGTGACTCCTCTGGAAGTACCCCACGGCCCTGGGGCGCGTCAGAGGCCAATTTTTTCTTGGACCTTGTGTCTGAGGAAAAAAAAATCACTGCATGCCAAATTTGTCAGCGAAGATCAGCAGATAGCACTCAGCCATTCAAAACTATGGGTCCATGAAAATACTTGTACCGCACCCAGATGACCAATTTTCACGAACTGACAGAATAGAGAAACTTTTTGTTTTCTTCTTCTCTAAATCTGAGAAAAACAGATGCCACTGTGATCAAACTAGATCAGAGTCTGATCAAAGTCTGATTAGCATGGTCAGACTGTTTTTAGTTGATACAGAAAATACGGTTGTGTGAATCCAGCCTCATTGCAAGCATTATATACTATGTGCAGACTGGATGTTTATGATCCGTTTTTGGTGCTGCATTTTTTTTTTTTTTTTAAACTGCACCAAAAACAAATCTGTCAAAATGTCTGCCAGCAAAGTGAATAGGATTTTCAAATTGCTGTATAGACGTCAGCGTTTTTGACTGCTGTGTTAGTGATGGAGAAAGTGCATACAGAAAATAATGACTACGGTATGTGAATTAGTGCTCTGTCTTTTTACTGTGCTCTCCACATCAGAAACACACCAATTACTTACCCTCCAATGGTGAGACCCAGCTATGTGTTCCTTCCAGGTACTGGCAGGACCTGCTGGAAGTCAAAAGTACCTAGCCATGTGACTCTCAGGCTGAGTCACATGGGCAGGTCCTGTCAGTACTGTACCTGCAGCTCCTGCTGATGCCAGGGAAAGAACACATTGCAGGGACTTGCCGTGGGGGGGTAATAAAGTGTGTGTCTCTGTCTGTCTGTGTCCCCCAAAAACAGAGCAAAAATGCAACACAATCAGATTATGTGTTTATGATGCTTTTTTTTTTTCTTTCAAAAAACAGGATCTGTTTTTGGTGCAGAAACTGTACAAAAAATTGGATCAATAAAAACTGAGCACAAATGCTCTGTGCGAATGAGGCCTTAATCGTACACCGCTGCGAATTGAGTGTGATCCCCAATAAAGGATTTAAATCTTTTGCATATAAGCCTGAGTGTGCAGTAAATTTTCTGACAGTTATCAAAGGGGCCCCACACCCCTCTTTATTTGCACCTTACCTTCTATTTACGTGCACTATACTTCTGGATTAAACACACAGTCAGCAGCAGTTTTATTAAATCACATCAACTTTGCTTAATCTGTTAAATGCATACAATTTTCCGCACACAAAAAACACAGCAGAAAAAACTTGTTTATGCCACATGGACAAATGGCTTAAGGGTGACAGTTAGTCTAAGAAACAATTAAAAACAACATTTGAGTCATTGTATCACTAGAGAGCAAAGTCTATTAAAGTTCTTTTTTGATGTCCACCTCTAAAATTACCTTTTATGATATAGGCATTAGGTCATCAAGGGGTCTAAATATGGAAGTTTCCCATGAAAAGGGGTTGTCCAATCACACTGTATTGATGACTTTTCCTCAATCCTGTCATGGATATACAAGATACTTTCTTCTACAACCTTACCTTCTGTTGGGCTTTCCCTCATCCAGTTTTAAGCCTCCTCTACAGCTGTTTCCATTAATGCCTTTGATATGGAAGTGATGACTATCATTAACTACCTGGTATAACTGGTTACTCATATGGTGGGTTTACACGCCGTGATATCGGCGTCCAACTCCGACCCAACTCCGACCAAAAGTCACGTGGGTCGCGAGTTGGACCCGATATCGTGTGCGCGTTGTACGGTTTGAGCATACAACGCGATGCTGGAACGATGCCAAAACGATATCGGAGTTGAATAGCCGAGCTATTCAACTCCCCGATATCGCATGGCCGTTGTAGCAGCATCGCTGCGTGTGACAGCCCAACTACGATGTGTACTCGCAACTCACCCATTAACTCCCATGTTAAATGGTCGTTACTGGGTTGGTGGGCGTACACATCGGAGGGACGTTGTTTCCCGATATCGCAGCGTGTAAACCGGCGATGCGATATCGGGAAAGGGGCTGAAAAAATGCGCGCTCCCGCGGCGTTGCCTCCGATATCGCGGCGATATCGCCACGTGTAACCCCACCAATACACCTTACTATAATCCTACAAAATCGAAGTTTACCTAGAAGAAGTGATGCCTTGATGCTGTTCAGAAGGCAAAGGGCAGTCACACCAAATATTGATTTGATTCAGATTTGTCTTTTGTTCATTTACTTTGCATTTTATTAATTTATCAAATAAATTATTAGTAGTAACACTTCCGTTTTCAAAATCATTCTTATTTTTAGAGGGGAATGTAAAACTCATGAACAATGTAACGATATTACTGATCCTGATTGACCCTTGATTTGTTTCTACTCTTAAAATTTTGGAAAATAAAGTAATGCCTTCACATGTAAATACTGCTGTAGCACCTGTCACCACCATTTCAACATCATCGTAGCAGGGAGACCGGCAGGGTCGGTATACTCACCCCTCCAGTGGTCCTGCGCCACCTGCCCCAGGGCCCAGGCTCCAACTTACATGGCCTGCGCATCCTGCACAGGGCTTCCAGGAGCATGCTTAGGTCGTGCATGCGACTTGCCCACTTTTCTTACAGGGCCAACATGCCCTACCAGGAAGTGCTTCTCAGTAGTAATGGGCAAGTCCTAAATTACTCGGAATCGCCTGACTCTAGCGAGTCCGAGCCCGGGACTCGCTACTCGTTGCAAGTCTAGCGAGTCCAATGTTAATGAATGGGGAAGCGAGTAATAGCGAGTAATGTGCAATTTACAAATCGCAGATGTGTCTCGGAAAGCGCTCGCATTGCCGTTTTGGAAACACAAGCAGGTGGCGTACGTGCTATTTGCATGAGAGCAGCAACGCACTGGTCTGCCACAGAGAAAATAAAGTTGAAGGGGTTATTATGACCCAAAATCTATCAGGTGCAAAAAAATAAGAAATAGTACCTCAGCTAAGCCTCTGACTTCAGCTATTAGGAAAGCTGAGTGAGTAAGCTAAGCTATGAGGTCGGTCCTGTGTGCACTGTAAGGCTGCTCCTCCCTGCCTGCCTGCCTGCCTACAGTCCTCTACACAGTACTCCTCTGTCCTCCTGGTAGCTCTCAGAGCTGTTTGGGTTAAATATAAGGAATCTTGAAGTTTCCCTACACTGACTGACACTCCCTATGATCTGCTCCAGCATCTACCTCACCCTGCACTAGCTCTGATCGTCACAGGAATGTGGAGGAAATGGCGGTGGCAAGGCTTATATACAGCCTCACCTCTCATACATGACATAGGCATCACGATGGACAGAAGCCAATCATAGTCCTGCCACAACCAACATGGCTGTGGCATTACTGAATATGATTGGCTAACATGCTTGTCCATCTTCACAGGTTTTCTGACCTAACACGCTAGGCTGTCTCGGAAGCTTTGTCGGAACATAACAGATTCTGTATTCGCGAGTCCCGAATACAGTATACAGGACTCGGATTCGTAGACTCACTCAGACTTGCTCAGACTCGCTGCTGACAGCAGGTATTCGTGAAGCGGTGCGATTGTTTAAACGATTTGGGGAGATTCAAGCTACATAGCGATGTGATATAGCGAGTCTAGCGAGTGAGAAAAAGTAAACTCTGACAAAACTAGGATTGCCATTGATTTGCTTTGGACTCGTTACTGTGCGAGTAATCGCTGGGAAACTCGCCGAGTACCGAGTCTTGCGAGTCCCTTACTACTCGCTGAGTAACGAGTCCTAGCGAGTGGACTCGCCCATCCCTACTTCTCAGCCTTTGACTGAGAAGCACAGAGTATTTAGGGCACCTTCCCCCTGGGGGATCCAAGAAAAAATTAGTCCACCATTAGTGGTGGATATGCAAAATTAAAAACTCCAAACTTTATCATTCCATTTTAAAAGATGAAAAAAAGATCCATCAGGCAAGACAAATAGAAAATCCAATGAGTAGTGAAGCAGTTAAGACGTGTTTTGGACGCTAGTCCTTATTCATTGTGGACAGCATGGATAGGAAAGAAAGCATCTTACATCATAACCCTAGGGGAAGTGTCTGACCAACATGATCTATGCCTGGAGACACGACACGCTGCTGGGTGTCAGGTCCCCATTACCCTTGCTGTTCCTGAGTACCATGCCTTATCTAACCCATGTATGTTTCCTAGTCATTTGCACTAAAAACTTTTGTTTCGGTGGAGGGTTACATGGTGCAACGAGGGAGGAGAAGGCTCCTTCTCCTCCCTGCACCATGTAACCCTCCACTGAAATAAAAGTTTTTAGTGTAAACATCAATACAGGTGAGTGCACCTTTTTTGTCTCAATTGATGTTCTTTAATGGTAGTACCCCGTGACAAATAAGCACTATTGAAAAGTGCCATTTGTGTATAGTGAGAAGGCAATTGTAAACCTCGTATAGGCGTGGTGCTCGGCTCCTTTGTTATTTGGTTTCCTAGTCATGCTAAACCCACGAGTACCTGTCTATACCAGCCCCGCTGCCATACCATTAGTGTCAACCTGAACCAGCCTTGCTGCCATACCCACAGCACCAGCCTGAATCAGTCCAGCTGCCACACCTTCTTAACCAGCCTTGCTACCAAATCCTCTGCTCCGTACCTACTGCACCAGCTGAACCAGCCTTGCTTCGATGCCCACTGTACCTACGCTACTAGCCATCCAACTGCATCTACCTACACCAGAGCTTGTGCCTGCCTGCACTCCTAATGCCTGTGGAGTCAGCTGTCAAGGTACTGCAATCCCCTTGAGTGGCACCTGGAGGTTACCCACCAGCAAATGTCTAACCTCAATATTAGAGGCTCTAGTGAAGACAGGGTAGCCACTTAGTCAAGCCCCTCAGGTTGAGATCAGTGCCTTGGCCCAGCTGGTTCACTTCCCCACACTCGCTTATGCGAGATATTGGGATTTTATTACTAATCGAACACTAATAACTTGCTAAATAAAAACTCACTTGAGACAAAAAAATAATCATGCCCAGACCACAGTGACTGTCCATATAGCTTTTATGGGACAAAACCTGTTCAGAGCAGCATTCTCCAGAGAAACTGCACTACTTCAGACAAGAGAATGGACAATTGGTTCTGGGGATGTAAAAAGAGCATTGCAGAAGTAGCAGGAAGCACAGGTTTAGCACTGCAGCCACGCAGACCTGGAGTACTTGGTTCAAATCTCACCATGGACAATATCCTCAAGGAGTTTGTATGTGTGTGGGTTTCCTCCAGGTTCTTTGCATTCTTTGCACAGTCCAAAACCATACTGATCGGAAGTTTAGATTGTGATTCCCTAAAAGGACAGTGCTGATGATGTCTGTAAAGAGCTGTGGAACTAATGGCGTAAGTAAGCCTAATAAAGAACTAATAAATGAACCATGCTGGAGGGTCCATTTTGACGTGAGGCACCTTCTCTGCTGTAAGCTCCATTTTCTGAAATCTTGCTGTGATGCTAGTTACTACACATGGACAAGCTGTGATGCAGGGTAGTCAAATAGGGTCAGATACCAAGAGAGCACACTGTGGACTAAGGGGATAGACAAAGGCATAGTCGGGTCATGGTCCGGAGTTAGAATACCAGGAGGATAGCGGATCAAAGTAAACGGACCATGCAAAAGGATAGTCAGAGGAAGTCTAATGTCTGGCAGCAATAGATCAAAACACAGACAGATGAACAGATGAACAAGGCCAACATGCACCAATGAGCAAGATGCTACAACTTGCATTGATCTTGGACTAATTACTCAGCTAAGAAGCTGGGCAATCACAGAGAACAGGGTTACCTGAACAACCCCAAAACCTTCCAGTCTCAGATTAGACAGCTGAGCTATCAACCAACACAATGGCAGCTCGGAATGCCCCAGCATTAGATACTGACAGCTCAGCACCGCCCTGATTCCATAGGGAAGCAAACTGTCACTCACTGAGTGGAGGAATTGTGACAGTCGCACTATAAAACTAAGAGAATTGACTAGAGTCAGATGAATCACCATGCATAGCTCCATTCTCAGCAAGCAACATAAGTCTGGCAGACAAAGGTGCCACTAACGCAAGCATTATTTTTTTCCTACATGTGAGGGGCCCACTTTTGCATGTATAATACTGTCACCACTGAAAATAACTCAATCCATTAACTACTATACAATTGCCATTTACAATTATTATCAACAACATCTGCATGGAGATTCTTCTCCCTGTGTTTGCATGGGTTTCCTCCAGTTTCCCCCCACACTCCAAAGACATACTGACAGGGAATTTAGCTTGTGAGCCCCAATGGGGACAGTGTTGCAAATGTACGTAAAGGGCTGTAGAATTAATAGCACTATATAAATGAATAAATAGAATTATTATTAAAATTAGAATTTCATTAGGAGAATCAGAAAATGTGAACTTCTACAGCGGACAACGTGGTCAATGCAGATTCCAGCATGAGCTCAGTGCTCTGGCACAGCCGCCGGTGCCAAAATGACAGAAATTCCTGCCGTTTCCTATGGAACTGAGCGTCCCATTCAGAACTTGAGATTACCTCATTCCAACCACTGCACCTGGGGAGCAGAGGTGAACAGGCCAAAAATCTGGGGTGGAAGGATTTAAGGTGCACTGCCAAAATCCAGCATGCTAACGCTGTCCGTAAAAAAAAAGAGGCCTTGGATTAAGCTCCACATATTTATCGCACCTGGATGCATAACCCTCCACTAACCGGTATATACATCAATTGAAAAGAGGAAGAACCGGTGCAGCATAGAACAGTCATCAGTCTGTGAATTAAGTGCAAAAAATGAAGTTCACCACCCCATCCAGGCACAGCAATGCTTTGTTTTTTACGCTGACCCTTTTTCATTGCACTCTGTGGAATTCTCTGGCAGTGTTCGGAGAGAGCAAGATTGCTGGGATTGTGCACAGAAACCAAAGTGAAATGATTTGGATCAGCAGAACAATGCCCACATTCAGTGATGAGGCAGGTTACAGGAGCAGAATCAGCATCTTCTGAACATCTCAAACATCAAAAGAAGGAGAAGTCTTCTGAGCCAAACCAAATCCCTCCCTCCCTTCTACCCCCCAGGAACTCCTCTGCTTTCTGTCACGGTCACAGCCACAGGCAGTTCCAGCTCCATCTATTTCTGATTATTTCTTCTGGTTATTTAACCTGCCTGGAATGCAGCCTGTGAAATCACATTAAACTCTGCTTCTCTTCAGAGGTCTCAGGGCCTGGCGGTGCTTGCTGGAATCTGCAAACCTTCTTACTTAGCTACTGCCCAATTTAGGATTCTTGCTCTGGGATATGAACTAAAGTGACAGCAAAATAGAATTGTGAGCTCTTCCCTTTCACAATCTGGAGTGGAGAGAAAGAGAAAAATGTTAATAATCTGTGTTTGGAATATCACATTTCCTTTCTGTTCTTCAAACACTGTGGATTCGACAAGAGCATGCTCCGAGACTAGTTAAGACAGGGCCGGGGATGGGAAAACGGGCGTATGGCAAATATAACCCTCCGTCTATCCCCAGACTAATGTGACAACTGGAACAGAGTGTATGCTAAGAGACGCTGGATAATAAACACCATATGACTTGCAAAGGAACTTATAGAAATCCTGCTCCGGAGGCCCCATGAATCCCAGGATTCTATATCACAACGGACCTTTCTGTCCTACGCCATCCTTAGTCCAAATACGTGGAATAAGAGGCAAGAAATGTTACAGATCCTACCAGAACCTTTTTGTGGTTTTCAGAGTTGTCACTTCCCATGCCCCACACACTATCAAAGAGATGTGACCAAGCGAGAATTGTATCATTATGCCATATATCACTTCCTATCTTGAAAGCATTTAGGAGTAATTTAGATCAGGAATTTGAACTCCTGCTTTTTTCCACTTATTGCATAAAGGGAAATTTTGTATACAACTCCATCCATTTCTTACCATCATTAGAGGTGGTACAAAAGCATTAAAATAAAGTAATTAATGGCTGTCTTTATTCTTTCAATATGCTACAGGGCAATACGAATTCTCCTTAAAGAGATTGGTGGATTTGAGCTAAGTTTGTGCCGTTGTTCTGTAACGGAGTGGGTAGCCCTGACTGTATTATTATTGAAATGGACACTGAAGTGGACATTACACAGTCCGATACTGCCCCCTTGTGGACAAGTGCTGAAATTGCTGCAGAGACAATGTCACCGACTGCTGATCCCCTCCCACAACAGCCGTGTGCTCAGGAGGAAAAAGTGCGGGAAAGACAGAAGGAGACGGAGCTCGATCAGGACAGACCTGCCTGTGGGTGTCCCTCGAGAGACGGCTTCTTTGTGACCCCTTTCTGGAAAGATCACGCCGTGGAAGCGGTTGCGACAACCCCCATGCTGCAGAACATTGTTATCATGAGCCTAACCTGACTGCAGAGCATCGCACTCCTAGATCAGATTCAGAGACTGTGACGGACACAAGGGAGCCACCTTCGAAATCTATATTTTTTTTATTTTTCCCCGGACTGAGAGACTATAAACCGGTACCTGTGGAGAGGACTGAGGAAACCCCCCTTCATCGCTTACCCTGGAAACGCCACCGTTAGACCCCAGGCCTGCGACGTGGGAGCTACGCCTTCTGTTGTTATAGACTGGTAACGTACATTGAGGGAAAGCTAGGGAAAGAGATTGCCAGTACTGTTTTGTTTCTTGCCGTGCATCAGAAACTGAATATCAGGGTATTCAACCTTCCCTATGTGTGCAGCCAAACCGGATGAATGTGTTATCACCATGTTTAATAGTAAAGAAATGTTTCCTCCCGTTAAATCTGAGTATGGGGATTTTGTTGAAGCAGATCATAAACACACACCCGCGGCCTTACTGCCGGTCACTTCAGTTCTATGTACAGTAGAACATTGCGAGAGTTAAACATTGAGAGAAGAGCATAAAAATCTAGCCAGCACATGATGGCCTGCTTGATCTGGCAATTGATGGGAATTGTAACAGTATGTGTAATGCACACTGGCAGGATTTGCCTGTTCACAGTCACATAGAGTGACTGCAGAAAGTTAGCTGAAGCCAGAAAAACACCTTTAAAGTGATCCTGACCTCACAAATTGCGTCCCCATGCTGTTTAAACCTGTCCCTGCAGCACCTTAAGTGCTTCCTAGACATCCCTTTCTCTCTAAATATCGATTTGGCAAAGTTTATAAAATCATCTTACATACCATGGAATCTGCGGTTTCTCAGATTTTGAGATGCCGCAAAAGGCGTGCCTGCTTGCCGCTCCCCGTCGTCTCCTTCATGATTATTCACGCCCCACTGGGCTTGCTGCAGAGAGTGGAGTCTCGTCCTCTCCAGGTTTATTACGTCAGTACACCTATAACTGGCTAGAACAGACTTCGCGCATGCGCATTTGCAGCACGAAGTCGGCAGTACACCCAAATTGGTGTACCGACGTAGTAAACCTAGATATTGCAAGATTTTCGTCATACCGGGAATACCGCCCATCGTAGGAGAGGATGTGGCTCCACTCTCTGCAGCACGCCCAGCGGGGCGTGAATAATCATGAAGGAGGCGGCGGGGAGTGGCCAGCAGGCACGCCTTTTGCGGCTTCTCAAATTCTTAGAAACCGCAGATTCCATGGTATGTAAGATGATTTTATAAACTTTGCCAAATCGATATTTAGAGAGAAAGTGATGTCTAGGAAGCACTTAAGGTGCTGCAGGGACAGGTTTAAACAGCATGGGTACGCAATTTGTGAGGTCAGGATCACTTTAAAGGACACTGTCAGGTCATTTTCAGTATGATACTAATATTACCCTTGAATAGGCCTGGGCAGACCTTTTAAAATCATGTAAAATCATTGTTGTACTGTTTGTAGTTTCCATGTTGTCAGCATTGTCAGACCCTGCAGGGAGCTCCTGGTTTAGTCCTCTACATGATAGGCAAACAGGAATAGTCCAGCTGCTTTATAAACTGTCTTGTAATTATGCACTCCTTCTCAGCAGCTCTCTCCTCCCTTTGTTAACAGTTCAGTGTCAGATTACAGATCTGCCTTATCTAAAATCCATTTGTTTCTCTAAGCAGGTATCCCTGCTGTGACAGTTTCTGTGTTGTATTTGACCTCTTGTGATGTTGCAAACAAAGAGAGCAGATAGGAGAATACAGCCCCCCCTGCTGTGCAGTGATGTAGTGTGAATATGTGACGTGCCCATTCATTTTATGAGGAGTGGACAGCAGAGAACTAAGTGATCATTCACTGTGAGTGACATATGGAATGAATGTCTTTATTTGAAGATTACAGAAGATAGGAGGGAAATATAAATAAAAGAAATACATAAATAGCGTTTAGAGCGAGAAATTAGAAAATGATAGCAGTAACACATGGATTTTTGACCTGTCAGTATTCTTTTAAAGGAAACCTGTCACCAGGTGTTTCCCCTATAAAGTGTGGGTTGAATAAAAAGAAATGTCTCCAACTCTCCCCTTTTGTATCTGTACAACCGAATTGTCAACATTTATTGTTACTTGTATTGTTACTATGTTACTTGTCCTAGTCTGCCCTTTTTGCATGTAAAGCGCCATGGAATATAATGGCGCTATATAAATAAATAATAATAATAACTTTGGATCTCCTCAGCAGATGGTAGCATTAGTATGCCGCAAGTACTGGACTGTTCACTAGACTCTCCTGGACAGCTCCAGTTGGCAGGAAGCCTTAGCAATGAACGGTTGTGTTGTTACAGTGTAAAGAAAGGAACCCTGCGCAGAAGGTCAGACATTCAAAGACCTGGTTGTCCCATGCATAACGTTAACAATAAATAAGTGATTACCTTCCTAACCTGTGCACAGGGGTGGACTGGCCCAGGTGACAGGGAGGCATATGCCCCCCCCCCAAGCCGGTGGTTTAGTCCCAGTTTAGAGCCGTCTCCTCAGTGAGAGCGGCTGCGCGGGACCCGGGACCCAGCAGGCAGGATGCGGGCGTCAGCGTGGAGGCTGACAGTGACCAGGGATTGGAGCGGCGGCAGCAGGCAGCTGGCAGGTGAAGCAGCTCCAGCACCCAGACGCTCTTCAGTTGGCCTCTGGCTAAAAAAAGTCGACTGCCCCCAGGGCAAGATCTGCCAGCCAGCCCCTGCCTGTACATCGCTGATAACTTGTTTTCACAAAAAAATCCCTTTAATGCAAACTACAGTAATGATACATCGCAGTAATGGTGAGCGCACAGTGTGTGCAGGAGCCGCCTGTGTTTTACAGTCCACGCTACACTATAATAGGTATAACGGATAACAGGTATTTGGATATGGCTGAAGAATGGGTGGGCCCGGGTAGGTGGGCCCCTGGAGTCAATTTTCCTGGTGGGCCCCAGACAGCCCAGTCTGCTGCTGCTTGCTGGGATGGAGCTGTTAAAAGCTGCAAGTAAAGGTAACGGAACTGCAACCTTTGTGTCCTCCCATTTATTCCCTGCACCCTCTTGCATCTCAGCTACCAACTACCAACATCCCAACAGACTCTTGCATCATATCCCAGGGCTCCGCTCCATCTGTGGGGAGCATGACTATCCCAGCTGCCACGATACTATCCCCTGGGGTTCATCCAAGCAGCGTCGGCCATCCCTCACCGAATACCACAGGAGGCGTCATGAAAAGACTGATATCACCTGTAAATAACCCCCACCACTGCATGGCCAGGGCCACGAAGCTGGGCCACAGCAACCATGACCTCTCTGTTTCAATAATTTTTATTGGCTTAAATTATCACATGTAAAATAAAAAATTGATAATGGACGTATATAAAGGCATTACAACTGATTTAACATAGGATCTGCTAGATATGCACATTTTACAAATAAAATCCAGATATTGAAAATTATTTTCATATATATCTCAACAACATTCTAACAATCAACATCTAAGAATATATAGATTTATAATCTTTAGGGTTCTAGTTCAGATATTACTTAGGCTGGCTTCACATTGCGGGTTACATCCGATCCGTGGCTGTCCGTGTAAACCGGACAGCCCCGGACCGGATTTTGGCCCCATAGCAGCCTATGGGCCGGATAGAAGCCGGATAGCGGCTCTCTGTCATACGGTTTCTATCTGTCCGGGACAATCTGGGAGAATTCAGTATTCTACCACGGACAAAAAAACGCTGCTTGCAGCGTTTTTGTGTCCGAGAGGAGAATATCTCCTCTAATTGGCAATTCCTGGATTGCCCCTGATTTGCCCGGATCCTCCCGGATCCAGGGCAATCCGGCGCTCCCTGACATGGGAACCTATGGGGCCGGATTGCACCAGTCCGGGAGGATCCGGGAACCGGACCCCTGTGGCTGCATGCCGCAGTTATTTCAGGACCGCGGCTAGCTCCCTGCCAGCCGCGGTCCTGATTCATCAGTGGCGGCAGCTGCGTGCGGGTGCACACTGGGCTGGAGGGCATTTTAGCCCCCCGGTTCTGTGTGCTGATCCGGTCCGGGAACTACAGTATTTATTTATGAGAACTATAATACAATTATGATGGAAATAAAACTCAAGTTCAACTTTTTTTGTTATTTTTTTGCCCATGGCTATTTAGGGGGGGGGAGTGGAATGGTCATGGACACTTCTAATAATTAGTAGATTAGTATAAATTGTTTGTTCTGTTTATAAACAGTCTCCATTATGTTTACTCTGCTAGCCTGTGTATAGGCTAATTTGTATGTATTGATCTCTATAACATTCCGGTCTCTCACGCCTATCGGGAAAGAGGATATAGGAGGTTCCAATCTCTCCATTTCAATTGATATTTGTTCAAGAGGTTATTCCGAAGTGAATAAGAAAATTTGAATGCATTATGACAAGCGATTGTTTCTATTGATTCTTCAATTCTTGGAAAAAGATCTTTTCTCCAATTAGCTGCGATTTTGTTTTTGGCTGTAAGGATGATGTGTATTATTATAGCTCTGTATCGAGTTGGTAATAGTTCAACACCTACTAGCAGCAGAACAAATTCTTCTGTTAGTCGCAAGCAAATCCTAGTAAGGGCTCGGACACACACATCATCGTTTCACTGAGGAGACTCTGAAAGGGCTGGAGCAGTGACCCTGAACGGCCTCTCCCTCTCTGGACGGGGCTGTCACCTGCTTGTGTTTTTGTGCAGCTCCAGACTCCCCGTCCAGAGAGGGAGAGGCTGTTCAGGGTCACTGCTCCAGCCCTTTCAGAGTCTCCTCAGTGAAACTCTGATGTAACTAGGAAAGTCAAGCAAAAAGAAGAAAAAATATCGGCACTCACCAGAACGGCATATAGCGGGATTTTTCTTTTTATTTAGTCCAGGAGCAGCATACAAAAGGGTGCAGGGAGGGGGCGCAGAGGTGATGACGGCACCATTTCAGGTAAATACCCTTCCACGGGTCACAGCAAGCCACATGTGTTCACTCACTTTTTGTGACATCTGACATCATCATGTGGCTAAGTGTGTGAAAACATACACAAACAATTAAAAACAACATTATCAAAGAATGCAACATAACAAGGAAAATTCATTCAGCAATCAATTAAGTTTCTCAATTTTTCATTGATTTTACAACTTACAAAAAAAAAAAAACCTCCATTCCACCTGTGGAGCGCAGAGACCATCCCCACTCCTAGCCTGCAGCGTGGTCTGCCCAGTGAGGGTTAATCTTAAAGACCAGTTTGCACTGTTCTTGGTGCTGTGATATGCGCATGCCCGGTTGTCTAGGGTTATACTGTACTGCCGCTTGTTTGGTCGGTTGCTGTCTGGCAACGCCCTGCCTATTTCACATCATGCGCGGCTCCCCGCTGTGTCAGCGGTGCGTGAGCGCGCACATACTGAGGAGTGGGGATGGTCTCTGCGCTCCACAGGTGGAATGGAGGTTTTTTGTTTTTTTTTTTGGATCAGGCACTTGGACACCACAGAGGGGAACGCCCATGCGCTAGGCACTGTGCAGTGTAGCGACAATATTGTAAGTTGTAAAATCAATGAAAAATTGAGAAACTTAATTGATTGCTGAATGAATTTTCCTTGTTATGTTGCATTCTTTGACAATGTTGTTTTTAATTACCGTATATACTCGTGTATAAGCCGAGTTTTTCAGCCCAAAATTTGGGCTGAAAAGTCCCCCCCTCGGCTTATACACGAGTCAATACGGGGGGGGCTGTGTCCGGGGCTGTGGAGGCTTCAGGAGGCGGGGGGGGAGGCTGCTGTATGAGCGGCCCCGTCACGTGGGGCCGCTCATTAAATATGCACTGCTTTCCCCTGTCAATCAGCGGCAGGGGGAAGCAGTGCATAACTAAATAAATCCCCCCCAAGTGCTGGCACCTGCCCCCCCCCCCCCCCCGATGGTTATATTACCATTCCGGACTTCTGATCCGCGCCGCTCCTCGCTCCTCCTCGCTGCTCCGTCCGTCTTCTACATCCCGGATCTCCGGCCGTCGCAGGCATGTGACGTCATCGCGCGGCCGGGGATCCCGGATGTAGAAGACGGACGGAGCAGCGAGGAGGAGCGAGGAGCGGCGCGGATCAGAAGTCCGGAATGGTAAGAGAAGCGGGGGGGGGCCCTTGCAAGGGGGGGCGAGTGACAGCATTTGGGGGCTGCTGGGGACCCCCAGGGGGCTGCTGGGGACCCCCTGGGGGCCGCTGTGTACCCCCAGGGGCTGCTGGGGACCCCCAGGGGGCTGCTGGGTACCCCCTGGGGGCTGCTGGGGTACCTGCTGGGGACCCCCTGGGGGCTGTTGGTACCCCCTGGGGGCTATTGGTACCCCCAGGGGGCTGTTGGTACCCCCAGGGGGCTGTTGGTACCCCCTGGGGGCTGTTGGTACCCCAGGGGGCTGTTGGTACCCCCAGGGGGCTGCTGGTACCCCCTGGGGGCTATTGGTACCCCCAGGGGGCTGTTGGTACCCCCTGGGGGCTGCTATATGTACCCCTGGGGGCCTGCTGTATACCACTGGGGCTGCTGTATACTACCACTGGGGCTGCTGGGGCTCCTGTATACTACCACTGGGGCTGCTGGGGCTCCTGTATACTACCACTGGGGCTTCTGGGGCTCCTGTATACTACCACTGGGGCTGCTGGGGCTCCTGTATACTAGCACTGGGGCTGCTGGGGCTCCTGTATACTACCACTGGGGCTGCTGGGGAATCTGTATACTACCACTGGGGCTGCTGGGGAATCTGTATACTACCACTGGGGCTCCTGTATACTACCACTGGGGCTGCTGGGGCTCCTGTATACTACCACTGGGGCTGCTGGGGCTCCTGTATACTACCACTGGGGCTGCTGGGGCTCCTGTATACTACCACTGGGGCTGCTGGGGCTCCTGTATACTACCACTGGGGCTGCTGGGGCTCCTGTATACTACCACTGGGGCTGCTGGGGAATCTGTATACTACCACTGGGGCTGCTGGGGAATCTGTATACTACCACTGGGGCTGCTGTATACTACCACTGGGGAGGCCTGTATACCACACTGCTGGGGTCTGTATACCTGTGCTGGGGTCCACCCTCGGCTTATACACGAGTCAATAGGTTTTTCCAGATTTTTGGGGCAAAAGTAGGGGGGTCGGCTTATACACGGGTCGGCTTATACACGAGTATATACGGTAAGTGTTTGTGTATGTTTTCACACACTTAAGGCCACGTTACACACACCAACTTATCTGTCCAACTTCTGACCAACTTGCTGGTTGCAGTGAAATCATGGACACATTGTTCCATTGTACACAGCCACAAAATGAAACAATGTGTCCATGATTTCACTGCAACCAGCAAGTTGGTCAGAAGTTGGACAGATAAGTTGGTGTGTGTAAAGTGGCCCTTAGGCCCACGTCACACACACAGATATTTGTGCAGATATTGTTCGCAGATCTCTGGTTGCAGTAAAATTATGGACACATGAATCCATTTATATACAGCCACAAAATGGATTAATGTGTCCATGATTTCACTGCGACCAGAGATCTGCGAACAATATCTGCACAAATTCTGTGTGACGTGGGCCTTTGCCACATGATGATGTCAGATGGGCGTGTTCACTTCACCTATTTAAGAAGTAAGTGAACACATGTGGCTTGCTGTGACCCGTGGAAGGGTATTTACCCAAAACGGTGCTGTTGTCACCTCTGCGCCCCCTCCCTGCACCCTTTTGTATGCTGCTCCTGGACTAAATAAAAAGAAAAATCCCGCTATGTGCCGTTCTGGCGAGTGCCGATGTTTTTTCTTCTTTTTGCTTGATTTTCAGTACTGAGACTGTTTCTGGCACCTCAGACAGTCCTGTGTCTCCCTCTCACACGTAATTGAGTTTCCCAGTGGGAACCCCAGTATTAGCTACGGTGGTGCCCCTTTTCATTTCTGCTCTGGACTGTAACTAGGAAAGTGTGTCCAAGCCCTAAGATGATTTATTAGCGATTGAATAACCATGACCTCTCTGAAGTATCACTGGCCTGTCTACAGAGTAACCCCCAGCCATTGCGGCCGTGGCACATTCACCTGCAGAGATCACCAGCTTCCCGCAAGTCTCTGAGTCGTCTGCATATACCCTAAAGGTGCCGTCACACGCATCAATGCGATGAACGATTTTGTTAGTGATCACATGCACGCGCGATCGCTAACAATATTGTTCAGATCGCTGGTGAACTGTCACACAGGCAGACTCACCAGCGATCAATGGACCAGAGACATTGTGGAAACGATTTAAATATCGTTTCCACGATGTCTTGCTCCCGCTGCCAGCCTGCGGTAAGCGGGAGCAGGTTGGTCTCCAAGGTAAACTGCGGGTATCTAGGCAGCACGCGCTGCCTAGATACCCGATGTATACCTTGGTTACCAGCCTTCTCCGTTCACCGGCTGGTATCCAAGGTACACAGCGGGTAACTAGGGTCCCTAGTTACCCGCTGTGTACCTTGGATACCAGCCGGTGAGCGGAGAAGGCTGGTAACCAAGGTATACATCGGGTGTCTAGGCAGCGCGCACTGCCTAGTTACCCGCAGTTTACCTTGGATACCAGCTCCCAGCGCTTGCAGAGAGGCGCTGGGAGCTGGCTTACCGGTTGTCTCCCAGTGTCACACGCAGCGATGCTGCGCGTCCACCGGGCGACCAATGATTGATTTGAGGACAGGACCTCAAGTCAAACGATCAGCCGACTGATCGTTCGTTTGTAGTGTCACACGTAACGATGTCGTTTCAACATTGTTCAAGCGTCACAGAACACGTGACTTTTGAACGATATCGGCAATGATATCGTTACGTGTGACGGTACCTTAAGGCCACGTGCACACGCTGAGTATTTGATGAGTTTTTTACCTCAGGATTTGTAGACAAAACCAGGAGTGGAGCAATCGGAGGAAAAGTCTAATAGAAACACCTGCACCACTTCTGTAATTATCCACTCCTGGTTTTGGCTACAAATCCTGAGGTAAAAAACTCATCAAATACTCAACGTGTGCACGCAGCCTAAAAGTCTGGATGGGAGCATTTCACTTCCCTGGCACTACCGTATGTACATTGAGCCCCTGTGTGTTTTTGCATCTTGGAGGCAGAACATGGCAGGAGAAAAGGACAACAAGCAGCAGTCAGACAGACAGAGCAGTGCCAGCAATAATCACAGCCCAGGCCCAGCACAGAGCAGCCTGGCACAGAGCAGGTTAATGAGCCTGGCGCCTGGTTGCCCTCTTCAGAGGGACACAGGAATTCCCGACACTGCGGAGTTATCAGTGTGTGGGAGCCGCCTGGAGACATGTTCCCGAGATAAGCAGCGGCCTCCCCTCATGATGTGGGAGAGCAGCCAGCGGCCTCCCCTCCCTCCTGTGTGGGGTCAGTCACTGACTGGAGACACCGACAGATGCCGCAGATAACGGGGCCCAAACCGGACGGCGCTGACTCCACAGAGGCCCGAGCTTAACCCTGACACTGCCGGTCTGACTGCGGCCTCACACGGCAGCACCACAAATTAGTGACCAGCACTGCAGATACACCAGCTCATACTGTGGGACTATGCCCTGTGCTATGCCCAGTCAGTGCAGGGGTGAGCCCTCATTACGATACATTCACATTCCTAAAACTGAACAACACAGTTATTTCGATGCTGAAGTTTTTTTTTTTATCCACGTTTCTTATTCGGGGCTGAAGTTGGTTTCTTTTTCCACAATTATATATTTTATGTTTTTTACTGTTTAAAACAAATAAAAATGACAATACAATGCAGTGAGGCTCCCTGATGTGAATACACTTAAAATCAGCTACAAAATCTATTATATAATCACGAATGGGTTTTTTGCCCCTTTTGAGTCCGCTCACGCTGCGAGTCAGCGTGGTCATGTGGATACGCCCGAAGCATTGGCCGCGCAGCGGACATTGCGAGCAGTTCTAAGGCGACTTGCTATGCCCGCGCAGCGGGCATGGCGAGTTGCCTTAGCAGCGCGAAGCATTGGCCGCAAAGCGGCCATTGCGAGTCAGAGACTCGCTCTGCTAGAATCCCGATGCATGTGCATCGGGCACCCAGCTAGTTATAAATAAATAAATATGGGCATCAAAGCTGGCACTGAAGTATGTTATTCAAAGGCAGGGAACTGCAGTAGGTGCAGGGGTTGCAATGGCACCTGGGCCTTCAAGTCTAAGGGTCCCCAAAAGTCCCTTTGGCCTATAGAAAAAGACTAAGGGTACCGTTACACGTCGCAATATCGTTCCGATATTGCATACAATTTCACGAGAGCGCGCACGTTTTTGGCACTTGTCCAAGATCACATAGGAGATGTCACACAGGGAGATATCGGCAGGCAACACTACTAGGATGTTGTACACAACTTTTGTGCGCTGGGTATGAGCAACGCAGGGACCCAGCATTAAGGGTACCGTTACACGTTACAATATCGCAATGCAACATCGACAAAAAGTCACGTGGTGTGGTCGCTGCAGTTGATATCGTTCGTGCGTTGTGTGGTGTAACAGGGCAATATGACCGGAAAAAAATCGCAGCTACGATATTGCAAGAAGATTGTGCAAGCCCTTCAACCGTACAATGTTGCATATGCGATGTGGCATGATCGTGCTGTGTGACGGCGCAACTACGATCTTGTTTGCAACTTCCCCAATTCACTGCAATGTTAAAAGGAACCTGTCACCCCCCCCGGACATCAAAAGCTAAAATAGCCACCTTCTGCAGCACTAAGGCTGCATTCAGAGAAGGTGTCTATAGGCTTTTGATGCCCTTTATACTATGAAATATGCAGTTAGGTAAATGCTCACACTTCTGAAGACCAAAGACCGGGAGGCGGGGTTTCATGCTCCTCCGACCCGCCCCCTCTTGTCCATCACGGTGCTCGCCTGCTGCTGCCTCCCCTGACTGTGTAAAATGAACGCGCGCCTCCATTCTCCTGCACGGCGCCGCGCATGCGCTGTGCGCCCGGTGTCCAGGAAGTCGTCGGGATTTTACCCACAGTAGAGGTTAAGCTTACTGGCCTATAATTTCCAAGTTCAGTTTTTGTCCCCTTTTTGAATATTGGCACCACATTTGCTATACGCCAGTCCTGTGGTAGAGACCCTGTTATTATGGAATCTTTAAATATTAAAAATAATGGTCTATCTATGACAGTACTTAATTCCTGCAGCACTCTGGGGTGTATCCCATCCGGGCCCGGGGATTTGTCAATTTTAGTGATTTTTAGACGATGCCGTACTTCCTCTTGGGTTAAGCAGGTGACATTTAATTGAGAATTTTTGTTATCACTGATCATATTGTCTGTCATGGGATTTTCTTGTGTAAATACTGTTGAAAAAAAGTAATTTAGCATATTGGCTTTTTCCTCATCCTCATCCACCATTTCACCCAGACTATTTTTAAAGGGGCCAACACCATAATTTTTTAGTTTCTTACTATTTATGTAGTTAAAAAATATTTTGGGATTCTTTTTACTTTCTCTGGCAATGAGTCTCTCTGTCTCAATCTTTGCTGCCTTGATTTGCTTTTTACAAATGTTATTTAATTTTCTGTATTTATTTAATGTCTCATCACTACCTACTTGCTTTAATTCTCTAAATGCTTTATTTTTGTCACATATTGCACCTCTTACCGCTTTATTTAGCCATAGTGGATTCCTCCTATTTCTAGCATACTTATTCCCATAGGGTATATATTGTGCACAGGTCCTATTCAGGATGCTAATAAACATCTCCCATTTGTGTTGTGTACTTTTATGTCTCAGGACATCGTCCCAGTTTATTGCACTAAGATCATCTCTCAACCGTTGGAAATTTGCCTTCCTGAAGTTTAGTGTCCTTGTAGCCCCTCTACTACACGTCTTAGTAAAGGATACTTGAAAGCCTATTAAGTTATGATCACTATTACCCAAGTGACCTCCAACCCGTATATTTGATATGCGGTCCGGCCTGTTGGTTAATATTAGGTCCAGCAGTGCCCCCCTTCTTGTTGGGTCCTGAACCAGTTGTGAAAGGTAATTGTCTCTCATAGTTTTCAAAAACTTATTACCCTTGCTGGAACTGCAGGTTTCTGATCCCCAATGTATTTCAGGGTAGCTGAAGTCCCCCATAATAATAACTTCTCCCTGAGTCACTGCTTCATCTATTTGCTTTATGAGGATATTCTCCTCCACTTCCATTATTGTTGGGGACTTATAACAAACCCCTATCAGTAATTTATTATTTTTTCCCCCTCCCCTTATCTCCACCCACAGGGACTCTACATTTCCTTTAGATTCACCTATATCATCACGCAGGATGGGTTTTAAGGATGATTTTACGTATAAACATACACCTCATCGCCTATTTGTACGGTCATTTCTGAACAGACAATAGCCCTGTAAATTAACAGCCCAGTCATGGCTCTCGTCCATCCATGTCTCCAATATCCCCACCATGTCATAATTATTTTCCAACAAAATAAATTCTAATTCTTCCATTTTGTTGGTGAGGCTTCTGGCATTAGTGTACATGCACTTTATGCATCTCTCTTTACCTCTATTCCTTCCTACTAGATTGACTGTTCTAACCCCACCCCCCATGCCACCCCCAATTTTATTACTTGTGCCCAGGTTACTATTGACACTATCTTCCCCTCCTATACAATGAATACCCTCCCCCCCCAATCCCTAGTTTAAACACTCCTCCAACCTTCTAGCCATTTTCTCCCCCAGCACAGCTGCACCCTCCCCATTGAGGTGCAGCCCGTCCCTAGCATAGAACCTGTAGCCAACAGAGAAGTCGGCCCAGTTCTCCAGGAACCCAAACCCCTCCTTCCTACACCAATTCCTGAGCCACTTATTTATCTCCCTAATCTCCCTTTGCCTCTCTGGTGTGGCACGTGGTACAGGCAATATTTCAGAGAATACTACCTTGGAGGTCCTTGCCTTAAGCTTGCAGCCTAATTCCCTGAAATCATCTTTAAGGACCTTCCACCTACCTCTAACTTTGTCATTTGTGCCAATGTGCACCATGACTGCTGGGTCCTCACCAGCCCCTCCCAGTAATCTGTCAACCCGCTCAGCGATGTGCCGGACTTGAGCGCCAGGTAGGCAGCACACTGTTCAACGATCCCTGTCTTTGTGACAGATTGCCCTATCTATTCCCCTAATAATTGAGTCCACCACTACCAGCACCTGTCTGGCCTGCCCTTCTCTCCTGTTTTCCCCCTTACTGGAGCAGACACTCCTCTGGCTTTCAGAGGTCATGCCCTGCTGCAGCAGTGCTATCCCTGAACTCACACCCCCCTCATCTGCCAACATAGCAAATTTATTGGGGTGTGCCAGATCAGGGCTAGCCTCCCTGGCACCCTTCCCTCTCCCCCGCCTTCTAACTGTCACCCAGCTGGCTACCTCACGGTCCTGCAGCTCCATACTACCATCCTCCCCCACATCTATCCCATTGAGCAGCTGTTCAGTGAGCAGCAGACTCCTTTCCATATTGTCTATGGATCTCAGCGTTGTCAGTTGTTCATTTAGATCCAGTATCTGGGCTTCCAAATGCACAATGTACTCACATCTCACACAGCAGTATGCACCCTCGACCGGCTGGTCAAGGAATGCATACATGTGGCAAGATGTACACTGGATGGCATTGCCAATCATGGAGCTCATTTCCTAATGGGGATTGCACCAGACAGAAATGATAAGTAAAAAGAAATGCAAAGTATTAATTAAATACAACCAGCAATTCAATAAGTCCTCCCTTCCAAACTCCCTGAATCCAAAGTCACTGAATCACAAGTCACACACTTACGTCTGTCGCACTTAGCTCGCCACACTCGCTAGAAAATCAAATTTAAATCTTTCTTTTTTTTTTTTTCTTTTCCCTTAGCAGAAAATCAGCCTACAGCTCAGTGTACTTCCAGTTGCTTATTCTAATCTGTGAAAATTGGCAATATGCCCACTTTGATGCCAGTTATGATGCCCAGAACCTATTTGGGCCAGGCTGGAGCGACCTGAGTTTGATTTGGAGCATTACTATGTATGAAATGGTGTTGTAAGAACAGTGTCCCAAGGTAATTTAACTCATTCAATAACAGAGTACTATGCCCTGTGGGGCACCGACTGGGTCGGGCCCCTGCGACCGGTGTGTGCCTCCCTGGGTGCGTCCTCCATATTGACAGGTCGCACTCCATCCCAGGATTTTGTGCTGGTTCTGCTTTACTGGCTTGGGTGTGATAAAAGGAAGCTAGACCACGGGGTGTGGTCTCGAGTGGGGGAGTGAAGACAACTCCCTGAGCTTCTGAGAGAGAAGCACCCCTGAGCCCGGCCTGAGACACTGTGGCTGGTTTTGTCGGGTTACGTCCTTTTTGATGCAGCTAAGTAGCGGCCCCTGAAGTAAGGGGAATCTGGAATATTGTACCCAACTATTGTTTTTGTCCTACGGTTTTGGCAAATAAACCCGTGTGCCGTGAACAGTGGTGCCTAGATCCCTTGTCTCTGCCGTGCCGCCGCCGCTACCTCACAGCCCACTTTGATGCCCATATTTGTACCAATTTGATCATTTTTGTAGCTTCACTAAATTATATTTTGTTGTTGTCATTTTAACTTTCTTTTGTTAAAACTGTAAAAAAGAGAAAATAAATGATTGCCGAATAAGAAACTGCTGAAGAAACCAACTTCAACCCCGAATAAGAAACTGGACGAACAAGAAACCAACTTAATTACTTGTGTCATTTGGTGCATTTTTATGTGGTTTGTACATAGGTACAATACACATAGGTTTGTGTATCGGGCTTTTTTTTGTCTTGCTTTGGAAGTGTTTTGTGTATGTCTTGCTTTAGAAGTTGAAGCAGAAACGCCTCAAGAATTGACACGTTGCCTCTTTTTTTCCCCACAAGTGCACTCTAGGGGCTTTCACTCTGAAATTTTTACAGGTGTTGGAGCAGAATCTGATAGTTCAAGATCCTTCTCACAAACTTGGGAGTTTTCAATCTGGCTACGTGCTCTAGGAGTCTTTTTGCTGAGTTTTTTGTGCAGAAACTGAGCATGAACTCAATGTTTTTGAGGAGTTTTAAGATTTGGAGGAGGAAATGGAGAGTTTCTGCTGTTTCCGCTCCACAAACTCATAGAAAAAGTCAGTGTGCACATAGCTAATTTCAGGAGAAAAAAACTCAGCAAAAAGGCTCATTCATTAAGAGTGGAGTTTTTCTTGCTGGTCTTGATGAGGTAGCAGGAAGATTCAATTAAGGCCGGGTTACATGCGATGATATCGCTAACGATATAGTTGCGACGTCACCGGTTTTGTGACGTTGCAGCAACCTCGTAGCGATGCCGCTGCATGTGACATGTACCAACAATCAGCGATCAGCTCGCTGATCATTGGTAAGTGGCTAGGGCCGTTTTTCGATCGTTGGTCTCCCGCTGGGCGATCAGCATCGGCGTGTGTGACAGCGGGAGACCAACGATCAACGACCTCATGGCCGATGCCCAGCGCCGCACAGTACACGGTGGGACATGGTAACCAGGGTAAACAGCAGGTAACTAAGTGTTCGTGCTGGTCACTGGTGATTCTGCCTGTGTGACAGCTCACCAGCGATCATACAGCGATGTCCAAGCAATCCCGATCGTTGGTCGGATCGCTAGGACATCGCAGAGTGTAAACCGGCCTTAAGAGCTGCACTCCTCCTAATGAATCGGGCAAGGAGTGGAATGGCCTCCATGTGCACCTCACCACAGTGACTGGAGTGTGCTTGGTGGTGTAAGATACACCACCACTGGTCATCAATTTGATGATGGGCTTCTGCTATGCCACCTTCTTGCCACAGCTCTGCAAAAATGGTGTAAAAAAAATCTGTAGATTTTTGCATGGCATGATGATGGGATACACCACAGAGTACTGCATGAATTAAGTACCGTCATAGATAGACCATTATTTTTAATATTTAAAGATTCCATAATAACAGGGTCTGTATCACAGGACTGGCGTATAGTAAATATGATGCCATTATTCAAAAAGGGGACAAAAACTGAACTTGGAAATTATAGGCCAGTAAGCTTAACCTCTACTGTGGGTAAAATCATAGAGGGTTTTCTAAGGCTGGCTTCACACCACGGTGTGATCCGGTCCGGGGCTGTCTGGTGTAAATCAGGCAGCCCCGGACCGGTTTTTGGCACCATAGTAGCCTATGGGGCCGGATGGTTTCATCTCTCCGGTGGAATCCGGGAGAATTCAGATTATTCTATCCGGACACACAAATGATGCTTGCATCATTTTTGTGTCCGGGGAGAAATATCTCCCCAATTTGCCAGATCCCGGATTCGCCCGGATTCTCCCGGATCCGGGGCAATCCGGTGCTCCCTAACATGGGAGCCTATGGGGCCGGATTGCCCTGGTCCAGGAGGATCCGGGAACCGGATATCGGCGGCTGCAGCCCCGGACCGGATCACACCGTGGTGTGAAGCCAGCCTTAGAGATGCTATACTGGAGTATCTGAAAAAAATAACCTCATGACCCAATATCAACATGGGTTTACGAGGGACCGTCCCTGTCAAACTAATCTGATAAGCTTCTATGAAGAGGTAAGTTCTGGACAGGACCAAAGAAATGCTGTGGACATGGTGTATATGGACTTTTCAAAAGCTTTTGATGCAGTGCCACACAAAAGGTTGATACATAAAATGAGAGCAATGGAGTTAGGGGAAAATATGTGTAAGTGGGTTAAGAACTGGCTTAGTGATTGGAAACAAAGAGTGGTTATTAATGGAACACACTGACAATGGGTCACAGTTAACAGTGCGGTACCACAGGTGTCAGTATTGGGCCTGCTTCTTTTTAACATATTTATTAATGACCATGTAGGGGGCATACAGAGTTCAATCTCAATATTTGCAAATGACACTAAACTCTGCAGGGTAATCGATACAGGACAATTTTATATTACAGGAGGATTTATGTAAACTAGAAGCTTGGGCTAATAAATGGCAAATGAGCTTTAATCGGGATAAATGTAAGGTCATGCACTTGGGCAGAGGAAATAAAAGGTAAAAATATGTGCTTAAT
Organism: Allobates femoralis; assembly: GCA_033576535.1. NCBI lineage: Eukaryota > Metazoa > Chordata > Amphibia > Anura > Aromobatidae > Allobates > Allobates femoralis. The sequence continues at coordinate 117,198,909 of JARQOC010000004.1, read as the reverse complement.
TGTAAAACACTGGGCAAAACTATCACTGAAAAAGACCAGGGTGTATGGGTAGACCACAAACTCACATTTAGTGGCCAGTGTCAGGCAGCTGCTGCAAAGGCAAATAAAATAATGGGATGCATTAAAAGAGGCATAGATGCTCATGATGAGAACATAATTTTACCTCTATACAAGTCACTAATGCCACCACACTTAGAATACTGTGTACAATTCTGGTCTCCGGTGTATAAGAAAGACATAGCTGAACTAGAGCGGGTCCAGAGAAGAGCGACCAAGGTTATTAGAGGACTGAGGGGTCTGCAATACCAAGACTGATTATTAAACTTGGGGTTATTTAGTTTGGAAAAACAAAGGCTTAGGGGTGATCTTATAATAATGTATAAATATACAGTGCCTTGTGAAAGTATTTCGCCCCCTTGAACTTTTCAACCTTTTGCCACATTTCAGGCTTCAAACAAAGATAGAAATTCTAAATTTTTTGTGAAGAATCAACAAGTGGGACACAGTCGTGAAGTGGAACAAAGTTTTTTTGGATATTTTAAACTTTAACAAAGAAAAAACTGAAAAGTGGGGCGTGCAATATTATTTAGCCCCCTTAACTTTCAGTGCAGCAAACTCACTCCAGAAGTTCAGTGAGGATCTCTGAATGATCCAATATTGTCCTAAATGACTGGTAATGGTAAATTGAATCCACCTCTGTGTAATCAAGTCTCCGTATAAATGCACCTGCTCTGTCATAGTCTCAGGGTTCTGTTTCAAGTGCAGAGAGCATCATGAAGACCAAGGAACACACTAGGCAGGTCTGAGATACTGTTGTGGGGAAGTTTAAAGCCTATTTGGATACAAAAAGATTTCCCAAGTTTTAAACATCTCAAGGAGCACTGTGCAAGTGATAATATTGAAATGGAAGGAATATCAGACCACTGCAAATCTACCAAGACCTGGCCGTCCCTCTAAACTTTTATCTTAAACAAGGAGAAGACTGATCAGAGATGCAGCCAAAAGGCCCATGATCACTCTGGATGAACTGCAGAGATCTACAGCTGAGGTGGGAGAGTCTGTCCATAGGACAACAATCGTATACTGCACAAATCTGGCCCTTATGGAAGAGTGGCAAGAAGAAAGCCATTTCTCAAAGATATCCTTAAAAAGTCTTGTTTGAAGTTTGCCACAAGCCACCTGGGAGACACACCAAACATGTGGACTAAGGTGCTCTGGTCAGATGAAACCAAAATCAAACTTTTTGGCCACAATGCAAAATGATATGTTTGGCGTAAAAGCAGCACAGCTCATCACCCTTAAAACACCATCCCCACAGTCAAACATGGTGGTGGCAGCATCATGGTTTGGGGCTGCTTTTCTTCAGCAGGGACAGGGAAGATGGTTAAAATTGATGGGAAGATGGACGAAGCCAAATACAGGACCATTCTGGAAGAAAGCCTGTTGGAATCTGCAAAAGACCTGAGACTGGGACGGAGATTTATCTTCCAACAAGACAATGATCCCAAACATAACGCAAAATCTACAATGGAATGGTTCAAAGATAAACGTATCCAGGTGTTAGAATGGCCAAGTCACAGTCCACACCTGAATCCAATCGAGAATCTGTGGAAAGAGCTGAAAACTGCTGTTCACAAACGCTCTCCATCGAACCTCACTGAGCTCCAGCTGTTCTGCAAGTAAGAATGAGCAAGAATTTCAGTCTCTCGATGTGCAAAACTGATCAAGACATACCCCAAGCGACTTCCAGCTGTAATCGCAGCAAAAGGTGGCGCTACAAAGTATTAACTCAAGGGGGCTGAATAATATTGCGCACCCCACTTTTCAGTTTTTTATTTGTTGAAGTTTAAAATATCCAATAAATTTTGCTCCACTTCACGATTGTGTCCCACTTGTTGTTGATTCTTCACGAAGAATTAGAATTTATATCTTTATGTTTGAAGCTTGAAATGTGGCAAAAGGTTGAAAAGTTCAAGGGGGCCAAATACTTTCACAAGGCACTGTATGAGAGAACAGTATAGAGACCTTTTTAATGATCTCTTTACTCTTAGGCCTGAGACGGGGAAAAGGGGGCATCTTCTACGTCTGGAGGAAGGAAGGTTTAATCATAATCACAGACGGGTCATTCCATGTCAAGTGAACCAATGATTATTACCTCTATATTTTTAATTCCTTTGAGATTTTGTTATTTGAAAATAGCATGTCAGACAATGCAAAATGTGAAGAGAAAAATTTTTTAAAAAATTTATTTTTTTTTTAAATGATTTTCAAAGTTCGGAAAAAGTGTGAATTTCGCTGTTGCCTGCCTTTACGTTTCTCCTCATAACTAAGGCTAGGAATAAGATAGAGAGACAAAATAAACACCATTCTACTCAGAACTATACAAGCTTTCACCAGATATGTCACAAGAGGATCTTTGTTAATATTTTACCCATGTGATCGCAAGCGCAAAACTTTAAAACGTATTTCCGAAAAATCGGCGCGCTTTAAATATTTCAAAAACTGCCCATGTGTCTGCTTTGCTCTTAGCCACATCTGTACCAAATTTCAAGTTGGGATCGCAATGGGATCATATTTTAACATATTTTACTATTAATAGCGTCAATGGGTCATTCCATATCAAGTGATCTAAATATGAATATTTTTTTTTACCTGACGTCTTTAGATTTTTTTTTTTTTTTCCTTTATGAAGTACTACTTTAGTTAATTACAAATTAAAAGTTTGGAATTTTTTTCTTCATCAGTTAATTTTTTACAGATTTTTAAAGTTTAAAAAAAGGGTGAATTTTGGCCTGGTACGACTTTAAATTTTTTTATCTCGGGCTAGAAATAAGATAGAGAAACAAAATAAACACCATTCTACTCAGAACTGTCCAGGCTTTCACCAGATATGTCACAAGAGTATATTTGTTAATTTTAATTTTTTACCTATGCGAATGCAAACGCAACATTTTGAAACGCATTTCCGAAAAAAAACATTTTAATAAAAATTTTTCCAAAACTTCCCATGTGTCTTTTATGCTCTTAGCCACATCTGTACCAAATTTCAAGTTGGGATCGTGATGGGATCATATTTTAAAATATTTAACTATGGTTAATCTCATTTTTATTAAATTTTGAAAAAACATATGAAAGACATACATTCAATCTTTTAACAAAATCTTGAGACATATAAAATATACAAAAAGAGAATTCACAAAGTTATTAGTAACTTTAAGATAAGCTGCAAATTTACTTTTGCGCTTATCTCTGGTGCAATATATACTACAATCTAAATATAATTCCAAACACTCAAGTATACAACCTTTCTCAGGGTTTTGAGATGTTCTGATGTCAAGGGGACAAGCAGCCCCAGCAGAATGATTTTTATTACTTGGCCCCTTCTAACAGGTTGACCACGTAAGTGGGTCATTACCCGTTGAGGCCTAGTTGGAATAGTCTAGCGACTGGTGTACCGGAAAGGAAGGCCGAAATATTAATGATCTACTCACAGCTCAGAGTTTTCGATACCTGTCTAATGTTCACTAGAATTCTGAAGGTATAGGCGTAGAAAGGAAATACCTAGACTGAATGTATCAGATGGGAAGAAAAGAGAGATAGAAAAGAAGAGAGAGAGAGAAGAGAAACAAAAACCATTAGAAAAAGTTATACTGGGAAAGAAAAGCCACGTAAGAAAAAAAGAAAAAAAGGAGGGGGGGGGGGGACGGGTGAGGTATGGGAAGGAGAAAGGGTACTCATCCCACTGGCTCCCCATCAGCCAGAGGTCGAGCCATATTATCTGTGCTGGAAAAGATACTCCTAAATTCTGCAGAGTCGTGAAAAAGAATCCATTCAACCCAAATCCCTAAGAATTTGTTCCGAGATCCCGACGCATCAGCTGCGAGCTCCTCCATTCGATATATGTCCATCAATTCTTTGAACCAATCAAGTAGAGATGGAGCCTGGCTTGATTTCCAGAACCTCGGGATCACAGCACGAGCAGCCGAGATGCAAAAGCGGAGAATATCCCTCTTCTGTAGCCCAATAGGACCTGGAAAAATGGATAACATTGCCGATTCTGGGCAGCATTCGGCTTGTTTACCTGTTATCCGGGCGTATGCATTGAAAACCTCAGACCAGAACCGCCGGATTTCCCCACAACTCCACCAAATGTGTATCATTGTACCCTTCTCTTCCTCACAGCGCCAGCAGGTATCAGGGGTTCCAGGGAACATGTTCCGGAGTGTCGTCGGGCACAAGTACCATCTAGTGAGCAGCTTATAGCTTCTTTCTTGTGCAGAACAAGCGCTAGCTAGTGAGTGAATAAATATAAAGCATTTCTGCCAATTAGCTTCTGAAATGCTACACCCCAATTCCCTCTCCCAAGCACGTTGGAAGTAAAGTGTGCCCTGCTCTCTCATGGACCCTAAGGCCTGGTATAGAACTGATATTTTGCGCCTCGGTGGAGCCTCCAGTTGGAATAACCTCTCCAATACGTTGGGCGTCAATCTTACCCTGCAAGAGTGGTCAGCTGAATATAATTATGCTCTGTATTGGAGAAATTCGAATCACTTAAGAGGTCTCGTAGGTTCTTTGAGTTGTAGCTCTGCCATCGGGGGCAAACCACCACTGGACAGAGTCTGTCCTACTCGGGTGTCATCCACAATCCGCCAACATAAAAATCTCTGCCTGTCAAATCTGGGTGGGAAAGATGGGTTGGAAAAAAGGGGAGTCAAAGGGCTAAGTCTGTCGTTTAAGCGGAGGGTTTTCGTCACTAGGTGCCATACCTTCAAGGTGTTTCTGGTCATGTCTGTCAAAGGTACTAGGTCTGTGGAGTCTTTAGGGGAAATCCAAAGCAGGTGTTTCAGCGGAATCCCCAAACCCTCTTGCTCCACCCCTACCCATTTCTTGGAGGACGCATGATAATGCCAATCTAGAGCTCTAACAAGAGAGGAAGCCTCAAAGTACGCTCGTATGTTGGGTAGTCCAACCCCTCCTCTGGTCTCGGGCAAGGATAGGATATTCATTCGCAATCTGGACCTGTTGCCCCCCCAGACAAATCTAAGGATCATAGATTGCATTTTGGAGAGGAAACCTCTATCCAATAGAACAGGAACTGTCTGAAAAGTATATAAGAGTCGGGGCAAGACATCCATCTTGACTACGTTTATTCTCCCGAACCAGGATAGCTTTAATTGTCTATAGGAGGTAAATGCCGATTCCGCGTTAGTCAAAAGGGGTTGATAATTTAAATTGAATATTTGTTTAAGATCTTTTGGTATAAGGACTCCCAAGTACTTAATGGCTTCTACTTTCCATTTAAATGGGAACTGTTTAGATAGATGAGAAACCAATTCTCCAGGCAAAGAAATATTGAGTGCCTCGGTTTTGGAGCAATTCACTTTAAAGTTGCTCAATTGTCCGAACCGTTCAAACTCCATTAAGACCGAAGGGATGGAGACCAGTGGCTGGGAGATGTAAAGTAGCAGGTCATCTGCAAATAAGGCTAATTTGTGATGACTCTGTCCCAGCTTGACCCCATGGACGCATTCATTGGACCTAAGTGCAAAATATTTAACTATTATAGTGTCAATTCAAAAGTCACCAAGAACACAATCAGTCATTTTTTCACAATTGCCCGTCAATAGTTTGAATTTGATATAAAGAAACATAGTCTTGTAACATCTCAAATGAAAGCTGTTACCGTTCTGAGTAAAATGACGCCTCTCCCACTTCATTATCTTATTTCTAGCCTGAGATAAAAAAATGTAAAGTCGTACCAGGCCAAAATGCACCCTTTTTTTAAACTTTAAAAATCTGTAAAAAATTAACTGATGAAGAAAAAAATTCTAAACTTTTAATTTGTAATTAACTAAAGTAGTACTTCATAAAGGAAAAAAAAAAAAAAAATCTAAAGACGTCAGGTAAAAAAAAATATTCATATTTAGATCACTTGATATGAAATGACCCATTGACGCTCTTACTAGTAAAATATGTTAAAATATGATCCCATTGCGATCCCAACTTGAAATTTGGTACAGATGTGGCTAAGAGCACAGCAGACACATGGGCAGTTTTTGAAATATTTAAAGCGCGCCGATTTTTCGGAAATGCGTTTTAAAGTTTTGCGCTTGCGATCACATGGGTAAAATATTAACAAATATCCTCTTGTGACATATCTGATGAAAGCCTGGACAGTTCTGAGTAGATTGGTGTTTATTTTGTTTCTCTATCTTATTTCTAGCCCGAGATATGATAGAAAATGTAAAGCCATACCAGGCCAAAATTCGCACTTTTTTAAAACTTTAAAAATCTGTAAAAAATTAACAGATAAAGAAAAAAATTCAAAACTTTTTTTTTGTAATTAGATAAAGTTGTTCTTCAGATAGAAAATTTTTTTTAAAAATCTGAGGACGTCAGGGAAAAAAAATATTCATTTTTGGATCACTTGACATGGAATGACCCAGACGCAGATTTTTTACTGTACGAGCAATGAGACTATGGAACTCTCTGCCACATGATGTTGTAATGAGTGAGACACTACTAACATTTAAGAAGGGCCTGGATGCCTTTCTTGAAAACTATAATATTACCAGTTATATATAATAGATCATTGATAGGGCGTTGATCCAGGGAATTAGTCTGATTGCCGTATGTGGAGTCAGGAAGGAATTTTTTCCCCCAATGTGGAGCTTAGTGTTGCCACATGGTTTTTTTTTTTTGCCTTCCTCTAGATCAGGGGTCTCAAACTCGCGGCCCGCGGGCCGCATGCGGCCCCTGGAGCTTCCCTGTGCGGCCCCCAGCACTTTGGACCAAGAACCATGCTGGCGGCGGTCCAGTGCATGGTGCCGCCGCTTTCCCCGCTATAACATTACTTGCGGCCGCTTCACTGTCTCTGCCGCTCGCTCTGCCGCTCGCTCTGCCGCTCTGTAAGCTCAATACAAGCCCCTCAGCCAGTGAGAGGCCGCTGACGTCACCTGCGGGCCTCTCATTGGCTGACGGTGACTCGCATTGAACTTGCAGAGCGAGCGGCAGAGACAGTGAAGCGGCCGCAAGTAATGTTATAGCGGGGAAAGCGGCGGCACCATGCACTGGACCGCCGCCAGCATGGTTCTTGGTCCAAAGTGCTGGGGGCCGCACAGGGAAGCCCCAGGGTCCCCATGCACTGGACCAGCATGGTTAGTAATAAAAGTGTGTGCTAGTGTGAGTGCCTGTGAGTGTGCGTGTGAGTGCCTGTGCGTGTGAGTGCCTGTGAGTGTGAGTGCCTGTGAGTGTGAGTGCCTGTGCGTGTGAGTGCCTGTGCGTGTGAGTGCCTGTGAGTGCCTGTGAGTGTGAGTGCCTGTGAGTGTGAGTGCCTGTGAGTGCCTGTGCCTGTGACTGCCCGTGAGCGTGAGTGCCCGTGAGCGTGAGTGCCCGTGAGCGTGAGTGCCTGTGTGTGTGAGTACCTGTGCCTGTGAGTGTGAGTGCCTGTGAGTGTGAGTGCCTGTGAGCGTGAGTGCCTGTGAGCGCCTATGCCTGTGAGTGTGAGTGCCTGTGTGTGTGAGTGCTTGTGTGTGTGAGTGCCTGTGAGTGTGAGTGCCTGTGAGTGTGAGTGCCTGTGAGCGCCTGTGAGTGCCCGTGAGCGTGAGTGCCCGTGAGCGTGAGTGCCTGTGTGTGTGAGTACCTGTGCCTGTGAGTGTGAGTGCCTGTGAGCGTGAGTGCCTGTGAGCGCCTGTGAGTGTCTGTGAGCATGAGTGTCTGTGTGAGTGACTGCCTGTGTTCGTGACTGCCTGTGTTCGTGACTGCCTGTGTGTGTGAGTGCCTGTGTGTGTGAGTGCCTGTGTGTGTGAGTGCCTGTGTGTGTGAGTGCCTGTGTGTGTGAGTGCCTGTGTATGTGTGTGTGCCTGTCTTGAGAGTGCCTCTTGAGTGCCTGTGGGTGTCAGAGAGCCTGTGGGTGTCAGAGAGCCTGTGGGTGTCAGAGAGCCTGTGGGTATCTGTGAGTGTGAATGCGTGAGGGTGTCAGAGTGCGCGATTTTGTACAGAAGTGTGTGATTATAACAAAAGTCCTTGGTGGTCCGCATTCTTCATCAGGTGGATTTACCTGATGAAGACGGCGGGCCGCCGTGGAAACACGTTGTGGTATATTAAAGATAATTAAACGTGGCCTCCTGTGCTCTAGCGCTTCTGTTATAATCACACACTTCTGTACAAATATCATATCCCCATCCTAGGTTTGCAGCAGGAGCAGCTGTGAACCAGAGTCTCCGCTAACAGAATCCAAAGGACCTGCAGTGACGTAACCGAGAACGTCACAGGGGCAGGTGATCGGATTGCTCGAGTCAACTGACTGGAAGAAGGAGCTGCTCGTGGAGGAAACCCCGACCGCTGGAGTCCGGAGCCATCCACTGCGATACGCCGAGGTTGTGCAGGGTTGCAGAACCTCCAAAGGTGAGATGCGAACCCCCCATATCTGTTATTGACGCCCCCACTAGACCACCAGGTACCGCTCATGGGTTGTGCTTCCCCCCCTTTTGTTCCACATGAGTGAGTGTGAGTGAGTTAATGTGTGTGTGAGTTAATGTGTGAGTGGGTGTGATTGTGAGTGAATATGTGTGAGTGTGTAAAAAGAAGGCAGACCAGGTTGGGGATATCACTAAAAAAGAGGTCCAGCATGGGGGACATTACTACACTATGGGGGCCAGGATGGGGACATCACTACAAAAGGGGACCAGTATGGGGGACTGGATGGTGACATAACTACAAAAGGGGACCAGTAAGGGGGTCATCATTACAAAAAGGGACCAGCACGGGGGACATTACTACAGAAGGGGATCAGGTTGGGGATATTAGTACAAGAGGGCGACCAGGATGGGGACCAGTATGGGGACATTACAACAAGAAAGGGACCAAGATGCGGACATTACTACAAGAAGGGGATCAGGATTTGGACGTTACTACATTGACCAAAAAATCTGGTATTACTAAAAATGTCAGGGTACTGTCACACCAGGTGACATCGCCCCGTGTAAAGTGGCGATTTTGCACCGAAAAATCGGCTGAGAGTGGTCGCCTGGTTTCACAGCACTGCTGTGAAACCAGGCAACCACTCTCAGGCGATGTGTAAGCATCGCCCTGTGTAACATCGCGAATAGCGATGTTACAGGCGATGGGAGCCATAGGCTCCCATGTTACAGGATCCCTGCTGGGGTTTCTAGACACCCCAACAGCGACATTGCCTGAAACATCGCCAAAGCATCACCGAAGGTATCGCCGCGTCTAAACACACGACGCTGACGGGGTGCCAAAAATGTGCGCGCTCCCGTGTGTCGCCGGCGATGTCACCTAGTGTGACGGTACCCTTAGTCCTACAAGCAATGCGGCCCCCGATAAAAAAAATTTTCTATGTGCGGCCCACCAACCCAGCCGAGTTTGAGACCCCTGCTCTAGATCAACATGTTAGGCTATGGGTTGAACTAGATGGACTTAAAGTCTTCCTTCAACCTTAAAAACAATGTTACTATGTTACACAAAGGAGTAAGACTTTTCTAAGCATTTTACATCAGTTTTCTCATTTCTAAGTGTGTTTTCCAATTGAAAGCTCATTCGAAAAGTGTATGAAGGTTTTTTTTTCTTTTTTTATCTGCAGAATCCGTTCCAAAATTCACATCAAGACACTCAGTAATGATCATCTCCTGTAAATGCTGATGTTCAGCTGCCAGTCACAGGAACTAAGTCATCACAGAGACAGGGTCATCATCTGTCCACTCACTGTTATGGCAACACATTAGCGGCCTTGATCATGTCACAGGGTTAGTGATGGTGCCAAGGAATGGCGCGATCCCTGCCGCCGCGTGTTACATCATGCTGACATAGTGTGATAGTGCGATCTAACTAGTTAACAGGCATGAGTGTATCTCCGATTCACCCCCACCTGTTAGCTGTACATGTTGGCTGTTCAGATCATGTGCAGGGACTAATGTGAGCTCACATCAAAGTCAGAGACACAACCAAGGCTGTATCTATACATCCTTGGTCGTGAAGGGGTTAAGGCATCACTCCAGCATATTTTTTTAGCGCTGGAGTGGTGCTTTAAATCTAACCTCCCTGCCCCTGGTCATATACTCACCATCCGGCAGCTTAATAATAATAATAATTTATATAGCGCCAACATATTCAGCAGCACTTGACAATACAGAGGTTCATGTTTAAACAATCATAAGAAACAGTTATCAGTTTATCAGTTATCAGTAACAGAAACAGTTATACCTAATTTTTTGGGTTAGAGCATTCCAGAGAATTGGGGAAGCTCGGGAGAAGTCTTGGGGCCGGAAGTGGGATGTTCGGATTAATGCAGAAGTGAGTCTAAAGTCACTTCCAGAGCGCGTTCACCGCCGACCAATCAGAATAGTGGCGCACTATGGTGCCATATTTCAAATACACTATACTCAGTGTATTTGAAATATGGCGCCATGGCGGTGGCCGCGTTCAGTGCCGACCAATCAGCATAGCGGCGCTCGCCACGGCGCCATGTGTAAAATCCACCCATTACTTCAGATATTACAGATGGCGCCGTGGCGAGCGCTGCTATGCTGATTGGTCGGCGCTGAACGCGGGCAGCCAATCAGAATAGCGGAGCGCGCCATGACGCCATATTTCAAATACACTGAGTATAGTGTATTTGAAATATGGTGCCGTAGCGCGCGCCGCTATTCTGATTGGTCGCCGCAATCACCGCCGACTAATCAGAGGAGTGGCATTCAAACCGCGCGCCAAGCCGCGCTACTTCTCTGATTGGTTGCCGCGGCGACCAATCAGAAGAGTACTGCGGCTTGGCGCGCGGTTTGAATGCCGCGAAGGGCACCACCGCTGCGAGCAGCCTGGAGATAACCGGCTGACGCCGGTCATCTCCCAGCTAGCTCGCCGCTGACTGGAGTTTAGACCGGAGCTCAGCCGTGGCTACTACGGTACAGAGGTCAGCGGCTCGCCAGCCGGGAAATGACTGGCTAACGCCGGTCATCTCCCGGCTGGCTCGCCACGAACCTCCGTGCCGCAGGTATCCGCGGCTGAGCTCCGGTTAGTGGTTCGCCAGCCGGGAGACGCCCGGCGTTCCACCGTTTGCTGGATCGTGCATACCTGCAGAAGCAGCGCTCATGCGCCGCTTCCGCCGGGCTGCAAATTGGCACGAAATTTGAATGTTCAGCACGCGCTATTTGCATACTCTGAGCTCACTGGCCGCTGCCTTTAGCGGCGGCCAATGAGCTGCCTCTGTGTGGTGCGCGATTTCGGCGACAGACTCAAAAAACCCTTAGACAATTATATAGTAGATATATATATATAGTTCACTCACGTTAACTGAACAAGTTCTGTCAGTCACAGTATGTCAACTACATACATATTCTAGAATACCCGATGTGTTAGAATCAGGCCTCCATCTAGTAACTTTATAATTGCTGGAAATGCTTTTACTAACATAATTGTGAAGAGGAAACCTGAGGATTTATAATTATTGTAGATTTTTCACTAGTGGGAAATGCTCTTTGATCCTACACCTACAAACGCATTTGTGTATGTCAGGGATTTGTGAGCAGTGCTAATTAGTTTTCATTACTGTTATAAACAGTCGATTTTACTGTAAGTTGAAGATTCTACATTCACTCTTCCTAGCTATAGACCCTTAAGGCAATCACTTTATTACTAAATGGTGCCCCAGTCTCAGGCTGTCTTGCGTTTATGGGGGCTTGAGGCCTACATGACAATTAACATGCATACCTTCTTTCATGCATTTAGACCTCAAGGGCATAATCAGTATTTCTGATAAGACTGGGACTTCAGTGATGGCTGTCATAGAGATGGCAGGATGACACGCATACATTTTGTTCAAAGTATTCTGAAAAAAGGAATTAAGAAATTAGTCTCTTGTTATTTTCTAAGAAGTTGGGACTCGGTAAGTAAAATAGAACTATACTAGATTATAGAATTCCTAATCTTTTAAAGGGAACCTGTCACCTAATTTTAAGCCCCTACACTATCTCTAGCTGTCCCTACACCTTCCTAGCAGCTCCCTATCTCTCCCTTTCTTATCTAAAGTCTCCCTATGAAAGAAGTGTAAAATAAGATAAAACTTACTGCAGTCCCCGTAGTTAGGGGACTGGGTAGGCGTGGCCACGCTTCCACAGCACTCCTCCATGCTGTAATGCACGCCCCGCTGGGCGGCATTATTCAGGGCCCTCTCTGCCCCCATGTATTTGTAATCTGCCGCCATGTTTGTAGTTCTAAGCACCGGCCGGACGTCACTTCCGGCGCGGTGCATTATGGGGCCGGTCACGTGATCGGCCCTAGTGCATTATGGGGCCGATCACGTGACCGGCCCGGCTTCAGTAAGCGCATTGCGCATGCACGGAGCCGGGCCGGTCACGTGATCGGCCCCATAATGCACTAGGGCCGATCACGTGACCGGCCCCATAATGCACCGCGCCGGAAGTGACGTCCGGCCGGTGCTTAGAACTACAAACATGGCGGCAGATTACAAATACATGGGGGCAGAGAGGGCCCTGAATAATGCCGCCCAGCGGGGCGTGCATTACAGCATGGAGGAGTGCTGTGGAAGCGTGGCCACGCCTACCCAGTCCCCTAACTACGGGGACTGCAGTAAGTTTTATCTTATTTTACACTTCTTTCATAGGGAGACTTTAGATAAGAAAGGGAGAGATAGGGAGCTGCTAGAAAGGTGTAGGGACAGCTAGAGATAGTGTAGGGGCTTAAAATTAGGTGACAGGTTCCCTTTAAACCATAACCTCATTAAATGAACCTTGCTACAAGTTTTAAGGAGATTAATCATATTATGAAGGAAATTATTATATTCTCCTTTGTGCTGCACAACGTAGAAAATTAATATATTCATTTTATGTAAATTCTTAAAGAGGTTGTCCACTACTTAAACACTGATGAGCTATGCTTAGGAGAGGTCATCATTGTCCAATCGGACTGGGTCCGACAACCTGCACCCCTGTCGATCAGCTTATCTTGGTGCCAGTGCCGGCAGAAGGTGGTCGGATTTGCTCAGTTACTGAGATGCCCTATGTTCTGATAGTGGCCACAGCCAGGTACTGCACACCTACCTGATGCTCAAATCAATAGTAGGTGGATGTGCTGTACAAAGTCACTGCCAAGATCAAAAGACGGAGGAGCTCCAGATCTGAGCATGTCCGACTATCTGCTGCCGCCACCAAGAAACCAAGAACAGCTGATCAGCGAGGGTGCTTGGTGTAGGACCGTGACCGATAAGACATTGACATCCTCTCCTAAGGATAGATCATAAATGTTTAAGTAGTGGACAACCTCTTTAAAGGGACTTGGTAAGAAGAAAATGACTATTCACACAAAGTTTAGGCGCTTAATCCCTTTACGTCCCTTGACATACTGGGTTTGTCGTGGGCCACCACACTCTCTTTGATGCAAGCTTGCATCATTCCCTGCACATATTGGCAGATCTCATTAACCAATATGTGCAGATAACAGATGCTGGCAGATCAATGATCCACCCACTGCTGTTAAGCCCCTTAGATCACTCTGTCAAACACTGACGCGATCTAATGCACAGCAGCGTTGATCGGGCTGTTCCCCACCACCATCACTGAAACCCCTTGATGCGATAACGGGGCATCGATGTGTTGCCATGACATCTAGAGGTCAGATGAAGACCCCTGATGCTGTCATGACTCACTTCTTTTGGATGCCTGCTGAGAGCCTGCATGCACAGAAAGTGATCATTTCTGCTGTTCAGAGGGATGCCGGAGCATCATTCTGGACAGCAGGAGCAGTCAGACACTGCAGTGTTGAGGTGTCCAAAGGGGCCAAGTAAAATAAAGAAAAAGTGAAAAAACGTTTTTAAAAATATGAAAAAAAAAAGAAAACAAGTTGAAGTCACCCCCCTTTTGCACCATTGGAAATAAAATTATTAAAAAATACACATATTTGGTATCGCTGCATTCAGAAATGACTTACTAAGAAGGGACCAAACAATGACAGATAGAAAGTAACAAAGGAGGAGCGAGAGCCCTAATCACAGGAGCTGACAGTCTGAGGACACAGAAATGCTAAAAAACAGTCTATACTGCTTCACTAGGTCCCTGTACACGTGTATAACGAGGTTCTCACTGTACAGGCAAAGTTCTGTAATCATTACATGGTGTACCGCAGTATTATTTACAAAAAGAGCCGTTTTTTTAATCAAGAGCCGGCTCTTTTTGGTGAGTGGAGCCAAATCACTAAGAAGAGCCGGACGGCCTATCACTTGCAGAGACTGGGGGATGTGTAAGCCTGTAGGACGCAAGGGATGGCTGGGCATGCGGAGTCTGGGGATGGCTGGGCATGAGGAGTCTGGGGGTAGCTGGGCATGCGGAGTCTGGGGTGGCTGGGCATGCGGAGTCTGGGGATGGCTGGGCATGCAGAGTCTGGGGATGGCTGGGCATGCGGAGTCTGGGGATGGCTGGGCATGCAGAGTCTGGGGATGGCTGGGCATGCAGAGTCTGGGGATGGCTGGGCATGCGGAGTCTGGGGATGGCTGGGCATGCAGAGTCTGGGGATGGCTGGGCATGCGGAGTCTGGGGATGGCTGGGCATGCGGAGTCTGGGGATGGCTGGGCATGCGGAGTCTGGGGATGGCTGGGCATGCGGAGTCTGGGGATGGCTGGTGATGCGGAGTCTGGGGATGGCTGGGGATGCGGAGTCTGGGGAATGAAGGGCAGGCCTGTCAGAGCCTGGGGAGAAGGGGGTTGGGCATGCTGAGTCTGGGTTGTCCTGTAGGTGTCTGGGGGTGGCCAGGTGATGAAACTGAGTGGGGCTGTAGGAGTCTAGGCATAAATTACCAGTTCTGCATTTACATACTCTCTCAAAAACAAACATGCCCCTGGCCGGTCTCCAGCAGACGCAAAGTAGTGATATCTAGTTAACCTTGCAAAATGTTGACAGGGTGTAAATTACTAACTGTCAGCATTTTGCAGGCTAGATACACATATAAAAAGCCCGGACAACCCCTACAATAAATGAATATTCCCATCTCAAAATAATGTCTTTGCTATCACTGTACGGTAATTCAATGTGAATCCAGGATTCACTCAAAAAACGTGAGGTGCTCGTGTCTATGGAAGAAATCCCACAACATCCAAGAGCAGCGCTCATATACCGTCATTGTGTCAGTGTTCTCCTTGGATGATCACTGTATGATAAGTAATGGTGTGACCAACGGCAGGGGGAGGCTGAGGCGGGTGTGACCACCGGCAGGGGGGGGCTGAGGTGAGTGTGACCAGCGGCAGGGGGGGGCTGAGGTGAGTGTGACCAGCGGCAGGGGGAGGCTGAGGTGAGTGTGACCAGCGGCAGGGGGGGGCTGAGGTGAGTGTGACCAGCGGCAGGGGGGGGCTGAGGTGAGTGTGACCAGCGGCAGGGGGAGGCTGAGGTGA
Organism: Allobates femoralis; assembly: GCA_033576535.1. NCBI lineage: Eukaryota > Metazoa > Chordata > Amphibia > Anura > Aromobatidae > Allobates > Allobates femoralis. The sequence continues at coordinate 117,183,494 of JARQOC010000004.1, read as the reverse complement.
GTGTGACCACCGGCAGGGGGAGGCTGAGGTGAGTGTGACCACCGGCAGGGGAGGCTGAGGCGGGGCACCACCTCGTAAGGAAGAATAAAAGGACAAGGGGTGGAACTACAACAATCGCACCCGGGCCCTGCAGAAGAAGAATATTGCTATTAAAGGTTTTGCAATAATTGGGGGCCCCGTTGGAGCATTTGCTTCGGGGCCCAAAAGCCTCAGGTTACGCCACAGATAGCGCCCCTTCATTCTAGGACCCTCAGCAGTCACAGTGTATACACATGTCCCATCACATGATGAGAGGTGAGTGCCCCCTCACCACAGCAGACCATGCAACACACTATAATGTCTGCAGTAGTGAAGTGTTCAGTGCCATTGGCCCAGGTATACAGTGCGCTCCTCTCCGTGCATGTACTGTCTCCCTTAGGAGCCCACGGACCCCGGTGGCTCCGGGATCAGTCACAAGTGAATACGTCTGTGCTCTATGTGGAGCCGCAGCGGGCACTGCTCCAGCAGATTATACATAGAGAGCACATGCTGCGGTATGATTGACAACTAACCAAACCCAATCACAGAAGGAGGTGTGGCCACCGCATACATACCCAATCATGAGAGGGGTGTGTGGGATTCTCCTATACATAATACTAGGAGGGGGTGTGGCCAGACTGTCTACAACCAATCGCAGGTCGGGGTGTGTTCAAGCTGTCATACACCCAATCCCAGGAGGGGGTGTGGTCAGGGTATCATACGCCCAATCACTGCTTTGGAAGCCTGAACTTTTGCCACCATGGACAAGTAAACACAGCGAGTGGGCGGGGCCAGTCATCCTGACTCCAGAGCTCGCAGGGAATTAACCCGTTCAGTACCTCTCTGCAGCCCCCGTTCTGTGTACAGCGCCGGGCTCCTCCTGACCGGCCGCCACAGCCTGCAGTGTGCACCCCCCAGTGGTCGTCATTTTGCTCCATGTCGTATGTTATAATATAACCAATGGTTTTACAAAATGTCTTGTGAGTTGTCACAATGGCAGAAGGACACAGGCGAAGCGGCCACAGATCCCGCACTGCTCCATAATAAACCTCGCCGAGCCCTCCTGTGTGCACTGGGTGACGGCTCCATCCTCCGCATTAAAACTATGCTTCTTCCTACAATGTATGTGTGAACGTGGCCCTAATTAGACATCCTGCGGCGGCCCCTGTATGTAAGGCTGCGAGCTCAGAGGGGCTGCCCGGTGTAATGTGTGCGGTGTCCCTCTATGTGAGGCGGTGTAATGTGTGCGGCGTCCCTCTATGTGAGGCGGTGTAATGTGTGCAGTGTCCCTCTATGTGAGGCGGTGTAATGTGTGCAGCGTCCCTCTATGTGAGGCGGTGTAATGTGTGCGGCGTCCCTCTATGTGAGGCGGTGTAATGTGTGCAGCGTCCCTCTATGTGAGGCGGTGTAATGTGTGCAGTGTCCCTCTATGTGAGGCGGTGTAATGTGTGCAGCGTCCCTCTATGTGAGGCGGTGTAATGTGTGCGGCGTCCCTCTATGTGAGGCGGTGTAATGTGTGCAGTGTCCCTCTATGTGAGGCGGTGTAATGTGTGCGGCGTCCCTCTATGTGAGGCGGTGTAATGTGTGCAGCGTCCCTCTATGTGAGGCGGTGTAATGTGTGCAGCGTCCCTCTATGTGAGGCGGTGTAATGTGTACAGTGTCCCTCTATGTGAGGCGGTGTAATGTGTGCAGCGTCCCTCTATGTGAGGCGGTGTAATGTGTGCAGCGTCCCTCTATGTGAGGCGGTGTAATGTGTGCAGTGTCCCTCTATGTGAGGCGGTGTAATGTGTGCGGTGTCCCTCTATGTGAGTCGGTGTAATGTGTGCAGCTTCCCTCTATGTGAGGCGGTGTAATGTGTGCAGCTTCCCTCTATGTGAGGCGGTGTAATGTGTGCAGCGTCCCTCTATGTGAGGCGGTGTAATGTGTGCGGCGTCCCTCTATGTGAGGCGGTGTAATGTGTGCGGTGTCCCTCTATGTGAGGCGGTGTAATGTGTGCAGCGTCCCTCTATGTGAGGCGGTGTAATGTGTGCGGCGTCCATCTATGTGAGGCGGTGTAATGTGTGCGGCGTCCCTCTATGTGAGGCGGTGTAATGTGTGCAGCGTCCCTCTATGTGAGGCGGTGTAATGTGTGCAGCGTCCCTCTATGTGAGGCGGTGTAATGTGTGCAGCGTCCCTCTATGTGAGGCGGTGTAATGTGTGCAGCTTCCCTCTATGTGAGGCGGTGTAATGTGTGCAGCGTCCCTCTATGTGAGGCGGTGTAATGTGTGCGGCGTCCCTCTATGTGAGGCGGTGTAATGTGTGCAGTGTCCCTCTGTGAGGCGGTGTAATGTGTGCAGCGTCCCTCTATGTGAGGCGGTGTAATGTGTGCAGCGTCCCTCTATGTGAGGCGGTGTAATGTGTGCAGCGTCCCTCTATGTGAGGCGGTGTAATGTGTGCAGTGTCCCTCTGTGAGGCGGTGTAATGTGTGCGGTGTCCCTCTATGTGAGGCGGTGTAATGTGTGCAGCGTCCCTCTATGTGAGGCGGTGTAATGTGTGCAGTGTCCCTCTATGTGAGGCGGTGTAATGTGTGCAGCGTCCCTCTATGTGAGGCGGTGTAAAGTGTGCAGGGTCCCTCTATGTGAGGCGGTGTAATGTGTGCGGCGTCCCTCTATGTGAGGCGGTGTAATGTGTGCAGCGTCCCTCTATGTGAGGCGGTGTAATGTGTGCGGCGTCCCTCTATGTGAGGCGGTGTAATGTGTGCAGCGTCCCTCTATGTGAGGCGGTGTAATGTGTGCAGCGTCCCTCTATGTGAGGCGGTGTAATGTGTGCAGCGTCCCTCTATGTGAGGCGGTGTAATGTGTGCAGCGTCCCTCTATGTGAGGCGGTGTAATGTGTGCAGCGTCCCTCTATGTGAGGCGGTGTAATGTGTGCAGCGTCCCTCTATGTGAGGCGGTGTAATGTGTGCAGCGTCCCTCTATGTGAGGCGGTGTAATGTGTGCAGCGTCCCTCTATGTGAGGCGGTGTAATGTGTGCAGCGTCCCTCTATGTGAGGCGGTGTAATGTGTGCAGCGTCCCTCTATGTGAGGCGGTGCAATGTGTGCGGTGTCCCTCTATGTGAGGAGGTGTAATGTGTGCGGCGTCCCTCTATGTGAGGCGGTGTAATGTGTGCGGCGTCCCTCTATGTGAGGCGGTGTAATGTGTGCAGCGTCCCTCTATGTGAGGAGGTGTAATGTGTGCAGCGTCCCTCTATGTGAGGAGGTGTAATGTGTGCAGCGTCCCTCTATGTGAGGCGGTGTAATGTGTGCAGCGTCCCTCTATGTGAGGCGGTGTAATGTGTGCAGCGTCCCTCTATGTGAGGCGGTGTAATGTGTGCAGCGTCCCTCTATGTGAGGCGGTGTAATGTGTGCAGCGTCCCTCTATGTGAGGCGGTGTAATGTGTGCAGCGTCCCTCTATGTGAGGCGGTGTAATGTGTGCGGCGTCCCTCTATGTGAGGCGGTGTAATGTGTGCAGCGTCCCTCTATGTGAGGCGGTGTAATGTGTGCGGCGTCCCTCTATGTGAGGCGGTGTAATGTGTGCAGTGTCCCTCCCTCTACGTGACTGCAGACTTGTGAATCCTCACCATTCGCACAGTGAGGATTCACCAGTATCTGCCCCCCATTACACGCCTCTGATGGGCTCTGCAGAGTGACTATGTGGAGGTGACATCTGGCACAAAAGGGGCCCTACTGTCCCCAGCTCTGTGTACACATGGCCTTACTGGGACCCATACGGGGCTTTGTGTATTAATGTACACCATATTCCAAATTATTATGCAAATGTTCTTTTTCTTTGATTTTCCTAAATGGTCGGTGCAAATGACAGTCAGTGTAATAAGTCATCACCTATTAGGGTACCTTTTTTGGCGGCGAAAGGAGGCAATCTAACGTGCGCGTGCACATTTTTCATGGTTGCCTCAGAACACCGAAGGCGCTTTTACACGCCGCATTTTCACTCTCAACCTAAGGCCCCTTTCACATCAGCGTTTTTTTTTCGCGGCCGCACCTGCCGCTAGTGCCGATACCGCACCTGCCGCAAGCCCGCAAGTAGTGAGGGGGGGATATCACTCGTCAAAAAGAAATCTGACAGGTGCCCCGCCCCCTATCAAAGTGTATCAAACACGCCCCTTTTATATCAAATTGATATCAAGTTGATATCAATTTGATATAAAAGGCCCGTGTTTGATACACTTTAATATCAATTTGATATCATTTAATATCAAATTGCTATAAAAGATTGTCTTTTATATCAAATAGATATAAAAGCTCATGTTTTATACCCTTTTATATCAAATTGCTATAAAAGATTGTCTTTTATATCAAATAGATATAAAGCTCATGTTTTATACCCTTTTATATCAAATTGCTATAAAAGATTGTCTTTTATATCAAATAGATATAAAAGCTCATGTTTGAAACACTTTCATATTTGTCTTTTATATCAAATAGATATAAAAGCTCATGTTTGAAACACTTTTGTAGTCGGATTATACTTTAATTAGTATTGATTCCTTGTATTTTATAATAAAGGACCCAGTTTATTCAATTTGTAAATAAAATGAGAGACACAGTTTTTATAAAAATAATATGTTTATTGAATAGCACACAAAATCATTGTATAATGCAATACATTTGGTATTTTCATTTATCATACTGTACAACAGCTATAAATATATATAATACAGGTCAGTATAAAGCGTTACAAAAAGTATTACATTCATATATAACAAATTGTATATTTAATATTAAACATATATACAGAACATTTCTTACATAATAATTTATTGCATTACCACTGGACAGAAACGTTGTTACATAGTGAGCCACACAGGTTGTATTAACCGATGAGAAGCTTTTTTGCGCTTCAAAGGATCTTGTGTGAGGCCTGTTGGTGAGAAGTGTAATGGCTGGGGATGTCGGCGGGGGGTGACTAGAGCTCGAGGCCTAAATGCCTCAACAGTTTCATTCATGGGTATTTTTAATCTGTCTAAATGATCTCTAGTAGTCGAATTACCCGCAACAGTAGTCGGTATATTTAACTCGGCCATAGCCCTCATAAACGTATGCCAACCCCTTGGTAAATTCCTGCGTGATAGGGCATGACTCTGAGTAGTGTTACGCACCAAGTCCAGCATATTAGAACCGGGGATTACAGTGCCCTTGAAAATAAACTCGCTTTTATCATTCCATGATGTAATATTTGTGTTTTGCAATAGCTTGTTTAGTAGAAGTTCTGCGTTCTTTTTATATCGCGGATTTACATGATTTACAATGTCACTAACATCGGGAATTTTATCAACAGATGAATTTGGCAATTGTTGGTGATCAGATTCTGGAGGGCTAATGATCTTTAAAGTTGTTAGTTCCTTAGCATCTTCTTTAGCATGGACCAAGTATCTCTGTAGTACATCATTATTTTTTAATTTTCACGTCATCCGGTATGTCACGAAGATGTAAAATCTCGCCAATTTCACCATCAAGGCGGTGGATAACGCTTTGGCGTATGTTGGCTGTAATAGGGGGGCGAATTTTGATTAGCTCCTGCTTGGGAACAAGATACATTTTCTCGGTATATTCCATTATTTGCCGGTAAGCAGACTTGTTATTATCGGGATCGCAAAGCCTAAAAGAGGCCCTATAAACCCGCCAGTCTGCTTTAGTAGCTGCTTCTTTTTCTTTATGCTGTGAGATTTATTACTCACGGTTTTTATAGCTTTCCGCCACTTTTTTAGTATATTTTTTTGCCGCTCTTTCAGAGGGATTCGACCTTTTAATATGTTTAACGCAATTTCCCCTATAGCGGTAATTAAATCATGGCTCGCATTGGCCAAAATAGATTTCCTGATAGAAGGCGGAGCCTTCACCAGTGTTTTTAAGAGCTTCCAGTTTCGCCGGATTCTCTCTGACATCTTTACAGCACTATGGTCACAGTGTAGAATGTCTAATTTTGATTAAAATTCACTTTTTAGAAGTATTTTTCTTTTGAACATAGACCGCTGGTAACCCAGGAGGAAAGAGGGCCGTCCTTAAGCGAAGATCCTCAGGGGTATCGGCTCTTAAGTCTAGCAGCAAATACCCATAAGGAACCCGCGTAGCATCCTCAAAAGCTTCTAAGAAATAACGTGTTTTTCCAGGATACATTTGACGCGCTAGCGTTACAATTTGTAATTTATCCCGAGGATTATTAAAAAGGACCATGTACTTTGTGTTTAAATTTATCGTGCGGCTTTTCTTTCCTTGACAAAATATGTTTTGTACCAGGTAGAAAATGCTGAGATTTCTGTGGTGGACATACTTGGTAAATGCTTTTTCTATTTCACTGTTATCACTTGCACTCTCCATGAGATCATCAACAATAGTCAAATTCACCTTCTCAGGAGGGAATAAGTCATCATCTACGAATGTATGCGGCAGACCCTCCACAAATCTGATGAAAGGAAAAGAAAGAGAGATTTCATCATATAGTTTCTGCCAACAGGAATAAAACCAAACAATATTATCGGGTTTATGAGAAAAATGAGTGTCTATATTATGTAACAATTGTTTTACAAAGTAGCTTTTTCCAGAATTAGATGGTCCTGCTAGAATGCAGGAGAATGGGTGTTGCAGACGCGGGTCCATCACAATACAATTAATACCCAAATGGCACGGTGGTAAAATCGTCTAATAGTCGTCGCTTTGTATAAACACACTTTTGGGTTTTGCGTAATGGCCTTGTTTCAATGGACCAAAACTTTTTATTTTTCACAATGCCTGGCTGCTCAACGACAATACGTTTCTGTGTTTCAGAATCGGAATTACGCGGGTAGTCCAGAACAAGGTCTTTTAGGCTGTTGAAATTAATAGATTGAGCGTTACCAACATTTAATGTTATCCCTTTCACTTTCAAGACCGTTTTTCCAGTGTTGAGCTTGTATCCGTAGGTTTTTGGGCCGGCAGATACAAATTCAGTGATGTAAGTGTCATCAGGTATCTCACTGGTCAATTCCCCCAAGTAATCACCTAAAGGAGGACTCCACTCACCTTCTCTATGCACAAAAATTACAGAATCGGTATCGTGATATAAACACCTTTCCTGCAGCTTGTCTAGCAGAGAATAAAGCTCCAATCTAGCATAAGCCGTTGTGAAACAAGCTATAAAGATGTTTGTGTTCTTGTTAATGGTGTGGTGACCTTCTGTATATTTCCAATCAATTGTAGCTGTTTCATCATCAATAAAATGTAACATTGATATGTCATAATACGGCAAAAAAACGTGTTGAAACAGTTCATCAGGATCCCTAATAATGCTAGTACATGGTAAATTAGATTTCTGCGCAAACTTTCCCCATAAAGAATTCAAGAAAAGTTTGGATATCTGCCTCTTAGCAGGGTTCTGGCCTATATTATCAGGGCGTAATTGCACGCCTTCTTTTTCAAGAAAGGCATCAATGTACTGCTGTTTCTTACTGGCATCAGTGCACCAGCTGGGATAACCTGAGGCCTCCTGTTTATCCCTAAGATGTAATTTAATGTACCGAGAAAACAAGCGATCATTGGTTTTAGGAAAATCCCAAATTTCATAGATGTGGGCTATCCTATAGCCTTTCTCTATGGCCATCTCAAGTTCTATAGTGCACCATGTACCTGTCAGAGACCTCTCTTCATCACTATGTGTGCATTCCTCAGTCTGTGAATTTACAGCACATGTGTAGCAAAGGGGAAACATTAATTTTTTGTTGAGTTTTACCGGTAGAACAGGAAAAAATAAATCCCTCGGAGGATAGACCTTGACTTTGGCAATACCAAAGTAATTTTTAATGAATCCAAAGCCTTCATAGATAATGTTTGGATGCCCAACAGGATATGTTTTAGTTTTGTTTACAAAGGGGTACAGACTGGTGAAGTCATAGTAATGCAGCGTCTCCCCAGGTTGCCGTTGGTGATAAAGTTTAATGGCATTAGTACGGCCCCCATAAAGAGCATCGCGGGGGTCTAAAGGGGTAGGGAACTCCATTTGCAGAAGAAATGATTGAAGATTAGAATCTTTTTGTACCATTTCGTTCCACTCATGTTCCCACAGTACTCTCACTGTATAGCCACACTGCTGCAGGTAGCGTTTTTTAGCTAAAAAGATATAATATAATTGACCGTAGGTGGTATTTGTGACCTTATTTGCATCATTTTCGTTATAGCAATTTTTGCAGCCATGATGGAAGCAACCATTGAATTCAAAGGCAATATGGCGGCCATTAACATAGGCATAACCATCTAAAAAATATTTCCCGACTTGTTTTTCCCCCCTCTCAGGGCATGCTGGATGACTAAGTTCTCTGTGTGGGATACATACATGAGCCACTGTATAGCGGGGGTTGAAAAGCGCTTTTTTGTCTTGTGGTAATTATCACCGGGTAAAATGGCCAGGGTCTTTTTTGGAAGAAATTTAAGTCTGTACATTGACATACATACAGAGGCCAGGGTGATGAGCTGAAAAGGATCAACACATCTGGTCAGTTCAATTTTTTTCTTTTCTTGTCTGCAGTATATCTTAACTTTTTTCTGGGTCATCTCCATGACACGCTCCCTGTAGACTTCACATGATCGTCTCAGAATCTCAACATCTTGTTGGCAGTAAGACTTTAGTTCAGACTTAAAGTCAAAAGTTGTATTTTCCTGCGTCTTATACCACTCCATGAATTCCCCTTTCTCACTAGGTGCCATATACTCTACCCCATAATATTTTACAGCAGGTAGGGGGCCCACATAGTTTTGATTTTCTTCGGTGTTAAAAAAGTGGGGGAAATGGCCCTTTGAGCCCGAAAACCCCATAGCCTGAGGCATCTTACTTAATTTCATTGGTATGAAATTGAGCGAATCAATAAACCTCATTTCCAAATCAGGAAGCGTTACACATAAGAGCCGTCCACCTCTGGAAATCAATTTCACGCAGAGTTTTTCAGATATCAACTCCTTAACGATAAAGTATGCATCGTATCTTCCAGCATTGTGAGCTATAAACGTATAGCCAGAATATTTGCCGGATGTAAAGAGTTGCACAAAATCGTGAGTAGCTGATTTACCTTCAAACTCCCAGGACGGACTACCATACAGCGTCGTAGCATAAATATAATTTGGTATGTGCGTACCTGTCTCCTGCATGCATTCAAAGTCATAAAATATATATTGATCAGTCTCCTCCTTTGGTACATACCGCCGCATGTAACAAAGATGCTCATCAAATCTGTTTAATCGTATGCGGCAGACAGGACAGCACAGCCCTTTACATTCATGCTTGGAGTCACTATCTCTGGGGACAAAATGATGACATTTATCACAAAAGATTTTAAGTCTGCATAATGACGGATTTTCTGCAGCTAAATGAGTGTGGCGATCTAAGCACTCGATCGAACGACAAAACACTCGGCAGGTAGGGCAACGAGGTGTTTGTAGCGCATCGGTACTCTCACACAACTCTCTCTTTGACAAGCATTGCAAAAATATTGACACGAATGATTAAATTTGTGATGAAACACTGAATTGCATCTTTCACAAAAGTAATCCGCGCCGATAAAGCCCTTCATATTTTTGATGCCGTAGTAGTGATTATCATGATGTAATATGAAAATAGTTTTAGCACTGCTTGTATTACCTGTTTGAAAATAGCGCCAATCTCCATGACTGTAATATAGTACTTTAATGGATACGTCTAGATGTTTCTCAAAAGCTTCAATATCGCTAAAACTTATAAGTTGATTATCAGCGATAGCCAAAGCGTTATGTATAGCTTCAGCCCGGGCCAGTATAACTGGGTCACCATCATCAGTGTCGGTCATTAGGGCGCACACGCTAGCAGCGAAGCACAGGTTTGTGCTGTAATTGTTGTAGTCATACAGCCACCGTCTCTTTTGCTTAATGATTTGGCTGCTAGCTATAGATTTCAGCCTCCTTTTTATACCCCCGCGTCTGTTTTTAATAACTGTTACGACTAATTTCAGGGAGCTGGTTGCTAAACACTCAGCATTACTTTGCAACGCGCGGGCAACAGCATTCAAAAAGGCCTCAGAACTAAATTCCTCCCTGGTTTGTTTTGTTGCGAAAATGGGGTCTAACGTGTCACCGCCTTCAAGTCTTAACTGAATAAAATCTCCCGCATCGATTTCTTGGACGATTCGGTCCAGTAAAGACTGAATGGCTCCATGTACGACATTTAGGGCCTCTACAAAGGATTGGAGGCGATCTAAATTCACAAATCTGAAATGGTCAATATACATTCGGGCATTGAAATTGCGAACATCTCTTTGATGGTGATAAAAGTGCTGTAAAAATAATGAATGATCTACAGCCCGTACATCATCATCAGCATCTACATCCCGTACATTATCATCAACAACTCCATCATCTGCAGGCTCATGTACATTTTCAGCATGGGCGGCCAAGTGCTCAAAGCTTTGAGCATTTGGAGACACATCGGGGCTAACACCCTAGGGGGGTCATGAACGTGAAAAGATGGGCTCAGGGCATGTATTGGCCGCTGAGATCCTTGAGCAGTCTGTGTAGGCATTGGTCTGAGAGTTGAGTCTTGCAGCCTTCTAGCTGCTAGCGCCCGTCTTGCACTAATCAACAGCCTTCGAGCTCCCTTAATTGCTCTTGTTCTATAATCCCTTTTTGGTGTTAATTTAGTCAATTTCTGCAGACCATAACCAACCATTCTTAGTCATGTTGAATTATTTTTATTTGAGTTCACATAGACTAATGGCCGATCTGCACAGTCTCTTTTGAAGGCGTATAGTTCATTAACATTGGCGGCCGTTGGGGGTGCCGATAGCAGCCTTTCATACGTATCACAGAAATATTTTGTACGTAAATAAGAGATCTTGTAATTCGCATACTGAGCGGCCATATATTGAAACACTTCAGAGTGATCTTCAGGCCAACCAGGGTTCACTGGGGAATTGCTGACTTTTTGTTTTTTACTTTCCCCCTTGGACCCGGTTGACACTGAACGTCTCTTTAGAGGTTTTACAATGTTAAAAGTGTCCGGATTAATCGTCTTCTTACCCTCAGCAAGTTGATCAATTACTTTGTTGAGATCATCACGGACAGCTTGTGTCACACCGGTCGCGGATTCGTTTGAATGTGTAATGTTGGGCGAGGTTGGGGGTCCGTTATATTTTCGGCCTGATGACTTCGGGCCCCCCTTCCCGGCCTGGCGGACTTTCACAGGACTGTCATCATCCAACACAATGATTGGCGAGAGAGGCTCTGTTCTCACCGCTGGATTAAATCTTTGTGGGGTAGTCTGCGACGTTCCGTAAGTGTAGCCCTGCAGAACTTGAGGAGGCCTTGATGTTGTAGCAGTAGGCTCCTGCAAAACTTGAGATTGCAGCGATGGCAGGGTTGCTTTTTTTATCACATTCTTGGTATCTAAAAGAAAAAGTTACACGGGTCAGTTATCCAGAAACACATATATTCACTACTTCTGCTTAAATTATTGTTTTGATAACTGGTACTTATGACTGATTGAATATGAATGACTGAATTATAAATCTTTGCAGAATACGTAGGGATTATATATATATATATATATATATATATATGGTTAGTATCATTTTTTCAGAAAAACCTAAATATATACTTACAAGAATGGGCGGGGATTTGGGCTTCTGCATCTCCAGGGATCGTAGTCGTCTCGCTAATAGTTGCCAGGGGAGTGGATGCTATTTCATTGGAAAATAGTTTCCTTTTGGGTACTCGTTTAGCAACTGTAAATAAAATAAAACTATTACACAGGCCAGAAATATGGCTCTTCACGGTACCTATTGTTTTTCAGTGACCCATTACCTTTTCGCTTCGGGGGCTCGATTCGCTTCGGGGATTCAAAATATTCTGGGCTTATTCTTTCCATCAGTTCCGTGAAGTGCTTCGGCTTCCCAATAGCCTTAGGAGGGCTACTCTTATGCACTGTATTTCGTGGTTTCTTTAATTTATTAAGCCTATTAGAAACCGTGGTTCCATCAGCGTAATTGCAGACATTCAAGTGATGGTTACCTGTATAAGAAATTGAGCATAATTTCATACCTGCGTACATACGTGCTCATTTCAAAGAGAAGCTACTTTATCCCTATGTTCTTACCTTTTTCATATGATTGTGGCTTCCATGCCAGATTTAGAGGTTCTTCAGGAGCTTGTTCGTGTTCTGGCTTATTGCCCACTTGCAGCATCTCTGAATCTGTATGAGAAAATGTATTTAATTTCATGTCTACATATGTTAAAGCTATTAATATACAAATAGCCAACTTACCAGTGATTGAATGTTGAGAAATTGCGGCGCATGCTTCTCCAGTGTTAAACGGGACTGCCGGATTTATTGCACTGAAATCCACAGTCGCCAGCACGTCATCCGCCATACTGTCCACAAGCTCACCCACACACTCATCTTAAAAAGAATTAAATAATAATATAGAATTAATATAAAGTCAACTCTTTAATCAGAACTAATACTCTGTTAATTATAATAAATATAATACATACTTATGTGAATATATTGCGAGGGTGTGAAGATTGGTTCAGTTGGGGTATAATCGTAGGATTCTTCCATCTTAACTAAAACGATGAAAAGTATTAATAATTACTTTGGAAAATTATTAACTACATCTTTTCCTTGGAAGCCGTATAATATAATACCACAATCTAAATCTATGGCTAGGAAAACATTTATATACTATATGATAAAATTAACTGTGATTAAATATTATATTAAATATCAGGGAGGCGTATAAGGTTGTGAATAATATTATTACATGTTAGTAATCATTAATTAAATAAGCTCCTTGGAAACATTTATATACAATATGATAAATAATACAAACGGTCTATAAAATTTACAGCTAATAAATGTTGTATTAATATCTAGTTAGAATATAAGGTCACATATAATATTATGACGTGTTAGTAATTATTAAAATCTAAAGGAAAATACAGCTAAAAGCCAATACAAAAACAATACATAATACAGCAGATGCCAACAATATTAATTAAATAAGTTGTTATACTTACTATTTTAAAGCTTAGAATTGCCTTTAGAATAGCCTTTCAGGATCAGTGGAGTACAGCTTCTGACTTATGTTGAACTATACAGGCCATCTACTTTTAAATCCAGCCACCCAGAATGTTCACACCCTAGCCACACCTCAACAAAATGCATCAAGCAATCAGACAAAGGCCCCCGCCTCCAGTTAACACCCACAAGAGACACCCAGTTTCATCACATGCTGCCCCAAGCAATCATGATAAACTCACATTATCATGATAAATGTGTATTACAAGTCATTTTTAACATCATTTTATACATTTTGAGTATCTGATAAAGACATATATTGTTCTCATGAGGTCATGCCTTCTAGACGCGATGAAATAATATTAAATCAACAATATTTTACGCCCAAGGCCTCAGGTTCATATGGAGGTCTTGATAAACTATATAGAGAAACTAGAGATTATGGAATTAAAAAAACTGATGTGCGTGATTGGCTGAACGCTCAGGACACTTACGTTTTGCACAAACCCTTGCGAAAACGATTTCTGACAAACAAAATTACCGTTGCTAATCTAGATAGCCTGTGGCAGTCGGATCTCGTCTCGTTAATTGACTATTCGAAGGAAAATGATAATATTAAATACATCCTTACTATAATCGACTGTTTATCAAAATTTGCGTGGTGTGTGGCCCTATGCGATAAGACTGGAGCTTCTGTAGCGCGATCATTTGAACTGATATTTCAAAATTATAATCGCATACCAAAGAAATTACAGACGGACCGGGGCAAAGAATTTATTAATTCATCGATGAAGCGCCTTTGTAAAGCCCATACAATTACGCATTATTTTACAAATAATACTGTTAAGGCTGCTATCGTTGAGCGGTTTAATCGCACATTAAAATCCAGAATGTGGAGATATTTTACGGAAAAAAATACTAAACGGTATATTGATATCTTACCGGATTTGGTCCATAGTTACAATCGCACGTATCATTCTACAATTCGCTGTAGGCCAATTGATGTTACAAACAAAAATTCACTACAAATATGGAAAAATATTTACGGCTCTAGCATGAAAAATAAACGTAATAAACCTGCTTTTAAAATTGGTGATAATGTACGGATAGCCCGATATAAACATTTGTTTACGAAAGGCTATGAGCAATCATATACTGATGAAATATTTATCATAACCGAAATTAACACAAAATTCCAATTTCCTCTCTACAAAATCGCCGATTTGGACGGGGAAATTATACAAGGGACATTTTACGCCCGAGAACTACAAAAAGTCTCACCGGATGAGAATCGCGTCTACAAAATCGAAAAAATATTAAGGAAAAAGCGCATCGGAGGGTCCACCATTTACCTCGTCAAATGGCTCGGCTACCCGTCAAAATTTAACAGTTGGATTAAAGAAAATCAGCTGACGGACCTCTAATCATGGATTCTGGAGCATTTTTCATAACCTTAGCAAATAACGCCTCAAAAGGTCTGTTCCCAGACAACACGATTTCGACTTTTACCACTAAACTGGCGAAACCTGTACATCTTGTAGGCTCATATGAAGTTGCGCTCACAGAATTTCAGTACCCCCACACCTGGTTTACTTTCGAAAATAGTGAAGGCTCTTTTTTTATTGGAAAACGAGGCGATGTGCTAAGAGAATATTTCGTAAAATCAGGCTATTATGTAAATATTTTGGAGCTTATAAGGGCCCTTAATGAGCGAATCGATAGCTTGAAGATCACCTCTGAAGGATTTAAACTTCGCTACGATGAAGTGAGGAGATGTGTTACTCTATCGGAATCCCCCACGATACACTTTGCTCCAGGGCCGAAATTGGCACATATTTTAGGTTTGCCTCCTTATAGTGAGGCCTATGATAATAGCGTGATTAGACCCAAGGAGAAGAATTTCGTAGATATCATGAATGGCTTTTACACACTATTTGTTTACTCGGACATTGTGAATCATCAACTCGTGGGGGACTCATATGTCCAGCTTCTGAGAACTGCTCAGGTGACCGGTAAAAGCGGTGAAATCATTACGCTTCAATACACAAGGCCTGATTATGTACCTCTGTGCAAGCAACACTTTGATTCTGTAAGCATCTCTATCTTGACCGATCAGGGGATTCCTGTTAAATTCAAGTACGGAAAAACTATTTTGCGATTACATTTTAGGCCGCGGCGTGATTGACACGTCAAAATGGTGTCGCAACGCGCTTACGGAGACCCGGCTGTTTACGCCCGATACTATATTGCACAGACGGGTCACGGCTTAGAGGGATTTCGCGGTGATGACTACATGTATGGGGCCGGTCTTGCAGGAATTTTTAGAGGTTTATTTAGAAAAGCGATACCTCTATTTAGAAAAGGCCTTGAATTAGTAAAGCCCCATGTAAAGACGGCTGTTTCAAATATTGCTAAGGACGCTATTGCCACTTTCTCAACAACAGCTATGAATAGATTAAACACGCCCCCACAAGACGGTTCCGGTATTGTTTATATTGCTAAAAAACAGAAAAAAAGAAAAAGGCGTGCTCGCTATTCGCCCCCGCCAATGCTCATGAATAAAATTACTCCCACAAGACGCACTCGTCAGAAAAGAGTAAGACGTTCTCTTGAAGACATCTTCTAAGCAACCTAAGCAAGCAAAACAAACATGGCCTTCATACACGATTCTTCTCTTGAGTGTCTGAAGTCTGAACTGGATATATTCCGAATCCCCCCACACAGGTGTCTATCGAGAAATCAATATTTGTAGAAGTCCAGCCTATTGCGGCTCTGGCGGACAATGCCCCACTGGAATTTTTCATTTCGGGTAGTGGCGAATATTATTACGACTTAAATAACACGCTAATTTACCTTACCTGCAGAATCGTAAAGCAAGATAATTCAGCTATTGCCGACGGGGCGCGTGTAGCTCTCATAAACTATCCTCTAGCAACTCTTTTTAATCAAGTTGATATCACCCTGGGTGATCGGCTCATTTCCCAATCTGATAACCTGTATAGTTATAGGGCTTACATTGAAACTCTATTAAATTACAGTTCACAGACATTATCATCACAATTTACTGCTGGGCTTTTTTTCAAAGATACGTCCGGAAGCCACAATATTCGCCTCCTGGATGGGACGAATGTGGGCTTCATCAAGCGAGCCCTTGCAACAGCACGCTCCAAGCCCGTGGATTTGCTGGGCCCGATTTTTGGTGATATATTTAATCAACCGAAGCTTATATTGAATGGCCTTGACCTTAAAATCAAGTTGACACGAAATAAGGACACTTTCTGTTTGATGTCAGCAGAACCCGAGCCTCTTAAAGTGCAAATCATGAACGCTTGTCTCTATGTAAAGCGGGTGCAGGTTTCGCCAGCTGTCAGGATTGGTCATTCGCAAGCCTTACTATCAGCCACAGCAAAATACGCAATTGATAGGGTCTGTATGAAAGTGTACAGCATCCCTGCAGGTACGCGAATATCAACCATAGAAAATTTGTACTTAGGAGCTGTTCCGCGTACTATTATATTAGGCTTTGTAGATAATGAGGCCTTTAGCGGGGCGTATAATAAAAATCCGCTGTGCTTCCATCATTACAATGTAAATCATGCGGCCTTATATTTGGACGGTCAACAAATACCGTCACATCCGTATCAACCCGCTTTTAACCAAGATCTAGCGGTCAGAGAGTATTTGGCGTTAGCGCATATTTCTGGAAAGCAGAAATCGGATGCTGCCTTGGCCTTTGACCGCGACGAATTTCTAGATGGATTCACTTTGTATGCATTTGACTTATCAGCTGATCAAGAACCTGGGGGACACTTCTCCCTCATTAAAACGGGGAACCTGCGATCTGAAATACGCTTCGCGGCGCCCCTCCCCCATACAGTAAATTTAATTTTATACGCAGTAAATTCATCTATCCTGGAAATTAATAACCGCCGTGAAGTATTGTATGATTTCTTCTGATGATGGATTCCCTACAGCTCACTACGTTACTGAAAGCCGATCGTTATACAGAGGATCTATTTTCTGGAGTGTATCCGTGTGACTTACTACCACCAAATAGAGTTACTCAGAGGCCTGCAGCATATATCGTAAATACAGACCGGGCCAATCAGAGCGGCACCCATTGGATATTAATTTTACTTTGTACAGAAAAAACTGCGATATTCTTTGACAGTTATGGGCTCTCCCCAGACAATATGATTTTTCCTGGGGAATTTATGGACTTCATAAAGAGAAATAGTGATTTCTTCTGTTATCAGGACAACCAAATTCAAAATAATTACAGCTCTGTATGTGGCCATTATTGTGTGTATTTCCTAAAAAAACTGGCACGAGGCCTCACATTCCGCGAAATATTGAGCCACTTCAGTGATGACACGATTCATAATGATAATATAGTATATAAGTCTATAACTCGTGATTTACGTGAATTAAACTGTAGTTCCTGCATGAATTCATTCATGTTCAAACAAAATTGCCTAGCAATGTGTAATGCTTATAAATCTTCATAACATGATAATTTTAAACAAAACACAGCCAGGGCATCTTGTATTCCTGTATTATATATATATATATATATATATATTTCTGCTGTACAGTGTGATAAATGAAAATACCAAATGTATTGCGTTATAAAATGGTGGTAATGCATTAAATTATTATGTAAGAACAGATCTCAGCCTTGGACCTCTGCTTTGATGGGTTGAAGTTCCATCTTTAAGTCTATATGTCATTAACCTTTCAGAGCTTCCTTCCTACTGTGACTAATATTGGCATGTCCTGACCCCTGGCAGTTGCTAATAATACCGTGATGATTGCTCTCCTCTTTACATCTGGGGTTAATTATCAATTGCCTTTTTGCTCGGGTTAATTAAAAAACACAATAGACTGTTGTATAGGCAAATGACATCCTGGCAGCTGTATTTGATTTTCTGCTCTGTTCCTCCTAATTAAAAACACAATAGACTTTTGGAATTCAACCCCTGTCAGCTGTATTTGGCTCTGCTTATCTTTAGGCTTTTGTTTACCTACTAAATGAAAAACACTTACACCTGGGTTAATTATCAACAGCCATTCTGTTTCTCCTAATTAAAAACACTTTTGGAATTTTGGAATTTAACACCCAGCCATCTGTATGTGACCCTGCAAGTAACAAAAACTACCACGGCCTCTTGTATTCCTGTATTATTATATATATATATATATATATATATTTCTGCTGTACAGTGTGATAAATGAAAATACCAAATGTATTGCATTATACAATGATTTTGTGTGCTATTCAATAAACATATTATTTTTATAAAAACTGTGTCTCTCATTTTATTTACAAATTGAATAAACTGGGTCCTTTATTATAAAATACAAGGAATCAATACTAATTAAAGTATAATCCGACTACAAAAGTGTATCAAACATGAGCTTTTATATCTATTTGATATAAAAGAGGATCTTTTATAGCAGTCTGCTATAAAAGAGTATAAAACATGAGCTTTTATATCTATTTGATATAAAAGACAATCTTTTATAGCAATTTGATATAAAAGGGTATAAAACATGAGCTTTTATATCTATTTGATATAAAAGGGTATAAAACATGAGCTTTTATATCTATTTGATATAAAAGACAATCTTTTATAGCAATTTGATATAAAAGGGTATAAAACATGAGCTTTTATATCTATTTGATATAAAAGACAATCTTTTATAGCAATTTGATATTAAATGATATCAAATTGATATTAAAGTGTATCAAACACGGGCCTTTTATATCAAATTGATATCAACTTGATATCAATTTGATATAAAAGGGGCGTGTTTGATACACTTTGATAGGGGGCGGGGCACCTGTCAGATTTCTTTTTGACGAGTGATATCCCCCCCTCACTACTCCCGCATATTCATTGTATGGGGCTTGCCGCAACTGTGCCGCAAGTGTCGCGGTTATGCTGTAATCGCAGCAGATGTGTTTTTTTCACAGCATCTGCCGCGATTTCAAAAAACCGCTGATGTGAAAGGGGCCTTAGGCGATGTGTCACCCCGGAAGTTCCCACACCAACAGCAAGAAACATCCGGTAGACTCCCGTCGCCGCTTCACACGCCGCAATCCCCAAAGTAATGTGGGCGTACCTGTTCAGCGCGGCGAGAACATAGGCGTGCCAAATTGTTGTACACCGCGCCCCAAACACGCTCGTTGGACAACGTAATAGCGTCCTGATTGGCCAGCCTGCGCTGGAAGGCTGGCTAATATGTGACGACATTGTCGCGGAGTTTGTGATGAATACATGCTCGTGTCGTGACAACTGGCTGCTGCGACACACTTTCGAGCCGCTCAAGCATCACACAGGAGCGGTTTGGAGCAGGACAGTGGCTTACACTACACAATGGTTTGCTATGTGTGTGTCTGTAGCTGAAGGTGGGAACATACACACTATACTTTGACCATATGTGGCTACATTGGTCCATGCCATGGCACAGCTGCCATGGCACCATTCAACTATGTGTGTGTACACATGTTTGTGTGTAATGGACTGTACCTACATCCCACACAAACACCTGTGCTGGATGAATGTGTGTGGACACGTGCCCCTGTGGCCACAACACGTCACAATGGATATGTACACACTGTTGCGCCATACACTGTGGCCCAAAGGGCTGAAACTGTGTACTGCATATTACCACACAATGTTTCACGGACCCATCAATAGCTTTTGACGGGTCACATACCTCTGTGCACAGCATAAAGCTATGAGCAACTGCCCTGTATGCCAAAGTAACGACACACACAGGTAGTTTTTTGGATCCAATTTTTTTCACTTTATATTTTTGTGCACAAAAAAATAAGGACAACACACACAAAATAACAGAAAACAGAAGTGTTAACATCACACAAAGAAATGCAACATGATGAGAAATAATGTAAAACAATAAACATGTCAAAGGTTGAAATTTAAAAAAAACTAACTAAAGAATGTGCACACACAAAAATCCAACCCAAATCCTCATGGTGCAGCCACTCTGGTGACTCCACCGTCCGCATCATGTTGCTGCCTCACAGCACCAGCAACCCTACACCTGCTGGTGCTGCCAGGCCACTGCCCCAGGGCCATTAAAATAGGAGCAGTATGCGTCTCTGCTGCTCCTGGCATCCTGCTGAATCCGACCCTGGCTCAGAGGCTGGAATGGCGCCACACCATGGTCGGTATCACACCAATCCCCTGGATGGACCTCCCCTGTTGTGGGGTCCACTGAATCCACATAACTTGCCGGCGTGTATGATGACCGATCCCTACGACACAGGAAGTTATGCAGCACACAGCAGGCCAGCACTACCATATCAATAGATTCCAGTTTCATATGCAGATGTGTATGAAAAACCCAGAATGTATTGGCCATGATCCCGAACGCATTTTCAACCACACGGCGGGCCCGGGATAGCCGGTAATTGAAAATGCGCTGCTCAGAAGTAAGGGCCCTCCTGGGATATGGCCGTAGTAGGTGTGCCTGAAGTGGGAAGGCTTCATCCCCCACAAACGCAAAGTTGCGATGATGGGTTGTCTCTTCATTTGAGGGCAAGTTCAGCCCACCTGTCCTTAGGTCTTGGGCCAAGGAGCAGTGTGCAAACACACCCCCATCTGAGATACACCCGTTCATTCCAACGTCCACATAGAGGAGCTCATAGTTCACATCCACCAGGGCCATGAGGACAACAGTAAAATATCCTTTGTAATTGTAATACAAAGACCCCGAGTTTGGGGGTTTAGTGATCCTCACGTGCTTACCATCCAATGCCCCGCCGCAGTTTGGAAATTGCCAGCGGTCCTCAAACCCTTTGGCTACATCCATTCAGCGGGTGTTGTTGGAAACTGCATATAGGATTGCAGCAGACTACTCCAGATGGCCGCACACGTCTTAGGGATCAGGCGGCTCAGCAGGGACAGTGATACACGTGAAGTGTATTGCAGGTCGGTCCTTGACCGACCTGTAGCCAGGAACCACAAAGTTACTGCCAAACGCTCCTCAGGTGGCACAGCTCGACGCAACACAGTGTCCTGAAGGGCTATCAATGGCCTTATGCATTCCAACAGGAATGTGAAAGAGTCCTCAGACATACAGAGGTAGTTCCTGAAATCATGTGGACTGCGATCCTCCAGCTCATGCACCAGCTGCATGTGGCTCCGGGTGTCCCGGCGGCGAAGCCAATCCCGAGCCCACACACACCATGGTCTGCGAGCCCGCAACCTCTCATATCTATCCTCCAGCCACAATTGCTCTTCGACCAAGGCAAGAGCCACAATAGCATCTCCATCAGGGTCGAACATCATCTCACGTACCAACCTCTGCAAAAGTGAGAAAAATAAACATCAGGACAAGAACAATTCATCACACATCATCTACACACAACACCTCCTTCCCTATACATCTCCTGCCCACTTTACTACAGCATACCCAACTGTGAACAGCAGCCCACACACATACATATATATCCCCATTCCAGGGCCAAACCCAGCATTGCACTGGCTCATACCCAAACCTGGTCACTGTACACCCCTGGCCCTCCTGTACAATACATCTCCCTTGTCAAATGCAACTGATCATGAGGCTAAGCCCATATACGTGGCCATAATGTTCACGTGTGACCACAAGGCATGGCCCTACACATTAATTATATAATTTTTGCTAACGCATCTATTCAATTTCATTATACAAGTACCCCAGCCTTTGTGTGTCATGCTCAAAATATCACACCACGAAGCAGACTATTGAATACTCATCATGTCCAAGAGACTTCCCTGATGTGTTGTGAATGCAGGATGTCCAGAGCCAGACATTCTCAGATGCCACACACCCCACTCCACATCTGATTTTGTCCTTAAACATCCCATTGTGTGTGGTCCACGACAGTACTATGTGTCCTCAATTCAGATGCTCCCCGCAAGTAAAGACACATGCAGCCTGCAAACATGATCCTGTATGGCAAAGGCAAAATGGCGTTTCAAAGAGGATATGGTTTGGGTTGGGAAAACACTCATGCATCCATTTGCCAGGACATAATGGAAAATAGTGAGTCAAACTTGACGAGCACAAACATACCCCACCACTTGGGCGTTACCTACAGTACACAATAGCGACCCCTAATGCTAAGGTGCATTAAACACAACACAGCCATATCACAGTTGATGATTGCACATCAGTACTTACTTAATGACTCTGGGCAGCAAGCGTGACCGACCTCGGTCTTGTGCGTTTTTTATATGTTAACCAACCAATCAGAACGCAGTGGCGTCCTGTAATCGACGTAGCCGCCTGGGCGTACACAGATGCGACCAATGATTAAGCACCATTGCGCTTGTTTAATTGGTCAGGTTTTGTTTAAATAAGCACGTGCTGGGGCACCACTCCTGCTCCGACTGAAATGTGCATTGTGCTAGTAGTGTCTCTTCACAAGTTCTCTGTTGGATAGACGGTAAATGGGGGCACATGCTATTGGGCACTCCTGGGCGTTATTTTATGTGTGCTGCGATCCATATGTTGGCTGATGTTTGTGCGCATTATGTACAGCTTCATGTATCGTCCTGTAGAAGTTATTTAGTGACGTGTACGCATCGTAACTACACTCCGTGTCCTGTAGCACACATAATGTTCAGGGAGATACTTGCCAGGAAAATGTGTACTACTGCACTATGTGGATTGCAAAATATGTGTGGAACAGATGAGGGTGTGTTTTAATGTAGTTACTAAGGCCATGTGTGCCATTTGTAATGAGAGACCTTCACATATTTCCCTGCAGTGGCCCTAAATACATATATGACCACGCATGTCCTGCCTGCCCCATGTATAGACACATATTAAGCCCAATAAGGATTTGCCGTAGTCAAGCATCCTACCAGAACACATTTAATTTGTATTGCTGAACATGGCCATTGACACACAGAGTAGGGTGTCAGCTGTGATGGCGATGTGTTTGTTTGCATGACACTTTTTTTTTTTTTTACATTTTCACAGATGGCTGATTATCACGATTTTGTGACACAGCTCCTCACCATGTACCAGGCACACGAATGCCTGTGGCAGGTGTCGCTACCTGCGTATCACGACCAGGCAGCGAGGGCTGCGGCCTATGTGCCACTGGTGGAGCTGTCCAACCGGCTCCAACCACAAAAGATCTGGACAGTGGCGCTGGTTGCGGAGAAGATCAAAAGCTTGCGCACCGTGTTCAATAAGAGCCACAAAAAGTGGATGTAGGCCCGGTCCGGGGCTGGAGCTGAGGAGGTCCATAGGCCCACTCTCTGGTACTATGGCCTCCTCACCTTCACCCTGGGCCAGGTGGGGCCTCGTGGAACACGGTGCAGCAGGCGTCGCCCACAACCAGCTGTGGTCGCAGCCCAAGATCCTGCCCCGTCGCAGGAGGTGGGTAATTGTGTTTGTGTGCTCGATCTACCCAGCATGTTGTTTGCACTGATGTGGGGTTTGCTGCACATGTGGTAGTCACCATTGTGCTTTTCAACCACCAATCCTGTTCACTGTTCTTTTCTATCTGTTTTGTGGTGTCTGTTATTACAGATTGTGTTGTGTTATTTGTGGCCACTTTACATATCAATGTGGACCCTCATGTGAGTATACTGCACTTGTCTACTTGTTAGGCTTTTTCTTCTCTCAACTCTGCTCCTGTGGCTTTTGGTGTTAGCCTTGGTGAGCTTGCCTCTATGTTGTCTGGGGTGTTTGGTTGTGGTATTTGCTTCAATTACATTGCAACATGTGGCTGATGGTTTTTTCTTGTTTGTTTGTTTTTCAGGCCCCTCGGGCGCCTGGCTCCAGTGATGAGGAGCCGGCAGCTGGCGAGGCTCTCCCCTCAACATCTGCGGGAGAACCAGTGTCCGAGACAGTGGTGGGGGGTCGGGCCCAGGTCCAAGCTCTGACATCAGACGTAGAAGACCACCGGCCCCACCCAACACGGAGCTGGGTACCTGGGCGAAACGGGTCCTCCTTGATCGGCAGAGGACCCCCGGCTCTGTGTTCGGGTACATCGCCAGCGAGATGCTGGCCCGCATCGAGCTAGAGCAGCAGAACATCGCGGAGCAGGCCATGTTTCGTGTCCTGGAGGCGTGCGTGGATGGGTCCCTGCGATGGGGGCATCGTGGACGCTCCCCCGGAAGACAACTCCAGGGCCCACTGCGCCCGCAAGACGCATGGTGAGGAGGCGGCAAAATCGTGATACTCCACCTCCGCAAAGGAGACAGCCCAGCAGAGCAGGAAGATCACAAAGCCACTGGGTGTATGAGGATGAGGAAGAACAAGAGAACTACTAGCCAATGCACAACCTTGGCAACAGCAGCCTTTTTGTTTAATAGTGGCCAGGTGTGCCCCTTTTAATTTGCTGGCACTTTTTAAAAAAAACATTTAAAAATGAATAAATTCTTAATTTGACCACCACTATGTCCATATCTATGTTATGTACACCAGTATGTGTGTGTGTTGGGTAATGTGGGTGTCATATAGGAGACATTGATGTCATCTTGGGGGGCATGGCGGTTGTAATGGTCCAGTATGGTGACATGTTTACAATGTCCCACCATATAGCTGTATCTAAACCGTAGCCCAGTGTGATTGGTGAAAATTCACCCCACAAACTTTAACCTGCGTGTGTTGCAACAAGGGCTGACACAGGATGTAGCTGGGAAGATTTATATTACCCAACAACATGTTGAGTAAACATTGCCATCACAATCCAAAAGCCTTGGTGAGCTTAGGAGTAGCCAAGATAGACTACCCACTTTTCCAATGTGGGACACTATAAAAAAAGAGGCCAACGTGGCCTTAAAAAAAAGGTGCCAACATGGCAACAGGGGACAAAACAATGGTCCAACATGGACAACAATGGTTAGGGGAGTGTGGTCCCATTATTGGGTGGGGGGAGATGGATTTGGGCCCATGCGGGAATGGACTGTCTGGAGGGCGTGGATCATGGCACCCAAGCGGGCAAGGTGTTGCTGCCCTTCTTGGTGTGCCCTCTCCATGTGCTGCTGTGCCTCCTGGTGAGCCAGCAGCAGCTCCTCAATAGTTGGTACATCTGTAGGGGAAAGAAGGACATTAGTGAGTTACCTGGGTATGTGTAGGTGGTTATTTGAGGGAATTGTAATTAATCATACGTACGCAGCACATCACCATCCCGGGTGTCATGTGGTGGAGATGGGTATGGGCTGACAGCCCAGTCAGCAGCACGTGCTCGTTCTCCTTCAGGCAAAAGAAACAAAAAAAAAAACATGACGACTCACATACTGGTGTCTGGAGCACACAACAGTAAGTACATTGTAAAGCTTGTAGGCCTTAGCAGACACTTACCAACATACGCAGCACCTGCCGTCTCAAGGTGAGGGTGTGGGGACCACATCACACCAGGGCTTGGCTGGGAGCTGGAGATGCTGGGGGGGGTGTTGCTCCTGGGCTGGGGGTGTGTGGCCACAGGATGGGTCTTTGTGCTCCCAGGGGTCCAGGGCTGCCTGCAGCCAAGGCTTGTGGCCCTGGTGTTGATGGAGTGGCTGTGCCCTCTGGGGCCGGGCCTGGTGGAGTCCCGGGTGGTGAGGGACTGGCTGGGCCCTCCAGGGTGGGGCTGCTGGAATCCCGGGTGGGGAGGGACTGGCGGGGCCCTCCGGGGCTGGGGCTGCTGGAGTCCCGGGTGGGGAGGGAGTGGCTGGGCCCTCCGGGGCAGGTGGTGGTGGTGTCCCGGGTGCTGTTGGGAACTGTTGAGTGTCCCCAGACACAGAGTCCTCGCCATCAGTAATATCAAACATGATGACAGAGCAATTTGAGAAAAGGCACACAACATTGGGAATACACCTTGTGTGTGTGTTAGAATGTCATGACGGCGTGAATGATACGGTCAAAGGTTATGGTCGGCGCATAGACTCTGCGGAGGGCCCACTCTGGTTTGGGACATGAGTACGACACCAATGGCCACATATTTTGAATGTTACATAACCCTTTGCTAAGCATGGTAGGTGTTTGAGTTTTGAACACAGGAGCAGCCAGTAAGCAACAGGTATTCGCACCATGGGGGCCAACACATAGCGTTGAGATTGTATTCGGTGTTCTGTATTGTGATCATTGTGTTTCAAAATTGTATGTGTCACAGGTCACACATATGTGCTGTAAGGTGTCATGTGGTTGTGGAACATTGCATTTATATGTTGTTGTCACCTTTGCAGTCAGGACACAACTATTTTTGCAACCACACAGGTCAAGGACCACTATAGCCGTTACCATTTGGATGTCAAATGAGTGATTCATACACCTTCATGTTGCAGTGTGACCAACATGCAGATGCACATTGGTGACAGCTCCACATGGTGGCTTAGGCCACATTATGTGGCATGGCACAATACCAAATGATGTTTGTGTAGTGTTTGGAGTATTTAGCTTGCCATGTGTGTGTTTGGCATTGTCACATACTCACCACGCAGCCTGGCAATCCTGGCTGGATCTGCTTGCAGGTCCACTCCACCCTCAGTTTGTGAAGCAGGGCCCGCTGTATCCGCCTCAGTATGCTGCATTTGCGCAGCCGTGGATGCCGGTGATGCTGCTCACATCAGTAATCCTGGCGGTCACACAAGTCTATGAGGAGTATTAGCACTGCCAGACCTCCTGTGGCAGCCCGCTGTGCGGCGGCCATGACTGTTCTCCTATATGCAGGGGAGAGGCAGGGAGCAACGAAAACAAACGTCATGACGTCATCACGTACACTAGCGCCGCCAAACAACGTTGAGGACACTAACAAGGTAGCCATCCGCGGAGCGGGAGTAACGTAATATAGCCATCAGCGTCACCAAATTCACAAACGATTGCAGTGCGCTGCCCATGGCACCCATGTGTTTGGTGGACACAGTGAAACTTCCAATACACGTGCCCAGCATAGCTTGGACTATAGAATGCGCGCGTAATTGTACTAATGTAGTGGATGGTTGTGTAGGTGAAGATGTGTGTGGTGCTGAAGTGACAGCTCTTCAAATATGGCGCCCTGTGAAGGGACAGCCAATGGAAACACAGTATCCACCACCAATTATCGCTGACGGGGCGCGGTGTCCAGCACGCTGTGGCACGCCTCCAGGAAATCAGTAGGCGACGCAGATTCCATTCCTATCGCCCGTTCACACGCCAAAAGCCGGGAATTTTGCCTTCATGATTGCCTCTGATTTTGGAGCAGTGCTGTGAAATCGTAACCAGGCGCAACCTTTTTTATTGCCGCCAAATTCCCCAATTACACGCAGCAATTTCGAGGCAATTTCACGGCGATGGTGACAGGGCTACAGATTGCTGGTCAGATTTCTCGCCGCGGCGTGTAAAGGTGCCTTTAGAGTATACATCTAATTTTATTGAAGAAACCTCCCAATGATAACAGTATAATCTTGAAAATAAAAAAAAACTCTAAATGCACTGTTCCAAATTATTAGGCACAGTAGAGTTTCTAAACATTTGATATGTTTGAAAGAACTGAAAATGCTCATTTGTTGAATTTGCAGCATTAGGAGGTCACATTCACTGAAATAAAAAGTTATTTAACTAATTTGGGTTTCGTAGTGTAGACTATGAAACCCAAAAGGGTCTGGCACACATGTCACACAGGGGAGGATTGTTTCTCCCCTGTGTGACATCACTTCTCTTCTGCGCTTTAGGGGGAGGAGTGAGCCTGTAAAAAAAACTGCGGTGTGAATGCATCACATTTTTTTTACGGGGCTTTTTTGTGCTTCTTTACGTGGGTGCAAAACGCTGCAAAAAGCGCCTGTGCAAAAAAACGCTATGTGTGAACATAGCCTTAATCCGATTAACTTGCCTGGCAGAAACCTTCCTCATTCTGCTTTTATCTGCACGAACACGTCTGTGCTCAGAATCAGCCACAAATCTCTTCACAGTAGCATGATCACGCTTACGTTTTCGTGCAATATCTAATGTTTTCATCCCTTGTCCAAGGCATTGCACTATTTGTTGCTTTTCGGAAGCATAGAGATCCTTTTTCTTTCCAATGTTACTTGAAAACTGTGCCCTGCTCAATATTGTGGAACATCCAGTTTTCCTTTTATTGGGCTCACCTGCCAAACTAATTATCACAGATATCTCAGATTGATTTCAGTGATCCAAAGAACCCTGAGGACCACTTTATGGTGGGTTTACACACACCAACTTATCTGTCCAACTTCTGACCAACTTGCTGGTTGCAGTGAAATCATGGACACATTGTTCCATTTGTACACAGCCACAAAATGGAGCAATGTGTCCATGATTTCACTGCAACCAGCAAGTTGGTCAGAAGTTGGACAGATAAGTTGGTGTGTGTAAACTGGCCCTGAGACACAATACCATCAATTGGTTTCATAAGAAAAAAAAAAAATTAAAAAACCCTATGACACTTAAAACCAATTTACATAATAATTGCGCTGTTATCACCAAGGTTAAAGGAGCGGTCCGAAATAGACTAAATTTCTATCTAAATCACTATACATTTTGGGCTGTATTCTAAATTTTTTTCTATTTTGTTTGTATTAAAACTTCCCTATATTTTCATAACTAGTCTAAGGCCCACGTCACACACACAGATATCTGTGCAGATATTGTTCGCAGATCTCTGATTGCAGTGAAATCATGGACACATTGCTCCATTTGTACACGGCCACAAAATGGAACAATGTGTCCATGATTTCACTGCAGCCAGAGATCTGTGAACAATATCTGCACAAATATCTGTGTGTGTGACGTGGCCTTTACTGATATTCTATTTTTTCCCTACTTACAGTGTGATGACATTTCATTTGAGGAATCTCAGTGCATGCTGGGATACTCAAAGCATCATCAGAGCAGAGGGCAGAGGCTGCATCACAGCCTCTGTTCCCCCCCTGAAATGAAGCGCTCTGCTTAGTTACCCGATGTGTACCCTGGATACCAGCGTTCTCGCTAGTCGCTGATCGCTAGTGAGTCTGTCTGTGTGACAGCTCACCAGCGATCATATAGCGATGTCCCAGCGATCCCGATCGTTGGTCGGATTGCTGGGACATCGCAGTGTGTAACCCGGCCTAAAGGCCACTTCCCACACACAGATAGAATATGCAGTGTTGTGTGGATATACATGTTGCAAAGGACTGTGAAAAAATTCAAAGCAACCCTGTGAATGACACCTGTGGCCTGCATCTAATCACATCGCTAGTGGTGACCAGGCAGCCGCTTAGTTAAGCCCGTCCCGTGCAAGGGTGAGTCTGAGACCAGTGGTTTGACAAGGTGAAGTACATTGATGTTGTTTTTTTTTCCTTTTCCGCCACCTGCTGTGTTAAAGTGTGAATAAAACACTGAAGTTTGGACTTTAAGCCTGTATGTTGCTTCATTACTGCGTCCCTGCCGCTGCCTTCCACAGCAAATCCCTGCAATATATATATATATATCTACTATATAATTGCCCTATCGTGTCTTTCTGTAATGGAAATCCCGCGTCGCTGATTGGTCGCGGCCAGCCAGGCGCAACCAATCAGCGACGCCGGATGTCTGTTACACAGATACAGACAGAATGAACCGAACTTACGTAAACGCGCTGCGGCCACGGGTAGATAGCAGGCTCAGCTCCCCGCACCTAAGCCGCCTTCCCCCGCTGCACCCCGTACCTAAGCCGAATCTCGCCGTCGACAATTTCTTCACCTCTTCACTCTTCACTGTGATTCACCAGAGGCTGCAGGACCTGCGGTGATGTCACAGTCATGTGACTAGTCACATGACTGTTACATCCCCACAGCACCGGTATTTACTATGGGGGGCAGAGAAGGGGTAGAAACACCGGCACTGCCGCATACCGACACTGCTGTAGATCGACACTGCTGCACACCGACACTGCTGTACACCGACACTGCAGTACACCGACACTGCTGTAGGTATCTACTATATAATCGTCTAATTCTGTCTGTTTGTCTGTAACAGAAATCCTGCATCGCTGATTGGTCGCACCAGCTGCCCGCGACCAATCAGCTACAGGCACAGTCCGGCCGCGAATTGGCGCGGGATTTGAACTTTGCTTCGCTGATCGGCTGGCCAGGCGTGACTAATGAGCGATATTGGCGCAGGATTTAAACCCAGCTTCATATTCCATTATTCTTAAATCTTCATACATAAACTACATACATATTCTAGAATACCCGATGCGTTAGAATCGGGCCACCATCTAGTATATGTATATGTATGTATATATATCAGCCTGACTCACATAGTCTAATGGTAATATTCCAGCTCTGCTTGCTGTCATCTGCATTTGCTAAACTGGACTTCCATTCTCATTGTAACACTGCATGTTAATCTACCTCTGCTGGCTGTAATGAACTCCATTGCAATATCAGCCTGACTCACATAGTCTAATATATATATAATATAATATTCCAGCTCTGCATTTATTATAAACTGTGCTATGCTATCTGCATGTGTGTTGCCCTGCTCACGTAGGTAGCCACAGACTTCCCTAATGCACAGTTGGGTTTCCACAGCAGGTATCTATGTGGCACCCCATGGGTTAATGTGCCACAATAACATCACATTGGTTCCCTCCCCACTACACACTGACTTACACTAGCACCTCTGGGCCAGGAGGGGGAGCACAACCTGCTCTCTTAAATACTCCTGCTCATGAGGAAGAGCTCAGTTCAGCACGGTGCAGTGCTGTGAAGAGCACAGTTAGAGCAGAGTTAGCTCAGTGCAGGCCTAGTGAGAGTCTGAGGAACAGGAGAACTACAGACTGAGGAACACGTCTGGGAGCTTGAGAGCAACCACCATTACTCGCCCCAGAGAAGCGCACAGAATGGACACCGGATCCGGTACTGTGACTGACACACAGCACGGTGAATCCAGGAGCAGTGAGGTTTCTAGATGCCCACAGTACCAGTAACACGGCGGGGTCAGTACAGCACAGAGGACTCAACTTGCCTAGCCAAGTGGTACCAGCAGAACACAGAGAAAGAGTGAGTAGTCCCAGCAGCTCAGCTAGAAGCAGCAGCCCAGGACCCACACACAGCGCAGTACGAGGAAGCTGATGACCCGGACAGGGTGGGAGGAGAGCCTAGCCCCATTACAGACTCCGTGGACTATAATCTGCAACAACATCCACAGTAAAGCTTTGGAAAACAGCAAAACTGTGAGTCTGTGTATTGATTGCAACCTTTGCCTTACATCCAGCAGCAGAGAGATCCCACCTGCAGAGCTACAAGCCTGCCAGCTCTGTACACAGGTTGGAAGAAGCTGCAGCATCAGGAGAGAAGGAGAATTGCATCTTTTACTACAAAACGTGAGTGTGTGTCCTTTAACCCCGTCTCCACTATCCATATCCATTATAGACTATACCATCACTGCCCCGGGGAATACAGTTCTACCCACTGGAACTATTCCATCTGCGCTGCCATTACACCATCCCCGGAGGTTCTGCAGCAGCGGCGGCCCCATCACTGGCCGCACATAGTGGGTGGCGTCACGATAGACTATTCTCCCCTGTAAATACACCCTTTTATTTTCCAGGGCCCAGGACACGGTCCGGACCAGGACCACCTGTGACTTTTCCCGTAGCAGACACCGTCCGGTACCAAGTACCCTCGTCCCAGTGGGCTCGACATCTACTACATGCAACACCTTCCACCCCGGCACAGTAGGGGGAGCTATACTCACTGACTTTAGGTGAGGTCCCCTATAAATACTGCTGCTGCGGTAAGAGTTAGTCAGAGTGTGCAGATGCTAGGAGAACTGCAAAGACGTCCTGGTGATAGGTGCCGCGGTTAGGCCCGAACCAGAGACCCGGAGTGGCCCTTCTGGTGTCCAGCAAGCCTAGGAGTGGGGACAGAAGGCAAGGAGCAGAGCCAAGGGAGCGAGGAACTAGTGGAAGTTCACTCAAAGACGTACCGGACTTCGGGGATCCGCACTTGTAGTATTACTCCAAGACTGCAGAAAACCCTGTCGCACCGTGGAGACTTCAGTCACCCGTTCCCCTGTGAGTCCAGAGAGAGGGAGCCAGACACTGCAGTGTAATACAACAGTGATCTGAGAGAGTAACCCTTGGACCGCGCAGGAGGGAGAGAGAAGACCCGAGAGGGGAGGAGGCCAGTCTGGCTGCAAGCAGACAGGGCTTAGCAGGACCAGTAGAGAAACAGAGGAGGCCTTATACCCACTTGCTGTGGAAGCTCACTGTGCACCTGGTCACCCGACAGTGCCCTGGACGTCTTTACCTGCTCATACCACCAGTAAAAAGGTAAAAGAGACTTTCTACAGTGTGTGTGCATCATTCCTCTCCGCTCTCAGTGCCCTTATAGACTGCTCCATCACTCCCTACCCTGACCTACAGTTCCACTCCAAGCTGCCCCTTTACACTACGCTGCCCCGGAGGCCCAGCTCCACCTGTAGGGAGCTTTGCCATCCCTACCTCCGGAGGACTGTGGCGGCGGGGGTGACCCATCACCAGGTACTACAGGTGGCGTCACATGACAAACTCTTATTCCCTGTACATACACCTCTTATTGAAATGTCACCCAGGCCACGGGCTCAGGTGCTGCCATCCGTGACATCCTTGTGGGAAAACGCCCACCGAGCCTGATACCCGAGTACCCCAGGGCCTGGGGCTCGACATATCTATTATATTCTTTACTCACCGATATATGACTACTTCCCACATTGTAAATGTTATCTTGGTGGATGTGTGACAGTATGGAGCCAGCTTTGCTTAATGTCTGATCTGTGGCCTTTCATCATCAATTTCCCCCCTGCTGTTTTGTGTAGCTGCTAATTACCTAAAGCCATGTGACTTCCCACAATCCCCCTCACCTGATTCTGTAGTGTATCCTATAAATTTAGTTCAGTTCTAAGGGGCACACATGTGGGGGGTCGGACACGTGTGGCATCTCATGCAAAGTAGCATTGAATACTAAGTGGATGCAGTTACTTTACTTCATGACAGTAAGTCAGGGCAAGAGTCAGGTAGGCCACTCTCTTTAAAAAAAAAATATTTTTTTTCCCTTTTCTTTTCCTATCACCATGTCATTTACTTCCATATCTATTGTTCTATGTGCCTTTGACATTTATCTTCACCGCCCCATCCCCCCTCATCCATATAAGCCCCTCTCTCCTTTCCTCTACTTTATTGAGCTCCCATACTCTGTTCACCATACTGAATAATCTCAGACCACCATGCTCCAGGGTGTGGCATCAGAAACAAAGTCACCATTACAAAATCTATTTGCCGCTCCTCTTTTTACTGCTGTTCCTGTCAAGTGACATCTCTCCAAATCCTGGTCCACCTTCCACCAACTTCAACCCCTCCCCCACCACACATAGAAACCCTACTAACCTTATAAACATTACTTGCACACCTTCATCTCCCACTTTTAATCGAGCTCTCTGGAATCCAGGGTCTGTATGTGACTCACCGTTGCCGGGTTCTGAGGTCTCAGGCGATGCTTCACTTGTCACGGTCCCGCGCCTGAGGCTGTGGGGCCCGGTGGTCAGATGGAAGGGTTGGGGGAAATTGGGATAATAAAGTCTATTTGTCTTGTGACGCCACCTGTGGGTGTCCGGTGATGGCACCGGCGCTGCTTGGGCCTCCGGGGGATGTGCGGCAGCTAGATAAGATGCTCCCCACAGGATGAGCAGTAGTCCCCGGGGCCAGGAGCTGGATGGAATACGGCAGCTCGAGTAGTTCAGTACCTGCATGGGTTAATAACAGTTCTGAAAGAAAGGCACTGACACGATGCTCCTCTGTAACGGGTCTTTACTGTAATTCTGGTGCGGTACACGGTATACAGTTCTTTAGGTAACGGATCGGGTGGTCCCAGTGGTGAACAGTCTCTGTCCAAAGCTCCACAGTGTTCCTATTTTCCTAACTGTCCTATTGTTGCCGTCGCTGCCTTGTAGTACCAGGTTGGGGTACTGGGAGGACCTCTATTGGGTTACCTTAGCCGGGTTTCCAACCTGGGCTGTAAAGGGTCCTGAGTCCCAATGGTGGGTACCCCACTGGCAAGACTGCGGGATTGTGGCTTTAGTGAGGCGCTCCTATAAAGCTACTCCGTCACTCTGGTTTTGCAGTACAGCGATAGACGACTGTCTGCCTCGGAACCGGTGTCCGGTAGGACTGGGCATGGGTGATTTTGGACCCGTTGCTTTTCTTGCTTCGCCCACTTTCCTGTGTGGGTCACTGCTTGTTGGTGCCCTCCCTGGTAGGTTGCTTCCTTTTGTAGGGCTGCACAGCACTGTGCAAACCCCTGTACCTCTCCTCTCTTCCTCAACTCAGCAACAACAACCCCTTCTCTTCTTTCCCCACACACTATACATCCTGCACTCCTCCCACCAGGACCTGATTGGTCCTCTGCCTCTAGATGTTGTATGTGGTATATGGAGCTATGGATTTAACTGTTTCACCCTTGAGACGAACGATATTGCATCTGCAGTTAGGGATGCAATACCTTCCTGTGACGCACTCGTTGCGGGGCGCCACACTCCCCCTTGGGAAATTACACTTGTCCCCAAGTGTCACGAAACCCAACAGTACAGAGAAATTGTTTTTATAATTTTCAATATAAAAGAAAATAAACACTTTTATTAACAACAATTACGCTTGCTTATTTTTCTTCCCGTCCGGGAGGCACATTATCTTAAAACGTTTCAAAACTTTTATTACGGCGTGGCCTGGCAATGGAGGGGAGCAGAGGCTGAAATCAGAGCTCCTGTCCCCTATCTGCCGACGGGCTTTTACAGCCGGTGCCAGAACTTGCAAAATTACTCTATATGCTGGCTAAACGTAGGAGCACCCGACCCCAACCCTCCAGGGAACCGCCGGTGCCTGCCGCTGCAAAAATCTCCCACTACCTACGGAGTAACTCCCAGGACTGTGTAATGGCCGCAGGAAAGATGGCGGCGGCAGCTTCCCGGGGCACAGCAGACAAGAGACCATGTGAGGCTGCAGAGCACAGCAGAGATGCGGCGCCAGTCCCCACACAGACCAGAGCAGTTCAGAAACCCGAAGGAGACTGTCAGCTGAATCCGGTAATATGCGCCCCTCATCCTCTTCCCCACCGCTAGCTGCCCTAATGCTAGATAGTGCCTCAGCCACCACGAGGGCCCTTGAGGAGGACAGGCAGCCCAAACAGGTACATACTGGGGCTGCAATGCTTAATATCCTGCCGACCCCCATGAGTAGTGGAGATTGGCCCCTGATATGTGATAGAGGGGGCTCTACTGACTCAAATCATGGACACCCCCTGGCTGAAGGGGAAAGTGGAATCGAGGAGTGGGGCCACAGCAAACAAGGAACACCAGATGCCTATACAGAAATAGAGGGAGGAAGATGGCTGACCCCCTCACAATCAAAACAGGGAGAGAAACCAGAGGTAGGGGAGAGGAGAAAGCATGCGGAGATGGAGTCCCCAGTGTGGGGGCTGGAGAGGGCAGTTCAACCCTCAATCAGTGAGCGGGCACAGACTGTTCCATCTACCAAATACCTCTTACCCCCCGGTCACCCGATAATGCCCACAGTACCAGGGAGCCAAGGGATATGGGACGACCTCAGGTTGAGGATACAGACCATCCCCACCAGAGAAGAAATGGAGGGCTTTATTGCACGGATGGAGGCCTCCTTTAAAGCTGAGTCCTCTGAACTTAAAGGGGAAGTCTCTAATCTTAGTCTAAGAGTGGCTTCTAATGAATCGTCCTCGCAAAACATAGATAAGAGACTTAAAATTCTGGAGGACACTGTATACACACAAGCCTCCCATATAGAAAGAATGTTAGACTCCATGGAAGATCTGGAGAACCGAGAAAGGAGGAACAACATTAGAATTAGAGGGCTCCCTGAGAGTGTCGGACCCAGGGATCTGGATAACACCCTCAAAATTATCTTCAACTCCATCAGAGAAGTACCGTCAGACTCAATTTTAGAGTTCGACAGAGCACATAGGTCCCTAGGGCCCCCGCCCTTGGCAGGAGATAGGCCCAGAGATGTGGTTTGCAGGATCCATAAATATAGCATAAAAGAGGCCATTTTTACCAAAGCTCGGGCTAAGGGACAGGTTCGGTTTCAGGACTATTCTCTTCAACTATTGGCGGACTTATCGAGACGTACATTGCAAAAACGAAGAGCGTTTCGCCCTCTACTAGATGCCCTAAGAGAGCGAGACATTTCCTACACTTGGGGCTTTCCGTTCCGCCTTCAGGTGCGGAGAGAAGGAGTGACCCATTATGTCACACACCCAAAAGGAGTCCCGGAATTCGCAGCAGCACTGGGACTTCCCTCGGTCTACATTGCAATGGAAGAATGGCCGGGATACACAGACCTTCTATACCGGTCACCAACTGCCCCAGAGCCTTGGAGAGGAAGACGGAGGAGGGGTAGAGGGGCGTCACGGAGGAGGAGGAACAGGGGGCGGAGGGAGGAATCGATGGGCGAAGGTTGAAGACCCCTCTCTTTCCTCAGTTGTTCATATTGATCCTTTGCATAATTCCTGTTTTTTTTCACAGGCAGTTTCCCAGATGAGGCCGTCCATATTGTTCGACCATTCAAACAAAGACAAACATACAAGAGGGTTATATCTACTAGTAATTAATTAGCTCACCATAAAGCAATATTTTGTAAGTTTTCAATCTGTGCACTGACTCAGATGTTTTAGTTGCGTTGGATTTTAGACCTGGAAGGTTTTCTGGGTTACATGTTAATTTTGTATACTATTACTGACAAGGTTTCCTTGCAACACTTGTTGAGAGGGTTTAGCCCGAGGCAGGGGGACAACCCCAAAATAGACAGGTTACGCCCCACCGGGATAAAGTCACCTGATTCCAGGGAAGACAGGTCGTGTAGACCACCCTAAACAGCTATCCCAGATCATTCTGGGTAATTTCTTCTCTTACTGTCTTGCTTCCCCCCCCTTTTTTCCTTTAATCTCTGCTTATCTTTTCTTCCTCCCTTAACCCCGAGTATCTTAGTTCTGTTTCTCTCCCTTTTTCTACCTTTCTCCCCTTCCCTGTTTCCTTACATCTCCCCCTCTGACTCCTTGACGGCCATGTCATAAGTAAAAATCTGCTCATTTAATGTACGGGGATTCAACACCCCTCAAAAGAGGTCTCAGATACTGTACTATGCCCATAAGCAGAAGTGCCAGATTCTGATGCTTCAGGAGACCCATTTTAAATCTGGACATGTCCCGAGCCTTCGCAATAGATACTTCTCAGTCTGGCACCACAGTACCAACCCAGATGAGAGAACGAAAGGGGCATCCATTGCGGTGCATAAGTCACTGCCTCACGAGATTCTGGATGCTTGCGTAGACCCTCAGGGTCGTTATGTGTTCCTTAAGATGAGGATTGCTGGATCCCTACTAACTATTGCTAATTGGTATTTACCCAATAGATTTCAGACAAAAATGTGTAGATCGTATCTAATGCGCCTGACGGAGTTCGCAGAGGGATCAGTCATCATCGGAGGAGACCTCAACTTCACCCTAGACCCGGCAGCTGACTCATCCTCGGGTAAGAGACCTATTCCATACAAAAAACTTACATCTCTGAAAAGGTTCCTTCACACTCTGAGACTCATCGACATTTGGAGGATTTTGAATCCCCAGGGGAGAGACTTTACATATTTTTCTCCAACACACAATTCTTACAGTAGAATTGACTTATTTTTCATGAGCCATAACCTATTATCTTGGAGCCCCGAGGCAACTATAGGGGATATCTTAATCTCTGATCATGCCCCCATTTTCTTGTCCCTTACACTTCCTGATACAAGTAGAAGACCTTGGACGTGGAGGCTAAATGACCATTTATTGAAGGACGAGCTGTGTATGTCGGAGGTGAGAGAGACTATAAAATCATTCGGTCGAGATCATGCTTTAGACCCAACACCTCCTCCCACCAAATGGGAAACTTTAAAGTGTGTCTTGAGGGGGTCTTTATAAAGCATGGTGCTCGTCTGAAGAAAAATAATGCAGAAAAAGTAGAAGGCCCTCCTTACTCAGATACATACATTAGAAACCTCGCACAAGCAGAACCTATCGAGACAGACATTAGTTGACCTGATGTTAAGGAAGAGAGAACTAAAAGTCTTACTGGACCAAAAGTACCGTAGGCATACGGAGAAATCTAGGAGCTATTTCTATTCTAACTCTGACAAATGTGGGAGACCCCTGGCCCGATTGCTCCATCCTCTTCTAAACCCGCCTTTTGTTCCATGTATCCAAACCAATAAAGGTGGGTGAACTTTTTTCCCAACCGAAATTTTGGAGGAATTTAGAAAATATTATTGTGACCTCTACAATATTCGGGGACACTTCTCCGACCTCTCGCCCTCGGAGTTGTCGGATAAGATCAGGGTATATATTAACCAGACGGCAATTCCATCATTGGCTAAGGAGACCACTGCGATGTTAGAAGACGATATTACTGAAGAAGAACTGATGCAGGTTATCCAGTCCACCCCATCGGGGAAATGCCCGGGCCCAGACGGGTTTTTGCCTAATTTTTACAAACAACCTAAGTCCCAGCTGGCCCCAGTGATGTTGACGGCCTTTAACGCAGTATTACGGGGATCAGATTTTGTGCCTCAATCCTTGGAAGCCCATATCAGCGTCATTCCCAAACCGGGGAAAGATCCATCTTTGGTATCGAATTACAGGCCGATTTCGTTATTAAACGTGGATATCAAACTTTTTTCTAAACTATTAGCGGATCGCTTAGCTCCGTTCCTCCCTTCTGTGATCAACTCAGACCAGGTGGGCTTTGTCAGGGGCCGGGAAGCAAGGGATAATACCATCAGAACCCTGCTCCTCATAGGTAAGGCCAAGAGCAGCTCGCTTCCACTAGGTCTATTATCAGTGGACGCTGAAAAGGCCTTTGACAGAGTCCACTGGAGGTTTATGAGGGAGGCGCTGATTCAGCTTGGTTTGGGACCTCGGTTCTTACACGGAATCTTGTCCTTATACTCCTCCCCTTCTGCCAAGGTAAGGATAGGTGGAGCCTTATCTTCTTCGTTCCAAATAACAAATGGTACCAGGCAGGGATGCCCTTTGTCACCCCTACTGTACATTATAGTAATGGAACATCTAGCCACAGCACTCAGAGCCAATGTTGACGTCAATGGGATTAAGCTGGGACAGAGCCACCACAAAACGGCCCTATTCGCTGACTATCTCCTAATCTAATACTTGTATTGCACAAGAAAGAAGCTATAAGCTGCTCACCAGATGGTACCTATGTCCGGCTACTCTTCGGAGCATGTTCCCTGATACCCCTGACACTTGTTGGCGCTGCGGAGAAGAGACAGGCACGATGCTACATATATGGTGGAGTTGTAGGGAAATCCAGCAGTTCTGGTCGGAGGTATTTAATACATACACCCGGGTAACGGGTAAACAGGCTGAATGTTGTCCTGAAACAGCACTGCTGTCCATCTTTCCTGTTCCTATTGGGCTTCATAAGAGGGATATCCTCCGCTTTTGTGTCTCGGCTGCACGCGCTGTGATTCCGAGGTTCTGGAAAACACCCCGGGTTCCGTCTTTGCTTGATTGGCTCAGAGAAATGATGGCCATCTTTCGAATGGAGGAACTAGCAGCCGAGGCATCGGGATCTCGTGATAAATTTTCAGTGATCTGGCTTGAATGGATTCTTTTCCAGGATTCTGCTGACTTTCAGAGTATCTTTGCTGACGTAGACAAGGTAGACTGTCCTCTGGCCGTCGGGGAGTTAGAGTGACCCACTACCTCTCCTTTTCCTCAGCAATATCCTTCCCAGTATCCGGTTCCATTCATCCTAGTATAGTCCCATTCTTCCTTCCTTTCGCTCCTTCCCCTCCCTGCTTTTTCTTTTCCCCTTTTCTTCTATTACATTATTTTTTTAGATTTAGTATTCTCTCTCAGCTCACCTTTCCTGAGCTTTAGATTACACCTAAATGGTGGTGTTGGTATATAATTGTGAGTCACTCTTTTGATAATGGGGTCTCCACTTGGGTGTCCCAGAGTTTAGGCGAGTATACTTGAGACTCGTTAATGTAGGATTTTACGGATGCAGCAATAGGGCAATAGGAGATAATTTAATGTATAGCATATTGTACTCAGGGAACATGATGGAATTGGAGAAATAGACATGAAACGTTGGTGAGGCCCCCCTCCGCCTCCTGGATAGACGATTCCAACTCCCAAAAAAAAATTTAGATGAAGATATATCAGGGGAGGGAATAATTTGATAGGGAGAGTTTATTATAATCTGTTCCTTTATTCAATGTTCTTATTGTGTCTCTTTATTGTATTTTTTTTGTGTGTATATATATATGTACACCTTTGTAATATTTCTTAAAAATTAATAAAAAGAGATTAACCAGAAAACTTTTACTACAACGGAACCGGTTAACTGTTGCGGACCCGGCGGGCAGTGTCACTGTCTTTTAGCAATGTCCAGGTTTACCGCCGGGCCGCTCTATTGGCACACAATTTAACTGGAGAGCGTCCTTAAAAGAAAGGTTATTTTTAAGGTTTTCAAAACCAAGTTATGCAACCGTAAAGTTACTCTTTAAGGATGTAGTTCACACTTATGGACCCGGAGAGCATACCATCCCCGGTATCCAGCATGACGCTCGTATGAGATGGCTTCTCCCCGGTACAGGTCTCGATCGGGGTGTCCTTTAGGGAGATGGGACTCCACGTCCCGGCGGGATACGAAGATCTCCTCATATACCCCCTCCTCCTGGGCAAAACCCCACCCGTGGTCCAAGTTACAGGCGATGACAGCACCTTTTTTACGGAGTTCCTCCGGTAGTGGTGGCTAGCGACGACCTTCAGCACGAGCCCGTAAATTTGCCTGTTCCTGGGCCCACCACTCAGCTCTGCGGCGCTGTCGCTCGGCATTGTCGGACCGGTGGACAGTGTGGACGTAGTTCCACCGATTCACGGCGCTGTTCCGGGTTTGGGTCTGGCGATAGCTCTGCATCGGTATACGGACGTTGTGGTCAGGGGCGGACGCCGCGGCGGTGCCAGACCATTCAACCCGAGCTGCTTGCGGCTGCTCGGCGGGAACGTCCGCCTCGCCCTCCTCCTCGGACCTGGTGCGTGCTGAGTCCTCAGGTTCGCTGGGACTCTCGTCGTCTTCTTCCTCGGCTTCGACGACAACATCCGGCTCCTTGGTAGGTCGGGACTCTCGGTCGGGGTCATCCGGTTGATCATGTACTGCAACCGCGAGGTCCTCCTCTCCTTCCTCTTTCTCGTCCTGCGGGGCTTCTGGGCTGCCCGCCTCTTCTTCTTCCGTCCCCTCTGTACCCCTTGGTGATGGTGCATCTCCTTCGGTAACCGGGTAAGCTGCTATTTGTTCTGGCCTAGTCTCCGGTCCCGGGGTGGGGCAGGTGGTCAGTCTTTGGTGCACCGCTCGGTGCAGCTGGCTGGCTAGGCTTGCACTCTAGCTCCTAATAGTCCACTTCGTGGCCTCCATCAACGGCACCCGCAGGTCTTGGAGCGCGGTCTCCCAAAACTCGGGGTCCCCGTCAATAGTGAGGACGGGACCCGGTCCGGGGTTGCCGATGGCGGCTCGAGCTTCCTCCTTCACTTCTCTCATTAGCTCGTGGAGCCTTAGGGTAGCCATTTTGCTTCTTGTAGGAACCACACCCGTTGAAACTGGTACTCGTTCCCGAAGTGAAGCTTGTTGCAAGGACCCCGCCACACCTTCTTTCTTTTTGTTTTGTAGTCCATAGGTGGGCTGAAGTCTTTGGCCCGCCCCCTTGGTTGTTTCCAGCAATCGGGGCGGACAAAGATTTTGGCGCCTCTGCCATGGCCCTCCCACGACGAGGGGCTTAGGCACGCCCCTGGGCCAGCACATATTCTTTCACATGTTGGGATCCGCCATTTTGGCCCAGTAGAAAGGGCGGAAAAAGTTCTTTTTGGCCGATAAAAGTTCTGTAAGGCACACAATACCCGTTGAGCACAGGCCTGTTCGTATCCTGTTCGTGAAGCCAAATTTGACTCACCGTTGCTGGGGTCTCAGGCGATGCTTCACTTGTCACGATTCCGCGCCTGAGGCTGTGGGGCCCGGTGGTCAGATGGAAGGGTTGGGGGAAATTGGGATAATAAAGTCTATTTGTCTCGTGACGCAACCTGTGGGTGTCCGGTGACGGTACTGGCGCTGCTTGGGCCTCCGGGGGATGTGCGGCAGCTAGATGGGATGCTCCCCACAGGATGAGCAGTAGTCCCCGGGGCCAGGAGCTGCACTGTATGGAATACGGCAGCTCAGGTAGTTCAGTACCTGCATGGGTTAATAACAGTTCTGGAAGAAAGGCACTGACATGATTCTCCTCTGTAACGGGTCTTTACTGTAATTCTGGTGCGGTACACGGTATACAGTTCTTTAGGTAACGGACCGGGTGGTCCCAGTGGTGAACAGTCTCTGTCCAAAGCTCCACAGTGTTCCTTTTCCTAACTGTCCTATTATTGTTGCCGTCGTTGCCTTGTAGTACCAGGTTGGGGTATTGGGAGGACCTCTATTGGGTTACCTTAGCCGGGTTTCCAACCTGGGCTGTAAAGGGTCCTGAGTCCCAATGGTGGGTACCCCACTGGCAAGACTGCGGGATTGTGGCTTTAGTGAGGCGCTCCTATAAAGCTACTCCATCACTACGGTTTTGCAGTACAGCGATAGA
This sequence comes from Allobates femoralis, assembly GCA_033576535.1. Lineage (NCBI taxonomy): Eukaryota > Metazoa > Chordata > Amphibia > Anura > Aromobatidae > Allobates > Allobates femoralis. The sequence goes on along the minus strand of JARQOC010000004.1, from coordinate 117,140,772 downwards.
AGACTGTCCACTTCAGAACCGGTGTCCGGTAGGACTGGGCATGGGTGATTTTGGACCCGTTGCTTTTCTTGCTTCGCCCACTGTCCGGTCTGGGTCACCGCTTGTTGGTGCCCTCCCTGGTAGGTTGCTTCCTTTTGTAGGGCTGCACGGCACTGTGCAAACCCCTTTACCTCTCCTCTCTTCCTCAACTCAGCAACAACAACCCCTTCTCTTCTTTCCGCACACACTATACATCCTGCACTCCTCCCACCAGGACCTGATTGGTCCTCTGCCTCTAGATGTTGTATGTGGTATATGGAGCTATGGATTTAACTGTTTCACCCTTGAGACGGACGATATTGCATCTGCCGTTAGGGATGCAATACCTTCCTGTGACGCACTCGTTGCGGGGCGCCACATATGCAACAAACTTCTCCTCATTCATAACTACTTTCTCACTAACTTCCTTAATCTCCTGGCCCTCACTGAAACCTGGATCCAGCACCTAGACACAGTATCCCAGGCCTCTATTTCTCATGGTGGCTTACATTTCTCTCATTCCCCGAGACCTGGGAACAGAGATGGTGGTGGAGTTGTCTTACTCCTGTCTCCACAATGTATGTGGCGCCCCTGCAAGCAGGAGGCCACAAGAGGAAAGTGCAGCCAGGTAAGCAGGTTGAAAACACACCCACAGCACAAGCACCGACCCTACGCCTAGGACTCTAGGATGGGCAAGTGGTGGCAGGGTGTAGCACAGTGGGTGGGACATAGGCAGGACACTGACAAGGTGGGAGGAGAGACTCAAACAAAACCCAGGAGCACAACACACAGGGTTAGAATAGGAGCTGCAGAGATGCAGCAGACCAGAGCAGAAAGAACAGTGAGTCAGAGGAGACAGAGACCAGAACAGAGAACAGCAGAAACAGAGAGACACTTCCCAGAAAGTTTTGGGCACCCTGGAGGCGCAGAATCATGTGAGGCACAGACCCCTGGAGAGAAATCCCGCTCCAAAGCCTGGGATCGAAAGGAAGGGGAAAGACTGGAAAGAGACCCCACAGCTAAGGACGGCGGGAGGACAAGAGCCCGGCAGCCTGAGACCCATGCTGCGCGGAGGAACCCTTAGCACAGTGACTGAAGGAAGGAGCCTGGTGTGCCCAAAGACAGCAACCTGGGACACTGGAGGGCTAGACGGACACCAGAGAACTGGCTCTGATGAGGTGACCGGGGATTCTATACCCTAATCACGAGACACCCCGGTGGCGGGCAGTGACTTTACGTGCTGCAGCCTAACTTACCACTATGGCAGAGGAACACAGTTGTCACAATAGGACTGGTGACCCTGACTTTAAGGGAAAATTCTTCACCCGTGAGTCCGAGACAGCCAAACCAAACCCGTGAGTGAGGTACTACGTGAAAGTTGAGAGAAGGGCTTGAAAGGACTTTGAGGGATCAACACAAAAAGATACCTGAGCTGCACAGTGTGGGTAACCCGGAGCAGTGCTGAAGTGTAAAGTGTTAACTGGAAAGAACTGTAAACTGTACTGAAAGAACTGTGACCCGTTGTAACTGCTACTTGAGACTGAGTAAAATACCCTGCGAGCTCATCTGTGTGTGGAAAATGGATTACTTTCACTCCTGCAAGAAACTGCTTTTGTTTTCAGTACCTCATCCAGCACTGAGACAACCTGGATACTGGCTGGAGAAGCTGCAGCAGCAAAGTAAGTGACTTGTACCCAGCACAGCACTACATCCATCCATCCCAACTACTCCTGCCCTGGGGGCCCTCAGCCCTACCCAAGGAAGGCTTACTATCCACGCTGCCCCAAGTCACCACCCCCAGGAGGAATACGGCAGCAATGGTTCTACTAACCACATACCCCGGTTGGCGCCACAACAAATCCCATGTGAATACCCCTTTTTGGACTGATCCCAGGCCACGGGACCGGGTCACGACTACCATGATAACCCCAAGAGACAGCACCGGCCCGGTTCCCGAGTACCCCATAGCCTGGGGGTGCATCATGTACTTTACAGATATATAGGACAGGTCTGGCTCAAACCGCAAGCGTAGGTGCCCAGGGAAGAAGGAATAACTATATATAAAGCTTAACCTGGCACTCTACATGTACTTTACAGGTCATCCCCCCAGCTCCATCACTCTCATTCCCCTCTTTTGAAGTCCACACAATTAGGCTCTTCCGTCCCCTCGCCCATGGAGGGGGGCGAGGGAGCTCACAATACATTAGCACGCCCATCTGGCTGTGAATAATTGATCTGAATGCGGCGCTGAGAAGCCACAGGGAACGCCCTGTGTGACTTCTCAAGCACTGAGAAGCTGCAGAAAGGAAGGTAATAAAAGCACTTTTACATACTTTACAAATACACTTTTTTTACACAAGTAAGAATGCCTAGAATGCATTCCTGTAGGTGCAAGGACAGATATCAATGGTCTGGGGGCTAATTTTTAGGGGTCAGGTCCCCTTTAAATGACTCTCTCAGAAGCACCCTGGATCAAGTAGCGCCTCTCAACCTCAGAACCTCCAAACACAGAGTAAAACAGCCCTGGCTCACATCATAAACTCGATTCCTCCAGCGTTGCTCTAGGAGTGCTGAACATCTATGGAGGAAAACCTGCACTCCAGAAAACTTCAATTACTATAAATTTATGCTCAGAACTTACTCTGCCCTTCACTTTGCCAAACAAATCTACTTCACCACTCTGATCTCCTCACTATCCAACAACCCAAAAAAACTCTTTGACACCTTTCACTCTCTCCTCAGTCCTAAAGTGCAGGCCCCTATCACTGACCTCTGTGCTAATGATCTGGCTTCTTACTTCAGAGAAAATAGAAAACATCCATCAGGAAATCAACTCCCAACCTCAAATCGTTGTTACCCCTACCTCTCCCCACATTTCCTCTGGCTCTGGCTCACTCTCCACATTCGACCCAGTCACAGAAAAAGTCTCCAGGCCCCTCTCTTCCTCTCGTCCCACTACAAGCACTGCTGATCCTATCCCTTCACACCTACTCCAGTCTCTCCAGTGGTCACCACTCACCTAACCAAAATCTTCAATCTCTTCTCCCTCTCTTCTGGCATCTTCCCCTCCTCCTTCAAACACTCTATCATTATTCCATTATTAAAGAAAATGTCTCTCGACCCATCCTGCACAAACAACTACAGGCCAATCTCCAATCTCCCCTTCATCTCTAAACTCCTGGAGTGCCTGGTCTACTCCTGTCTCACTCATTACCTCGCCACTCACTCTCTTCTAGACCCATTACAGTCTGGTTTCCGCCCCTTACATTCTACAGAAACTGCTCTCACCAAAGTGACCAACGACCTTCTGACAGCAAAACGTAATGGTGACCACGCTCTGCTTATTCTTCTTGATCTCTCTGCAGCCTTTGACACTGTTGACCACCATCTCATACTCTCCATCCTGCACTCCCAACGGCATCAAGGACACAGCTCTCTCCTGGCTCTCTCCTGGCTCTATTCTTATCTTTCTGACCGTTCTTTCAGTGTATCATTTGCTGGTTCCACTTCCTCCCCTCTTACTCTCATTATTGGGGTCCCTCAGGGTTCAGTCCTTGGACCTCTTCTCTTCTCTTTCTACATGGCCCCGATTGGACAGACCATCAGCAGATTTGGCTTTCAGTACAACCTTTATGCTGATGACACACAACTATACACTTCATCCCCTGGCCTTACTCTCGAGCTAATAAAGAACACCAATGACTGTCTAACCACAGTTTCCAATATCATGTCCGCTCTCTATCTGAAGCTCAACCTTTCCAAAACTGAACTTCTGCTTCCGCCCTCCACTAACCTCCCTAAATATGACATCTCTTTCTGTGTGCGGCACCACAATAAAGCCTAGCCAGCAGGTTCGCTGTCTGGGTGTTATGTTTGACTCTGATCTTTCCTTCACCCCATACATACAATCTCTCGCCCGCTCTTGCCGCTTGCACCTGAAGAACACTCTAGAATTTGCCCTTTTCTCACCTTGGAAACCACAAAAACCCTCATTGTGGCCCTCATTCACTCCCGCCTTGACTATTGTAATTCTCTTTTAGTTGGCTTCCCCCACACTAGACTCTCCCCTCTCCAGTTCATCCTTAATGCAGCAGCCAGGATCACCTATCTAGCTAACCGTTACTCAGACACTTCTGCTCTATGCCAGTCATTACACTGGCTGCCTATACAGTATAGGATCCATTTCAAACTGCTTGTTCTCACCCACAAAGCTCTTAACAGTGCAGCACCTCCCTACATCTCCTCCCTCATCTCTGTCTATCACCCCACCCATTCTCTTCGCTCTGGAAGTGGCTTTAGACTCACTTCTGCACTAATCTGAACCTTCCACTCCCGGCTCCAAGACTTCTCCCGAGCTGCACCAATTCTCTGGAATGCTCTACCTCAAGAAATTAGGTGTATCCACAACTTAGATAGTTTCAGGCAATCCCTAAATACACATCTTTTTAGGGCGGCCTATCATGATTCCTACTCAGTCATTTAGACATATCCACTTCACCAGTCTCAAGTGACCACAAATAATGGGTGGTGGCCACCTATACTGCTACTAAAGTTACCGTAACACGGGCCAACATCGTTCTCAACATTGTTGAAAAGTGACATTTTGAACGATGTTGAAACGACATCGTTAGCGAGTCGTTGCGTGTAAACGAACGATTCAACAGCGATAATTAGTCAAGTTGAAGTTGACAGGTTTATGAACATGTTCTGTCAACATCAACTCAACCAACCTGCTGCATCGTTCAATGTGACACAGCGATAACAATCTCCCAACGGCACAGCCTATGCTGGGAGATGGTAACCATGGTACCGCTGTAAGTGAGGCGCTATTCTCATTGGTCGCTGTGTGCTGGCGCCGACCAATGAGCATAGCGCCTCACTTCCCATTGAGATATAATGGAGGACTTTGAGTTTCAAATTTACCGCTGTGAGGCGCTATTCTCATTGGTCGGCGCCAGCACACAGCAACCAATGAGAATAGCGCCTCACTTCCCATTGAGATATAATGGAGGACTTTGAGTTTCAAATTTACCGCTGTAAGTGAGGCGCTATTCTCATTGGTCGGCGCCAGCACACAGCGACCAATGAGAATAGCGCTTCACTTCCCATTGAGATATTATGGAGGACTTTGAGTTTCAAATTTACCGCTGTAAGTGAGGCGCTATTCTCATTGGTCGGCGCCAGCACACAGCGACCAATGAGAATAGCGCCTCACTTCCCATTGAGATACATGGAGGACTTTGAGTTTCACATGAGGAGCGGATAGAAATTGTGTTGATGTTTGGTGAACGCAGTACCAGGGTCATTGCAGCAGATTTCAATGCAATACACCCTACGAGACCGCCCATCTCCCATGCTAAAGTTAGAAAACTGTTTGCCATATTTCGTGAAATAGACATCAGTGGCTGTCCTAGCTTCATTCAGCAAGAGCCCACAGCGTAGCACTCGCCGCATGTCACTGGAGAGCGGCATCAGTCCAACATCCCTTCCGCAGATATTATCTAGATCCCTCCAAGACTGTTGGAACACAAAACATGATGGTATGGTGTGGTATATGGGGTACAAAGATAGTGGGGCCATTCTTCATCAATGGAAACCTCAATGCCACCGGATATCTGAAATTGCTACATGATGACGTGTTGCCCTCTTTATGCACTGAAGATGGCACATTCCCTGAGTTTTTCCAACAAGGTGGTGAACCACCACATTATGGGTGTCAGGTCCGAGCATTCCTACATGAACAGTTTCCTTTAAAGTGGATTGGTCGTCCTGCGTCACTTGAATGGCAACCAAGGCCTCCCGATCTGACCCCCTTAGACTTTTATTTTTGGGGTCATCTGAAGGCAACTGTCTATGCTGTGAAGATACGAGATGTGCAGCATCAGAAACTTTGGATACTGGAAGCCTGTGCTAGCATTTCTTCTGCAGTGTTGCTATCAGTGTGTCCAGAGTGGGAGAAGAGAGTTGCATTGAGAATCCAACACAATGGGCAGCACTTTGAACACATTTTATAAGCGGTCATAAACTTGTAAATAACTCATGAAAGAATAAAGTTATGTTAAAACCAAGCACACCATTGTTTTTCTTATGAAATTCTCAATTCGTTTGATGTGTCACATGACCATCTTCCCATTGAAAAAAATAAAGTTGGCTCTAAAATGGTCGAATTCAAAATGGCCACCATGGTCACCACCCATCTGGAAAAATTTTCCCCTCCCATATACTAATGTGCCACAAACAAGAAGTTGATATCACCAACCATTCCCATTTTATTTGGGTGCATCCATATAAATGGCCCACCCTTTGTGTATATATATATAAATATGTAATTTTACACTGCCCCCTAGGGGGCCTCAGCACTGCACGGACTGACCGCTTGTGTAATATACAGAGGCTTTAGCACAAATGATCACTTTGTGCCGGTGACGTTACTTGGGCATCGCTGGAAGGAGGTGAGTAAGGACAGTATCTGGGGTCATCAGCCAAACACGTGTTGTCATGGCAACGCATCGAGGCCCAATGATCATATCAGAGGTCACCCATGCTGGAGGGAACAGCGCAACTAATGCTACAGTGCTTTAGAATGCACTATGCGATCTAAAGGGTTAACAGCTGTGAGCTGCACATGTTGGCTGATCAGATCAGCTGACACGTGCAGGGAATGGGGCTAGCTCAGCACGTGAGCTCGCATCAATGGGAGGGAGGCAGACTATGGCGTAAATATACACCCTTCATAGTGAAGGTGTTAATGCGTCTGCTCAGTGAATGGAAGTCGTCATCATAGGAGGGGCAATAACGTCCTGATCAGGGGGCGCCCACACTGGGCGCAGATCGGGGAGGTTTTATCATGGATGGGGCACTTTTAATCCTGTTTCAAGATGGAGCCAAAAGTTGAGCGAACAACTGACGCTCCAGTCATTCTCCATAGGCTACCACATAGTAAATGGATGGACTGGTGGTCGAGCATGAGCAGTGATAAACTCCTTCACAACCAAGGATGTAATAGCACATCCTTGGTCGTTTCCCGCCCCTGATGCGGGCTCATGCGGGAGCTCATATTGTCCTCCCATGTCTCAGCTGGTTTCATCAGCTGTGATGTGTAGCTAAGTGATCGGATCAGCGATCACTGACAGCACGAACCAAAGTACCGCGGCGGGGATTGCGCCGTTCCTCACTGGTATCGGAGGTCCCCGGATGCGATCAAGGGAACTCAATGCTTTACCTGGACATCCCGGGGTCCTGTAATGACCTCGGAAGCTGTCCTGATACACTTGCTGCTGGCGATGACCCAGTAACATCATCGGCAGGAAGTGACCATTTCCAGTGTCTTCTGATGAGCAGCTCATCGGAAGGCAAGAGAAGCCAACAGACAGTGGATTACTGAGGACCCCTAGTGGGCTATGTAAAATAAAGAAAAAAAAAATACGTTTTTCTAATTATGTATAAAAAAGCCCCTCAAATTTCAAATCACCTCCCTTTTGCCTCATTGAAAATAAAACTATTAAAAAAACAAAACATACACATATTTGGTATCGTCGCATTCAGAAACGCCCAATCTATCAAAATATCAAATCAATCAGATCAGTAAACTGCGTAGAAGGAAAAAGTCCAAACTCCAAAATTATGTTTTTTTTCTCGCTGCAACATTGCGATGAAATACAATAACGGGCGATCAAATCATTACATCTACCCAAAAATATTATCATTAGAAACGTCAGCTCGAGACACAAAAAATAAGCCATCACACAGCCCCAGATCCCGAAAATGAGATCGCTGCAAGGCGCGGAACATGGCGCAAATTCACAATTCTTTTTCTTTAAAAACTTCAGAATTTTTTTTGCCACTTAGATAACAATAAAACTAACATGTTTGATATCTACGAACTCGTACTGACCCGAGGCATCACACCATCATGTCAGTTTTACCATATAGTGACTATGGTGATTAAAAAAAACTAGAAAAAAACCCTGTGTAATTGCACTTTTCTTGCAATTTCATCGCACTTGGAACTTTTTTCCTGCTTTTCAGTACTCTATATGGTAAAATGAATTATTTTGTTCAAAACTGCAACTCGTCCCGCAGAAAGCAAGGCCCCCTATGTCTATATTAATAGAAAAATAAAAAAATGATGGCTCTTGGAAGAAGGGGAGGACAAAACGATAAATAGAAAATCACCCGGGGATGAAAGAGTTAAAAAAAAACCCTGTGGATACATTCACCGGACAATCCCTGTAAAGGAATCTTACACAATGATCAAATACTGTGATCTGCTTATGAAATCAATTTATATTCACATTCACCATGTTGGAGGGAGTACAGTTTCAGGCAGTTATGATGACATCATCATAGACTCTGAATGACATCACAGATGATATAGAATGTGCAGAGATCTGCTCCGGAGCCATCTTGTGCCACTTGGACCTGACAGCTGGAGAGGACAAGTCCAGGTAGGGAGCTCTCCACTATTAGGGTATGTGCACACTGGTCGGGTTAGGGCCGGATTAGGTGTGTAAACCGCCGGTCGGTTTACATAAATTTCATGTAAATTTATGTTAATCCAAACCGGCGTTTGGATTAACATTGAAACCTATGTAAACCGACACCCGCTGTGCACACAGCGGCGGTTTACACATGCTCATCCGTTGCTAACCCGCTGGGTTCCCAGCGGGTTAGCAAAGAATGTGCATGTCCTATAATCCGGCCGGTTCTGCAGCGGCTGCAAGCAGAATCATGTGCTGCTTCCAGCCGCTGCAGAACCGACGCCACTAACCCGCTGTGCACCGCCGCACACCCGACCGTCTTCCGCAGCACGGACCCGACAGGAAGCCGGTGGGCGGCTCCGGAGCTTCCTGTCGGGTCCGCCCAGCCGCCGCCGCCCCTAACCCGCCCCCCGTGTGCACATAGCCTTAGGGTGCATCACGCAGCAGATAGATTTATTATAATGGGGGAAGGGCACCGTTTTTACAGATGATATTAAATATTTATATCAGTATAAATACACAAAATAGTTATTAGTGTTACAGATCCTATAATATCATTCAGTCTTTGTATTTTGATTTAAGTCAAATGTATTACACCAGGAGCCCACACGTAGCCCCTGTATTACACCAGGAGCCCACACATAGCCCCTGTATTACACCAGGAGCCCACACATAGCCCCTGTATAACACCAGGAGCCCACACATAGACCCTGTATTGCACCAGGAGCCCACATATAGCCGCTGTATTACACCAGGAACCCACACATAGTCCCTGTATTACACCAGGACACACATATAGTCCCTGCATTACACCAGAAGCCCACCCATAGCCCCTATATTACACCAGGAGCCCACACATAGCTCCTGTATTAGACCAGGTGCCCAGTCATCGCTCCTGTATTAGACCAGAGGCACACATATAGCCCCTGTATTACACCATGAGCGTACACATATCCCCTGTATTACACCAGGAGCCAACACATAGCCCCCATATTACACCAGGAGCCCACACATAGTTCCTGTACTAGACAAGGCACCCACACATAACCCCTGTATTAGACCAGGCACCCACACATAGCCCCTGTATTACACCATGAGCTTACACATATCCCCTGTATTACACCAGGAGCCCACACGTAACCCCCATATAACACCAGGATCCCCCATATAGCCACTGTATTACACCAGGAGCCCACACATAGCCCCTGTATTACATTAGGATCCCACACATAGCCCCTGTATTACACCAACATTCTGTGACATCACCAATAGAATAAAAAGGACAAAGTTCTGAAACTGAATCATTTTGTTTTTAGGTCCTGAAAGCACAAAGGTAAGAAGTCCAGGTAAGTATCTGTCCTCTCCAGGACACATGCAGTACCACAGAACCATAAGACGGATGGCACAGCATCTACAGAGGTGTTCGTCTGATAGCCCAGCTCGACTGCCCATCTCTACATTATATATGTGTGTGTCTGTTTTATTAATGATGGAGTGAATGCTTAGTGTAAGGATATGTTTACATGTTGCATTGAACCATAGGATGATCACACCAAAGGTGGCCGTCTGAAAGCCTAGCTCGACTACCCATCTTTCCTGAAGACCCAACAGCTTTTTTGAGAGTTAGGTGGAGGATATCATCTTTGGAAATAATGTCCCAGCTTGTTGTCTCCTCCACAGTCTAGTGCCCTGTAATGGAGTTTTGTGTTGCTGAGGCGCAGGTCTGGAAGCTGTCGTCATCCTATTAGCTATTTACCTGGGATTTGATCTGATCGTCATATTTGGGGATTTGGGGTAGGATGATCACACCAAAGGTGACCATCTGATAGCATAGCTCGACTACCCATTTCTCCTGAAGACCTAACAGCTTTTTTGAGAGTTGGGTGGAGGATATCATCTTTGGAAATAGGGTCACAGTTTGTTGTCTCCTCCACAGTCTAGTGCCCTGTAATGGAGTTTTGTGTTGCTGAGGCGCAGGTCTGGAAGCTGTCGTCATCCTATTAGCTATTTACCTGGGATTTGATCTGATCATCATATTTGGGGTAGGATGATCACACCAAAGGTGACTGTCTGATAGCCTAGCTCGACTACCCATCTCTCCTGAAGACCTAACAGCTTTTTTGAGAGTTGGGTGGAGGATATCATCTTTGGAAATAGGGTCACAGTTTTGTTGTCTCCTCCACAGTCTAGTGCCCTGTAATGGAGTTTTGTGTTGCTGAGGCGCAGGTCTGGAAGGTGTCGTCATCCTATTAGCTATTTACGAGGGATTTGATCAGATCGTCATATTTGGGGATTTGGGGTAGGATGATCACACCAAAGGTGACCGTCTGATACCCTAGCTCGACCACCCATCTCCCCTGAAGACCCAACAGCTTTTTGAGAGTTGGGTGGAGGATATCATCTTTGGAAATAGGGTCCCAGCTTGTTGTCTCCTCCACAGTCTAGTGCCCTGTGATGGAGTTTTGTGTTGCTGAGGCGCAGGTCTGGAAGTGTCGTCATCCTATTAGCTGTTTACAGGGATTTGACCAGGTCATCATATTTGGGATTTGGGGTAGGATGATCACACCAAAGGTGACCGTCTGATAGCATAGCTCGACTACTCATCTCTCCAGAAGACCCAACAGCTTTTTTGAGAGTTGGGTGGAGGATATCATCTTTGGAAATAAGGTCCCAGTTTGTTGTCTCCTCCACAGTCTAGTGCCCTGTAATGGAGTTTTGTGTTGCTGAGGCGCAGGTCTGGAAGCTGTGTCATCCTATTAGCTATTTACCTGGGATTTGATCAGATCGTCATATTCTGGGGTAGGATGATCACACCAAAGGTGACTGTCTGATAGCCTAGCTCGACTACCCATCTCTCCTGAAGACCTAACAGCTTTTTTGAGAGTTGGGTGGAGGATATCATCTTTGGAAATAGGGTCACAGTTTGTTGTCTCCTCCACAGTCTAGTGCCCTGTAATGGAGTTTTGGTTGCTGAGGCGCAGGTCTGGAAGCTGTCGTCATCCTTTAGCTATTTACCTGGGATTTGATCTGATCGTCATATTTGGGGTTTGGTAATATCACACCAAAGGTGACCATCTGATAGCATAGCTCGACTACCCATCTCTCCTGAAGACCCAACAGTTTTTTTGAGAGTTGGGTGGAGGATATCATCTTTGGAAATAGGGTCCCAGCTTGTTGTCTCCTCCACAGTCTAGTGCCCTGTAATGGAGTTTTGTGTTGCTGAGGCGCAGGTCTGGAAGGTGTCGTCATCCTATTAGCTATTTACGAGGGATTTGATCAGATCGTCATATTTGGATTTGGGGTAGGATGATCACACCAAAGGTGACCGTCTGATAGCCTAGCTCGACCTACCCATCTCCCTGAAGACCCAACAGCTTTTTGAGAGTTGGGTGGAGGATATCATCTTTGGAAATAGGGTCCCAGCTTGTTGTCTCCTCCACAGTCTAGTGCCCTGTATGGAGTTTTGTGTTGCTGAGGCGCAGGTCTGGAAGGTGTCGTCATCCTATTAGCTGTTTACGAGGGATTTGATCAGTCGTCATATTTGGGGATTTGGGGTAGGATGATCACACCAAAGGTGACCGTCTGATAGCATAGCTCGACTACTCATCTCTCCAGAAGACCCAACAGCTTTTTTGAGAGTTGGGTGGAGGATATCATCTTTGGAAATAATGTCCCAGCTTGTTGTCTCCTCCACAGTCTAGTGCCCTGTAATGGAGTTTTGTGTTGCTGAGGCGCAGGTCTGGAAGCTGTTCGTCATCCTATTAGCTATTTACCTGGGATTTGATCAGATCGTCATATCTGGGGTAGGATGATCACACCAAAGGTGACCGTCTGATAGACCTAGCTCGACTACCCATCTCCCCTGAAGACCCAACAGCTTTTTTGAGAGTTGGGTGGAGGATATCATCTTTGGAAATAGGGTCCCAGCTTGTTGTCTCCTCCACAGTCTAGTGCCCTGTGATGGAGTTTTGTGTTGCTGAGGCGCAGGTCTGGAAGGTGTCGTCATCCTATTAGCTGATTTACGAGGGATTTGATCAGATCGTCATATTTGGGGATTTGGGGTAGGATGATCACACCAAAGGTGACCATCTGATAGCATAGCTCGACTACTCATCTCTCCTGAAGACCCAACAGCTTTTTTGAGAGTTGGGTGGAGGATATCATCTTGGAAATAGGTCCCAGCTTGTTGTCTCCTCCCACAGTCTAGTGCCCTGTGATGAGATTTTGTGTTGCTGAGGGGCAGGTCTGGAAGCGGGTCGTGATCCTATTAGCTATTTACGAGGGATTTGATCAGATCGTCGTATTTGGGATTTGGGGTAGGATGATCACACCAAAGGTGACCGTCTGATAGCCTAGCTCAACTACCCATCTCCCCTGAAGACCCAACAGCTTTTTTGAGAGTTGGGTGGAGGATTATATCTTTGGAAATAGGGTCCCAGCTTGTTGTCTCCTCCACAGTCTAGTGCCCTGTGATGGAGTTTTGTGTTGCTGAGGCGCAGGTCTGGAAGGTGTCGTCATCCTATTAGCTATTTACGAGGGATTTGATCAGATCGTCATATTTGGGGATTTGGGGTAGGATGATCACACCAAAGGTGACCGTCTGATAGCCTAGCTCGACCACCCATCTCCCCTGAAGACCCAACAGCTTTTTGAGAGTTGGGTGGAGGATATCATCTTTGGAAATATGTCCCAGCTTGTTGTCTCCTCCACAGTCTAGTGCCCTGTGATAGAGTTTTGTGTTGCTGAGGCGCAGGTCTGGAAGCTGTCAGTCATCCTATTAGCTATTTACTGGGATTTGATCAGATCGTCATATCTGGGGTAGGATGATCACACCAAAGGTGACCGTCTGATAACCTAGCTCGACTACCACATCTCCCTGAAGACCCAACAGCTTTTTTGAGAGTTGGGTGGAGGATATCATCTTTGGAAATAGGGTCCCAGCTTGTTGTCTCCTCCACAGTCTAGTGCCCTGTGATGGAGTTTTGTGTTGCTGAGGCGCAGGTCTGGAAGCTGTCGTATCCTATTAGCTATTTACGAGGGATTTGATCAGATCGTCATATTTGGGGATTTGGGGTAGGATGAATCACACCAAAGGTGACCGTCTGATAGCCTAGCTCGACTACCCATCTCTCCTGAAGACCCAACAGTTTTTTGAGAGTTGGGTGGAGGATATCATCTTTGGAAATAGTGTCCCAGCTTGTTGTCTCCTCCACAGTCTAGTGCCCTGTGATGAGTTTTGTGTTGCTGAGGCGCAGGTCTGGAAGCTGTCATCATCCTATTAGCTATTTACCTGGGATTTCATCTGATCGTCATATTTGGGGTAGGATGATCACACCAAAGGTGACCGTCTGATAGCCTAGCTCGACTACCCATCTCTCCTGATGACCCAACAGCTTTTTTGAGAGTTGGGTGGAGGATATCATCTTTGGAAATAGGGTCCCAGCTTGTTATCTCTTCCACAGTCTAGTGCCTTGTAATGGAGTTTTGTGTTGATGAGGCACAGGTCTGGAAGCTGTCTTCATCCTATTAGCTATTTTCCTGGGATTTGATCAGATCGTCATATTTGGGGTCAGGAATGAACTTTGCCGCTGAGAAGAACTCATAGAGGAATAGATAAGAATGAATGTGTGTGTATGTTTTAGTAACAGTATCCACTGTCCTAGATTGTGAGCTCCTAGGAGCAGGTTACATGTCTTTTCCTTTCCAGGTCAGCAACAAGCAGCAGGTCACACGTGATCCAGGGAGATATCCGATCGCCAGAACTGGGGTCAGGAAGGAATTTTTTTTCCCCCTGAGGTATAACTCTCCGGGGGTTTTCTTCGCCTTCCTCTGGATCTTTGGGTCTGCTGTCTCGTCAGGTCTGCAATGTCCGCAGCAAGTTCTGTGGTCTCCATTGGACCTGAGAGTCACCGTGACCCTAAAATTATTAAAGGACCGGTAATATTTTCATTACAATGTTGCTTATTGCTATTCCAAAAATAAAAAAATAATTAGACATTATATATTGTGTTTTGTGTCTTTTTTGTCTGCACTTCACCCTACACAGCGACAATCGCTCAATACTCTAGAACCAGATTTGATCCGGTATCTAATATAGTGTCTCATCCATATACATGGCGGCCGCGGCTGCAGGACCGGGAATATAGGGGGCGCCATACACAGAGCAAGTCACATGACTCCAGCCATGATAACATCACCTCTCCCAAGTCACATCACTATGGGTTCGGTCTCAGTGATAGGGGCACTCACATCATAGAGGTCCAGCCATGATGTCACCTGTCCCATGTCAGATCACTATGGGATCGGTCTCAGTGATGGGGAACTCACATCTTATAGGCCCTATATGATATACTACCTGAAAGACGAGTGAATAGTAGGTTCTAAAGACGCAGAACACAGGAGATTCAGGAAAAGTAGGAAAGAGGCGACACAGGGGCAACAAGTAGTCACAGGGCACAACTAACACCGGCTATAGTAAGAAGATGAGAAACATGCGGGAATGTGTGTCAAATATTGCACCTACCGTGTTTCCCCGAAAATAAGACAGCGTCTTATATTAATTTTTGCTCCGAAAGATGTGCCATGTCTTATTTTCAGGGGTGTCTTACTTGTCCATGACCAAGAATTCACATTTATTGCTAAACAAAAAAAGGACCTTTTATCATCCCCTTGCAGCCCCCAATAAAGAAACCGCATCATCCCCAAATATGGTATCAGGGACTCACACACACACGCACACACAGGGGCACACGCACACACACAGGGGCACACACACAGGGGCGCATACACACAAACAGGGACACTTCTCACTGGTCCCAGCTGCATTCCGGCGATGCTCTGAGCTGCCGGCTGCTGTCCTGGTGTCCGCCGCTGTCTCGGTGCTCACGGCTGCAAGGAGGACGGCACATCTCTCATTTCCTTGTAGCAGGTGCTGTAGGTGTACGGTGCTGCTGTCCCAACCAATCACAGGCCAGGAGCCGCCCGGGCAGCCAATCACAGGCCAGAAGCTGACGTCATGCAGCGACTGACCGTGATTAGCCGCTGGTCAGTTCCTGGCGGGGAGCTTGAAAAATAGAGCGGTGCCGGTTTACATGCATCTGCGGCAACGCTCACAGCGACGGGCACCGGGACACGAGCGGGGGCAGGGCTGGAGGCAGGGGTGGGCTGGAGAAGTCGCAGCTTTATGCCCCAATCTTCAGTTTGGTGGCATGCTGATTATGATAAAATAGAGATATGCCTTCTTTTCGGGCCGTGGCTTATATTTGCAGGCACATTAAACCCCCTGGTATGCCTTACTTTTGAGGGGCGCCCTATTTTTGGGGAAACACAGTATGTATCCGGATAAGACAGATACACGGTTTATGTTAATTATATACATGTCCTGGCCAGTTTAGAGGGGCGACACGCATTGGGTGAGGGTCCTTTGGTTCTGACTGGCTGCAAATATATACCCCTTAGTGGGCAATGATGGTAATTTTACAGGGCACCTTTGACAACAATGCATATTAGTTGCTTTTTTGCTCCTTCCTTGGTTTCACATGTATTTTCCAGTTGATTTGATGCCTTTTCTGATGTTTGATGACTAGCCTGCCTGTCTTCTAAGATGTATACGAATTTGTAGGGGGTTTACCCACCTGCTTAATCCAGATACAGGCCTGTCTATCAGTGCTATTGATTATATGTCTGCTCTGGAAACAGATTTGATAGTTTTTTTTGTTTTTTTTTTGTTTTGTTTTCTGTGATTCCACTGCCCATTATGTCATTTAGTGCATCCTGTTCATTGCAGCCAGTCTTGATGTTAGCAGCTTGGCTGCTATTTTAATTGTTTTTAAATGTTTATCACTGCACATGTGTGTACTTGTTTTTTCTATGGTTAATAAAATTATTGAGATATATTTATTGGCTTGATCCCGGTCCATTCTACACGCTATCTTTTCCTTCCCTTTGCATACATGTCCTGGCCGGTATCTCCCAGAACAAAGTCACCGCCCGATGCAGAACTGAGCGGCACAGGACAACCCCTATATATGTAATAATGACCCGCAGAGCTTCCTCCATCAGAGGAGATGTACACACGTCTGTCCATCAGAGGAGATGTACACACGTCTGTCCATCAGAGGAGATGAACACACGTCTGTCCATCAGAGGAGATGTGTATACATATCTGATGGATAGACGTGTATACATCTCCTCTTATGGACAGACGTGTGTACATCTCTAATGGATAGATGTGTGTACATCTGTCCATCAGAGGAGATGTGCCCACGTCTTTCCATCAGAGGAGATGTATACACATCTGTAGATCAGAGGAGATGTACACACATCTGTAGATCAGAGGAAATGTACACACATCTGTAGATCAGAGGAAATGTACACACATCTGTCCATCAGAGGAGATGTGCCCAAGTCTCTCCATCAGAGGAGATGTATACACATCTGTAGATCAGAGGAGATGTACACACATCTGTAGATCAGAGGAAATGTACACACATCTGTAGATCAGAGGAAATGTACACACATCTGTCCATCAGAGGAGATGTACACACATTTGTCCATCAGGTTGTGGGAAGGATTATCTTGATATTTCCCACTCTTCTTAGCGCACTTGGCTAAAAAGATGATTTACATACAAGGAAGAAGGACAGGGGGACAGGAAGACAAGAACAACAACCGGATTCAGAACAGCCATATTTACACCAGGTAAAATAACAAAAATAAAAATTTATAGAAAGTGGCAGGTTCTCTTTAAAGGGATTTCTGATGGATGAGAACATCTGGATGCATTCCTCACATCACTGGTTTTCCCTATTATTACCGGCCATTAATGGGAGACGTATGGAGATGGGACCGGTTGTGTGCAGGGTCCCAACATAAAAAAGGTTACTAAAGGCTGATGGGGCCGGGGTCTACTATAGACTTACATGTTATTGGGCTGCACAACAACCAGTCTATGAACCTCCTGTAAGCGGCAGCATCGGGTCCGGGTGCTTTACCTGCACGCCTATCAGTGCAGGTAAAGCATCGGGACATGAGTAGGACTGCAGGTTCTAGTGTCTTAGACCCAATAGGGCGATAGAAACCCCTGAATAGTTTGGAAATGGGTGTCCACTATGTTTACTGGACACATGAAGCCCACCACTGCCTTAGTCAGCATAGGAGACATCTTTGTTTCTTATGGTACTCATACTCAATAGATGAAAGTCTTCAACACTAAACCTGACTTGAGGCTACCACCTCTTGGTTGCCAAATGTCATTGCTTCTCTAGGGCTCTTCTCAGATATTCATTACATCAGAGCCCCAGAAAAGCAAAGATGCCCCTGTGGTGGTCATAACTGCAGCAGCCCAGGAGCCAAACTCCATAACGAGGGTCCTGTGGGGTAGTGAAGGATGTAATGACTCGTTCACACCACATTCAGTCGTGCATTCAAGTCTTTACACAAGGCGTCCAACTGAATCATGAAAAACTGGATTGTGTCATCTGAAATATTGACACCTCTGAAAAAGGGCTCAAATGTGAAGCAAGCCCATGTGCAGGCTAATAAATCACCTTCAACCAGCCAAGTGTGGGAGGCGACCTGCCATGCATACCATGGACCCGCATAGGGCACCATTCACACTGATACATATGATGCAGAGCGTCTGAAAGCTACCCAACCGCTCTGCTGCCTGAGCATTGGGCTGCACAGTACAATACTTCTGCACCACTAGATGAATGGCGCCCCTATGGGCCCAACTGCAACCAGGATAGATAAAAAAGTGCAAAAAGTTTTTTATATGATAAACAAAAAACCTTTATAAATGGGATATTGGTTCATGTATTGGCCAAGACATTTAAGCTGATGATCCACGTCACGACTTCCCAATGCTCAGGCAGCAGAGCGGTTGGGTAACTTTCAGACACTCTGCATCATATGTATCAGTGTGAATGGTGCCCTATGGGGCTGCTATAGGATGCTACAGTGCTCCCAGCGTCCTTGGTTTTCTTAAAGTGACATGTGCCTTTATTAACATTACAGTGTCTTTTTAATTAACTTTACTAAAGTGCATAATAAGTGCAATTTACCTTACTAAAGTTTATATACTTAAAAGTAGAAAAAATGAATTAAATATGTGAAGTGAACATTTACTTAATGTGGGATACTCTGATAGGTTCCTTTTTACAGGATACCTTTTATTCAGGGAGGTCGTAAATCTCTAAAGTGTTATGGTCTCATTTATTTTGCGGTAATCTTTCAATGAGTTTTGCTTGCACTCTAATCCTTCTCCCATCACATACTGTAATTCATATTAAATGGATCACAATACGCTTATTTCATGACTGGGTCCCCAAAACGCGGCTATTTTCTGGGTGCACTTCAGTCCAGTTCCTCTCCCATCCACTGTCTTCAATATTAAATAAATCGACTGCAGCACTCCTTTTTCTTTTTCCAGTCTGCCTTTATTGGGTCATCAGGTGTACAGCAACGTCTCGGGAACAACCTCCCTTCTTCTAGCAGCTATCCACAACTAAAGCAAGACCTGTTATACACCCTAATTACATCTCATTAGCATATTTACATAAAATATTGATATTCACTCATCAAATAAAAATGACAATTCCATGTCTCATTTCATATACCCCTTATGTGCTCTATACATCACACTAACACCATCTGGTGCTTTACACTATATTTCCCTCAGTCATCTCATTTGCTTATACCTTATAATACTATGTTCCATAATCTCTTATACAGTGCATTAAGCGTAAATTAATCTCAGCTGCCTGATATCATGGCTTATTACAGTGTTATACTTGCAGAAGCACTCACTCTTTACTAGCGTCCCCATATGCCAGACGTCCGCGCCTGCGCACTGCGCATAGTTTACAGCCGTTGCCATGGCTATCTCAAACATCCGCCCTGCGCCATCTTTAGACTCCAGTGCATTTCAGTGCTTTCTCATTTTGTGCATTAGTCATCCACGTTTACCCCCCATTCCACCTCCATCACTCTGTCTCCACATCAGCCCCTCTCTACCCTCCTTTACTGAGCCTTCACGAGTGCATAGGTAGACCTGACCAATTGGCCCCACACAAGGCTAGGACCTGCACCACAGACATTACTGGTCCTCACATGACCAACCCCAACGGGAAAAAACCCAGCCAAACACCCCCCAAGCCCCAAAATAATGCGTACAAAGCGAACCACATTAAGAGAAACTATGCCAAAGTCAATATCACAGTCATTCCCACAACGTATCAAACCCACAGCCCATGAAATGCCACCCACCGAAGCAACCCCCTCAAGGCAGGGAGACCCCACCAAAAGCCCCCAACAAACCGGAAGCAGCCCCCCACATAATGCACCACCGATGGTATAGACGAACTCCTGACATCCATCAAAAAAGACTTTCAAGACCGAACTCTCCCCGCGGTCGACAATTTCACACGCCAACTTCAAGACATCGCTCAACGCACAGACGATCTAGAAAGACGAATGGACAACAGAGCTGATGCTATAGAGACCGACAGGAAACTACTACAAGAACAAGACGCCAGAATTGAATATCTGGAGCTGAAAAGCGAGGACATGGAAAATCGATCAAGGAGAGGAAACATTAGAATTAAAGGCCTCCCCGAAAACGATACAAACTTAAAAACAACAGTCTCCAAACTCTTCCAATCTCTACTTCCTCAAGCAGACCCCAGTCTCTTCCAGATAACCAGAATACACTGAGCTTTAGGAAAACCCAGATCAGATGCATCACCAAGAGACGTGGTTCTTAAACTACACCACAAAGAATCAAGAGACCTGATCCTCACAGCCGCACGCAACAGACCTACTCTGCCAGGACTACCAGACACAGTTGCTCTATTCTGCCCAGCGTCCCTAATGAGAAGGAGAGCAATGAAAGGCACCACAACGGCGCTACTAAAAGCACACATCAAATACAAGTGGGGCTTCCCACACGCCCTGATCTTTCACTACAACAACAAAATCTACTCACCGAGAACGGAAGAAGAAGGCCAACAAGCCCTGGAAAGGGCAGGTATCCCTCCAAATGACACCAATGCACTACCACAACGACCAAGACCCAATAGGGAGTGGACAGTGGTTTGTCGCTTGAAAAACTCTAACCCCCAATCCCCCCAGAAACCATGACCAAAACAATTAAAAATCTTAGAACACCAAATAAAACAACACAACCCCCCCCCGGACACCAAACGCCCAATCCTTCCTACTACTAGACGACCCCAAAACAAAGCAGCAAACCTCCAACCCCTACCCCACAAAAACCACCCTACAGAGAATGTACTGTCCCTGGAACCAGATGATTCCTGAAAAAGACAACAAATCCCGAACCCATACCCCACACAAACTACCCTACAGAGAACACAACACCTCTACATTAAATGTGCTACCCCAAATTGGGCCGATACTACCCATGGCCATAACCTCAAGAGACCTGAACACTCGGGTCCCAAAAACCACCGAATATCGCCCCTGTTGTATCCGCTGTGCCCACCTGCCCATCCGCAACCCCCACCCCCCCACAACTCCAAGGTTACCTCTCCCCAAATTAAAACCCAAACTGACCATCACCACACAACACGGAGACAGACCCCACACGACAGCTTACATGTCCCCCCATATTGCAAATGTATAAGGTACTATCACACAATGTCAGGGGACATAAGAGAAAACGCGCGTTCATAGACTTCTCAAAACATACACCGGACATCATACTACTACAGGAAACACACTTTACAGACCACTCCTTCCCAAAATTCTTCCATAAGTCATACACTAGATCCCACCTAGCATCCCATAATAAAAAAACTAGAGGAGTGGCCATCCTATTCCACAACTCCTTCCCATTTGTATAGAAACAAGTGACTGCGGACAAAGAAGGTAGATACCTCATAATACACGGGACAGTCCATTCAAAACGAATCTGTATCATAAATAGCTACACCCCCCGTCGATGCAAATGAAAACGATTCGTACCATAACGAAGCTGATAGGGGACGCAACCTATGACCTCCTACTCTGGGGAGGAGATTTCAACATAACCATCGACGCCACATTGGATAGCTCCACCCAAAAACGATCCGGTATCACTAACACTGAGAGAAAAACTCTACAAAACCTACTTAAATCCCACCAACTAGTAGACACATGGAGAGAAACCCACACGCACTCGAGGGGCTACACCTACTTCTCCAAGGCCCACCACTCATACTCCAGAATAGACTGGATACTAACGAACTCCGGCAACCTAACCTCCCTTCTCTACTCTAGACACATCCCGTCCTCCTGGTCAGACCACGACTGCGTACTATCAGTATTTAAAACTGATACTGAGACATCATCTCTTTATAGATGGCGACTAAATGAATCCCTACTGACAAACCCCCACACTAGATCGCAGATAGAACAAGAACTCAAAACTTACTTTGCCACAAACAAATCATCAGAAGTCTCAGAAGGCAACATTTGGATGGTCCATAAAAAATACATGACAGGCGTACTCATACGACTGGCCTCCAAAAAAAAGAGAGACAGACTAGAGACACAGGCGGACCTTGAAGACAAGCTCAGTAAACTGGAATTTGCCAACCAATCCTACCTCTCCAAATATCTCACCAAGAAAATACTCAACACAAAACTACAACTCAACACAATACTGACAACCCGCACTGAAAGAGCCATTAGGTGGACACAAGCGACGTTTTATAAATACTCCAATAAGATGGACAGAATGCTCGCACGCAAACTCAGAGGCAAAGAACGCCTAAACACGATTTTCTCAATTAAAGATGAACAATCACATACAACCCACAACCCAAATAAAATCTATGCTGCATTCCACAAATTCTACCAGAATTTACATAATGACAACCCTCACTCCACCAAACCTAAAATTGACAAATTCCTAGCCACTATACCACTACCATCCTTAACTCCGAGCTACGCGGCAAAACTACACTCACCAATAACAGAAGAAGAGATACTGACCACCATCAAACAACTAAAAGCAGGTAAAGCAACAGGCCTGGACAGACTGACCGCATTATACTACAAAAAATTCCAGGACACACTAATGAACCACATACGTGCATATTGCAACAACTTACTCTCAGGACAAACCATGCCCAAGAATTTTACACCGCACATACTGCTGTCATCCCAAAACCAAAAAAAGACTAACTAGTCATCAAGAACTACAGGCCCATCTCCCTATTAAATATAGACCTTAAAATCTTCACGGCAATACTAACCAACAGAATAAATACCTGCCTCCCTAACCTTATACACAAAGACCAAGTGGGTTTCATACCTTCGAGACAAGCACCTGACAACATACGTAGGAACCTCGAAATAATACACAATGCCAACAAATCCAACTCACCCCTAACTATCCTGGCTCTAGACATAGAAAAAACCTTTGACTCAGTTGCATGGGCATACCTATTCCAAGTTCTGAACAGATTCGGGCTACCTTAACCATTGATAAACGCCCTTAAACTCCTCTACAACAACCCGATCGCATACCTAAAACTTCCATCCACCTCCCCGAAACCAATACTCATAAAAAGAGGCACGAGGCAGGGATGCCCCCTATCACCGGCCTTATTCGCTATGATCATGGAACCCCTAGCCCAAAACATACGATCCCATCCAGATATCACAGGCCCAAAAATAGGGAAACACACCTATAAAGTAAGCCTCTTCGCAGACGACCTACTACTGACCCTAATGAACCCCCACATATCGCTTCCAAACTTGATAGCCATCCTCAAATAATTCAAGGAGATCTCAAGACTGAAAGTAAACGTGGATAAATCAGAAATAATGTTTATTAACACCCCAGCCAATGACAGATAGCGAATTCTATCCAACTTTAAGTTTACACACAAAGAGCACTACATTCCCTATCTCGGAACCAACCTAACATCTGATAAAAACACCCTATACAAATATAACTACAGCCCCATATTGCAAAAACTAGAACAGAATCTAAACAAATGGTCAACCCCAACACTCTCCTTTTTAGGGAGAGTTCACACGATAAAGATGGTCACACTACCCCAATTCCTATATCTCTTCCGCTCACTACCAATACCAAAGTCCATATTCAAAACGATCCACTCCCAAATCAACCGATTCATATGGAATCATAAGAGACTACGCATATCCATGCAGACTTTACATAAACACAAAAAACAAAAGGGGGTGTATTGCTGCCAAACTTCATACACTACTACAGGGCAGCACAAATGGCACAAATGGCAACAATACATGCTGAGCAGAACACTCCCCTATGGATCCACATAGAGAACTCACAACTAGCCCCATACACCTTGAGAGGTCTCCTCTGGGCCACGGGGACTCTACCAAAAAACTTAAACACGTACTCACCATACACCCTCCACACCCTACAACTATGGAGATCCATAAGATTCCAATACTCCCTCCAATCCCACCCGTCACCACTATTGGAGCTATTTAACAAACCAATGTTTCAACCCGGGGTCTCCTCCAAAAACCACACATGGTGGGAACAAAATGTACGCAGACTATAACATCTCCTTAACCACTCGACGCTTATGCCCAAGCACGCACTCATTACGAGATATAAAATCCCGCCCACAGAAACCTTCAGACTAGAGCAAATATACCACTTCATACATTCCATACTCAAAACTATAACACACCCAAAGGAGACAGCATTTGAACTCAAATGCATACATGACCCCCTGGGAAAAGGATCAATATCCCAATTATACACCACGCTTAACCACCCAAAGGATAGTCGTAAGCTAAAAGCTATGGAGCAATGGAAACTAGGCCTGGGAATCACGCTCACACCAGAAAAATGGTACAGATGTCACAAAAGCATCATGAAGGGAAGCCATCAGGTATCACCAACGGAAACGTCCTTTAAGCTTCTCCACAGGGTGCACCGTGTCCCCAGCTTCCTACACAACATATACAGCTCCAAGCCTGATAGATGCTTCAGAGGCTGTGACACAGTAGGGGACACACTCCACACATGGTGGACATGCCCCATCGGAAAATCCCTTTGGAATGACGTCATAAAGTTAATCGACTTCACTCTAGATGACAAACTCACACTCACTCCACCAGCACTACTGTTTGGGGACAAACCACCTAATGTGAGTAACAAAGCATATCGGCTACTCACCTACATAACCATGGCCACCAAAAACCACATAGCCAAACAATGGAACACGGATTTGCTATCACTAGAGCAAGTAAAGCGCCATATCCACTCCATAATGCTCTTCGAGAAAATAGAGGCAACCAGTAATGACACAATGGACCTCTTCAGGGCTATATGGGAACCCTGGATAACCAAAAACGAAGACCACGACCTTCATAGAGTAATTTCACTATCAACGTAAAACACACAATAACACTAAGCTCTATAAAGAAAGTGAAGCACCTTGATAACCAGATCAATGAACAACCCATAGATGCCCACACGCCATCCCATAGAATTACCCACCCCACCAAAAAAAAAAGCTAACCCCTGTAGAACTGTTACGAGAATGCTGCTTACCCGCTACTCAAGATACTTCCTTCTCTTTTTTTTTTTAGTTTTTTTTTTTATTTTATCTAAATTTTCTTGTATTACTCTCTCTTCTCTTAACATTAACACCAAATTATAAAGTATATAACAACACCTTGCTATATGAACCTGAACAGCCCTGCAAGGGGGCCGCTTCATTTGTTTTATTTGTCTTATTTGATTTATTTCCTATTTTTTTTTTCACATGGCATTGATTATCAATTGTTTGTACGCATCTACTTTTCTTCTGTCACAATAAAATTTTGTTGAAACTAAAAAGAAAGGAATGGTTAAAAATAAAAAATACATGCTCACCTCTTCGTCAAGGGTCCCGCGATGCGAGGCATCCACCTCCGATGGCTACAGGACCTTAATCAGCTGACCGGGAAGAGGCGTTACATGTGTTACATGACCGCATCAGCTGAGCGGATTTAATCATCCACCTAAACCGATATAAACCGCTCAGCTGATGCGGTCATGTGACACATCAGCTGATCGGGTTGCCACCCCTTCCCGGTCAGCTGATTAAGGTCCTGCAGCCATCGGAGGTGGATGCCTCACATAGTGGGACCCTCGACGAAGAGGTGAGCATTTATTTTTTTATTTTTAACCATTCCTTTGTTTAATTTCACTTTAGCAGTGTATGTAGATACACTGCTAAAGTGAAATTACGGAAACAGAGCCGTTCTAGTGTACTGAGCATGCTCAGTACACTAAAAACAGATCCGGGAAACGATCTTGTTTTTTCCCGGATCCGGCACCCATAGACTCCCATGTTATAGGCACCGGATCGTCCTGGATTAGTTGTTGTCCGTTTTTTTCACCGGAGCCCAAAATTGGCGCAGTCTCCGATTTTGGGGCCGTGAAAAAATAGGACAGTAACAAATCCATGACTGCACTGGCACGGACAGAACAGGATCCCAAAAAAACATGGTGTGAAGCCAGCCTAAAAGAGTCGGCAACAGAGCGGAGTAAACAGGGCCCCCAGGGGTAAACAGGACCTTACTGCAGGAGGCATGGCCATTGGATCAGGGGCAGGGGGGGCCCATCTATAACACAGGGGGTGGGGCATTTGGAGCAGGGAGGCCCGCCTCCCCAACTGGTACAATGACGCTGCTTTGCTGGGCCCGTGCAAGACATAAAGTGGAGGGCCCCGCCCCCTCATGTCTTGCATAGACCCCCTTTCCTGTCAATCACCACCGGGCCCCACCCCTTCACCTCTTGTGCGCGCCCTGTCTCCTGTCCATCCCCACTGCTGCGGTGCGGCCCGCAAACATGAAGTCACGCTGCCGCGGGTACCAGATGCAAGGGACTCGAGTCAGGGCAGAGCTGCTGCTGCCGCCGACGCTACTGATGGTGCTGGTGGTGAGTATGCTCATCTGTCTGTTTCTCTCTCTGTCTGTCTCTCTGTCTGTCTCTACACAGCATTATACTCTAGATTCAGGTCTACACTACATGCTGTATTTGTGTATCTATATACTGTATGTATATAGTGTGGACCTGTATATACAGTAGAGTGCTGTCTATGTATACAAGATATACAGCTGGCAGTCTCTGCATGCGGCCAGTAGTCTCTGTGTATACGTCCTGCACAGTCTCCCATGTGAATACATCCCGCAGAAGTCACTAATGTGCATATGACCCACAGCAGTCTCTAATGTGCATACGTCTCACAGCACCCTCTAATGTGCATACGTCTCGCAGAAGTCTCCATTGTGCATTTGTCCCGCTTCCGTGTCCATTGTGCATTTGTCCCACAGCCATCTCCATTGTGTATATGGCCAGCAGCAGTCTCTATTGTGTATTCTCTAATGTGTACAGCCAGCAGCAGTCTCTATTGTGTATTCTCTGCTGTGTGTATAGCCAGCAGCCGTCTCCATTATCAATACGGCCCCCAGCTATCTCTATTGTGTATTTGACACGTCCCCCCCCCAGGGACATGGGGTACTCAGAACCGAGCTTTAGTAGTTCAGGGAGTCACGGGGGTCGAGACCCAGCTCCTTGACCCTGGCGGTGTCAATAAAAGTTCATGGGGATTAAGGTTTGAGGAAAAAGGGGTTTAGGCAATGGTTGTCATGACGCCACCTGTGGTGTTCGGCTGTGAATGGCTGACGCTGTGGTGCAGGACCTCTGGGGATGATGGACTTGCAGCTTTGGTGGTATTGCTCCCCATGGGTGGAGCAGTTCACCAGGGATACTAGTGAGGTTTTATGGCGATGGTAGGCCAGTGGAGCTATTCTGCCTGGAGAGAGTAATCGGAGCATCTCACAGGCAAGTCTCTGGTGGCCTGCGCGTCTTATCAGTCTACCCCTCCGCAGGCGATGCTGCCGGGTACTGTCCTTGCTAAGTCTCAGTCCAGATTGTCCTCACAGAACAGGATAGTTCAATCAAGACACCCCCTTTTATGTTCCTTTCTTCACAGGTTGCTCTCTCTCAGCGCCGTCTGCCTCTCTCCTGCTCGTGCCTCTGCACACAGAGCCCCAATGTAGCAGCCACGGGTCCTGTCAGGCGACCAGTACCAAGTTCCCTGACCCTAGTACGACTACCTTCTCAGTGGATGTGTCAGGTGTGGGCTCCTCTAGATCTAGTGGCCTACAGGTCAATCGTTGGAGTATGGATTCTCCTTTCCTCCTTCAGGGCCAGTCCCCTGGTTCCCAAGCAGCCCTTTTGTCTGACTCAGATTCGGGTGCACGGGTGGCTTTCTGTCTCTGCCCGTGCCCATAGGACTCCCTCTGTCTCACTCACAGTCTGCTCTTCCGGGACCCAGGACGAGCTCCATGCTGCTTAAGTCCTCTGGATCCTCACTCCTCCTCTTCCACTCTTTGACTTGTCTACACTCACTTCCCACCCTCCACCTTTCTTCCCTTCGTCCTCCTGACTGACTGAGCCCTCCCTCTATTGGGTCCACCCGCCATCCCTGGGACCGGGTGTGTTGGGTGCTTTTGTGGGTGTCTGGACTTACAATCCTGTTCCCTGAGAACAGGAATACAACACCCGTGGAATGGGTGTAGTACCCCTTGTGGCGACCAGACTGCATATTCTCTTGTGTATGGCCAGAAGCAGTTTATTTTCTGTATTGTGTGTATAGCCAGCAGCAGTCTCCATTGTGTATTCAGCCCACAGCCATCTCTATTGTGTATACAGTTAGCAGCCGTCTCTACAGTGTATTCTCTATTGTATTCAGCCCACAGCAGTCTCAAGTGTGTGTGTACCGTATATACTCGAGTATAAGCCGAGTTTTTCAGCACAATTTTTGTGCTGAAAAGTGCCCCCCTCGGCTTATACTCGAGTGACTCAGTATTTGCTGTGGGGGGGGCTGTGACCGGGTGCTGGGGGAGGCAGGAGGGGGCTGCAGTGACCGCGGGCGGTCACGTGGTGCCGCCCATTAGTGTAATGAATATGCACTGCATCCCCCTCCATCAGCGGCGGGGGGAGCGGTGCATATTGCACTATACTGGCCCCCAGCAGTGATATACAGCCCCCCTCCTTAGTATCTGTCCCCTGGGCTGCGGCACCTGTATAAAATAACAAACATTTTATACATTACCTTTCCGGCGACTCCTTGCTGACACCTCCGCATCCTCCGGCCTCCCGGCTTCTTCCTGCATTTGCTGGTGTCATGTGACCGGCGCAGCAGCGATGACGTCATCGCTGCTGTGTCGACCACATGAATAGAAGCTGACACAAGCAGGAAGAAGCAGGGAGACCGGAGGAGCGGCGCTGCCAGCAAGGAGTCGCCGGAAAGGTAAGTATAAAATGTTTGTTATTTTAATGTGTGCCGCAGCATGGGGGCCAGATACTAAGGGGTGGGGCTGTATATGACTGATGGGGGCCAGAATACTAAGGAGGGGGCCTGTATACTACTGCTGGGGGCCTGTATACTACTGCTGGGGGCCTGTATACTACTGCTGGGGGCCTGTATACCACTGCTGGGGGGCACTATATACTGGGATGGGGGCTATATAACAGGATGGGGGTCTGCTGCATTTCTCACCCTAGGCTTATACTCGAGTCAATACATTTCCCTAGTTTTGGAGGGTAAAATTAGGGGCCTCGGCTTATACTCGGGTCAGCTTATACTCGAGTATATACGGTAATATATAATAGAAAGAGAGTGTAAAAAAAGGAAAAAACAGCAAAAAATATATTTTAAGTTTAAGAGGAGTAAAATAGTAAAAAAAAAGTGAAACAAAAAATGTGGTCTTGAAGCACAGTTATGGGGTGGGGGTGGGGTAACCTGCTGCTAACACTGTTATGAAGGTGATGTGCGCCATCCTGGTATATATGTTCCCCCTCCTGGTATATATATATATCTCCATCCGGGTACCTATGTCCCCCTTCCTGGGCCCTTTCCAGGGATATACTGTATGTCTCCATCCTGGTATAGATGATCCTCATCATGGTATATATAGTTCACATCCTGGTACATATTAGCCTCATCCTCGTATATATGATTCTCATCCTCGTATATATGATCCCCATCCTGGTATATATGATTCTCATCCTAGTATATATGATTCCCCATTCTAGTACATATGATTCACACGCTGGTATATACAATCCCCATCCTGGTAGATATGATCCTCATCCTGGTAGATATGATCCCCATCCTGGTATATGTGATCCCCATCCTGGAATATGCAGCTCTGGCAAAAACAATTATACTCATCTTCTCTCCTCTCAGACATGCACCCCAGACACATGCTGACAGTATATGCCAGCTAATCCAAAATTAATATTAACTGTGCCCCATGCCCGGGACTATGTGTGATCCCATCAGCCGCTGCAGGAAGCCGGCTGCTGTGGCGAACACATGTTCCTGTTCTTCAAGAAAATGAATATTCACTGCTCCCCTTGCCCATAATCACACCCACCTCTCAGCGCCAGCTTCAGTGCACAGATAGTGGGAGGGATTATGGGTGTGAGGGCAATGAATATTAACCTTTTTAATAGCGGGCACAAGTATTAACTGCTGCACTCTGCTCCTGTTTCCTGTGGCCCTATCCCATCACAAAGTCAGGTACATGCAAACTATAAAATGCACACCCACTTTTTCCACCAAATTTGAGGAAAATGTGTGTTTTATAGTCCAGAAAATATAATAGCCATTCTGAGAGTATATAGACATCAGTGTAATTGATACACACTTCTCACTGCACATGAAAGCACCACTGCAGCGTTTTTTATTATTGCACCACTATAGTGGTACTCTAAATGTATGTCCCCTGTCCTTAGTGTTATACTCTCCTTCCGCCACCTTCATCCTTATCCAGCATCACTCCAGTCAGTCTGCGGTGAAAAGTGACCTGCTGGCAGATACATCACGATCAGAGCCTCGTTCTGGCCTCGTCGTGGCTCTTGTAGAGATGCGCATTGAGCTCTTGTGATGTAAGTTCTGACTTGCAGCCAGTCAGAAGTTATGGTCACAAGGTGACGCCACAGGACCGATACAGTGCTAAAAAAGGTTGAAGACGCCAGAGGGTGAGTATCAAACTAGGGACAGGAAGGTTACATTTAAAGCAGCACTGTATCAATGAAAAAAAAAATGCTGCAGTGGTACTTTAAAGGTGACTAGTTTATTTATTTCCTACGGGCCCAAGAACATACTGATAGGTAGTTACTACCAGACTGTTCTTTCAGCCACAGATCTCTACCATCTCAGAGCTCCTGCCAGCGACTTCTGCTACATCAACAGAACAACAGTTTCTCTTTCATTCTGCTCTGTTGAAGGAGCAATACTGCCAACATCATGCTGATTGACAGCTAGCGACCTCCTGCATAACTGCGGGGAGCCAGCAGTCAATCAGCATAATATCATGCTCAATCAAGAGAGCAGCCCGGAAGAAGAATAACTGCTCTGTTGACATGAAATAGCAGAATCGTCGGCATACACGATACATGACCAATCTGGTACCTCATATTTATGGGATAGGGAATAACTTCCCGATGGCTCAGCTGTGTCCAGTGGTCCCCACTGTGATAGAATGTAATTGAGTAGAGCATGTTTGACTTGTGCTCCATTTGCACCGTCACCCTGATTTTGGGATCGATGGGGTCCCAGCTGTCATATTCCCTGTGAACAGAATGCAATCTCTTAGGCTGGCTTCACCCCACAATTTTCAGCTGTCAGGTTCTGTCCAGTGTTTTGCAGGAAGCACCGGACAGAACCTGATAGCCCCGGACAAAACAGAACCAGAAGGCAAATATGCCCTCCGATCCTGTTTTCTGCCGGAATCAGCGGCTGCTGCTATCCAAGAGCTGAAATTTCAGCATAGTGGCTGGAGGGAGCTCTCCAGGTGCTGAAATTCAGCACTCTGCATCCGGGATCCGGTCCGATTTTATGTCGGATCCAGCGCCCATAGACTCCCATGTTATGGGGCGCCGGATGCGGGAGGATCCGATTTTTGCCCCAGACACAAAAAATGCTGCAAGCTCCGATTTTGTGTCCGGGGCAAAAAACTAAATCCCCCGGATCCAGCCGGACAGACAGCGAAACGGATGGCAAATAACTGCCGTCTGGCCCCATAGTGGCCAAAATCTGATCCGTGGCTGTCCGGTCACACGGATCCCAAAAATTCGTGGCTGTCGGCTCACATGGAATCGGATCCCAAAATTCGTGGTGTGAAGCCGGCCTTACCAGTTGGATAGAGTGTAGCTTCTAATTTTAGTACACAGCTTTAAATATTAAAATATATAAGAAAAGAGCAAAGGTTTAAGACCTACAGATTTTTCATTGCCTAACGAGTGAAAGTCTTATAAATTATACATTTATATGAAGCAGTCAATTTTTATTCTGTTTTTCAGTCTGTATACTCTTAAGGTACCTTTACACGCCGCCACAACAGGATGGATACCAACGGCAACTTCACGTGCACGAGCACAGCCGAACGGTTACCAACGGGAACCGCACCCTCTTTACACGCCGCCACAAGGTGCGCTACGCCACGCTACATCTACAGCTAGCTACATCGCCGGGTTGTCGCAAGTAGCCATCTGTAGCTCAATTACACACCGCTATAACCAGCTACTATGGGCGGACCTGGTGCAGCAGGGACAGCACATAGGCGTGCCACAATTGAGAGTACGAGCCGTCCGTACGCTGATAGGACAAAGCAATAACATCCTGATTGGCCAGGCATCGCAGGAGGCTGAGTAATACAGCACGCTCGAGCGATTGTGTAGTGTGACTCGTCAGCTCCTTAAATATGCCTCCCTAGGCAGCGACTACCAATCGTCATGCAGCAGCTTCCACCAATGATCGCACATGGGGCGTGGTAACACGGAGCCAGGGTCACGCCTTAGCTACATTGCAGGCTGTCCCGAGTTCCCTTCCGTAACGTCTTTACACGCCGATACAGCTCGCTACAATCGGCGATGTAGCCATATGTTTATGGGCAGTGCACGGATACAGAGGTATCTGTAGCCGGCTGTGTCGTCCCGTCTTCACACGCCGCTACTACGGGCGATATTGGCGCTACAAGCTACATTTGTAGCCTGTAGCGGGTTGTATCCATCCTGTTGTGGCGGCGTGTAAAGGTACCATAAGGGTACCTTTACACGCCGCTACTGGAGGATGGATACAACCCGCTACTTCACGTGCACGAGCACGCTCAAACGGTTACAAACGGTAAACGCACCTCCTTTACACGCCGTCCGTACGCTGATAGGACAAAGCAATAATACCATGATTGGCCAGGCATCGCAGGAGGCTGATTAATACTTGACGCTCGAGCAATTGTGTAGTGTGACTCGTCAGCTCCTTAAATATGCCGCCCTGTGCGGCGACAACCAATCGCAACGCAGGAGCTTCCTCCAATGATCGCTGAAGGGGGCGCGGAAACCCGGACCCTGTGTCACGCCCCAGCTACATAGCATGGTGTAGAAACAACCCTTCTGTTCCTTCTTTACACGCCGATACAGCTCGCTACAATCGGCTTTGTAGCCATCTGTTTTCGAGCAGTGCTCGGAAACAGATGTATCTGTTGCCGGCTGTCACGTCCCGTCTTCACACGCCGCTACTACGGGCTATATTGACGCTACAAGCTACATTTGTAGCCTGTAGCGGGTTGTATCCATCCTCCAGTAGCGGCGTGTAAAGGTACCCTTCAGCGATCATTGGAGGAAGCTCCTGCGTTGCGATTGGTTGTCGCCGCACAGAGCGGCATATTTAAGGAGCTGACCAGTCACACTACACAATTGCTCGAGCGTCAAGTATTAATCAGCCTCCTGCGATGCCTGGCCAATCATGGTATTATTGCTTTGTCCTATCAGCGTACGGACGTCTCGTAATCCACAATTGTAGCACGCCTATGTGCTGTCCCTGCTGCACCAGGTACGCCCATATTAGCTGGTTGTAGCGGTGTGTAAATGAGCTAAGATGAGCTACAGATGGCTACTTGAGACACCCGGCGATGTATCTAGCTATAGATGTTGCGTAGCGTAGCGCACCATGTGGCGGCGTGTAAAGGAGGTGCGTTTACCGTTTGTAACCGTTTGAGCGTGCTCGTGCACATGAAGTAGCGGGTTGTATCCATCCTCCAGTAGCAGCGTGTAAAGGTACCCTTACAGTTGTAACAGAAAAAAAATAAGTATTGGTCGCAGGTATTGAACAATCTCAAAGTTTGCGGCAGAAGGGATCCTAAAGGCCCAGTTACACACACACAGATAATTGTGCAGATTGTTCGCAGATGGTTGCAGTGAAATCATGTACACATTGTTACATTTGTACACGGCCACAAAATAGCACAATGTGTCCATGATTTCACTGCAACCAGAGATCTGCGAACAATCTCTGCTCAATTACAGTCATATGAAAAAGTTTGGGCACCCCTCTTAGGGTACCTTTACACACGGCTACATTTGTAGCTTGTCACCAGGTAACTTACTGGTTGCAGTGAAATCATGGATACATGATTCCATTTGTACACAGCAACAAGATAGAACCTTGTCTCCATGATTTCACTGCAATCAGTAAGTTACCTGGTGACAAGCTACAAATGTAGCCGTGTGTAAAGGTACCCTTAGGGCCCCTTTACACGCGGCTACATTTCTTGGGTGGCTGCAGGTAACTTACTGGTTGCAGTGAAATCATGGAGACAAGGTTCTATCTTGTTGCTGTGTACAAATGGAATAATCTCTCCATGATTTCACTGCAACCAGTAAGTTACCTGTAGCCACCCTAGAAATGTAGCCGCGTGTAAAGGTACCCTTAATCTTACTCTTTTTGTTTTGTTTAAAATAGTTTTTTTGCAACAGCTATTTCAGTGTGATTAATGTAATAACTGATGGACACAGTAATATTTCAGGTTTGAAATGAGGTTTATTGTACCAACCAAAAATGTGATATATGCATTATTTCAAAATTTGACAGGTGCCAAAGTATGGGCACCAGGGGCTGACTGGCGACGCAAATCCTGGGTGGCAACATTTTTCCGGCAGCTCTCGGATGAGGACCGGGGGATGGGGTGCTGGGGGGGTCGGGGTTGGGAGACGGAGTGCTGTCGGAGATTCTCGGCGGCCCGTCTCAGTCCCTCCAGCCCTTAGTAGGTGAGGACCGGGGGTGGGGCTTGGGGGGGCCGGGGTTGGGAGACGGAGTGCTGTCGGAGATTCTCGGCGGCCCATCTCAGTCCCTCCAGCCAGGCTCGTATTTGGAGTTCCTGCAGCCCTAGGCACTGTCAGCGGTGCACCCCCCCATCACGCCATGCCCCCCTGCAGACAGAGGAGTAGCTAAAAGGAGCCTAGAGATTCCCAATATGGTTGGAGTAGTGGATGGTTGCTAGATGACCGCCACCATGTCACATCAGCAAGGAGGTGGCAGTCATGTTTAGGTTCGTAATCATGTGGAGAGAGCTAGTTTGCCCCTATAGGGTCCATGAAGGCGTGAAAAGGACCACGGCAAAGTAGATATACTTTTAGACTGACCACTTTTTTTCTTCGTACAAAATCATCCCCATGCATGAC
This sequence comes from Allobates femoralis, assembly GCA_033576535.1. Lineage (NCBI taxonomy): Eukaryota > Metazoa > Chordata > Amphibia > Anura > Aromobatidae > Allobates > Allobates femoralis. The sequence continues at coordinate 117,105,738 of JARQOC010000004.1, read as the reverse complement.
AATGCACCATCTCTTGGTACAGAGCATAGCCCTGAGTAATTGGCTGCTATGGACATAAAAGTAGAGAAAACCATGGTGTGGCTACCAGTCTCCCCTGATCTCAGCCCTATTGAGAAACTTCGAAGTACCATTAAGCAAAAAAAATCTAAGATGCTGTAAGACATTAACCGTCAAACCAGCAGCTCTGGGAGTCAATTCTGACATTCTGCAAACAAATGCAATCTTAAAACATCCAAAACCTGACAAGTGCAATAAATGCAATATTTGTGAAGGTGATATCAAAGAAAGGCGATATACAATATGAGACATACTGGTAGGATGTTTTCATTGTGAGCCCAATGGGGACAGTGTTGGTGATGTATGTAAAGTGCTGTGGGGTTCATAGTGTAATATAAATGTAAAAAAATATTTATTCATATGTCGTCACAATACCGGGATTTGAGGATCTTCTATTTTGAGGTCAGAGGCTCTCTGATGCCATGTCGCTGCCTGTCTCGCTGTCGTCCTCTTTTGACACTGCAGTGTGGTGGACAACAGAGCATTAACTGGTTAATATCAAGAAGTATGGAGTGTACTAACTGAGCCATAAACCTCCTCATACCATGTCCAGCAGACATTGTAGGATTAATATATGGATTTTATTATTAGGGTACGGGCACACTGGCGTGAAACTCGGATGAGTGCAATGTGTGATTTTATCGCAGTGCAGTCAGTTAATCAACATCTAAAACACATTGGTGAGTGTCGGACGCTTTTTTCTCATCCAGATTCTGGATGGGAAAAAAGCCACAACATGCTGCGACAGTCTGCGATTCATGTGCGAGACTCTCCAATGCAAGTCTATGAGTCCGGCAAAATCATGGACCACACACTGATAGCACACGAACCATCCGAGAGGCATCTGTTTTTCTCACGGATACATTATCATTCTTCAGCTGAGACAACTGTAAAATGCTCCTGTAAATGATTCTACAGTAATAGCTGCTGAGAAACAAAACAGATTGCACATGGATGTGATCTAAGAAAACTGTCGGACACTCGCACAGCATTTGGATGTCCCAGTGGCCAGCTATTCATACAGCCCGCCACAGCCACACACAGAGCCACAACCACACAAAAATAGTCAGCCACATAGACAGCCAGCCACATAGACAGCTACACAGACGCAGAGAGCCACACAGAGAGACACAGCCACATAGACAGCCACACACATAGCCACAGCCAGCAGCATAGACAGCCATAGCCAGCCACACACAGGCACACACAGACACAGCCAGCTACACACACAATATCAGCCACACACACAATCAGCCACAAACATAGCTAGCCACACACATAGCTAGCCACACAAACACAGCCAAAGCCAGCCAGCCAGCCACACATACAGCCACACACATACAGCCAGCCACATAGACAGCCACACACACAGCCAAAGCCAGCCACACACAGGCGCAGCTACCCACACACACAGACACAGCCAGCCACACACACAGCAAGCAATATAGACAGCCATAGCCAGCCACACACAGACATACAGCCAACCACACAGTCAGCCACATACAGTCAGCCACACACAGCCAAGCAGCTCCAGCCACACACACCCACAGTCAGCCACACACAGCCAAAAAGCCCCAGCCACACAGAGCCCCAGCCACACAGAGCCCCAGCCACACAGAGCCCCAGCCTTACAGAGCCCCAGCCACACAGAGCCCCAGCCACACAGAGCCCCAGCCACAGAGAGCCCCAGCCACAGAGAGCCCCAGCCACAGAGAGCCCCAGCCACAGACAGCCCCAGCCACAGAGACCCCCAGCCACACAGAGCCCCAGCCATACAGAGCCCCTGCCTCACAGAGCCCCAGCCTCACAGAGCCCCAGCCACACAGAACCCCAGCCACACAGAGCCCCAGCCACATACAGACAAATAGTCAGCCACACAGAGCCCCAGCCACAGAGAGCCCCAGCCACAGAGAGCCCCAGCCACAGAGAGCCCCAGCCACACAGAGCCCCAGCCTCACAGAGCCCCAGCCTCACAGAGCCCCAGCCACACAGAGCCCCAGCCACATACAGACAAATAGTCAGCCACACAGAGCCCCAGCCACACAGAGCCCCAGCCACACAGAGCCCCAGCCTCACAGAGCCCCAGCCACACAGAGCCCCAGCCACACAGAGCCCCAGCCACACAGAGCCCCAGCCACACAGAGCCCCAGCCACACAGAGCCCCAGCCACATACAGACAAATAGTCAGCCACACAGACACAGCCCAAGACAGACACAGACAGAAAGACACACACACACCACACACACACACACACAAAGAGAGAGCGGCACACACACACTACCCACCACCACCAGCTGCTGCTGCTGCAGCTCATCATGATCTTTATCTTTACACATTTTGCTGGCTCCCGCACTGTGGAAGTTGGAACAACTTCCGGGGCCTGCAGTACAGATGAGGAGGCGGGGCCCAGAGAGATTGACTGTTGATAGGAGGACCCAGGTGACGTGAAGGGCTCACGTCACACAGGTCCTCTATCTCCAGTCAATCTCTCTGGGCCCCGCCTCCTCATCTGTACTGCAGGCCCCTCCATGCCTCCGCTTCTCCCTGGAGGGAGAGGAATGGCTGCAGTGCCGCCTCTCTCTCTGACACTGTCTCCTCCGCGGCGGGTCTGTTCACTGCCTGCTGCAGGGTGGGTGAGTGAGGTCTGCGGCCCGTTTCTGTGGGTGGGCGGCCCTAGGTGGGGACTATACTACCAGCCCAGGGTGCACTTGCCCCCCTGCCACCTGGGCCAGTCTGCCCCTGATGGGCACCCTTCTGATTTTCATGATTTGAATACTCCTAACTACTTTTTACTGACTTACTGAAGCACTAAATTGGTTTGGTAACCTCATTGAGCTTTGTACTTCATAGCCCGGTGTATCCAATCATGAGAAAAGCTATTTCAGGTATCCACTTGCAAGTTGTTCTCCTAGTTGCATCTTCTCTGAGGAGTGGCATCATGGGCTCCTCAAAACAGCTCTCAAATGATCTGAAAAAAAAGATTGTTCAACATAGTTGTTCAGGGGAAGGGTACAAAACGTTGTCTCAGAGATTTAACCTGTCAGTTTCCACTGTGAGGAACATAGTAAGGAAATGGAAGACCACAGGGACAGTTCTTGTAAAGGCCAGAAGTGGCAGGCCAACAAAAATATCAGAAAGGCAGAGAAGAAGAATGGTGAGAAAAGTCAAGAACAATCCACAGACCACCTCCAAAGACCTGCAGCATCATCTTGCTGCAGATGGTGTCACTGTGCATCGGTCAACAATACAGCGCACACTGCACAAGGAGAAGCTGTATGGGAGAGTGATGCGAAAGAAGCCGTTTCTGCATGCACGCCACAAACAGAGTCGCCTGAGGTATGCAAAAGCACATTTGGACAAGCCAGTTTAATTTTGGAAAAAGGTCCTATGTACTGATGAAACAAAGAATGAGTTGTTTGGTCATACAACAAAGCGTTATGCATGGCGCCACAAAAACACAGCATTCCAAGAAAAACACTTGCTACCCACTGTCAAATTTGGGGGAGGGTCCATCATGCTTTGGGGCTGTGTGGCCAATGACGGCACCGGGAATCTTGTTAAGGTTGAAGGTCACATGGATCCCACTCAGTATCAGCAGATTCTTGAGAATAATGTTCAAGAATCAATGTCAAAGTTGAAGTTACACCGGGGATGGATCTTTCAGCAAGACAATGATCCAAAACACCGCTCCAAATCTACTCAGACATTCATGCAGAGGAACAATTACAATGTTCTGGAATGGCCATCCCAGTCCCCAGACCTGAATATCATTGAACATCTGTGGGATGTTTTAAAGCGGGCTGTCCATGCTCGGCGACCATCAAACTTAACTGAACTGGAATTGTTTTGTAAAGAGGAATGGTCAAAAATACCTTCATCCAGGATCCAGGAACTAATTAACAGGAAGCGACTAGAGGCTGTTATTTTTGCAAAAGGTGGATCTACTAAATATTAATGTCACTTTTCTGTTGAGGTGCCCATACTTTTGCACCTGTCAATTTTTAAAATAATGCATATTTCACATTTTTGGTTAGTACAATAAACCTCATTTCAACCCTGAAATATTACCATGTCCATCAGTTATTACACATATCACACTGAAATAGCTGTTGCAAAAAACCAATTTTACACAAAAAAAAGAGTAAGATTAAGAGGGGTGCCCAAACTTTTTCATATGACTGTATCTGTGTGTAACTGGGTCTTTAGGACGATGTAAAAGAAATGCTTTAGACGAAAATCTTGTGCCTCCAACCAAATTGTACGTGTAGAGGAAATGTTTTAAGATAATAGATCGCAGGAACGCTCATAACAAGATTAGCAACAATGCAAATGAGTTACCTATGGAAATACTGTAACTCCTTATTATAAACAGCTTTTAGCATATTCTCTTACCAAATTTCATACTAAAAATTCAACAAGTTCATTTACTTGCAATACAGCAGGTGAAATAAGTACTGAACACGTCACCAATTTTCTTAGTAAACTAGTGCATCTCAATGAATTAGGATATCATCTAAAATCAATGTAATATTGCCATGTTTCAGGTCATGAAACGCGTTGAATAATAAATCAATATTATGTTCACCCTTTGATGTCTCGTGGAGTGCGGCAGCACAGTTTTTAACCCTTCATCCACCCTACTTTAATTTTCTGAGATAATGACCTTTGTGGTTCCATTGGCTGTAAGCCATAATCATCAACATTAACATTAAAAACACTTGAAATAAATCACTCTGTACTGACTATATAATATATGCGTTTCACTTTTTGTATTGAATTAGTGAAATAAATGAACTTTTTGATGATATTCTAATTAATTGAGATACACTAGTATTTTTTTAAAGGTGCTATTGATGTGCATTTCTTACTAGATGTCAGTAACAATCCATACAGGCAAAGGAATAAAACCACAGATGTCCATAAATTTACTGATATGTAATAATGAGAAATGATACAGAGAGAAAGTATTGAACACAGTTACTAAATTTATTTATTACTACAAAAGCCTTTGTTGGTGATTGGTGATTACAGCTTCAAGACGCCTCCTTTATGGAGACACTAGTTGCCTGCATTGCTCAGGTGTGATTTTAGCACATTCTTCCACGCAAACTCTTCAAATCCTGCAGGTCCCATGGGCTCCTTCTATGAACTCTGAGCTTTAGTTCCTTCCATAAATTTTCTACTGGATTCAGGTCAGGTGATTGACTCGGTCATTCTGTCAGCTTTATTTTATTTCTCTGAAACCATTTCAGAGTTTCCTTTGCTGTGTGGAATCATTGACTTGCTGGAATGTCCACTGTCATTTCAAGTTCATCATCCTGGTAGATGGCAGCAGATTTATATCAGCAATGTCTATGTACATTTCTCCATTCATCCATTCTTCAATAAATGAAGTTTTCCAGTGCCGTATGCTGAAAAACAGCCCCACGACATGATGTTCCCACCTCCAAACTTCACTGTCAGTGTGGTGTTTTTGGGGTGATAAGCAGTGCCTTTTGGCCTCCAAACGTGGTGTGTAGTATGACAAACAGAGTTCAATTTTGGTCTCATTTCACCAGACTATTGTTGAGCCGCAGGGTATGGGTTACTCGAAACCGGGCTATTGTACAGTTCCGATTGCTTGAGGAAGATAGCCGTTGCATAGGAGAGTGTGGAAGCTTAATAAAGGTGTGTATTACTACTGACACCCAATGCCTTAGCGCTTCTTAGTACCGCAGTATATTTTTCATATGGAATTGTACAGTTTCGGGGAGTCACAGGGCTCCATGGCCTGGCTGCAGCTTTTAAAGGAAAGCATTCTGGCGTGGTAGGGTAAGGGGATGATGAAAGGGGTAGCTATTTGTGACGTCACCTGTGGTATGTGGCTATTAGTGGCCAACGCTGCTGCAGATCCCTCGGAGATGATGCACGAGCAGCTGGGATGGAGCGGCTCCCCACGGATGCAGCGGATCCCTGGGGCAGTGGATGTAGTACGGGTGTAAGATGCAGGATGGTGGGCGCAAAGCAATAGATAGACTCACAGTTTGTTAGTCCTTTTACTGGTGCAACTGTAATTCCAGCTGGTGTTATTAAGCTGAGTCCTTGCACCTGAGAGCAACTCGGGGTTCTCCTCACCCAGCAAGTTCTAAGGCCTCATTGCTGCGCTCTGTTGCGGCTCCCTGCTGCTGCTTTAGCTGAACTGTTGGCCCTCTCTCCTGCTTGGTGCTGGTATAGCACGTAACTCGAGTCCTTCTTTAGCCCCTTGTCTCAGGCGACTGTTCCTGGACTCTCTACGCTGCTTTGCCTCCGGGCACAGTTTGGCTGGGGAACTCGGAATCCCCCACCTTCCAGTATTGGCTGCCGGGTCATTAGGCCCTGCACAGCCTCGAACTCCGGTGTCCGTCCTGTGGCGCTGTTCCTCCGTGGTGAGCGCTACACTGCTCCGCTCCTCAGACTCCTCTCCATTTCCTCAGACCCTTGCTTTAGGTCCCTCACGCTAAGCTTAGCTACCTGGGACGAGCTTAGCACAGCTACCAGTCCACAAGATGTCTTCCTCAGTCCTCCTAGGAGTGGAACTAACTCTGCCCCAGACTCACCCTGAACCTGGGTCTTGGTCTCCCCCTTCAGGCCTGGAGGCAGAAAGGTGTTGTGTGCAGTTTCTGCCTGGTGTGGATACCCTCTGTTGCTTTCAAGCATGACACTACCACCCGGGGGTGATAATGACACTGTGGCAATTGGACCCTGGGTTGCCACACTATATACTCCTAGTATTTCACAGGCTTGCCTAAATGTTGATGTGCAAATTATAAATGCCCTTGAACATGCATTTTGTTCAGTAATGGAGTGTTGTGTGGTGAGTGTGCATACAGGCAGGGGTGCATCAAGCCCTCTGCCGCCTGAGCCACAAGTTGAGGAGTGGGTGGGTGGTTGGTGCTGTCAGAGTTTTACCACGCCGCCCCTGCAGCCGCGGGTGAGAAGCGGGGAAGGGGGTGCCGTCAGAGCTTTACCACGCCACCCCTGCAGCCGTGCCGCGGGTGAGTAGCTGGGGGGTGTCCGTGCTGTCAGAGTTTTGCCACGCCGCCCCTGCAGCCGCGCTGCGTGTGAGAAGCAGGGAGGGGGTGGGGGGGGGGTGCTGTCACAGTATAACACCGCCGCCCCTGTGTGGAGCGGGGGGAGGGCCGCCGTTGAGCAGGTCTTACCTGCCTCTTGCCGCCGCCACCATGGCAGGGGGACGCTGTGTGGATATGGCGCCGCCCCCTTCTGCACAGCCACTCCCCCTGCCAGCTTGCTGCCTGTGTGAAAGGGCTCACACTGTCCAATGGACGGTGCAGCCCTGCATACAGGCCATGGAGGTTGTGTGTATTACTTATTGTTTTCACTGAAACAATTGTACCTGCTGCTTCCAGGTCTTTTTCTAGCTCTCCACAGGTGGTTCTTGGCTATTGGAGAACTCTTCTGGTAAATTCTTTTCACTCCTCTGTTTAAAGTCTTGTCGAAATCACCTGGTTTTGACAAGCTTATGGGGAAATGATGTTCCTTCTGTTTCTGTATTATTGCTCCAACAGTGCTCACTGGATGATTCAGTAGTTTAAAAATTCTTCTGTAACCAATGCCATCAGTGTCACACCTCTAGCTGTGGCACCAGTCTCCATGGGGCAGGAAGATCGGTGTCCACATGTGCAGCCCCTTGCGGTCTGTCCATCTCTTGGCTATGCCTCCACAGCAGACTCACCTTGCCCGCTGTCCCAGGATGCTTACCCGATCTTCTGCTGTGGCTTTCGCCTCCTGGGGTCTGCGTCCTCCTTGCAGGTCTCCTGGGAGCGTGCTTAGGCATGTGCCACTCACTGAAAATATTGAAAAGGCCTGTGCGCCGTAACTCGCAACTATCTCTCAGCCTAAGGCTGAGAGTCATGAGGTACTTAAGGCACCTTGCCCCTTTGGGAGGTGCCTGGGCATTCTTAGGAATGTTGCTAGTTGTCAGGTTCCCCATCCTTGTGCCTGTGACCTTGTCCTTACCTTTCTCCCTACTTCTTAGTTATTCCCTTGTTCTTGATTACTCATGTGTTTCTCTCCCCAGACTCCACTACGGCCTGTACCTGCCTGCTACAGTCTGCACTTGTGCGCTACTGCCTGCACTTTCCTGCTACAGTCTGCACCTGTTCGCTAAGGCCAGCAACCGCCTGCTGCAGTCTGCACCTGTCATTCAGAATACAGATCTACACTCATCTTCCCCACAGAGTCCTGTGACAGTCCAGCTACCACTATCCAGAGGACCTGTGTAACCCAGAGACTCTTTGTCTGTACGAATCAGCCCCCTGATAGCATGAGTCATGGCATTAAACCCCCCGGGGTTGGCCCTGACAATTCCTGTATAGGGGTCCTCTAACTGGCCAGCTTCTCCAGGGGAGTTCGTTATCATGGCCCAGTGGGTCCTCTCCCGGACACTCGCCTCCTGTGAGCATATCAATCAGTATGTTTTGCAACAATAAGGTTGCAAAGGTCTTGAGACAGCTCACTGGTTTTACCCATCATGAGATGTTTCTTGTGTGGCACCTTGGTAATGAGACACTTTTTTATGGGCCATCAGTTGAACCAGCTGATATTTTTCATTAAGTAGCAGGATTGATTTCTAATTACTGATATATTTCAGCTGGTGTCATGACTTTCCATGGGTTTTTGTACCACCCTTTCTTCGTGTGCTAAATACTTGTTCCCTGTGTAATTTTTCATTACTGCACATAAGTTTATTTATGAACATCTGTGGTGTCATTTCGTTGGCTGTGTGGATGGGTTGCTACCGACATCTGGTAACAATTTCATGTCAATAGCACGTTCAGAAATATATTTACTCAGAAAATTGATGATGTGTTCAATAGTTATTCACCGCCTGTGTATGTGTGTCTCTGAGGAATATAATGCCGATGACACTTGCTCGAGTTTTATGATTTTTCTTTATTGGTGCAAACCCATTAAAAACATCACATAATCCCACTCGGGAATGTGCAGCACCAGACTCGTTTCGGGGTTACCCCCTTAATCGTTGGTGAGTGAATTGTGGTTGAGCTGCTATCCTCTTCCCTTTCCAGCTATTACTATTTGTGTCTATACCTACTCACATAGACACTGATATATACAGTATAGCAGTAGCAGTTGACATGAGCTGGTCCCACCTAGTGCTGGATGCTGGTTAACCCACCAAAATGGCATAAAGGTAAGGCCACATGTAACATGCAGCTTGCAAAAACTCCTCAATTTGCAGTATTTGATGCATGTCAATTCTGCTATGTAGGGATTTAAGGCTCATTCAGAAGTCAGTTTATTGTGCGTGAGTGTTATTCATGTTTTCTTGACTACCACTCCTATCTATAAAGGCTTATTCACACAACTGTATTTTCGTTCTGAGTTGTCTGCAAAAAAAAAACACAGTACAAGGACTAATGTTATTCAATGGAGCAGTGCAGTGAGCAATATGTAAACCTGACCAAACCTGTGTGTGAAAATAATCCCATCATAAACTAGTTTCTCCTGTAAATTGGATGATACTTCCCCATTCAAGTCTATGGGTGCACAAAATAAAATCGGATGCCACAGTGTAGCATTAGTTTTTACAGATACATTGCAATACTGTAAATTAGGAAACTGTAAATCAGGAGTCAGGGACCTTTTTGGCTGAGAGAGCCATTTAATTCTGTGAAAGCCGTACAATAGGTTTTCATTTTAAAGATTGTATTTTTAATGTTTTATTAACTTTAAAACTAAATACAAGTAAAAGTGTGCATTTTATGTAAGACCAACACTTTTAAAGTACAATAAGTCTCTGAATTCTTTTTAATAACGTAGTTATGCTGTTGCTAACCAATGATGAATAAAGTACCCCCATCATCCCATTGCAGTAACCGCATCATCCCCTTGCAGTAACCCCATTATTCCCATGCAGAACGTACTCCCATCATCCCCAGGCAGTGCTATCATCTCCTTGCAATGCCCCCATCACCCCCATGCAGTACCTCTGTCATCCCCTTGTAATACCCCCATCACCCTCATGCACTACCCCCATCATCCCCATGCAGTATGTACCCCCATCATCCCCATGCAGTATGTATCCCCATACAGTACCCAATCATCCCTATGCAGTACCATCATCCCCTTGCACTATCCCCATCTTCCCCATGCAGTACCACCATCATCTCCATGCAGTATCCCCAACATCCCCATGCAGTATGTACCCATCACCCCTTGCAGTATCCCCATCATCCCCTTGCAATACCCCCATCTTCCCCATGCACTACCCCCATCATCCCCATGCACTACCCCATCATCCCCTTGCAATACCCCCATGTTCCCTATGCACTACCCCCATCATCCCTATGCAGCCTCTTGCTTCCCCCACCATGGTGCCACAGTGCCTGCAAAAAAAAAAAAACACACACATACACACATTATATATATATATATATATATATATATATATATATATATACTCACCGATCTTCTGCACTGTATGGTGTCCTGGGTGTCGCTCTGTCCCTGCTGCTGTGCGGGCGACTGTGGTCCAATCTGAAGCCAGCAGCTGGGACCCAATCAGAGGCCAACGGCGGCTGGCCAATCAGATTCCCGTATATGACTTCACTGCACTGATTGGCCTGCTGCTGGCCTCTGATTGTGTCCAATTGTGCCATTGTGCTGGCTTAGGATTGGACTGCAGCCGCCCGCACCGCAGCAGGGACAGAGCGCTACACCTGGAAGTGCATACAGCAGCGGTGGGACATAGATTTGGCTGCGAGCCAGATGCGGCCATCAAAAGAGCCACAGGTCCCCAACCATTGCTGTAAATCGTCCTTGTAAATTAAAATTGCACATGGATGATATTGAGAAAAAATGTGTCATTATTTTTTGGATGAAATGCTTGATGATTTTTTATACACTCATGCAAACTCAGGCTGGCTTCACACTGTAGTTTTTCCCTGATTAGGTCCGATCAGGTTTGTGTGCCAAAACCAGGAGTGTCTCCAAAACTCAGAACAGGTGTCAATCTTTCAATTATAGTTTTTCTCTGCAAGTTCCTCTCCTGGTTTTGGCACACAAACACTGATGGACACTGATCAGTGAAAAAACTGCAGGGTGAAAGCAGCCTTAACCTAATAGTGAATGGGGCAATTCACATGTGCATTATTTTGGGATACATCTTTTATTATGTCCTGCTTTGTTACTGATCGAACATAACAGCGAAGACAATTCTATAGGGTAAAGCTGTGCTTAAAATTCTATGGATAATGTAGACTTATGTATTGTGATTTTATCAATGAACAGGGTTTAGATCAAAATGTCTCCTGATAAAATCAACAAACATTTCTTTCAGTTCCGCTTGATTTTATTACATTGTAAAGACTTTAAAAGAGGAAACCAACTAGATGAGACTATCAGCCAAGTTCATGTAGCAGAATAAAATGATGCATGTTTTCTTTTTTTTTATGACTTTGCTATAAAAATACATTTTAACTTGATCTATAAATAATGTATATCTTAGCTTTCACAACCTTCACAGTGAGGACTGACACTGGATTTGGTCAGGGCCACGATTCCAAAAGCAAGTTTCCAAAACTAGTAGTGACCATGAAAGCAGTGATTAGTCAACTAAAGAGGATGACAAATTTATTGGTTTCTACATGAAAGCCAAAAATCGGCCATAAACTGCCACATATTAGTGATATCGGACTAGTCATTTTTAGGCAATGTAGTTAGATTGTCACAATGGCCAACAATGCCATTCTTTACAATGTCAAAACACAGATCTCTGTATAGACCAGTATACAGACAGACCAAGTCTAAACTGGTGAGGTGACAGTAATTACGCAAAACATAATAGTTATACCAAATAGATCATGATCATCAACTATAAGTTGAAATACAGTTAGTAGCTGAAATAGAAACAGCTATTTATAAAACTTAGGATCCCGTCACACTTGGCGATGTTCCAGCCATCCCGATAACGATACGACCTGGTAAGGATCGCTGGAACATCGCTACGTGGTCGCTGGTGAGATGTCAAACAGTCAGATCTACTCAATGACGCAGCAAAGATACGGCGACCTGTATAACGACCTCGGCGGTCATTGGGTCCCTGTCACACAGCAGCTAGTCTGATGACTCAGACCTACGTGGCTGGGTTCTGAGTCGCCAATGAGGTCGTTGTTAAGGCATCAAACACACCGATGCATGCTGGCCAGCGGGAGCCCGACGATCAAAAAATGGTCCAGGCCATTCCGACACGATCGGCAATGTCACAGCGGGGGCCCGTGTCAACGAAAGAGAAGGAATTGACAAAAACTCAGTGGCACACCACCATTGCATATATCAAAAGTGGCAACAATTTTATTAAAGACAAAAAACAGAAACGTTTAAAAAACAATTAAAAATATAGCACAACCACAAACCCATAATAAAGGAAGTGGTCCCGTTACATACAATATGTCAACATATAAAGGCACACCATATGCAGAACATACCAGATGAAACTGGCAACAACAAAGGAGTTCCCTCCATGGCCTTACAATGTAGGGGGTCAGAGAGAAAGTCACTATCAAAACCAGTAAATGAGAGAAATATGCTCATATATTCCTATGAATAGCCCAAAACAGTTGCAAAGGTTGCCATTGGTAGTAACAGGTAGTGCCTGAGATCTAATACATAGCAAGGCAGAATATACCAAGTCCCCATAAGCCAGAATCAATATGCTCTCACCTAATCCGCAATAAATGCTGTTGTAGAAGAAATTGTATGGAAATCCCTGATCAGGGGAGCAGGGCTTGAAAAAGGTGCCAAGACAGTATGATATTAGCAGGGGACCCTTGTCCCACGCGTATCGCCGCGTTGTTGTGGCTTCGTCAGGGACAAGTGATACGCGTGGGCCAAATGTCCCCTGCTAATTCTAATACCATACTGTCCTGGCACCTTTTTCAAGCCCTGCTCTCCAAACGCAACCACAACCGAACGTAGTCAAACACAGCTACTATGCGTTCCAAGTTATAAATAGGAATGCAGTGCGCATGCGTTTGGCTGCGTTCGGTTACGCTGCGTTCCAAACGCAAATGTGAAATCAGCCTAACAAGCCTTTTATTATGACTAAGGCTGGCTTCACACTTGCAGATGCATCTGCAGCGTTTTGCAGATGCATCTGCAAGTATCAGCATGCAGACCACGGCCGTGGTGTGAATGCTCTCATTGATTCCTATATGTGAGCGTAAGCAGGCGTATGCCTGCTTACAGATCACACTCTCCCGCCCGCACTATGGACGCGAGATGTTGCGTCCAAGGTGCGGGGCGGGATGTGTGTGATCTGTCAGCAGGCATACGCCTGCTTACGGCTCACAATAGGAATCAATGAGAGCATTCAGACCGCGGTGCGCCCTATTATAAACATAGGGACCGCGGTCTGCATGCTGATACTTGCAGATGCATCCTGCAAAACGCTGCAGATGCATCTGCAAGTGTGAAGGCAGCCTTAGCATTTGTGCCCGATCAGAACCCCAAACTACAGACGCTGCATTTCAGGTTAGATTGCCCCTCATCAGTTTAGTGTATGGGATCTAATCTGGCAGCTGTATGAGAGGCTAAGGGTGCTGTCACACGCTTCAATCTCCTGCACGATATCGCTTAAGCGATCTGCATTTTTGATCGCTTAAGCGATATCGTTTGTGCGTCGCTGCGTGTAATCAAGCGATTTTACATTGTAAAATCGCTTGATTGCTTGATCTCAGATTGGTGAGCAGGAGCTCAAATAAAGCGATAGTCGCTTGATCAATCTGCGTCAACATGGTGTCTGACACCGCAATGATCCATCTCCCAGTGGCAGAGCCTATGCTGGGAGATGGTAACTATGGTAAACTTGGGGTTACTAAGCGCCGCGCGCGCTAGTAACCCGATGTTTACCATGGTTACCAGCGATCTCGCTGGCCCACATCGCTGGTGAATCTGCCTGTGTGACAGCTCACCAACGATGTGAACGGTATTGTTAGCGATCGCGCGTGCATGTGATTGCTAAACAATATCGTTCAGGAAATTGAACCGTGTGACGGAACCATAAGACGAGGTCTGGGGGAATAGCTACTCTCCTTATGGAGATCAATCTGTGTGCCAGCAGTGATGAGTCTTTTAGCCGCAATGCTCTTCTGGGTAATGTGCAAATTGTTACTTCAGTGAGGAAGTAGATGAACTCCAGTGCCACCTTTTGAAGGTGGCAATCCTAAAAGTCATAGTTGACTCGTTAACGAGAATTTTAATATGGCTAAGGATTTGTGCCAGATAAAAGTCCCCAACTGCAGATGCTGCATTTCGGGGTGATTGCCCTACATCAGTGCAGTGTATGGGAACTGATATGGCTACGAGTGGCTAAGACGATATTGAAAGTAACAATCCTAAAAGTCATAATTGACTCTTTAACAAGCGTTTAAATATGATTTATGCCAGATAAGGGCCCTTTCACATCAGCGTTTTTTTCAAATCGCGGCAGATGCGGTGAAAAAACCGCATCTGCCGCGATTACCGCATACCGGCTGCACTTGTGGCACGGTTGCGGTAAACGCCATACAAGGTATAGGCGGACTTGCGGCAGGTGCGGCAAGTGCGGTTTTGGCACTTGCGGCAGTGCGGCAGAGAAAAAAAATGCTGTCAGCCGCGGTTTTTTTCGCGGCCGCACCTGCCGCAAGTGCCAAAACCGCACTTGCCGCAAGTCCGCCTATACCTTGTATGGCGTTTACTGCAACCGCGCCGCAAGTGCAGCCGGTATGCGGTAATCGCGGCAGATGCGGTTTTTTCACCGCATCTGCCGCGATTTGAAAAAAACGCTGATGTGAAAGGGCCCTAATAAAGTCAGATCAGATCCCATACATGGCACTGATGAGGGGCAATCACCCAGAAATGCAGCGTCTTCAGATTCAGGCTCTTATCTGGCACAACTCCTAAAGTTACCGTTACACGGTACGAGATCGTGAACGATATTGCTCAAACGCCACGGGTTTGGAGTCGTTCAACCGACATCGTTAGGACGTCGTTGCGTCTTAGACCAAGATACGACTACGATAAATCGTTGGATCGTTGATCGCACATTTGAGAACATGTTCTCAAATCAAACAATCCTCGATCAGCCAACCTGCTGCATCGTTCTGTGTGAAAACGTGATAATGATGTCGTTAACGACTTCGCCTATTCACAGCAGTGAACAAGTATCGGTCTCTGGGCTGTGCTATCGATAAAGATGTGTCGCTCACGATATCTAGACGTGTGAAATCTCCCCCCCTCACCCGGCCGGGTCCAATAGCTGATAGCACCCCCCCCCCCAGTCCCCCCACCGGTCCTCAGGGCTGCCACACGGGACAAGCTCCCCCAGCCAGACCCTAGTTGTACCCCACCAGTGACTGGGATGTGCTCCCACCTGTGCCCGGGATGCACCCCCCCCTCCCCGGTCCAGGTATAGCTACCGGGGGAGATCCTGAGTGCACACAGGCAGCAGCAGGTTCTGTGTGATGTGCCCCCTCTGGTACCCAGGATGTCTGGGATGTGCCCCCTCTGGTACCCAGGATGCGTACCCGCGATGCCTGGGATGTGCCCCCTCTGGTAGCCAGGATGCGTACCCGCTGATGCCTGGGATGTGCCCCTACTGGTCTGGGCACAGTTCCATGGTACTTGGGAGATCCTGAGTGCACACAGGCAGCAGCAGGTTCAGTGCCCGGGATGCCCCCTCCAGCAGGGCACAGTCCTGACTGCTCACATCACAGCGGCTCCTTTAAGAGTTAAGAAACTTGAGATTTGTTTGCGCAACAGTCAGTGCAGCGGAGCCGCCAAAGTGTCTAGACTGTCACGTGAGCGGAGGAGGCCAATGGTGGTGACCGGTGCAGGGCCGGAGACTGTGTGTGAGCGAGAGCACAAAGAGCGGAGGAGAGAGCAGAGCACCGGAGCCTGCAGAGATAGGCAGCATAGCACCGAGCACCGGAGAGAGAGGGAGCAATGCACCGGAGCCTGTAGAGAGAGCAAAGCACTGAGCACCGGAGCCTGCAGAGGGAGAGAGCAAAGCACCGGAGCCTGTAGAGAGAGCAAAGCACCGAGCACCGGAGCCTGCAGAGATAGGCAGCAAAGCACCGAGCACCGGAGCCTGCAGAGAGAGAGAGAGAGAGAGGGAGGAGCAAAGCACCGAGCACGGAGAGAGAGGGAGCAAAGCACCGGAGCCTGCAGAGAGAGAGAGGGAGCAAAGCACCGAGCACCGGAGCCTGCAGAGAGAGAGGGAGCAAAGCACCGAGCACCGGAGAGAGAGGGAGCAAAGCACCGGAGAGAGAAGGAGCAAAGCACCGAGCACCGGGCCTGCAGAGAGAGAGGGAGAAAAGCACAGAGCACCAGAGCCTGCAGACAGAGGGAGCAGAGCACCGGAGAGAGAGAGCACCGGAGAGAGAGAGCACCGGAGAGAGAGAGCACCGGAGAGAGAGAGTAAAGCACCGGAGCCTGCAGAGAGAGGCAGCAAAGCACCGAGCACCGCAGCCTGCAGAGAGAGAGAGATCGGAGATAGAGCACCGGAGGTTTCAGAGAGGGAGAGAGCTCCGAGCACCGGAGGCTGCAGTGTGCGCTGTGCCGGCAGCGGGGGACTGAGGAGCAGACACCGGCGGTGCAGTCGCACAGTGCCCGGCGCATCCCTGTGGTCCCCGGGCAGGATGCTGCGCTCCCCGGAGCCGCGTCCTCTGCGCTCGGCTGCGGCCATGTGACGGCTCCGGAGCGGGGAGATGTGAGCCGGGAGCTGCTGTGTGCGGAGCCCGTGCTGTGCCCTCCGATCTTCTGCCTGGCACTAGAGGACTGTGCCACCTCCGCGCAGCACATGCCGGATCGGTCCCCGCTGAGACTGCAGTGAGAGCTGGGCGCATCCCCGCGGGGGCGTCGCATGTTCAAGTCTAGACGCACCGGGCTGGTTCGGCGCCTGTGGCGGAGCCGGGCGGGCGGTGATGGCGGAGTGTCTTGCTGCGGTCTGTCCGAGCCGCCCGGCGGGTCCCCGGAGCTTCGCTCTGCAGCCTCGGCCGTGCTGAAGCGCCTGAAGGAGCCGGCTCTGTGCGCGCTGCTGGAGGCGGTGGAGTCCCGGGGCGCCGCGGCCGGAGCCTGTGTGCTGCTGACCCGGGCCGGATCCCCGCCTCACCTGCTGCCCACCAGGACCGGACCCCCGCCTCACCTGCTGCCCACCCGGGCAGGATCCCCGCCTCACCTGCTGCCCACCCGGGCAGGATCCCCGCCTCACCTGCTGCTCTGCAGACTCTTCCGCTGGCCTGAGCTGCAGCATCCCGGACAACTGAAGGCTCTGAGCGGCTGTCAGGGCGCAGGAGGAGCGGACAGCACCGGCGTGTGCGGAAACCCCTACCACTACAGCCGGCTGTGCGGCCCCGGTGAGTACCGCTGTCAGTGACAGGCCCAGGCTGTGTCACAGCTGAGCAGTCGCTACAGTTGCTTGTAGTGTTTTCCTGGAGAGTTTGGTTTCTCGCTCAGTTTGGAGCAGATTTCAGGATCCGACCCAGAGAGGTGGTAAAGACTCTCCTTCAGACAGAAAAACACCCTCTACCAGGGGTGTAACTGCAGGAGCAGGGGTTACAGTCACACCCGGGCCCCGCAGCCTAGGGGGCCCCAAAAGTCCCATGGGCCTATGGAAAAAGACTATTGCTATTAAAGATTTCCAGTAATTGGGGGGCCCCGTTGCATCTTTCACATCGGGGTGATGAGGCACTGCCCTCTAAACATGTAGAAATGGTTTCCCACAGCGAGTCCACAGACATGCGGGGACACATGTTCCCCTATGGACCCATGCAGACGTCCGTGATTCTGCACGGACCGTGTCCCCGCGTGGAGCACATGCGTGTCCGTGTGCTCCACACGGAGACAAGTCAGTTTTTTTGTCCAAACGTCCTGCACACGGATGTTCACACTGTGACATCCGTGTGCATGGACCACGGACGAAAGGAAAAAAAACTTCAAAATAAAGAATTTTATACTCCCCTCGCTCCATAGCTGACAGCTCCTCTCTCTTCCAGTGCCGCTCATTAGTCTCATGAATATTCAATTCACTGAGCCCAAAAGCGGACCGGAAGAGAGAGGAGCAGCGGCGCTAGAGGGAAGTGAGTATGAGGTGACAGGCTGTCCGTGTGCTATCCGTGGATGCACGGATAGCACACGGACAGCACCCATTGTGTCACATGGCCGTGACACATGGGTCTATGCCCCGCCTCCAAACGGCCTTGTTCCACACGTCCGTGGTAACACGGATGTGTGAAACCGGCCTAAGGAATAGGAAGAGGTTTCCAGGTGTTTGAGGGTGATTTGGGGCAGATCTGCAGAAAGTCCTGTGTAAACAGAGCTTGAAGCTCAGGGGCCCTGATGCAGAAGCTCAAACGGGCCCCCAATTACTGCAAATCTTTAATGGCGGGTTTACACGTTGCGATATCGTAGTACGATTTCAATCAAAAGTCACGTGGTTCAATCGTCGGAGCCGAAATCGTGCCTGCGTTGTATGGTGTGAACGTCCAATACGATGCAGGAACAATGTCAATGCGATATCGGGGATTGAATGAGCGTGCTATTCAATGCCCCGATATTGCATAGCGATTGAAGCCGGATCGTGCTGTGTAAACGCCCAACTACGATGCGATTTGAAACGTCACCCATTCACTCCCATGTTAAGTGTGCGATCCTGGGTTGGGAGGCGGAGACATCGCACGGACGTTGTATTCCGATATTGCAGCTTGTAAGCATTCAATGCGATGCGGGAGGAACGTGCACTAATTGCGCGCTCCCGCGCCATTGAACTGCGATATCGGAACTACATTGAAGTGTGTAAACCCACCTTGACCATTAGCCTTTTTCTATAGGTCAAATGGCAGTTTGGGGCCCCCTAGGCTCCAGGGCCCGGCTGTGATTGCAAACCCTGCACCTGTTGTAGTTACATGTAAACAGTTTCACTTGTGAAGTGTAAGGCTGCGTTCACACACTGTGCTTTTTTGCACACGCTTTTCAAAAAAGCGCAAAGTAAATGTAAATTCACTTTGCGGTTCAGACAGTACATAAATATACGCAGCGCTCTTATGGGAGAAAGTGCGGGTGTTAAAAGAATGACCATGTCAATTCCTTACGCTCCTGCGCCTTCTCCCATAGGAGCCCATTATTCCCGCTGGAATTACCCTTCACCGTTCAGACAATGCGCAATTCCAGCGGGAATATGCCGGCGCTGCAGGATGTGATGTCACCCAGGGGAGGAACAATCTGCCCTTGTGTGACATGCGTGACAGCCCCTTTTGGGTTTTGTGGTGTATTCATATACACTGCGAAGCCGAAAATAAACTAATCAAAATGTGTTAAAAATAATAAAAATTGAATACTTACCTCTCTGCCGGGTGAGCCGGGAGCCGACACAACCGCAGGTATCGACCTTCCAGGGCCCATCAAGATCGCTGATTGGCACGTCACATATCACATGACCACGAGCAGCCAGTCAGCGATCTTGATAGGTCCTGAAAGGTTGATACCTGCAGTTGTGTCGGCTCCCGGCAGAGAGGTAAGTATTCAATTTTTATTATTTTTAACACTTTGGGTATCGTGGTGTAAACCTTACGAAACCCAAAAGGGGCTGGCACACATGTCACACAGGGAAGGATTGTTCTTCCCTGTGTGACATCACTTCTCCACTGCGCTTTTGGGAGAGAAGTGAGTACATAAAAAACTGCAGTGTGTGAATGCACAGTTTTGTTTTTTTTTGTTTTTTTTACGACGCTATTTTGCACGGGTGCAAAAAGCGCCCACGCAAAAAAAAAACCCAGAAAGAAATGCGCAATGTGTGTATTCTAAGTCTATTCACTGACTGCAAGTGGTGAGTTAAATAGTTGGACGTTGTTGTTGGCTTTTATCTTTTACCTAATTAAAAGGTTTTCATTTGTTTTATTGTTTAGGCCACAGTCAGTTTTAGTGAAAAAATATCAGTCTTTGGGCCCTTTCACATCAACGGGTTTTGCTGAAGAGCGGCAGATCCGGCCGGTGGGGCTGCATCCGCTACCTAATGGCCGACTTGCGACCCAGATCCGGCAAGCCCCATGCATTGTCTATGGGGCTTGCGGTCCGGGGCGGCAAGTGCGGTTATGCCGGATTGGCCAGATCCGGCACTTGTGGCCGTGGAAAAAAAAAGCTGCAAGCAGCTGTTTTTTTTTGTTTTTTTTTCTTCGCGGCCACAAGTGCCAGATCTGCCGCACATCAGTGAAAGCCGCTGATGTGAAAAGAGCCTTAGGGTGTGTTCACACGCTGCATATTTGCTGTGTATTTTTACGCGAGTGCTCTTGCTGTTTTTGTAGCCCAAACCAGGAGTGGCTGATTAAAACCAACAGTGGGTGATTAAATACAGAAATGGAGCACTTGTTTATATTAGACTTTTCTTCTGGTTGTTCCACTCTTGGTTTTAGCTACAAAATCTGCAACAGCACTCAAGCAAAAATATACAGCAAATACTTTCGGTGCAGCGCTGCCTCTTCACCAGCTTCCTTGGTCTCTGCAGGGCTGCAATAGTGACGTCATAGCTACAGCATGTGACCCCTGCAGCGAGCCACTGGGCTCAGCAGTCTCGTGTCAACCACCTCTACACCACCCTGCAGCCAGCCACTGGGCTCAGCAGTCTCATGCCAACCACCTCTACACCACCCCTGCAGCCAGCCACTGGGCTCAGCAGTCTCATGCCAACCACCTGTACACCACCCCTGCAGCCAGCTACTGGGCTCAGCAGTCTCATGCCAACCACCTGTACACCACCCCTGCAGCCAGCCACTGGGCTCAGCAGTCTCATGCCAACCACCTCTACACCACCCCTGCAGCCAGCTACTGGGCTCAGCAGTCTCATGCCAACCACCTGTACACCACCCCTGCAGCCAGCCACTGGGCTCAGCAGTCTCATGCCAACCACCTCTACACCACCCCTGCAGCCAGCTACTGGGCTCAGCAGTCTCATGCCAACCACCCCTACACCACCCCTGCAGCCAGCTACTGGGCTCAGCAGTCTCATGCCAACCACCTGTACACCACCCCTGCAGCCAGCCACTGGGCTCAGCAGTCTCATGCCAACTACCTCTACACCACTACTGTAGACTTGTCAACAAAGACTGTAGGAGGGTTACTAAGGCTGATTTTCATATCACTTTTTAACTCCTGAAAGCCCCCTTTAAAGTAGTTTTACAGAAAACACGGACCTTGCTCGGATTGCAACTCCTAGGTATATGGAGCAGGTAGCTCAGATCAGACACCCTCCAGACATGTCATCTATTGCTGCCCTGGCCCATGTTTCATGGATACGTGGAGCTGGCTTAAGGTGTTTTTCTCTTGTATGAAGGCTTAGGGTGCCGTCACACTCTTCAATTTCCTGAACGATATCGCTTAAGCGATCTGCTTTTTTGATCGCTTAAGCGATATCGTTTGTGCATCGCTGCGTGTAATCAAGTGATTTTACAATGTAAAATCGCTTGATTGCTTGATCTCAGATTTGTGAGCAGGCGCTCAAATCAAGCGATAGTCGCTTGATCAATCTGTATCATCGTGGTGTCTGCCACCGCAATGATCCATCTCCCAGTGGCAGAGCCTATGCTGGGAGATAGTAACTATGGTAAACTTCGGGTTACTAAGCACCGCGCGGCACCTAGTAACCCGATGTTTACCATGGTTACCAGAGATCTCGCTTGTCCTTATCGCTGGTGAGTCTGCCTGTGTGACAGCTCACCAACGATGTGAACGATATTGTTAGCGATTGCGCGTGCATGTGATTGCTAACAATATCGTTCACTAAATTGATGCGTGTGACGGTACCATTACATAGCCCGAGGTGTGGACCATTGGATTGGACAAATCAGTCCCATTCAGTAGTTTGTGGGACTGGTGCTTATGGTCTCCAGTGACTTCTACAGAGTTTGTTTTTTAGATACATCTTGGAATGTGACCGCCATTTACCATTACGCTTCTCTTAAGGCCACTTTACACACACAGATATCTGTGTCCAACTTCTGAACAGATCTCTGGCTGCAGTGAAATCATGGACACATTGCTCCATTTTGTGGCTGTGTACAAATGTAACAATGTGTCCATGATTTCACTGCATCCAGAGATCTGTTCAGAAGTTGGACACAGATATCTGTGTGTGTAAAGTGGCCTTTAGTATCAGATGTGCTCAGTTTATGGTGTCATCATGGTGACATGAAGTGCCTTATAAATGTATTCCTTGTTAGTCATCCGGTGTCTCAGGTTTACCAAGTTTTTGCATCCTGCAATAAGCAGAAGCCACTGAAGGCGAAGAAGTCCTTTTAAAGAGAATACACAAAAGGTTTTTCCTGTGATGAGTGATTTCACATTATCACATATGCGGTTTTTTTTTGTAATCCAGCTCTTTTTTTTAAACTGGAATGCAATCCGGATCCGTTTTGTGCCATTGATTTTCATTAAGCGCTTTGGCTCGTGTGTTGCTTTCGGTTACCAGATTTGGCAGAAACCTGTTTTTTTAACCAACAAAAATGCAAAATGCAGCGTTTTGGGGTGGTTAAAAACCCGGACTTGACCGGATCCAGTATGATCCAGCATTAAAGTAAAGTGGAAGTTAATGGGCACTGGATCCAGTTTTACCGAATCATTCAGGATTATTTTAAAACCAGATCCATTGTGCCTACTTAGTATGTGGATCTCACTAGAAGATATACAGGGTGGGGCATTTATATGGATGCACCTAAATACAATGGAAATGGTTGGTGATATCAACTTCCTGTTTGTGGCACATTAGTATATGGAAGGGAGGAAACTTTTCCAGATAGGTGGGGACCATGGCGGCCATTTTGAAGTTAGCCATTTTGGATCCAACTTTATTTTTTTCAATGGGAAAGAGCGTCATGTGACACGTCAACCCTATTGAGAATTTCATAAGAAAAACAATGGTGTGCTTGGTTTTAACGTAACGTTATTCTTTCATGAGTTATTTACAGGTTTATGACGACTTATAAAATGTGTTCAAAGTGCTGCCCATTGTGCTGGATTGTCAATGCAACCCTCTTCTCCCACTCTGGACACACTGATAGCAACACCGCAGAAGAAATGCTAGCACAGGCTTCCAGAATCCATTGTTCCAGATGCTGCACATCTCGTATCTTCACAGCATAGACAATTGACTTCAGATGAGTGATGAGGCAAACTTTTTTTGTGAATGGTGAAGTTATCAAACTAAACTCCTTTTAAGGCTGGCTTCACACCACGGTGTGATCCGGTCCGGGGCTGTCAGGCATGAACCTGACAGCCCCGGACCGGATCAGCACACAGAACCGGAGGGCCAAATGTGCATGGAGCTAGCTGCAGTCCTGAATCAACAGCGGCGTGCAGCTGCCAGTGTCCGGTTCCCGGATTGCCCCAGCTCCGGGAGAATCCAGGATCCGGCAAATTGGGGAGATTTTTCTCCCCAGACAAAAAAAAATGATGCAAGCATCATTTTTGTGTCCGGAAAGAATAATCTGTATTCTCCCGGATTGTCCCTGAGTGATGAAACCGGATGGCAGAGAGCTGTCATCTGGCTCCATCCGGGCCCATAGGCTGCTATGGGGCCAAAAACCGGTCCGGGGCTGTCTGGTTTACACCGGACAGCCCCGGATCAAAAAAACCGTGGTGTGAAGCCAGCCTGAACTACCGTATATACTCGCGTATAAGCCGAGTTTTTCAGCCCAAAAATTGGGCTGAAAAGTCCCCCCCTCGGCTTATACGCGAGTCAATACGGCGCCCCCACCTCACTTTCTAGGCCCCCCGCATGCAGCGCTGCGCATATACATTACTTGTCTAGCAGCTGTCACCCTCCGATGGCGGATCGCGGCTCCCGGCTCCGGGCTCCATCTTCCTCGCTGACTTCCTGCTTGTCAGGTGACCGGCCGGCGTCGCGATGACGTCATCGCGCTGAGCCCCGGTCACAAAGCAGGAAGACAGCGAGGAAGATGGAGCCCGGAGCCGGGAGCCGCGATCCACCATCGGAGGGTGACAGCTGCTAGACAGGTAATGTATATGCGCAGCGCTGCATGCGGGGGGGCCCAGAAAGTGAGGTGGGGCCCTGTATACTACCACTGGGGCTATATACTACTACTGGGGCTGTATATATATACTACCACTGGGGCTATATACTACCACTCGGGCTGTATACTACCACTGGGGCTGAATATACCACTGGGGCTGCTGTATACTACCACTGGGGCTGTATACTACTACTGGGGCTGTATGTATACTACCACTGGGGCTATATACTACCACTGGGGCTGTATACTACTACTGGGGCTGTATGTATACTACCACTGGGGCTATATACTACCACTGGGGCTGTATACTACCACTGGGGCTGAATATACCACTGGGGCTGCTGTATACTACCACTGGGGCTGTATACTACTACTGGGGCTGTATGTATACTACCACTGGGGCTATATACTACCACTGGGGCTGTATACTACCACTGGGGCTGTATACTACTACTGGGGCTGTATACTACTACTGGGGCTGTATGTATACTACTACTGGGGCTGCTGTATACTACTACTGGGGCTGCTGTATACTACTACTGGGGCTGCTGTATACTACCACTGGGGCTGTATACTACCACTGGGGCTGTATATACTACTGGGGCTGCGTGTATACTACCACTGGGGCTGCGTGTATACTACCACTGGGGCTGTATATACTACTGGGGCTGCGTGTATACTACCACTGTGGCTGCTGCTGTATACTACCACTGGGGCTGCTGTATATACCTCTGGGGCTGCTGTATACTACCACTGGGGCTGCTGCTGTAACACTGCTGGGGCCTGTATATACCACTGGGGAGGCTGCTGTATACCACACTGCTGGGGGCTGTATACC
The DNA here is from genome assembly GCA_033576535.1 of Allobates femoralis. Classification (NCBI taxonomy): domain Eukaryota; kingdom Metazoa; phylum Chordata; class Amphibia; order Anura; family Aromobatidae; genus Allobates; species Allobates femoralis. The sequence goes on along the minus strand of JARQOC010000004.1, from coordinate 117,080,786 downwards.
TGTGCTGGGGTCCACCCTCGGCTTATACACGAGTCAATAAATTTTCCCAGGTTTTGGGGGCAAAAGTAGGGGGGTCGGCTTATACACAGGTCGGCTTATACACGAGTATATACGGTAACTCCTTTTACAATACCCTTAATCATGATACTGATCTAGAATGCCTTCCCTATATCTCAGCTTGGGAGTCAGAGCTCAAGATAGTCATAGATTTAGACAAATTAGCCAAGGCGAAGGTTAAACTTCAACACATCAGCACACAGTTTTCTCCCTATTGCTGGAGAGATTGCTCCCAAAAAGGGCATCTCATATATTCTGGAAATGCCCAAAATTGGTTGGATTCTGGTTAAGAGCGGCTGATCTGATTTTGAACGTCACGAGCCTAAAGGTTTCTCTTATCCCTCGACTGGTCTTGTTGTCTGTGGGCGTCGAGGACCTGCCAAGGAATATTAGATTTATTATTTTACACATCATTCTTACCTCAAAAATCTTAATTGCAGCTAATTGGAAGTCATCAGCTCTCCCTACAATACAACAACTGATGGAGAGGGTCTCCTTGCATAGTGTTTTTGAGTACAATCCCACTATTTAAAGTAATTCTTTAGATTGTTATCTGTATAGGTGGGAACCTTGGGTCTAAATCTATTCCCCCAATCTCATGATTAGAGGCCGTTTGACATAAAATATTTTGTATGTTCTGACACTAATCTTTGTCCTAAGTGACTATTTCTCGGAACATAATATGGTTGTTTATTATATACCGCTTACATTTTCTTTTTCTATCATCTTTCTTGTTACGTAATCTACTCCTCCTATTCCTATTTTATCTTCCCCTCTTTCTTAATTTCAGGTTAACACCCTGGTTGCTCCTTATAGTTTATAATAATCATTGTCATTTGGAATACTACTTTGTATCCCTTGTCCTTTATATGTATCCCAATATTTTTGTGGTGGTATGTCTAGTCATGTGTGTTTTTTTTTTTTTTTTTTTTCTTTCTTTTTAATTGCCTTACTTTAAATTACTTGTCTATCTCCCTTCATTGTAAAATTCCTAGTAATAACTTTGAAAACAAACTAAACCACCATTATTGCTATTACACTAACCCAAAGTGGATAGATCCCTCCAAGACTGTTAAAACACAAAAATGTATGTTATGGTGTGGGATATAGAGTATAAAGAAGGTGGGGCCATTCTTCATCAGTGGAAACCTCAATGCCACTGGATATCTGAATCGTGTAGCAATTTCAGATATCCAGTGGCATTGAGGACTCCATTGATGAAGAATGGCCCCGCTATCTTTGTAACCCCATATACCACACCATACGATCAATGTTGTGTTCCAACAGTCTTGGAGGGATCTATCCACTGTGGGTTAGTGTCAGACCAATAGAGCTGGTTTAGTTTAGCTTCACCATTCACAAAAACGTTTGCCTCATCCCTCATCTGAAGACAATTGTCTATGCTGTGAAGATACAAGATGTGCAGAATCTGAAACAACGGATACTGGAAGCCTGTGCTAGCATTTCTTCTGTGGTGTTGCTATCAGTGTGTCAAGAGTGGGAGAAGAGGGTTGCATTGACAATCCAAGACCATGGGCAGCAGTTTAAACACATTTTATAAGTGGTCATAAACTTGTAAACAACTCATGAAAGAATAAAGTTACATTAAAACCAAGCACACCATTGTTTTACTTATGAAATTCTCAATAAGTTTGATGTGTCACATGACTCTCTGTTCATTGAAAAAATAAAGTTGGATCCAAAATGGCCAACTTGAAAATGGCCGCCATGGTCACCACCTATCTGGAAATGTATTCCCCCTCCCATATACTAATGTGGAGCAGGAAGTTGATATCACCAACCATTTCCATTTTATTTAAGTGCATCCATATAAAAGACCCATCCTGTAGATAGAGCTCAGCAATCTTGAGCTACTTGCTTCCAGGGTCTCCCATTAAGATTCATGAATATTCATTCCACTGAACTGCAATGAGCAATCACAGACACTCACTCTGTGAGAGTGTCTTGTGATTGGCTGTTGCACTCAGACTGCGCCCCCACAATCTGTACAGGTGTCTGTGCTTAGCTGTCATACTGTATTTTTCGCTTTATAAGATGCACCACAAATTTGGTGATGGAAAAGAGAAAAAAAATAATTTTTAATGTCAATGTCTTATAATGCAGTGTCCGTCTTACAATCAGTATATATGTCCCCCATCCTGGATCATAACCCTTCCCCCCCATCCTGTTATCCTGGTATACATGTCCCCATCCTGTGTATATGCCCCCATCCTGTGTATATGGCCCCCATCTCCCCCCGCCCCACTCCCCCGGACTCCCATGGCTTACCGAGGGAGGGGTGCGGCTGGCAAGCGGGGGTGCCGGAGGCAGGTTTCAGTGGGTGAGGGGCACAGCTGCAGGATCAGAGCAGCGAGCGGTGGGCGCCGCCATGTTTTTTGTGGCTGACTGTATTCACTAACTGCAGCCAGTCGATAGAGACTTCAACAAAATGGCCATAATGGAGAGCTGTGGACATTCTGAAGTGTCTATCTCTTCCGGCTAGTGAATGCAGCTGGGTACAAAGAACATGGTGGCACCCACCTCTTGCTGCTGCCGGTAACCCTCCCTGCTGCATCGGACCTGCAGCTGTGCCTCTCACCCACCGGAACCAGCCTTCTGCACCCCCCCGCCCAGCAGCTGCACCGACCCACCCCCGGTAATCTTTAGTCTTTGCTTTTTTTTTTTTTTTTTTTTTTTTTTAAATGAAATTCGCATTTGAAGATGCACCCTCGTGTGTGAAATAATGGAAAAAAAAAATGTGTAGGGCATTATTAAGAAAATAAAAAGTTGGTACTTTGCCCTATGAGTGGCGCGGCTGCTGGCATACTGACTGCAGTGATGCTGAATACAGCGGCGGGCACCGGACAGCGGTGACTGCGGGATGAGTCACAGCTCCATGCCCCGGTCTTGTGATCAGTGGCATGCTGATCAGGTATGCCTTATTTTCTGGAGGGTGCATTATATTTGCAGGCACATGGCACCCCCTAGCATGCATTATTTTCGGGGAAAAAAACGTATATAAGGCGCACTTTTGATTTGTAAGAAAATTTTAGTCTTTTACGTGCGCCTTATAGTGCGGAAAATACGGTAACTAAAACGGAACAGTAGAGCTTCATCTTAGAAACACATTTGCTTGCAGCTCTGCTTATTGCAACAATAGGCTGTCTGTGAGATGGAAGCTGAATGGGGTTATCCACTACTAGGACAACCCCTTGTTGTTTCACATATTTTCCAAAAAGCTTATACTCGCCTCCTGTACCGGTGACATTCCAGCGGTGTTGGTGCTTGCATTCCGGGGCTCTTGAGGTTGTGACGTCTTGCAAGCCCCGTCCCCAATCATCACCGGTTTCTCTCTTGGTGCCTTTGAGAGGTACGGCTGTCGCTAACTTTTAGTTGATGACTCATCTTTCCGAAGACTGGGAGAGAAAAGCCAGGCGGTAATTGGATGTGGGGCTCGTGTCAGTGCAAGGGGCGACTATAACCACGCCCCCCACCGCACTGGCTCTGTACTGATCTAATGCTGAGACGGCTGTCAATCAGTGCTGATGTAATCAGTGACTGCGCCTCCATGATTAGAAGCCTAACGCTGCTGGGGACCAATTAAGGTCATTTCCTCCCAGTAGCTGGGCTTTTAGTGCAATGGCCGGACATTTTTTAGAACACTATTAGGGTATGTGCACACTGTTCGGCGGGTTGGTCGGCGGTGGCTGGGCGGACCCGCCAGGAAGCTCCGGAGCCGTCCACCGGCATCCTGGCGGGTATGTGTGGCGGGTGACGGGCGGGTGGCCAGCGGGTTAGCGCCGGCGGTGTTGCGGCGGCTGGAAGCAGTACATGATTCTGCTTGCAGCCGCTGCAGAACCGAACGGATTATAGAACATGCTCATTCTTTGCTAACCCGCTGGGAACCCAGCGGGTTAGCAACGGATGAGCATGTGTAAACCGCCGGTGTGTGGACACCGGGTGTCGGTTTACATAGGTTTTAATGTTAATCCAAACGCCGGTTTGGATTAACATAAATTTACATGAAATTTATGTAAACCGACCGGCGGTTTACACACCTAATCCGACCCTAACCCGGCCAGTGTGCACATACCCTTAACCTGCAGATTAACCCTATTAGTGTTTTCTGATGTGACTGGTTCACTGGTCATCTCTACTGCAAATGATTTAGTTATGGTTGTGTATTCCCCATGAAGTGCTAACCTAGGTTAAAACATTTCTTAAGACACTGCATTGTGCTAGTCCTCTGCCCAATAAGTGATCCATCACTTGAATTAGGGACTCTACCTACATTATGCTTCTCTTAGATAAGGTGGTAAAAAACCTGATGTTTCTGAAAATGTATGAAGAGACAATTGAATTTTAACATTTCTTTTGTAAAAGTGGCATGTTGCTTAGAGCTTGACACTGTGCAAAGGGTATTGATAATGAACTATGTGTGAAAATAAGTGACAATGAGAAATACATATGGTCTAGTAGTGTCAAATCATTAGGATTGCAAATATTTACTAAAATGGATATGATCCAAGCACTACTCCAGTGGGTTTTTTTTTTTGCACTGCTGGAGTGATGTTTTAAATGTAAGTCCCCTGCCCCCGTGTCTTATACTCCCCCTGCAGTAGCTCCATCTTCTATTGCCAATAAACGGTCCTGCTCCAGTCAGTGTCTGCTGCAGTGCTCATTCTGACCCTCATAGAGCTGCATTGGAAGCTTCTGGCCAGCCACAAGGTACAAATAAAAGGTGAAGCCACCGGAAGGTGAATATATGATAGGGGACTTGCGTGTAAAGTGTCACTCTACGGTAACAAAAAAAAAATGGTTGACTGTTGCTTTAAGGGTCAACCTTACTATGCGTTTTCCCAAATGTGTATCACAATGGGAAGGGTGACAGGATGGAGTGTTAATGGTAAGGGTTAACACAACTTTGTTTTCACCCCTCTTCTCCTTTGTCTTTATAACGATCACGTAAATGTAGTAAAACACAACATGGCCACATTTGATTAAAATAATTTTAATATATGGTCGCACAAGAGTTGGGAGCAAAACTTTGAAGGAATAAACAAGTGAAGTTGAAGGAGAGCTGTGTTTCTAGTGTTGCATTCCAGTGTGATCTGTGCGGACCATGTCCCTCACCCGCCCCCTTCCTGGGCAATAAGAGGCTCCAGGATATCTGAGGAAAAAACTCCCTGTAATCCATGCAATTCAATGGAACCTGCACAGAAAGCAATATAATGATCTGCAGATCAATAGGGTTACTTAAAGACGATCTATTAATGCCTATTTATAGGACTGATGAGTATAATATCGCCCTGTGCATTCAGTAAGGAATACTGCAAGTCAGAGCTGGGTAGCTGCCCTGTAATGACTGGGCGTTTGCTGTGGCTCCTTTACCTTGTAGTGACTGGGCGTTTGCTGTGGCTCCTTTACCTTGTAATGACTGGGCGTTTGCTGTGGCTCCTTTACCTTGTAGTGACTGGGCATTTGCTGTGGCTCCTTTACCTTGTAATGACTGGGCATTTGCTGTGGCTCCTTTACCTTGTAATGACTGGGCATTTGCTGTGGCTCCTTTACCTTGTAATGACTGGGCATTTGCTGTGGCTCCTTTACCTTGTAATGACTGAAAATTCAGGGAAAGAAGGTGTACTCCGGTCCGCGCTGCCAGAAACATCAAAGAAAACCAAGACGAAGTTCTGATCCAATCCTTCTTTATTCACATCCAACGCGTTTCAGTGCCCACCCGGCACCTTCATCAGGGATGGGCATTTGCTGTGGCTTCTTTAGGGTATGTGCCCACTGGACGTTTTATGGGCTGTTTCTTAGCGTTTTCCGCTGAGTTTTATGTTAATTTATGTTAATCCTAACCAGCGGTTGGATTAACATGCTAGTCAATGGATTTTAGAAAACGCTGTGTACATTAGAACGTTTTTTTTTTTTTTTTTTCTCCTTTCCACTTTTTCCACCGGTTTTCAAAGATAGAGCAGGTGACTTCTTTTGAGCGTTTTTCCAGCGGTTCCAGCTTACAAGTGCACAAAAAACAGTCTTAAAAACGCTAAGAAAAACCGCCGATAAAACGCTGTACAAGCGCTATAAAACCGCTCAAAAAACGCTCAAAAAACGATGGACACTGCTGAGGTAAAAAAAAACTCAGTTTCTGCAATTCTCAACCGGTTTTCTGACGGTCTGCAAAGATGCAGAACCGTCCAGTGGGCACATACCCTTACCTTGTAATGACTGGGCGTTTGCTGTGGCTCCTTTACCTTGTAATGACTGGGCGTTTGCTGTGGCTCCTTTACCTTGTAATGACTGGGCGTTTGCTGTGGCTCCTTTACCTTGTAATGACTGGGCGTTTGCTGTGGCTCCTTTACCTTGTAATGACTGGGCGTTTGCTGTGGCTCCTTTACCTTGTAATGACTGGACGTTTGCTGTGGCTCCTTTACCTTGTAATGACTGGACGTTTGCTGTGGCTCCTTTACCTTGTAATGACTGGGCGTTTGCTGTGGCTTCTTTACCTTGTAACGACTGGGCGTTTGCTGTGGCTCCTTTACCTTGTAATGACTGGGCGTTTGCTGAGGCTCCTTTACCTTGTAGTGACTGGGCGTTTGCTGTGGCTTCTTTACCTTGTAATGACTGGGCGTTTGCTGTGGCTCCTTTACCTTGTAATGACTGGGCGTTTGCTGTGGCTTCTTTACCTTGTAATGACTGGGCATTTGCTGTGGCTTCTTTACCTTGTAATGACTGGGCATTTGCTGTGGCTCCCTTTTTTTGGGATGTTTTGGTCATGATGTCTAGGTTTTGATTTGTGGAGCTTTGTAGACTGCAGCTCCATCTCTGGTGTTATCAGTAGTTGTGTATTATGTAAGGTAGCAGAGAATGTTGTGTAATAACTTTGGTATATAGACAGTCTTTCCATGATTGATACACAGGCATATCACTCCTTCCATTGATTATTAAAGGGAATCTGTCACCAGATTTTTGCTTCCCCATTTGAGAGCAGTGTGATGTAGAGTCAGAACCCTGATTCCACCCATGTATCATTGGACTGCTTACTGCAATTTAGATAAAATCCCTGTTTTCTCTGCTGCCAGTCCTTTGATTGCTGAGCTCTGTATAACCCCGCCTATACCTCTGATTGACAGCTTTCCATGTACACTATGCATAGACTGAGGGCTGCAAATCACTATACTATATTGCAGCAGGTTTACTAGTTCTTAGTGATAACCTATTGATAAAATTTGTGATTTAGTAATTTTAGCAAAATAACTTCAATCATCCCAATAAGTGATGTATTGCTTGAATTAGGGACTCTGCCTACATTATACAGCTCTTAGATAAGGCCTGACAATAGATTCCCTTTAGGGTGCACATAGATATTGGATAAATATTGGTCGGACCATCCTCCTGTGCATTTCCTGACTTTTCCTTGACAGTAGATAAAGGGAAGGGGGGAGGGAGGGGAGTCGACTTTGGATTTTAAAAAGTATCTATGCCTCCGACCTATCATGTACTTCTAGATGCCCCATACACTGCATTAACGTTAGCTGAACCTATCAATTTCAGCAAGGCGGCCCACTGTCTTCAGTGTATTGGGGCCCTCCAACTTTCACCCAATAGATGAAGTTTGGAAAGATTGGGCAGTAATCCAAGAGCCTGACCCTTTTGTTTGCATTGAGGATAAATCATTGTCAGAGGAGTTCTCGTGTCTGTAGTGGTTTTGCTGGGTATTGCAATGTTTTCTTGTTAATTTCTGCAGAACAATTCTATTGTACCCCTTCTATGTGTGCAGGGAGACGGCAGAACTCTGAGCTCCTTCAAACGCATCATCTGCAGCAGTGCCCAGAGTCTGATTCCTATTGCTTAGATAGTGATAAGAATTGGGTTACACCATAGATATTCTGAATTTAAAGAGTAAACCTTTAACCTCATCTCTAGTTCTGGTAGTCTTTCTATACATATACAGTTAATGGCTGAAAGTGTAAGCACCATTGAAAAATTGTTCCAAAAAATGAAGCATTTCTCCCAGATATTTATTACAATTACACATTTTTTCATACACGTTAATTTCCTTTGTGTGTATTGTTGTATTGGAGCAACATAAAAATAGAGGATGGAAAGACAAATTGCACATAATTTCACACACAACCTTTAATATGGGCTGGACAAAATTGTTGGCAAAATTGGGGTTGTTTCAAGAATGTCATTCAAAGTCATCTGTGGCAAGTAACAGGTGTGGGCAATAGGAAAATCACACTTGAAACCAGATAAAAAGGGGAGAAGTTGACTCAGTCCTTAAATTGTGTGTTTGTGTGTGCTCCACACTCGGCATGGAGGACAGAAAGAGGAGAACTGAGGACTTAGGAACCAAAATTGTTGAAATATATCAACAATCTCAAGGTTACTAGTCCATCTTCATAGATCGTGATGTTCTTTTCACTACAGTGCACCACATAACAAAGAAGTTTACAACCCATGGCAGTATAGCTAATCTCCCTGGACGTGGACAGTAGAGAAAAATTGATTAAATATTGCATCACCGGATAGTCCCAAGTGGTGGATGAGCAGTGCCAAACAAGTTCCAAAGACGTTCAAGCTGTCCTGCAGGCTCAGAGTGCATCAGTGTCATCGTGAACTATCCATCAACATTTGAATAGAATGAAATACTATGGCAGGAGACCCAGGAGGACACCACTGCTGACAGAGACATAAAAAGCTAGACTGCAATTTAGCAAAATGTGTCTAACACAAAATCCTTCTGGGAAAGGTTCTTGTGTACATATAAAACTAAGATAGAGCTTTTTGGTAAAGCATATAATTCTGTTTACCAGAATGAGGTTTACAAAGACAAGAACACAGTACCTAAAGTCACACGTGGTGGAGGTTCAAAGATGTCTTGCTGCTGTTTGACTGTCAGAGGATTTTAGATCAGAATGTAGTGCCCAGTGTCAGAAAGCTGGGTTTGTCATGGGTCTTGAGGCCAGAAATGACCCACAACATACATACAAAATAATTTTATTCATATAGTGCGCAACATATTTTCGCAGCACCTTGCTATTCAGAGCGGATATGTACAGATGATATGAGACATTTTAACAGGGAAACACAATTCAACAGATACCAAGAGGAGGGAGGTTCCTGTTCACTAGTGCAATCTATGAGGAAATAGGGGAGGCACAAAAGGTAAGTGGTAAAAAAGTTACTGTATTGTCTGGTCCAGACAGCAATATATTAGGGGATTCATATAAACGCTGCATGAATCGGTCACCAGCCAGAATTTGTACAAGTACAGGTACAGAGTGCTATTAAGTGTTTGGAGGGTGTAAACAGTTGATAAAAATTTTTTTTCCACATCTGGCTCCTTATAAGGACAGAATGAGAATAGTTAGATAAGTGAGGTGATAGGCCAGTCTAAAGAAATGTGTTTTTAGGGTTCACTTAAAACTGTGGGTACTGTGAATTAATCAAATTGTTCTTGGTAGTACGTTCCAGAGAATTGGTGCAACTCACAAGAAGTCTTGGACACGGGAGTGGGAGATTCAGATGATAAAGGATGTCAGTCCTAGTTCATTAGCAGAACGAGCACAGATAGGGTCAGGGCGACTCACCCGGCGTAGTGAGCTGCACCAGTGTAGTTCACCCCTGGTAGGGTGATGACAGATGAGAACTACTTCAAAATCTCCCAGAAGTGGATGGAAAGAAAGCGCTGGAGAGTTCTGAAGTGGTAGCAATGAGTCCGGATCCAAATTCCATTGATCATCTAGGAGAAATCTTAAAATTTCTGTTGGGAGAAGACGCCTTCAACTATGAGTTTACAGAAGAGTCCAAAATTCTAGCTGAGAGGTGTACGAAGCTTGTTGATGGTTTTTAGGAAGCAATTGATTGACATTATTTATTCCAAAGGATGTGCTATTAAATATTTCGTTAAAGGAGGCAACAATTTTGTCCGGGCCATTTTTGGGTTTTGTGTGAAATTATGTCCAACTTTTTTTTGTTCCAATACACATCACACAAAGGAAATAGAAGTGTATGACAGAACATGTGTAATTGCAATAAGTTTCTGAGAGAAATTCTTCATTTTATGGAACAATTTCAAGGGTGCCAACACTTACGCCAATGACTGCATGTGTATTATTAGCTGCACTTCTCTACTTGTGTTCCTGGAAACCCCTTTAAGTAGTAACTTTTATTGGGTAATTTTTTAACAGATTCAGTATGTATTAAATACTGAAGTGGCAATAGGGAGAACAGAAGTGTACAGTTAATATGTAAAAATGTAGTTCATCTGTTTTTAATAAGGAGGGTGGAAAATTTAGCAAAGAACCAGTGGGTTATCGTCTCAGAAGACAAAACGATTGCATGTGGAAATTCTGCATGCCCAACATTGAAGAATTGTGAGGTCTATTGGGCACTTTTTAAATTGTATTTCCTTCCCTTTTGTTCATCTTATAGATGCTCCTAGTGTTGTTAACTTAAAGGTGCCGTCACATGCATCAATGCGAGGAACGATATTGTTAGCGATCACATGCACGCGCGATCGCTAACAAAATCGTTCAGATCGCTGGTGAGCTGTCACACAGGCAGACTCACCAGCGATCTGTACCAGAGACATCGTGGAAACTATTTAAATATCGTTTCCACATGTCTTGCTCCCGCTGCCAGCCTGCAGTATATGGGAGCAGGCTGGTCTCCAAGGTAAACTGCGGGTATGTAGGCAGCGCGCTGCCTAGATACCCAATGTGTACCTTGGTTACCAGCCTTCTCCGCTCACCAGCTGGTATCCAAGGCACACAGTGGGTAACTAGGGTCCCTAGTTACCCGCTGTATACCTTGGATACCAGCCGTTGAGCGGAAAAGGCTGGTAACCAAGGTATACATCGGGTATCTAGGCAGCGCACTCTGCCTAGTTACCCGCAGTTTACCTTGGATACCAGCTCCCAGCGCTTGCAGAGAGGCGCTGGGAACTGGCTTATCGGTCGTCTCCCGGTGTCACACGCAGCGATGCTGCGTGTCCACCGGGTAACCAACGATAGATTTGAGGTCCTGTCCTCAAATCAAACGATGAATGATCAGCCGATTGATCATTCATTTTTTGTAGTGTCACACGCAACGATGTTTCGACATTGTTCAAGCATCACAGAAGTCGTGACTTTTGAACGATATCGGCAATGATATCGTTACGTGTGACGTGGCCTTAAGTCTTGCCTGTGGCTGCCTGGGACTTGCGGCTGCCTGGACAATGCGGCAGCCTGGGACGTGCGGCTTTCTTCTCATTCTGCATGGTTGGCTTCAGCAGTGACCAACACAGCAGGGAGACACAGGCGAGTGTTTTTTTTTTTTTTTTTTTTTTTTTTTATCCATTTTAATATTCGAAATGAATCTGTCAGCAGGTATTTGCTTTCCGTATAAATTCTGCATGATGTAGGGCAGAGACCCTGATTCCAGCCATGTATAATTTTGCCAGTCTGCTTGCTGCAGATTTGATAAAATGTTAGTTTTTTTTCTGCTGAAGTTCTCTCATTTGTCTGAATGCTGAGCCCTGTATAACCCACCCACACCACTGATTGTCAGGTTTCTGTCTTTGGCACCTTTCTGTGTGTGTACATTGTGCAATCAGTGGTGGTACAAAGTTCATGAATATGGAGGACTACTTGACAGCAGGTTTACTAGTCCTCTTGTGGATATTGTGGTGAGCATGGGGGAGGCATTAGATGTTAGAGAGGATAGCTGGCAGGGTGGATTTGATTTAAATCTAAGTGATTTAAATCTCGATTTAAATCACTAGTCAGTAAGGCTTGATTTAAATCAGTGATTTAAATCAAAGTTTCTACCTAAACTAGTTCTTGCTACTTTAACATGCAAGTAGATGAAGATTTTTAGAATCGCTTTTTATATTACTTTTTTCTCCCCAGTTTAATGGGTTAATCATTCATATTTGGACACCACTGTTCTGTTGTACTTAGGAAGGAGAAAAATAATCCTGACCTTAATAATAATTTAAATAGATTTATTCAACTGAAACAATAACAACATTACAGCATAAGTTATTTGCTTAAACAAGCATCCATGTTTGTTAACTAATTTGGCTAAACAAAATATATATATATATATTTTAAGAAACTTAGACTGTCAGCCCAGCCGACACATGAAAAACTTAAATACTACTGTCCCTGCTGTCCTCTGTAGCTCACCTGTCGTCATATTCATCATCATCTTCTTTGTTCCTATTCATAATCTGGAAAAGAAAAACAAGCTTTCTGCTTTATTGGGTCCCAACCGATTTCTCAATTTAGAATGAATGAGTCCAAAGGAAGAGAATATTCTTTCAACGCCTGCAGAAGAAGCTACTGCTGTTAAAAGTGAAATCATTACTTGAACAGTCTCTAAATCCAAGCGCTTAAGTGACTTCCACCAGTTTACTGGTGTGACCTTCCTTAAAATATCTTCAGCAAACATATATTTCTTGAATGGTTCCCCCTTAGCTCTGAAGTTTATTATAGTTGGCATTAAAGATGGATGATTGCTGGATACCCATGTCATAGCTAACGCCTCTTCCTCAGCACTTAGGTTTTGACCCTGATATTGGATATTGACAATATTTGCCAAAAAATGAGCTGGAGTCAGTGCTTGTCCCATTCGTTTGTTTACTGCTTGTAATTTAATTCTGTCCATGTGTAGTTCTGTTTTTAAGTGTTCACTCAGTTCCTTCCAAATTTCAACAGCATCTGCAATAAAACAGCTATTTTTCTGTATTTTGTTTAAAGCTTGAGAGATGGGTTTCAGGAAGCTCAGCATATGTTCAACATTTCTCAATGTTGAGGATTTTGGCCGTGACAGTGCCATCTATTTTATCTCGATTTTCTTCACAAAGTGTTATCAGAATAGGCCAGTTTTTGATATACTGCTCAAAACAGTCCACCACAGAGTTCCATCTAACATCTTGTGGGAGCGTTAGCTTGGTTCCACCCATCCTTTTCAGAGGTGCTGCAGCAAAATGATTATTACGGAAGTATTTAGCAATTTCAACAACATTAGCCTTTATTTCTGGAACACTTAAGTCTTTGGCTAAGAGGTGCAGCAAATGAGCACTGCAACCATATGTTATTAGCAGCTTTGTATTCCCTCCCTGCTCTTCTAAATCACTTCTCATCTTGGATACGTTTGCAGCATTGTCAGTGACCAAACTGCTTACAAGACATTTGAATTTTTGTTCACATGTCATTATAGCTTTTACTGCCACTTCTTGTAAGTATTCTGCTGTGTGTGCATTTCCTGACGTATCAGTTGTTTGTACAAGGAAGACTTTACCTTCTTCTGTTGTTATACAAGCACATACAATAGGATCATTGTGGACATTACTCCACCCATCAATACTTAGGTTAACAATTTTACCCTCCAGAGCTGTTGCACATTGCTCCATTTCTCTGTCATACACTTGATCCAGCAGTTTCCCTGCAACATCAGCTCTGCTGGGTGGACTGTATCCTGGTCTCAGTGACTGAACCATATTAATGAAATGTGGGTTCTCAGTCAGACGGAAAGAAGAGTTCGTTGCATAAATGAACTGGGCAATTTTTTCATCAATCAACTCTTTTTCTAATCTGCTAGTTCTTATCACAAACCTATCTATGGTGGTTCCAGGAGGTAAAGGTTTTTTCTTCCTTTTGGGTGATGGTGATATGTGGCTGTGGGTGTCTGATGATGATGATGATGCTGCTGCTAATGAAGCACTATCCTGGATGGATAACTCTGAAACTGTAGAACAGGATGATGGTGATCTTGGAGGTGGATAGTTTCCAGAATCCATGAATTCCCCTAAACAAAAAAAAGTCAATGCTGTTATTTTATTGTCCAATACAGAGAAACGCTGGGCACTCACTAGCATTAGGTCGACGTCACATCTGTGACTAAGTCCTGCAGGTATGGTCGTGTGGTGCAGGCGGAACAGCAATTATCCAGTATTAAAAAACAGAGAAAATAAAGCCGCACTCACCGACCGAAGATCATTTACGTCTCTTTTATTCACAGTCCATCTTCATACAAGAACCGTGTTGAGCAGGGAGGGGGTGCAAGGGAGGCGGACTTGCACCCCCTCCCTGCTCAACACGGTTCTTGTATGAAGATGGACTGTGAATAAAAGAGACGTAAATGATCTTCGGTCGGTGAGTGCGGCTTTATTTTCTCTGTTTTGTTAATGCTGTTATTTTATTGTTTATTATACAATTTCTGCTTATTGTACACAACACATCACTGCCCCAAAAGGAATATTTGTTTTTCTTCATAACTGTACCAAATGACAGTAACATGCAGTAATAATAAGAAATATAATTTTTCTCACACATGACAGTTCAGTCTTTAGAAATAGGATTAAAAAAAAATGTTTACCAACCTGAAGATCCTGCCTGTTCAGAAGTGTTTCTTTGGTCATCTTCATCACCGCACTTCTCATGATGTTGCCTCATTCGCGCCACCAGGCCTTGCATCTCTTTGTTGCATCGTTTGCATTTTGCACGCATGCCTGCCTTACCGATAGGCGAAGGAGCTTCATTAAAATATTCCCAACTGGGTCTCTTTTACGGCCTGCTGCAATTATAAGGAAAGAATGTAATAAACCTCAGATCGTACACACAAACAGATCCAGACTTGTCTGTCTGTGGCTATGCTGCAGTATTGTGCTCAAAGTTTCACTTTCATTTTCTTGTCTGCTTGCCCTTCCTCCTCCTCACACTTAGATTCACATTCTTCTTGTGTTGTGCAGATCAATTCCACTCCAAACAATCAGAAACATATTGTCTAACTTCTTGGACTTGGCACTGAAGGGGTTGATTCTGTATTCATAGGTTTGTAGAACAATAGGATTAAGGTCTTTTTCTCAACTCTGTTCATGTTGTAACATTTTTGCCGTGAAGAAGAGGCTGGGACCTCTGCGGAGTCAAATTCAGTTTTGAGAACTGCGTAAGTAAAGCGAGCGTCTGTGATAATATAGGAGAGAAACTGCCCACTAATCCTACAGAAACCTCTGGAAGAGCATGGCATTGTGAATGTTACACATATACAGCCTTTATTCTACTGAGTTAAACAACTCAGCTTTATCTCATGATGGAAGAACCTTTGGATAGTAAAATATTTTCCTCAAAAGGCCGTTTATTGAAAAAAATCCGATTTAAATAAAAAAAATCTGATTTTTAAAAAAAAAAAAAAAAAAAAAAAAAAAACACTGATTTTTATCCACCCTGAGTCTAATGGTGCTGTGTTTGTAAGGCTAAAGGTAAAACCACTAACTTTAAAATAACACATTTTTATGGTAGATTACAATGAAAATAAAATAAAACAATGGTCAAAAATACACAGAATACAAATCAACGCATTTTTGATCCAGTAATTCGCTGCTCCTCAGGTAAACCTAAGGAAAACTCAGTTTAAATCTACAATAAATAGAAGTGGCTGTACATTTTACCATTATGAACAGCACCATTGCTTCCATTTTTTTCCCTTACTGTTTAACATTAACGTACAGTATACATTTTACAGTTTTAGTAAATCTGCCCCATTGTATGAGAAGAATTTTAATACTGAGAGAGTCGGGTGCTGGGGAATTGAGCAGTCGGGTGCTGGGGAATTGAGCAGTCGGGTGCTGGGGAATTGAGCAGTCGGGTGCTGGGGAATTGAGCAGTCGGGTGCTGGGGAATTGAGCAGTCGGGTGCTGGGGAATTGAGCAGTCGGGTTCTGGGGTATTGAGCAGTCGGACTCCACAGCCCTGCTCACAGGTCCAGCCCGGGCTCACCGTGGGATTGCTGGGGAGGTAAAAGTGTGTTTGTATCTCAGTCTGTTTTCCCCGAAAACAGCAAAAAGCAGCACAAAAGGATGATACATTTATTATGCTTTTTTTTTTTTTTTTGCAAAAAGATGATTAATTTTCGGTGCAGAAACTGCACCAAAACGGATCATCAAAAAAACGGAGCACAAATGCTGTGTGTGAATGAGGCCTAAATGTGAATAAATGAACATGTAAATAGGCCAACTAAATCTTTGACATTCACACTGATGGAGGAACCAATTCTTCATGCTCTGTTAACATAATTGTCCAGTTCAACAGCCTTGTTTTCTGTAAGGTTTGATTCACATTTCAGCGCTTTGCATACAGAGCCAGAATGGTGGCCGATGGTGGCCCCTATGTCACTGTGCACAACTTTATGGTGGCTCTAATGCGTCTAGTGGGAAATGCCTATGTAACATCACATTCAGTGGAGCCTGTGTGGCGCCCTGCTAACACAGGTAACCACAGACTCCCCTACAGGACGGATGGGTTTCCACAACGGGTACACAAATGCAGACAACACCTTCCACCCCAGCTTAGTAGGGAAAGCTCAACTTGCTGCCTTTAGGCAAGATCCCCTATAAATACTGGTGCTGGGGGTTAAGTTAGAGTGTGCAGACGCTACAAGAGCTGTGAAGACGTACTGGTGTTCAGTGCTGCATTCGGCCTGAGCCAGTTACACGGAACAGCCTCCAGTAGTCCTGCAAGGCCCAAGAGTGGGGTCGGAAGGCAAGGAGAACAGTAAAAACAAAGTGGGAACCGAGCAGCCAGTGTTGGGTTCGCCCAAATCACACACCGTACACCGGAGTCCGAGTCTACTGGAGAGCACTCGGCCCAGTAGAGAATACTGGTATACCGTGGAGACTTCAGTCTCCCAGGCATCTGCGTAGTCACACACAGGGAGCCAGACACCGCAAAGGAAGGAGTAGCGGTAGTCCATTGAGGGTTACCCGAAGACAGCACAGGTGGAGAGGAAGAGAGTAGAGGAGGCCAGCCAAGGTTTACACAGGGCAGGGGCTTTGCACACCCAGGGAAAGAGACCAGGAGGCCTTATACCCACTCGCTGTGGAGATCTAAAAGTGCATCCTGAACACCCGGCAGTGTTCTGGACGTTTACCTGCAACAACACCAGTAATGGTACCTTTACACGCCGCTACAGGATGGTGGAAACAACCGGGTAGATGAGAGAAATGTATCTTGCACCGCCAAATCAACCCGAGGTAGCGGCGTGTGAAGACAGTTGTTTCCACCCGTCACTTGCGGCACCTGTTTCAGAGCAGTGCTCTAAAACAGGTTGATTTCAAGGCGATGGTAGCGGCCTGTATCGGCGTGTAAATAAGGAACAAGAGGGTTGTTTCTACACCTTGCTATCTACCTGGGGCGTGACACAGGCTCTGGGAAACCGCCCCCCTTCAGCGATCATTGGAGGAAGCTCCTGCGTTACGATAGGTAGTCGCTGCATAGGGCGGCATATTTAAGGAGCTGACCTGTCACACTACACAATTGCTCGTGCGTCATGTATTAGTCAGCCTCCTGCGCTGCCTGGCCAATCATGATGTTATTGCATTGTCCTATCAGCGTACGGACGTCTCGTAATCCACAATTGTGGCACGCCTATGTGTTGGCCCTGCTGCACCAGGTCCTCCCATATTACCCTCTGTAGTGGCGTGTTAATGAGGTAAGGTGAGCTACAGAAGGTAACTTGTGGCACCCGGCGGTGTATCCAGAGATAGATGTAACCTACTATAGCGCGCCTTGTTGCAGCGTGTAAAGGTGGTGCGGGTACCGTTTTCAACCGTTTGTGCGTGCTCTTGCACGTGAAGCACCCGGTTGTTTCCACCATCCTGTAGGGGCGTGTAAAGGTACCATAAAAGGTAAAGGACAACCATCGGCATGTGTGTCAGTTCCTTACCCTCGCCCCTGCCATCCACAGAGACTGTCCCGTTATCCAGCAGCCCGGCCAAATCCCTGCTCCATCCCTCACTATCATCACCAAATACCCCAGGGATCCAGCTCTGCCTGTGGGGGAGCTTCACCACCTAGCTGCTCGTCCATCCCTGGAGGCCCTACGAAGCGCTGGTGCAGTCACCAGATACCACAGGTGGCGCCACGATAAACTTTATAAACTTTTTATCCCCATTCCAACACCAACTACCCCCTTTTTTAAGTAAGACTCCAGGGCCACGAGTCTGGGCAGGCCACCAGTGACATCCCTACCGAAGCAGAGGGCCCAGATACCCGAGTCCCCATACCCTGGGCGAGTCACATGGCATGATTTTTATATCTGATTCTATGTGAAACTGAGGTTTATAAGAGAAATAAACCATAACAAAAATGTTCTGTATGACTTCAGATGCAGCCAATGTACAATATGGCCCCATAATATGCCGTGATTGCCGGCTGTTCTGTCTCTGTACAACTTTGAGCAAGCACAGACATGAGCCCGATGAAGGAGCTATGACCGTTCAGTCTGGTAATGGCAACTGTCTCGTCATTGCTGAAAGGATTTATACATTCAGATTACCCTCGCTAAAGGGTAAATGCTGTCACTTTTACAACATTCTTCCTTGTAGCATGCTCATTCATCTGAAATATTATTGCACAGCATAGAGATGTCTGCTTTAGGCTAAAACTACACAAGTAAGTTTTGTGCATTATATAATATACTTTTTTTGTGGTGTGTGCCTAAACCGAAATGGAACTAAAAAATAAGGCAACTTTTAAGGTATGTGCACATATATTAGGATTCGGTGTTTAAATTTCTGCCAAGGCTGTGGAGTCGGGAAGACAATCCTCGGACTCCTCAATTTCCCTGAATCTGACTCCAACTCAACCAAAATGGACTCGGGCTCCACAGTCCTAATTTCGGCACCTTTTTGTATCTTTTGTAGAGAAAAACTTGTGTTTTCGGTTCAGATTTCTTTCAAATCATTAGAATGGGTGGGTGACATTAGCAGCAGAATCACTGAAAGAATTGACATTTCTGCACTACATCTGCAAGGAGAAAATACTCACACTGTGTGCGCTTAGGGTGCGTGCACACGATCAGTGTACGCAGCGTTTTGGACGCAGCGTCTTGCCGCTGCGTCCAAAACGTTGCGTAGTACAGTATAAGCATAGAGGATGGGATTTCAAGAAATCCCATCCTCACTATGCTTTACCCGCCCGCAGCGTCTTTGGAGCTGCGGTGCGGGTTGCCGGGAGTCCGCTCCTCCTCCGCATGTTCATTTCATGCTGCAGAGTCGGATGCGGCTCCCATCGGGTGACTGCAGGGAGAAGCTGCCCCGCACCCACCGCACATGGTGAGTACAGGGCGGCTGCGATCTCCCTGCGGCCACCCGCGGCTTCCCTCAGGTCTGGAGGAGCTATGTCCAACACGCAGCTCCTCCGGGTCGTGTGCATGCACCCTCATTCTTCAGTATTCTCACTGACTTTGCTGGCATCAGGATTGCCTTCTGGTTTTGTGACAAATCTGCGCTCAAAAATGCATTAAAAAAAGCTGTAAAAATGCGGTGTGTGCACTCATCCTTAAGGTTTGCTGATGTTGCTGAGAGATTGGAAACTGCCCTAGAGATTCCAGCCATGGAGAATCAACTTGTGTTGTAAAAAGTTAAGGGTTTGAAATGCTGCGGTCTCTAGTTTATCCTCTGGATTACTGTGGGTCCAACCACATGGACACACCAACTCAAAAAACTGAGGGTCCCATCTGATTTAGGGTCTAGCATGCTCACACCAGCTCTATTCATTCTCTGTCGTAAATAGCAGGTATTCCCATAGATAAAGAATGGTGCGGAGATGCACGTGACGGGGATCAGTGGCCTTCTGCCATTATTGTCGTCATATTCATCATCATCATCATGGACGTGACATCCACATCAAGTTTCTCTTTTGGTCCCAAATAAAGTAAATTTTTTGGCACTTCATAGAAGCCTGATTTAACAAAATAAACACCAACTGATGGTTTTTCTGCAGAGTTGGTTAGGAATATTTATGTAAGGGTGGTGGCACTTGGTCACATTTTCTACTAATTATTTTTTCAGCTCAGCAAATGTTTCTTTAGCTTTTTAATCACTGGTCATTAAAGCGAACCTGTCACCCCCCCCGGGCATCAAAAGCTCTAATAGCCACCTTCTGCAGCACTAAGGCTGCATTCAGGGAAGGTGACTATAGGCTTTTGATGCCCTTTGTAGTCTGAAATATGAAGTTAGGTAAATGCTTACTCTTAGAAAGAGCAGAGACCTGGAGGCAGGGTTTCACGCTGCTCCGGCCCGCCCCCTCTTGTCAGTCATGGTGCTTGGCTGCTGCTGCCTCCCATGACTGTGTAAAATGAACGCGCGTCTCCGTTCTCATGCACGGAGCCGCGCATGCGCTGTGCGCCCGGTGTCGATGACTTCCTGGACACCGGGCGCACAGCGCATGCGCGGCTCCGTGCATGAGAACGGAGACGCGCGTTCATTTTACACAGTCATGGGAGGCAGCAGCAGCCAAGCACCATGACTGACAAGAGGGGGCGGGCCGGAGCAGCGTGAAACCCTGCCTCCAGGTCTCTGCTCTTTCTAAGAGTAAGCATTTACCTAACTTCATATTTCAGACTACAAAGGGCATCAAAAGCCTATAGTCACCTTCCCTGAATGCAGCCTTAGTGCTGCAGAAGGTGGCTATTAGAGCTTTTGATGCCCGGGGGGGGTGACAGGTTCGCTTTAATAATGTTTAGGGCACGGGTGTGTGTTTTTTTTGCATTTAGTTCATTTGAGTTCAGCTTTGCAAATGGCTTAAAGCTCTAGAAGTGAAATGACCAGAGAATGTGTATACAAGCTTTACTATCGAAACAACCACATCGCAACACACAACTGTTAAAGGTTTTATCCATATTTGTTTATTTCACTATTATATATTTTTGTGTGTGTGTGTCGACCAATGTAAATGAAAGATTCTCTGTTCAGCTGGCTTCACACAACCATTTTTTTTTTCATCCGACTGAATCCGTATGCCACCGCGTGCGATTTCTCACCCGTTGACTTTCATTGGGGACGCAGGCTCATGCCGAATACGGCTGAGAACGGTTTTTAGCAGAAACCAAAAACGCAGTTTGTAACGTTTTTGTGTTTTAAAACTGTACACAACCAGATCCAGGGCCACGCAACCTAAAATAAAATGGTGCTCTATGGAACTTGGACCTGGACTCTAGATCTGGGTTTTTTTGACTGAGCACGGCCAGAAACCAGTTTCATATGACACACCCACTAGGAGACGTTTACCAAGAATGTAATGTTTCACCGGATCTGTCAAAAAAAAAAAAAAAAAAAAAAAAAAAAAAAATGTACACAACCTGATGCAACTAGATGCTACCACATCGGTATTACTCCAGATCAGTCAGCTGGATCGGTAAAATTGTGGTGGGATGCGGTTTTCGCTGTATCCCCGCTGGGTTAAAAAACCTGTAGTGTGAAACTGGCCTTATAAATGGCCTGATGTGAGTTTGGCAGCCAGTGGTCTTATTTTAATATTATTTAATAAAGTTAAGCATGCAGAACATTTTCTACAGTTCTAAAGATGGACACAAAATGAAACTTTGTCAGCCTCCATAATAATCACTGGGGTCCACGTGGTTTGGATCAGAAATGCCACAGCCACTATACCGTTGACAGAGCTGTGCAGCTCCGTAACTGACTACTTCCGGGTGGCAACATTGGATTAGTAGGGCACCCTTACCGATCCTAAGAATAGTTCATCAATGTTCAAGTCTTGGACAACATCTTTTAACTGTCACCCATACCTTATGTAGCAAGAAATAAGTTTTTTTTAATGCTATTCCAATGATGAGTAACATCGATTTAATCCCAAACTACTGTCTTCGTGCTTTCTTAAGTCATCCTATGGGGCAGAATGTTGTATATTGCTACAGGCCAGCTCCTTGGTCATCTGGCCCAAGTACAATGTAGCATGGTATACTGGCACCAATTACATCTGAACAGAACTCATACACTGCAAAAGTGTTCCCAGGTTTGGTACATTTTGCCAGTAGAGACTATGTAACTGATATTATAGTATCGGTGTTTATTATAGTTGCGGCCTGAAAATTTTGAGTCTAATACTAATTTTGGCTTTCACAAAGTCTCCTGCTTCAGTTTTTATAGTAGCAATTTACATTAACTCTACACTTATGAAGAGCGAGCAAATGAATTTCAGTCATTCCTTGTCATAAAATGTATTTTGATACAAAAACACCATTTCATCTGATTTTCAGCCATTTCATGAAATGACCTGCTTACATAATTTCCGTGATCTTCCTAGCCCATGAGAAAGTGGTAACAAGGACATGACAACTGGATATCACTCTTATAAAATATAACAGCAAACTACTTGATGTTTTAAAATCCTTGTTTTCAACTAACCATGGTTGCCCTCATGTAAACGGGAGTCTTGCTTTGCATCAAAAGGGCTTTACAGGTAAGGACATTGGTACTTGTATGATTGCTTCTAAATCAACCATATATCAGAACATCAAGAACTTTGAACAGAGAGGTTCAGTTTCTGTCAAGAACGCTTTAAGTCACCCAAGAAAGTGCCTAAGGGCGGATTCACACTGCGGTTTATCCCTGACAGCCCCGGACCGGATCAGCACAAAGAACTGGAGGGCTAATTTGCCCTCCGGTCCGGTGTGCAACCGCACGCCGCTGCAGCCCCTGATAGGTCAGGACCGCGGCGCCAATCAGCGGCTGCAGCTGCGTATGGCTGCACACCGGACCGGAGGGCAAATTAGCCCTCCAGTTCTGTGTGCTGATCCAGTCCGGGGCTGTCAGGTTCATCCCTGACAGCCCCGGACCAGATCACACCGCAGTGTGAAGCCTATCTTAAGAGGATTCCAATACAGGATCGGTTCTAAACCAGATCTTGCTCTGGAATCGGAACAGGCTGGTATCTGCATCTGCATGCACAGTGTGGCAGGTCTGGTGTAAAAAAGGACTTCCAAAAAAGCCACTTCCCTCCAAGAAAAAACAGAAATGATATTCTGATGAAAGTACAGGGACTGAACCGTAGAGGACTGGGGTAAAGGTACTTTCTCTGATAAAGCCCCATTCAAACTGACGAACATCTGGAAGGCTAATTGTCCAGAGACGAAAAGGTGAGCACTATCCGTCCTGTTACATGCTAATGCACCCTGAGAGCATTAATTTTTGGGGTTGTTTTCATCCAAAGGAGTGGTATCACTCACAATTTTGCCTAAGAACACTGCAATGAATAAAGAATGGTATCTATCCATCCTACAAGAATAACTTCTCCAAACAATCCTGGAGCAATTTAGTGATTAACAAAGCTTTTTACAGCATGATGGCGACCATGTCACAAGGCAAAAGTGACAACTAAGTGGCTCGTAAACAAAACATTGATATATAGGATCCGCTGATCTAAATCCCTTTGGGAACTTGTGATCACTCTCCCAAAAAGGGATAGACAAACAAAAACACATAAATTGTGATCAATTCTCAGCAGAAATGGGTTTCCACGAGTGGGGATTTGTCCCAGAAGTTAATATCTAACATGCCATGGCGGAAGGAAGAGGGTCAGCACTATAAATATTGAGTTTTTGCATATACTTAATTGTGTTTGTCAATAAAACTTGTAAGAAAATTTTGGAAATGCTGATAATTGTACTTCAGTTACTACAGAAACATCTGACGTAAAAATTGAAAAACACTGAAGCAGCAAACCTTGTTAAAACCAATTTTTGTATCAGTCTCAAAACGTTTGTCCACCATAGTACATAAAGCTATGTGGCAACACAAAGAAAGGGAAGAAAATGAAGGTTCCCTGTTGACACAAGCAGGGGTTACTTGTTACTGGATTCCTTATCTTAGCAGAACTAGCTTTGCATTCCCTGCCTGGGGCCACTTATGTAATTACATATAGATACAGGTCTTTAGTGGGAAACATCACAGGCCTGTCATGAGTAAACAATATGATAACCCTTTTATGCTTGACACTTTCCAGGCATGCGGGGACACATAGTACTTTTATGGTTTGGGCTTGTACTTCCCACCTCTATCTCCATTTTTAGGAAATACTTGTCCAGTTACTGCCACAAGGCTTATAGGCCATCCCGTATAAACTATGCCATAGGCATAATAGAAGATGGGCACACAAGTTCTACAAACAGTACTATTTTTTTTTTTTTTTTAATAATTGCAAGCTAATGCTTCTTATAACGATATTAAAATGAAGGCGTCACCTTTTTTTTGGGGTCACCATCCCAGATTGTGCAACATGTGTTGGTGCTTGCATGGACGTCTGTGATCCCATTATTATGAAGCATAAGAGCCTCCTCCACTGCCGTGTTTGTTGTGCCAGAACTGATAGACCTTGTAATGAGCCGACTTGCTGACTCCAATGTTTTGTTTGGGCGGCCACCTCTTGGCTTTCGAATGGATGGACAGACTTCATTTCGTATTCTTTATCTGTCATGGTGCTCACATTATGCAGGTTAACAATTGTCTTGGCTGAGACACCGCTATCGATGAGCTGGATCATGCTAGTTTTCTTTTTTGGGGGTAATCTTCATGGACTCAAATCAAACCAGTGACCTTTCTTTTAGAAATTATCCTAATCTCACATTTCCTTATATCTCAGTGTGTAATATCTCAGGTTGTAATTTGAAGTGTACAGAAAGAAAAAGATTTTTTAAACACCAGGAGCAAAACCGTAACAATGCAGTGACATGGAAGAATCTAATCATATGCTATAGTATTACGTTATATTGTGTTTGTATTAGAGTCCAATGTAAAGAAAAAAAAAAAGTTAGCTTTAAGGCAGCTTTCACATCAGCGGTATTTGAAATTCGCAGCAGATCCGGAACACTTGCGGCAAGTCCCATTCAGTCCCTATGGGACTTGTGGTCAGGTGCGGCTAGCTGCGTTTTGTGGGAATTGTAGTCAGGTGCGGCTAGCTGCGTTTTTTTTTTTCTTTGCCACAAGTACCGGATTTGCCGGATCTGGCGAAACTGCACTTTCCGCACCTGACAGCAAGTGCCATAGGGACTGAATGGGGCTTGTCGCAAGTGTTCCATTACACAGCAGATGTGGCAAAGCTGCTGGATCTGCCGCGACTGATGTGAATGGTGCCTAAGGGGACTTTTACCAAGCAGGACAGAACAAAGTGGTAGTCCATGTTCTCCTGTGCATTTCAAGAAATTATAATTTTGAAATGGATGCCAGTTTTGACATGCGTTAGTATTAGAGATGAGCGAGTACTAAAATGGCTCGATACTCTGGCCGAGCATCCCAAGATACTTGTGTACTTGGCGAGAGCACCGAGCCCAATGTAAGTCAATTAGTGACAGGCTCCGCCCACAGACTTCCGGTTATAAAACGAGTGTTTCTGGGATAAGGGCGGGAGGGGGCGCTTTTTCAAATCGCCGCAGCATACAACACCCGGCTGTGCCCCCCAGAGGGACCCTAACAGTCAATCTGCTCTCTGTGAGGTGCCAGCTCACTGTGTGCACTGAAGGGAGCTCTGTATTTGTGTCAGATCGATAATTATTAGCAAGGAGTCCGAGCATCTCGGCGGTACTCGGTGCTCGCTGAGTACCGAGATATTCGTGCGAGTAACGAGTAGAGCCGAGCATACTCGCTCATCCCTAGTTAGTATGTATTCTATGAGTGAAAGCCTATGGATGCATTAAGCTGTTAGTTACATTGCGTTTGTGCTGATTTCCAATGGACTGTTAAACGGATAGCCCAAATGCAATGTGAAACTAGCCTTAGAGCAGGCGTCTCAAACTCAGCTGGGTTGGTGGGCCGCACATAGAAAAAAATTGATATCGGGGAGCCGCATTACTGACATTTTTAGTAATTCTAGAATTTTTCGCTCAATGTAGTAATGTTCAAATCCTGATCTCCTTTTGGTAATGTCCCCACCGTGGTTCACTTCTTGTAGTAATGTCCCCATCCTGGTCCTCATCTTGTGTAATGTTCTCATCCTGGTCTTCCCTTGTAGTAATGTCCCCATCCTGGCCCCCTTCTTGTAATAATGTCCTCATACTGGTCCCCATCCTATATTAATGTCCCCCATTATGGTCATTCTTGTAGTAATGTCCCCATCCTGGTCCTCTTCTTGTAGTAATGTCCCCATCTGGTCTTCTTGTAGTAATGTCCCCATCCGGATGCCACTTTGTAGTGATGTCCCAACCTGGTCTCTCTTCTTTTTGCATACACAAACACACAGAGTCTCTCATACACGCACATACACACTGACAAACACACTCATACACATATACACACTCTCATACATACTCTCACACACACACTCTTATACACCCACTCTTATACACCCACTCTTATACACACTCGCTCTCATACACACACACACACTCATACACACACACTCATGCATACATTCATACATACACTCATGTACACACACACACACTCTCATGCACACACTCGTACACACACACACTTTCTCATACACACAGTCACACTCTCCCTCACACACACCTTAACGATGCCGGGATCCACTGTGCAGGGGGCCGCCACAGTGCGCTGTGTAAGGGGCCGCTGCGGTGGTACTGGGGACTGCGGCTTTATTATAACTTCCCGCGGCCGCTACGACAAGCGCCGAGCCTCCTTCCCTCAACTACATCAATGGAAGCTGGAGGGCCAATCAGATCACAGACCCGCAAGTGACGTCGGTGTATGACGTCACTTGAGGATTCTGATTGGCCAACATCACTTGCGAGTCTGCGATCCGATTGGCTCGCCAGCTTCCACTGATGATTCTGAGGGAAGGAGGCTCGGAGCTTGTCGTAGCGGCCGCAGGAAGTGATAATAAAGCCGCAGTCCCCAGCACACTGCACCGTGGCGGCCCCTTACACTGTGCACCGTGGCTGCCCCCTGCACAGTGGATCCCGGCGTCCTTATGTTGTCCATGGTGCCGCGGGCCGCACTGTGAAGCCCTGGGGGCTGCATGTTTGAGACCCCTGCCTTAGAGAACAGTCACCCTGTGCGACGGCACCGCCGATTTCTTAGACGATGAGGGCATGGCCTATTGGCGGCGACATCGCCCCTGCGACGCCATTTAGTGGTTGCCTGGTTTCAGGCGGCCGATCTGGAGCGATGTATGCACATCGCTCCATGTAAATGGCCGACAGCGATCTGCCAGGTGATGGGAGCCATTGGCTCCCATGTTAAGGCATCACCGCTGGTGTTTTAAGAAACCGCAGCGGCGATGCCGCCTGTCCGATCGCCGGAGGTGTCGCCCATGTAAATGGGGGACAGCGATGCTGGCGGAGACGGCAAAAACGTGCGCGCTCCCGCCCGTCGCCGCCGACATCTCTGGTGCCGTCGCACAGTGTGACGGTACCCTTAGACTTTTTCTTTTTACAGATCCAATGAGAACAAAACTACAAAACAATTTGTATGTAAATTTGGAGGTACAGATTTATATGGGGGTGACCAATCAGATCCATAATCCGGTTGTGTACTTGAACTAAGGCGAGACTATGACTTATGCAGCAGATCCCCTATAAAAAAGTAAAGTGCATAGAGCTGCACTATTTGTACATCTTGGTACTTCTGCAGGAGGGAGATGCACACAAAGGCCCTGTTACACGGCACGACATTGGAAGATGTCGGCAACGATCTCGTGGGAGCGCAGTTGTTAGGACATCATTTTGACATCGTTGGTGAGATGTCACACATCTAGATATCGTGGACGACTCGCCAACGATGTGAGCAGGTATCGTTTGCACACCCCAGCGAAGGATACCTGCTCATTGCTGTGGATGGGCGAGGTTGTGAACGACATAGTAATCGTGGTGTCACACAGAACGATATAGCAGGTTGGCTGATCGCTGATCGTGTGGTTTGAGAGCATGTTCTGAAACCTGCGATCAGCGATCCAACGATTTATCGTTACAACTTTGCAGTCACACGCAACAAGGTCGTAACAATGACACTTGAACGACTCCAAATCCGTGACGTATCAGTGATATCATTAACTATGTCGTGCCGTGTAACTGGTCCTTAGGATGTATCTTGATACAACTTTGGTCTAAAATGAGACGACTGTGCAACTATTAAACTTTATAGCAGTTAATGGCAAGGCGAAAGCTGCACAACCTTTTTCAATTCAATTCTCGGAAATTGAATTTCCAACTTGAATTTGGCTATTCAGACACAAGCCCCCTTGGCCTTGTGTGGTGCATGTTTGTGTACTCCCACTGCCCTAAGGCGATGTTCCCACTGTGTGTTTTTGCTTTGTTAGCACTGCAGATTTAATGGTGGGTTTACACGCCGCGATATCGGCGTCCAACTCCGACCCAACTCCGACAAAAAGTCACGTGGGTTGCGAGTTGGACCCGATATCGCTTGCGCATTGTACGGTTTGAGCGTACAACGCGATGCTGGAACGATGCCAAAACGATATCGGAGTTGAATAGCAGAGCTATTCAACTCCCCGATATCGCATGGCCGTTGTAGCAGCATCACAGCGTGTGACAGCCCAACTCCGATCTGTACTCGCACCTCACCCATTCACTCCCATGTTAAATGGTCGTTACTGGGTTGGTGGGCGTACACATCGGAGGGACGTTGTTTCCCGATATCGCAGCGTGTAAACCGGCGATTCGATATCGGGGAAAGGGCTGAAAAAATGCGCGCTCCCGCGCCGTTGCCTCCGATGTCGCCGCGATATCGGGACGTGCAACCCCACCATAAAGAAAACAAGTCAGATTTAATAAGACCGGTTTTATTCTCGCCAGTCTTAATAAATAAGACACAACTTGCCACAGCTCTTTGCTTCTGCCAGTAATATTACTGCAGTACATCTGTGACTTGGGCTTTGATGTCCGGTATATGTCATGTTTGCATTATCGCACTGGCCCAGACAAAGCGTAAAATTGCAAAAGGTTTTAAAAAAATTAATTTTTGTGCACCTTTCAATGACATGAACATTTTGCAAGGTGTTTTAAGCCAGTTTCTGGGAAACAGACCTCCAATGAACGGTTTCCGTAATGGTTGTCCTATTTGATCCCTTGATTTTTATTTTTGGGGTGGCTTAACGTAGATATCTCTGCAATGGTCGCAGCTCCACAGCCTTTCTTTATTTTGGGAGATTACATCCAGGGCTCATTTTTCTTCTTGCCTAAACTACGTGGAAAGTTCCAAGCATTTCCGAGAGGCCTGGGTTTCTTCAATTACAGCAGTGTAATTTTTGCCTTGTGGTGGTTGCTGAGGTTTTTGTAGCATTTTTAGGTCGGAGACAGACACAATAGAGACATTTGTTTTTCTGAATGCCAGTGTTGCTTTCAAATGTGATTATTTGTGTGTCCCTTAAAGGGGCCACAAATGCCTTTTGTCTACTTTGGTGTATTTTCAGCTTTAGAAGTAGAAACCTTCACTTTGGGGAACTCTCATGTAACAAACCTTGCACTGGAATTTAATGTGAGCGCTGTGATGTTGTCCAGTAAAAGGCATTTACCCCCCTGTAAACTGCTGATGAAGTGTGAGCTGGCAGGGGGAGGGTAGGCGCTCAGTGTTATGAAGAATCAGAGCGTACAGAATACTTGTTTCTTTTCTGGGGGGATCTTTGGGTCCTGAGAGCAGCATTTGTTGAATAGCAGACGATCAACGATGCGTGTGGGGATCCGATATGGGTGTGGGGTTATGTGCCCATCTTCCAAAATCAGACTGAAGGGCATGCTGCCCGGATTGCTGCTGCTTGATGGTGCAAGGTTATGTTCACAAGTGTAATTGCAGCATTTTGCTTCATATTTTACGCAGAGTATTTGGTGCGTAAGATATGCAGCATTGTAGAGTAGGAGCATAATCAAGAAATCTCATCAACATTCTATTTTTTTGCACACATTTGTAACCCTGCTATGTTTTTTGCCCACGCATAGCATGTCAATTCTTGCAAAGTTTTTGCAAGGTTTTTCACCTATTCAATTAAATGTACAAAAGCACTACGCAAATTTAAGTAAAGAAAATGCATTTATTGTACCCAGCGTTTTTGGTGCCGAAAAAAGAATGATGCAATTCTGTTGCATGTGAACCTTATTAATCAGAGTGATTGCTCAGTTTAAGCTGTGTTCACACACATCAGGTTTTGCTACAGAAAAACCATAGGGGTTTCTAGTAAATCCAGATTTCTTGGCAGAAGAAAACCTGCCTTTTATTGCTGAGTTTTTACTGCATTTTTGTTGCCTTTTATGTTGCATTTTTGCTGCGTTTTTGCCCCTAGAACACTGCAAAAAAAACGCAGAAAAGAATTTCCATGCTCATTCTTTTTAAAATACAGCAAAACCTTGCAGGTTTCAATTTCTGCAAAAATAATCAATGTGTGTGCACAGCTTTTTCCTGAATCACATAGGTTTTGCAGGAATCAAAAACACAGGTTTAGATTAGCATTGATTTGCATAAAAGCTGAGCACAAAAACGCAGTGTGTGAACATAGCCTAAGGCAGTGGTGGGGAACGTCCGGCCCCCGGGCCGGATCCGGCCCGCCACGTTATCTCATCCGGCCCGCCAGGGCCGGGACGACAGCTAGGCGATCGACCGCCGCCCGGCCCTGGCGAGGAGAAGCTGCGGCAGCTAGCGGTGGCGCCGCCATGTTCTTTGTGGCTGGCGCCCACTAACTGTACAGCCGGTCAATAGAGGTTGAGACCTCTACACAATGGCCGCGGTCTCCAATTAGCCGCGGCCATTTTGTTGAAGTCTCAGCTTCCACCGACCGGCTGTACTGTTAGTGGGCGCCGACCACAAAGAACATGGCGGCGGCCACCGCTAGCTGCCGCAGGCCCGCAGCTACTCCCGCAGGCAGCGTCCTGCAGATGTGCCCTCCGGGCTCCGGCACCCCTGCTCCACATCCACAGCTCAATGGTAAGTTTTGCTGGAGGCTGTGAGGGAGGCTGTGAGGGAGGCTGTGAGGGAGGCTGTGAGGGAGGCTGTGAGGGAGGCTGTGAGGGAGGCTGTGAGGGAGGCTGTGAGGGAGGCTGTGAGGGAGGCTGTGGGGGAGGCTGTGGGGAGGCTGTGGGGGAGGCTGTGGGGGAGGCTGTGAAGGAGGCTGTGAGGGAGGCTATGAGGGAGGCTGTGAAGGAGGCTGTGGGGGAGACAGGGAGGCTGTGGGGGAGGCTGTGGGGGAGGCTGTGGGGGAGACAGGGAGGCTGTGGGGGAGACAGGGAGGCTGTGGGGGAGACAGGGAGGCTGTGGGGGAGACAGGGAGGCTGTGAGGGAGGCTGTGGGGGAGACAGGGAGGCTGTGAGGGAGGCTGTGGGGGAGACGGAGGCTGTGAGGGAGGCTGTGGGGGAGGCAGGGAGGCTGTGAGGGAGGCTGTGGGGGAGACAGGGAGGCTGGCCCCCCGTGTACACGTGTGTCGTGTGCCTCAGGCCCCCGTGTACCCGTGTGTCGTGCGCCTCTGGCCCCCATGTACCCGTGCGCCTCTGGCCACCTTGTACCGGTGCGCGAATTGATACGGCCCGCGAATGATATTCTAAATTTCCAAATGGCCCTTTGCAGAGAAAAGGTTCCCCACCCCTGGCCTAAGGGGTGGCAGGGTGGCTCAGAGGGTAGCATTGCAGCCTTGCAGCGCTGAGATCCTGAGGTCAATTCCCACCAAGGACAACATCTGCATGGAAGCTTGTATGTTCTCCCTGTGTTTGCACGGGTTTCCTCCGGGCACTCTGGTTTGAGAAAGTGGAACATGGTGGCGTATGGATGGTTTCACATGTGCATTTGTGTCTGCATGCGGAGGGCATGCAGACGCAAACGCTGCCATACTGATGTGAACGCAGGGGAGAATCTCCGCATGCGTTCACATCGGTATGGTGCCCGGACACTCAATCAGCTGTCTCAGCGGCGGCCGGGAGGCGGAGATCAGCGGCAGAGATCTCCCCCTGGCTGCCACTGATCTCACAATGCTGTCTGCGCGGGAGATTTGAAGAAACAGCTGATCTGACAGTTGTTTAAATCTCCCGTGCCGACACTGAAGAGGTGATGTCGGCGCAGGAGATTTAAACAGCGCTCAGATCGGCTGTTTCTTCAAATGTCCCGCACCGACACCGCCTGGAGATTAGCGGCGGCCGTGCCCTGGAGATCAGCGGCTGCTCCAGCTGATCTCCTGGTGGCCGTCGCTGATCTCCCTGAAGATCAGTGGCGACCCCAGGAGTGATTTCAATGAGATCCACAGCCTTCTCCTGCGCTGTCATGCGGAGGACACTGTGGATCCATTGAGATCCATGCATTGGGCGCTTGCTGATAAAACAAGCGCCCGTGAACGCACAAAAAATGCAACAGGCTGCATTTGGAGGGCGGAGGAGGGCGCACAAATATGCGCATCTAAACGCAACCGCAACCGAATGCAGTCAAACACAGCTAATATGCGTTCTCATGTTAAACATAGGAACGCAGTGTGCATGTGTTTGGCTGCATTTGGTTACGCTGCGTTCCAAACGCAAATGTGAAACTAGCTTATGTGCCCACACTGCAGATTTGGTGCACAAAATTTCTGCATCTTCTGTCTAAAAATGCACCAAATACGTGGTGCAATTGTGATGTAGATTTGTGCCAAGCGGTTTTTATAATGAAGTCAGTTGCTGGAAGGCCTGAGAAACGCAGGGAAATCTGCACCAACAATTGACATGCTGCAGATTTTTCTGCACTAATTCTGCAAGCAAAAGAAAAAAAAAAAAAATACATTGGCACAGCACTTATGAACAGTCAGACTTTTCTGGGGTAAGGATGGGCATGCAGATTGTGTTGCAGATTTACACCATGGTTTATAAACTGGATGTCTGAGATTAGAACATAATCTACGTTCTTCCAGAAACACATTTTGACCATGGGCTATGACTGGTACTGCAACTCTGTTCCAATAAAAAGATTGGGAAGAAGTGCGCTACTTGACGCAGCTCGTGTACATGAGAGGATTTCTTTGTGGAGAAGAAACTGCTGTTGATTTTTTGTATGTGTTATGATTATGCATTATACTTTTGGGGTACATGCCCACAATCCAGACATACTGTGTTCTAGACGCAGCATAATTCCTTTTGTGGAGACTCTAGTGTTCTCTGTGGGAGAACGCAGCGTCCGTTCCCACAATCGGGATTCTAGGTGCAGTGGATTTTCACTGTTCTCCCGCTCAGAGCATTCGCGTCTCCCCAAGAATAAATTGACATGCTGCGGTTCGGGAAGCTGCGCTGCATGTCCAAAAACGAAGTGCTGTGGACTTGGGGTTTTTTTAAGGCCACGTTCACATGTTGAGTATTTGGTGAGTTTTTTTACCTCAGGATTTGTAGCCAAAACCAGGAGTGGGTGATAAATACAGAAGTGATGATGTGCTCCTATTATACTTTTCCTCTGGTCTATTCCTGGTTTTGGCTACAAATCCTGAGGTAAAAATCTAACCAAATACTCATGTGTTCACAAGGTCTTAATCCATCGACTGGGCTTGTACTGTATAAAGCAGCGTATCGGACTCTGCAAAAACGTGCTGCGTCAAAAACACTACTAACACTGGTCATGGGCTCATTATGAGGGCACAATACTATATGCAGTAGCCCCATGTCTGTGTCTACTGTACAGTGCGAACGTGGCACTGGAACTCTGTAATATGGCACATTGTATGTGTATGTGGGGACATTACAAACCGATTGCCTTTATTTGAATCTGTAATAAGGTTGTGTGCCTGAGTATTTATTTTTAGTTGGTCATTGCCATCGTCAAGTGTCCTGCTTATTATGGGGCGAGATTACATGGTATAAAACTCACATCTACAGTGGGTTTATTACGGCGATAAGTGCCATTTATTAATGTTGGGATTTCCCGTTCTCTAAACTGTACAACTGCCTCTTGTATGATGCGCATTGTTAATGAATGTCGATGCTGTTGCAGATTGTGAGGAATGGGGGACAGTAGAAAGTAGAATTCTGGGCTCTGTGCAGACAGTGAGATGAAGCCATTGTCCTGTAATGGTTTTATGAGGTCGAGTCCTCTAATGGGGAGTAGAGGAGTCCAGGAATCAGGAGTTTGAAGTTTTGGTCTGGCTGCTTTCTCTTTGAAATCAGATCACTCTCTTTCCTTCTTTCCTGAGGAGGTCCCTCTGCTGTTGAGGAGTAGGAGTGGTGATAATACAGAGTTTGCTTTTTTGCTGGCGCCAGAATGACTGTTTATCTGGAGATCTCGCCAATTACAGCTGCTTTCTTAAAGCTGCAGTCACCAGGCCCCCTCCCTCCCCTCCTGCTCACATTCAGCCACTCTGTCCTAGGAAATGGCATCTCGTCTCTTTCAGGGGAAAAAAAAAACTTCTAGTCTGTAATGAGCTGGAGGAGACAGAGCAAACCCTGCCCCCAACCTCCTCAATCTTGTTTTTTTTTTTTCCCTTTTCTTCATACAGTTAATTTTGTCTCTTGCTTTTTGGAGAGCTTTCATTTTGCAACTCATCGGAATAAATGTCACATAATTGCTGCCGTCTCTGGGATTTTCCTATGTCACATTGGTCTGTGACAACTGAAATGGCTCTGACGCAAAATAAGTGGCATCTCCATCGTCCCGTTAATGCTGCATTGGGTCGTATATACGTGGTGCAAGGGACATTGGTCGTATATACATGGTGCAAGGGACTTTGGGTCGTATATACATGGTGCAAGGGACATTGGGTCGTATATACATGGTGCAAGGGACATTGGGTCGTATATACATGGTGCAAGGGACATTGGGTCGTATATACATGGTGCAAGGGACATTTGAAAAAAATAGAGAACAGAGTTGAAATGTAACAGGCTTGTCAAAGTAACAGTACAAGAGACAGTACTTGCAAGTGCAGTATTTATGACTGTGACACCATTAATTGAACATTAAAAACTATACCCAAGTGTACACAGTGCAGACCAAGACATATTGGTACCAAGATAGACAAAGATGGCTGACCCCGACAGTCAGTAGCATGGGTACATATTAAAGTCCATGGGGCAAAGTCCGTATAAGGTAGTGGCACATTCAGGTATGAATTAGAACGATTGTATGATTGCATAATTGTTAGGTTAAACTTATAGCACACAATTCAATTCAGTCCTTAGTACTTAAAGTACAAAAATAGTCCCAACCCACTCTCCCATAGCAAACAGAGGTCAGGCACAGCACATCAATGTCTGGGGCACAGACCTCGACACTTGTTTCGTGAACCATTTTCCAGGGGGTGTTACTTTAAATGTTTTTCCATTGTAAGTGACAGCAAAAGTGGCATTTTTAGGCATTTTTGACTGCATACATTTTGATACGTCAAAATTGTATGTGCTACATGAGATAGATGATAGAGGCGAGAATAGCATTACCAGTCTCCCCGCTGCTTCTGGGTCACTGGGTATTCATGAGCTTAGGCTGCCTTCACATTTGCATTTGGAACGCAGTGCACCAAACGCAGCCAAACGCTTGCACACATGCGTTCCTATGTTTAACATGGGAACGCATGTGCCTGCGTTTGGCTGCGTTCGGTTGCGTTTGGGTACGCACAGTTTGTGCACGCTACGAGCGCAGCATGTTGCATTTTTTGTGCGATCGCTTGTTTTATCTGCAAGCGCCCGCAAGCGCACAAACCATGCATTGAAGTCAATGGATCCAGAGTGTCCTCCGCATGACAGCGCAGGACAACGCTGCAGATCTCATTGAAATCTCTCCCGGTGGCCACCGGTGATCAGCGGCGGCCACCGGGAGATCAGCTGGAGCCTCCACTGATCTCCCGCCGGTGTCGGGTGGGAGATTTGAGGACACAGCTGATCTGACAGCTGTTTAAATCTCCCGCGCCAACACCGAATAGGTGATGTCGGCGCGGGAGATTTGAAGCAGCGATCAGCTGTTTCTTATCTCCTGCACTGATGTCACCTATTCGGTGTCAGCGCGGAAGATTTAAACAGCTGTCAGATGAGCTGTGTCTTCAAATATCCCGCGCCGACACCAGCAGGAGATCAGCTGTGGCCAGGAGGAGGAGATCTGTCGCTGATTCTCCTCCCGGCTGCCCCCGAGACAGCTGATTGGCTGGCCGGGGTGCATACTAATGTGAACACATGCGGAGATTCTCCGCTGCGTTCACATCAGTATGGGCTGCGTTTGCCCTGCGGTTGCGTCTGCATGCCATACGCTTGCAGACGCAAACGCAAGTGTGAAGGCAGCCTGAGTGAGTGGCACCGGAAAGCAGCAGAGAGTAGGGAGACTGCTGGTAATGCTGTTCTCCCCTCTACCCATCTTTCTGTCCCATCATCTTTCTAGCCTATCATCTATTGCAAACTCAATATAACGCGTTTGTACAAATCTGTAGCATTGCGTTTGTTTTCTAACGGAATGAAAAACGCTGCAGTCTGTGTTTGCCTGTGCGTTAGTACGCGTTTGTTGAATGGAAGCCTATATGCAATATAACGCAATGTGAACCTGGCCTTATAATGAGCCTTTTATATTTTTGTTGGCAGCACATTACTATTTAAATGAGTGGATATGCTGCAGATAAATCAGTCTGTGAAAAAGATGGTCAGCGACAATGAGCTTATTATGTATAGGAACATTGTATGTATGACTGACTTGATCATGATGCTTAGCTGACCCAACACCTGACAGTTTAGTGTAAAGATGTTCTAGCTATAAAATGTTGTGTATTTGTTTAAAAAAAGATAATGAATTGTAGAATTTTGTTTCTTTTTTTCCAGAGTCTCCTCCACCTCCATATTCACGTCTGTCTCCAAAATTTGAGCAAAAACCCCTGGGTAAGTGTGCACAGTATAATAATGGGTCTTTTCTGTTGTCTTCTTTGGTCTTAAAGGGAACCTAACCCCACAAACTGACCCCCCCCGCATCTTTAGACCTGTCCCTGCATCCCCTCTTATCATTTCTAGCCATCCCTTTTGCAGAAAAATCGATTTAGTAAAGTAGAAAAGAAGTTATATGTACGTCCATCCTGTGTGAGTTCTCTATTCTGAATTAGTGTCAATGGTCTGCTGCTCCCTTGTAATTATGCACGCCCCTCTCTCCTTGCTAAGAGCCTGGCCGTGTCATGAAAAGGGCGGGGCTAACGACATGACGTGATTTAGCCCCGTCGCTTTCATGACGCGGCCAGGCTCTTAGCAAGGAGAGAGGGGCGTGCATAATTACAAGGGAGCAGCAGACTGGCAGACCATTGAGACTAATTCAGAAACGGAGAACTCACACAGGACGGACGTAAATATAACTTCTTTTCTACTTTACTAAATCGATTTTTTTTTTTCTGCAAAAGGGATGGCTAGAAATGATAAGAGGGGATGCAAGGACAGGTCTAAAGATGCGGGGGGTCAGTTTGTGGGGCTAGGTTCCCTTTAAACTTTGTGGGTTCAAATCTTATATTTTTGGGGAAATGTGGCTGCTTGTTCATGGCCACCATGATCAGTACTTAGGAGGTCAGGACTTTAGAAAATGTTTGTACATTGCACAAGGTTGGAACTGTTCAATAGTGATTGTGGAGACGATTGCCAATGTCCATGCGGGGACAAGTTAGACAGTAGAAATGTGTGTTTGCCGATACGTGTGCATGAACGTCCTCACGTTATGCCTAATGCTAGTCTAGAGGCTAATGGTGGGTTTACACACACCAATTTCTGTGTCCAATATCTGAACAGATCTCTGGTTGCAGTGAAATCATGGACACATTGCTCCATGTTGTACACAGCCACAAAATGGAACTATGTGTCCATGATTTTACTGCAACCAGAGATCTGTTCAGATATTGGACACAGAAATTGGTGTGTGTAAACCCACCATAAGGACGGGTCGGAACAATGTGATCTGTACTCGTACCGTGAATGTCTGATGTGTGAAATGTGCTTTATAGATTCCATGGTGGTTACAGGCAGTGATATACTGTACTGACCATTGTCACCATTGCCATCTTCTGCAGATGTCAGGGGACCCATCACACTTATGTTTCTATTTCTGCACATTAGGTTCTTTTTTTTTTTTTTTAAAGAACAATTTCAATTGTATTTAGAAATAGCAAGGATAAACATTTTTTTTTCACGTACAACTCTTCTCGCCTCTATATCACATGCATTGATGTCTTTTCCATGCTATGTTGGCCAAACCACGGTGCCTTCCTTTTATCCAATTCCACTAATAATCTAAGGCAGACCAGATGCCCCTCAGTCCTTTGTTTCCCTTGGAGAGAAGTGTTGCTGGTGATATTCTCGAAGGCCATGTTCACATAGGCGTTTTTTTGTTTCCAGCGGTGATCAGACGAACACTCCATCTGACCGGATACGATGAAACCATACGGGTATTATACCAGATCCATATACCAGTTTTGTTATAATAACCCGGTATGGTTTCATCTGGCTGCCTTTGGCACCATTCAGTATTTTCTGGATTTGTTTGCCTGATTGGGTCTACACTGAACACCTAAGTGCTTGGTACAGACCCCGAACAGGGATTTCACTGACACATCTTAAATGAAAGCATTATACTCGCCTGTCTTGGTGCTGCTGTCACTGTCCCCTCTGCACTGCCTGCTGAACAGCCAATCACAGACGCCCTGTCTTTGCCAACATGTGTGAATGGCTGATGCTCCCCACCCACTGTGTCTGTGATTGGTTGCTGGCACAGTTGGTGGGGCGCAACAGCCAATCAGACAATGGGCGTCTGTGATTGGCTACTCAGCAGCCAATGCAGTGAATATTATTATATGAGGTTAATGAGCGGGACCAGGAAGTGACCGCAGCGGCAAGACAGGCGAGTATAATGCTTTACTCACGGACTTCTAAGTCCATATTCGATATCTGTGCCCAAACACTCAGATGTTCGGTAAGCACCCCACACGTTACATGTATGATGATACTGCGCATGCTCAGTAGGCATGCTTGATCCTGCATCCTATTATAAATCATGCCACACTATACTGGATCTGGTCAGAAGCTTTTGTTTATCAAGCCAAAAAGAATGCTACATGTTGCATTTTTGGGGCTCGGTGAATAAAATGCTTGTGGCCTCCTCTGGCAGCAAACTGGAATTTGTTTGCATTCCAGTTTTTAAAGAAGTGACAGATCTATGTCGGGTACTAAAAAAAAAAACGCCTATATGAAGAAGACCTAACCCCTTTGCAACTATATAAATAAATATCATATGTACGCAGCAGATCTATGGAGCAAGGTCAGGAACTGAGCCTGCACCATAGCCAGGAGATTCTGACTGTAACACGGTTGGCATCTGCCTGTAACAGCAGCAACCGGAGCTAGTTTGCCATTTTACCACACTTGGAATTTTTTTGACATTTTATTTTAATACATTTAAGGGTGCCTTCACACTTGCGTTCGCCTGCGCTGCGCATTGCGGCGGGCGAACGCAAGCCGAGCGCAAGCACCACACGTCACTATGTTTACCATGGTGCGGACGAGAATGTATGATTTGTGCGCAAGCATCCGCATGCGTACAAATGACACATGGGGAGCACCCATGGCCATCCGCAGCCGAGTGCATACACCGTGCGTCCCCATGTTAAACATAGGGACGCGCGGTGTTAGCACTCGGATTGCATTCGCCTGCTGCAGTGCGCAGCGCAGGCGAACGCAAGTGTGAAGGCACTCTAAGTGAATCGTGTTTTTCAAAACTACAAAGTCTTAAGTATTATTTTTATGCATTGCTTATATAGCGCTATTCCATTTATTAGCACTTTACAGACATCATCATCACTTTCTCCATAATTCCCTATCAGTATGTATTTGGAGTCTTGGAGGAAACCCACATAAACACATGGAGAACATACAAACTGCTTGCAGAAGTTGTCCTTGGTGAGATTTTGAACCCAGTCCCCTGTGCCTCAAAGCAACAGTGCTAATCACTGACCCACCATGCTGATCTTGTCCTGCAAAAACAAGTCCTCATGCAGTTATCACTACTAAGAAATAAAGTTGTGGTTCTTGCAGGAAGGGAATCAAAAAAATCAACAGCGCAAAAAATGTAAAAGTTTAAAGAGATATATTTTTAAAAAAAGTTCAAATCACCCCCCTTTTGACTCATTGAAAATAAAACTATTAAAAACAAACTAACAAGGTCTTATCTTCTGCCACCTCTTTCTTCTTCTTTTACCCTTGCCTCTTTTCACTTTCTGTTCTAACGTATTTACTTCCTAATGTTCAACTTTATGCTTTTTCTTTTCATTGGAATGAGCATCTAAGTTTGATTATTACGTGAATTTATTTAGAAATCTATTTTGAGAAATAACGAAGTACATTACTTTCCTACATGAATAGGTCTATATGCAGATTCTGCATAAGAATTATGTTAAACATATAAGTTCTTTGCTGAACTCCTGCTTGATTGTTTCACATTGTTTTTCAAAAAAAACAAAATCACAACAACAACTATTTCTGGCATTATCGCTTTAGAAAGCAATCATAAAATCTACAAATCTCACTTTGAATCAAGCGTAGACGTGCTGAATAAGTTCCAACTACGGGCAATCAAAACATGGCGATGCAGCCAATACTGGATCATTAGATACGTCAGCTAAGATAGATTTATAAAAAAGTCTCAACAGCCTCTCAATCCTGAAAATAAACAATGGTTGCGAAAATGCGCAAAAGTGGAATTCTTTTTCTTAAAAACTTCAGAATTTTTTTTCACGACTTTAACAGTAAAAGTAACATGTTAGGCAACTACTAACTCGTATTGACCCAAGCAGTCATACTGAAACATCAGTTTTACCATATAGTGAACATGATGAATAAAAAATAATGGAATCACCAGGCTCGGAGGATGTCCATTCAGTTGTTTAATTTTGTAGAAAAAAAGCAGATCACAGACATGGCACAAAACTAATTTCAAGTGGCAACTTTATGGCTTTAAGAAACACAAAATCAAGATCAAAAATGTGCTAGTCAGTAATGGTTACTTTTGTAGACATCAAAGCGTCAAGACCGGAAACTTAAAGCAATAAGTCTCCAAATAAGGAAATGCACAACAAAACAAATGAGGAACAAATGGGAGGAAACTGGAGTCAATGTCTGTGACCGAACTGTAAGAAACCGCCTAAATGAAATAGGATTTTCATACAGAAAAGCTAAACAAAAGCCATCATTAACACCTAAACAGAAAAAAACAAGGTTACAATGGGTTAAGGAAAAGTAATCGTGGAATGTGGATCACTGGATGAAAGTCATATTCAGTGATGAATCGCGAATCTGCATTGGGCAAGGTGATGATGCTGGAACTTTTGTTTGGTGTCATTTCAATGAGGTTTATAAAGAAGACTGAAGAGAACATGCACATTTCCACAGTCATTGATGATATGGGGCTGCATGTCAGGTAAAGGCACTGGGGAGATGGCTGTCATTACATGTTCAATAAATGTCCAAGCTAACATTGATATTTTGGACACTTTTCTTATCGCATCAATTGAAAGGATGTTTGGGGATGCTGAAATCATTTATCAAGATAATGCATCCTGCCATACAGAAAAAACTGTGAGAACATTCCTTGAAAGAAGACACATGAGGTCAATGTCATGGCCTGCAAATAGTCCGGATCTCAATCCAAATGAAAATATTTTGAAGTTAAAGAAAATGGTCAATGACAAGGCTCCAACCTGCAAAGCTGATCTGGCAACAGCAATCAGAGAAAGTTGGAGCCAGATAGATGATGAGTACTGTTTGTCCCTCATTAAGTCCATGCCTCAGTGACTGCAAGATGTTATAAAAGACAAAGGTGGTGCAACAAAATACTAGTAATGTATTTGGTGTTTGTTTGTTTTTCATGATTCCATAATGTTATTCTCAGAACTGAGTGATTCCATAATTTTTCCCCCTGCTTGGTCTACAAAAGTAACAGTTACTGGCTAGCAAATTTTTTCAAGATTTCTATTAGTGTTTCAAAGCAGAGAGTTGCCATTTGAAATGACTTTAGTTTTGTGCAATGTCTGTGATCTGCTTTTTTTTCTACAACATTAAACAACTGAATAGACATCCTCCGAACCAGGTGATTCCATAATTTTTGCCAGAGGTTGTAGATGTGTCCCTGCTATATACTGTGTAATGGCTGTGTCTGATGGTGCACAGAGCATGGTTTGATCCTGGGCCGGGTAGGACACAAAACAATATACAGATATTACAGCACGGGATTGCAAATAATTCTTTCTTTGAGAGAAAACATTTTTGTTTTAAAACTGAGGTGTAAGTTTTTACTTTGCAAAAAGATTAATCTATGATCCCCTTCTGTAATATACTTGTATATACCTCTTTTTCCCATCCCTTCCCTGCCTAGGAGATGTGTTATAGGTAGACACCGTCATTACCCAGTACATAGGAGGGAGAGAGTCCCTCAACTAGTCTGGGGAACACAGCAGCCCCTTCAACTAGTCTCTGGGGAACACAGCAGCCCCTCAACTAGTCTTAAAGGTCTGATTCCAATATTCTAATTTGTTTCACATTCTTTTTTGCCATACACTGCAAACAGTTATTGTTAATACCCAGCCTATCAAGCCCTTTGTACAGTATAACAATGCATGGTGGTGGTTTGGGGACATTTTAATGACGGGGCTTGCTAAAGTAAAATGCCCCATTTCATTAACAGGCGTATTTGCTCAATGAATTAGGTGCATCTGTCAACTGCCACCAGAAATGTTAACTAGTCCTTGACTGTAGTACATTTTATGGAGTAAGTTACGCCACTAAGGCGCTTCACACACGTTTTTGTGATTCCGAGGGGACAGCTTGCTGCTCCTGGACAGCATCGGATCCAAATGATGACTGCAATCGGATTCAAATTAGCATCCGACCAATTTTGCAGCATTTACTGGATCCTGTCCCTTTCCTAAAGCATCTCGTCCCTTTCTCTCTCTCCTGTCACTTTGTCCCCTGTGGTCTCCCCTCTGTCCCCTCTGTCTCCCCTGTGTCTCCCCTCTTTGTCCCCCTCTGTCTCCCCTGTGTCTCCCCTCTTTGTCCCCCTGTGTCTCCCCTCTTTGTCCCCCTGTGTCTCCCCTCTTTGCACCCCCTCTTTGTCCCCTTGTGTCTCCCCTGTGTCTCCCCTCTTTGTCCCCTTGTGTCTCCCCTGTGTCTCCCCTCTTTGCCCCCTCTGTCTCCCCTGTGTCTCCCCTCTGTCTCCCCCCTCTTTGCTCCCCTGTTTGCAGACCTTAAAAAATAAAAAAAACTTCATTCTCACCTCTCCACGACACCCGCGCTGCTTCCAGCTCTCTTCTTCTGATCAACAGGACCTGGCGTGATGTCAGTCACATGACCGGTTACCGCGGTAACCGGCCATGTGACTCAACTGTGACGTCAGGCCAGGTCCTAGAGGCACAGAGCGCAGGAGGCATCGCTGGATCGTGGAGAGGTGAGAATGAAGTTTTTTTTATTTTTAACCCTTTATTTTCAGGAGATATCACTTCTGCAATGTATGAATATACATTGCAGAAGTGATATTAGATGGCACACAGCGGTGTTAGTGTACTGAGCATGCTCATACACTAACATCGGGTCCGAGGAACGCTCAGCTGTTTCCTCGGATCCTCGCTCCATAGGCCCCATGTTATTTGGCGCGGATCAGGTCGGATCCAATTCGGTCCGATTTGACCCGCTGTGCCAAAAATCGCAGCAGGCTGCGATTTTGGGCACAGCAAAAAAACGGCCAGGATCGGATCCGACCAAAATCGGATGCCAATAAGGCCAAATCCGATGTGATCCGTGCCCATAGGATAACATGGGGCCAAAATCGGATCCGTGGCTGTCAGTTTTACAACGGACAGCCACGGATCACAAAAAAACGCTGTGTGAAAGCACCCTAAGTTGGGGCAACTTTTTATGAATTTGATGGGGGAAGGGGTCATAGCCAGGGGTGTATGTACAATAGGTGCAAGGGTTTCAATTGCCCCTGGACTTTTGGAGCTTTGGGGGTCCCCAAAAGTCCCTTTGGCCTAAAGAGAAAAACTAATGCTGTTTTGATTTGCAATAAATGGGGACCCTGTTGGAGCTTCCGCTACTGGGCGTAGCAAAACCCCCTCACATCCATGCAATGCCCGTATTGACATAGCTAGAAGAATAGGACCTAGAAACGCCACAAGTCTCTACCTTTTGAGCAACTTCCAAATTATGCAAAAAATATTGTGCATTATTAGGTTTCATTGTAGCAGAATTCTTGAGTAAACACCTTAATGAACCAGGGCCCTCGTTTTTATGTGATGACTAATGCAATCCTTACGCTATTCTACAATTTGGCATTTCTAATGGACGTAAGTTTTCCTTTTTGGAGAAGACATTATTTGGAGAAATTCCCAGGACTCCTGGTAACCAGAAGTCTCCTCATGTTTATTTAGTCAGCGTTCTAATGAGGTTGTCCATCTTGAACTTGTTCACTGGAGCTTTGTACCTTGGGCTGATTAAGTTAGAATAAAGCCATCCACTGGTGAATGTCTTATGTCGGCTAACGCCGCTGTCATGGAGGAAAGACACATAGTGACTGATATATATAGACTAAAAAAGCAGCCATACTTGGCCTTCTGTGAAACCTTCTGCTAATAGATCCATTTCTGATATCTGTGCAGACAATCTATGTTTATTGTATAGTCTAGTACTGGACATTCATGAGAT
This sequence comes from Allobates femoralis, assembly GCA_033576535.1. Classification (NCBI taxonomy): domain Eukaryota; kingdom Metazoa; phylum Chordata; class Amphibia; order Anura; family Aromobatidae; genus Allobates; species Allobates femoralis. The sequence continues at coordinate 117,036,342 of JARQOC010000004.1, read as the reverse complement.
TGTTGCCAGGTCCACCAACAATATACCGTATACATCTGTATGGCAGTCAAATACACTCAGGTGGAGATTGACCAGCCAGGTTGGGCTTTTTTATTCAGGTATTATTTTACTCAAATATTGGGTGTATCCTTCCGATAGAAATTTCAGGTCAATGTATTAGTTGGCATATGCTTAATCTTGGTCCATGGTACCATTTTTTTTTTCTTTTATAGAGTGAACACTGAAAATAGTTTACCTAGTGTACAGGTGTGTTTAGACTGGATTATCTAGCCTAAAGTGAATCGGTCACCAGGCCTTTGATACCGTATATGAGAGCAGCATAATGTAGAGATGGAGACTCTGATTCCAGCAATGTTTCACTTACTGAGCTGCTTGCTGTCATTTTGATAAAATTACTGTTTTCTCTGCTGCATCTTTAGCAGTTTTGGAATATGCTGGACTACCTCGCAGCAGGCCAAGTAGTCCTTTGAGAATATCTAGCTGATTAAATAGTGATTTTATGAAAACTACACTGAGCAGCCAAGTAAGTGACACATTGCTGAAATCAGGATCTTTGGTCCTATATTATGCTGCTCTGAGATTAGGTGGCTAAAACCTGCTGACCGATTCCCTTTGACTACATATAACTTGATCGGCTCATTGATTGGCTACAGTGGTAATTTGCGCTGTTGAAGTAACTTTACCACTGCAGCCAAAATCCTGAGACTGGAGCAGCAGCTTACACCAGCCACGGGACCCAAGGAGGATGAGGACCTGCCTTACTTCACAGCATTTGGGGTCCATTTTCCTGAAAGTGGAAAACCCCCTTTAGAATTGACCTCCCTTATGTAATCTATTAACATGGACCTGTAATAATAATTATTTGAACATTAGCGCCTAAGCACCATTATGGCAGCATTTACCCATGCTAATTTCCTTTCATTGTAAATGAGGCGTGGATGTGTGGAGCCTTACTTATACCAATAGACATGGCGTTCAGCAAAGGCACCTCCTGACTTGTTGTGAAGGGTCTGTCATCATGACAGCTTCTCTTTAAGTAGCTATAATAATGGCGGTGTACCTGTAAGCAGATGGGGCGCAGCCCACGCTCTGGATTCCTCATTGGGGGCACACCTGTTAGACCTGGACGTGAAAGAAAGCAGTTTATGGGTTTTGATAAGGATTTTAGGATAAATCTATGTAGTGCTATTTTGATTTGTATTTTACCTAATCACTTCTAACATTAATAAATGTGCCCTGATGTATCCCAAGTGAAGTGACCACCTGAGTGTGTGCATGTGCAGATGTTCCTACTACCGCGCAGACATCTCTGCACCACAGACTTTTAGTTGATCTTTTTGCTACCGGAGGATACAATGTCTAGAAGTCTAATTTAAACAGTGTTCCCAAATTAATTAAGCCGTATTCTTTTCCTAAACAGACCGGAGAGAGTGCTCTCTTTACTCTCTTCAGCAAACAGCTAATGTTCTATTGTAAACCGTGTCCATTTGACTAATGTCCAACCTCCCAAAATTCCGTATTTACTCCTTGTGTAAATATTATTTCCATTATTTCACTAAACTAATTGCTCTGTCTCCATTAGTCAAACAAATCAGCCAGAGGAAGGATGGCTGCTGGACATACACTGGGCAGTGTGAGGGTGTTGGGTGGAGTGAGCCATGGTTCTAATGCATTAGTAGTTAAAGCCATCATCATATCTGGAAATATTTTAGTGTTTTGACCAGACCTTACTTTACAGCTAAGCTATTAATCATGACAATCAGGTTTTTTGCAGTAGAATGCTCAGGGACAAAATAATTAAATTAAAAATAATGCAGAGTGTGATGTGTAAAATGAGGAACATAAACGGATATACTGTGGATTGGAAATCCACTCGGCCGGTCACTTTACACTGTAGATTTTAAGTTGACATTAAAGAAATCTGCAGCATATTCTGTAATTATGAAATACCCTTAAGGCTGGGGGTTAAACGGCATCTTTGGCCATGTCACAGCATGCACGACCAATGAGCATTGAGCCGCTGCTACATTGCAGAGTGATACTTGGGAATGGGGTTACGTTGTGACCACAAGACTGTGTGCACACGATCTTAGTGCTGGCAGCGTTACAGACGCAGCGTATCGGCGCTAGGTCCATAACATGGCACAGTGGATAGATTTACAGAAATCCAATGCCAACTGAGACTTCTTTCCTCCGCAGTGTTAACTGACATCCCAGACGGCTTTCTGCACCGCCACTTGTCCGCAGCATGTCATCTTAGCACTGCAGAGTCCGAAGCAATCTCTGCAGGTGAATGCAGGGAAAAGCCGCTATGCCCCAAAGGCTGACCATGGGCACAGGGTGGCTGCCTTCACCTGCGGAGATCAGTCTTCCTGCAAGAGAGGTGACACTGCGTCCAGAATGCAATGTTTCCGTATCGTGTGCACATACCCCTTACAAGTGCTAAGGCCACAACAAGCAGGTCACATAAGATCCACCTGGGTTTGACTTTTTTGCGATTTTTTTTTTTTTTTTTTTTTTTCTGTCCGGTCCCTACAGATAACATGTGACCATCTTACTTGCAATATTAGCTGCTACAACGTAGCCTAAAGGGTCTTTAATATCGCGTGCTGTGTAAAAGTGTGCTGCAGACTTTATGGAATATGTTCAATCTCCATACAGTTGCAGTGGTCTGATCATCATTAAGATATGTGCTCATCGTGAAACACGTAAACGACATAATCATTCAATTATGATTGCAGAAGGGGGGGAGACCTGCAGCATATACCACAAGCTCCCCACTGATTAGTGTTGGCGTCACCTCAACATCATAAGAAATTGTAGAGTGTCCAGTGCATGCTTCAAAAATCCTTTTATTGTGCAATCATAAAATATCACAGCGCACAGGGGTGCCGCTGGACGCGTTTCAGAGGAACAGACCTCCTAATCATCAGCTGAGGTCTGTATCCTCCGAAACGCTCCGCGGCACCCCTGTGCGCGTGATGATTTATGATTGCACAATAAAAGGATTATGAAGCATGCCACGGATATCTCTAAATTTCTTATGAATCATTCACGTCTCAATAAGGTCTTTTAGCTTCTTGGTGTGTGTAACCGTCCCTTGATCATAACTGATCCCATACATTGTGTTTTGTCTTTTTTTTTATTTTTATAAATTTAAAAAGAAAAAGCACAATAATCGGGTAATAAATAAATGTGATGTAGGCGAGTAGACTTTGTCACTTCAACTGGATCTCCCTGCACCAGGTTTAGGCACCAGTGGTAATTTCTCTTGCAGAGGTGACTAACACAACTACAACGAAAACCTCATTCTAAGGCCACGTGCACACGCTGAGTATTTGATGAGTTTTTTACCTCAGTATTTGTAGCCAAACCAGGAGTGGATGATAAATACAGAAGTGGTGACGTGTTTCTATTAGACTTTTCCTCTGATTGTCCACTCCTGGGTTTTGTCTACAAATGCTGAGGTAAAAAACTCATCAAATACTCAGTGTGTGCACGTGGCCTAAGGGTGGAGGCACACTGGCGTGAGATTCGCAGCGAGTGCAATGCGAGAAAAACTCGCATTTCACTCGGACCAATGTTAAACAATCTGTCAGGACAGATTGTTGCGTTTCTCCAGCGCTGAACTTGCATTGCGAGTCAAATGCGAGTGCAATGGCAGCATGTGAAATGAAAGTCTATGCGAGAAAAACTGTGCGACTTTGTAGCATGGGCTTTCATGCTTGTAAAAGTTAGAATAGATAGAATAGCTAGATCGGGTTTATTAATCTCCCACTGTTACTTCCAGGGCCGCCTATTAAGCTAATTGCATATTCACTGCACTGCCAAACAAACAGCCAATCACAGAAGCTCACACTGAGAGCCTCTGTGATTGGCTGTTGTAGTCAGACTGGATTTCCTCAATCTGGACAGTGATTTTTCTTGATTACCATACACATTAGTGTATTGCAACCAACCTTGCGTTATAGGGTGTTGATTAAATAAAAAATTAAAGAAAAAAAATGGGTGGGGATTCACAGCATTTTTAAGTCCAGCCCTGTGAAAGCAGACAAACTGTGAACCGCCACTCTCAGCTGCCTAATTTACCCTTGGCTGGCAAAAAAAAAAAAAGTGAGGGCTCTGCCCTATTTTTAATTGCCAGCCAAGGTAAAACTAGGCAGCTGAGGGCTGGTGTTCTCATCGGCGTGATGACCCATTATTTTAGGGCCCCCCCCATGCTAAGGAATAGCAGCCTGCAGCCACCCCTGAAAATGGCGCATTACTAATAAGCGCCATTTCCAGGCGCCTTACCAGGCTTTTCCAGTGACCTTTTTGATGGCTGGCACGCTGGGTAATAAAGGGGTTAATACCAGCTATGTTTTACCAGCTGGTATTAAGACCGAAATTCTTAATGTCAGGCCACGTTTGACCCAGCCATTTAGAATCTCCAATAAAGGGTTAAAAAAAACCCCCCCCCCCCCCCCCCCACACCAAGTAAAAAATACTTTATTAGAATTAAAGCGACAGACGCGCTTAGGGAGTCAATCTGTAATACCCCCACGCAGCCCTCCAACGATCCTGGTCTTCTTTTTCTGAAGATCAGACGCTGTTTCCAATTACATCTACCTGTCTAAATATTCCTTTTCATATATAGGGAAGATGGTGTGTCCCGGTCCGCGCTGCTGTCACAGTGGGATCCCAAGGGATGGATGTCTCCAGGAAGTCACAAGGAAGGCAATGGTTCCAAAGCAAAGATCTCCTTTATTCACCAACGTGTTTCGGCGCCTCTCCTGGCACCTTCATCAGGGTAGGGTGCCAGGAGAGGCGCCGAAACGCGTTTGTGAATAATGGAGATCTTTGCTTTGGAACCATTGCCTTCCTTGTGACTTCTTGGAGACATTCATCCCTTGGGATCCCACTGTGACAGCAGCGCAGACAGTGACACACCATCTTCCTTATATATGAGCATTTTTCCACGTATGAGTGGCTGGTGGAGGTCCTGCAGCAGCTTTAACCCGAAGGCTTATAAACCAGATGTGGGTCACACAACTGGACCAGCTGAGTGTATACCTATTGATATACTCAGTGTGTCACTAGTGATAGGGCATTTGCGCCTCTTGTCTCCCAACGTTTTGTATTGATACAGTTAAATATTCCATTGGCGTAGGGGTGGGCAATTCGTTTTCTCGAGGGGCCACATGAGAGATGGTGACTGTTGTTGAAGGCCACAACAATAGGCTGAAATTAATTTGGCTCAATATTAACATCAAAATATTATCATTTTACATTAATGATTGTATCACCTAATATTGAGCAGAATTAGGTATGGTGATATCCCTGTATATACAGTGTGAGCTCACACACAACCCTCTTTTATATAGTATGAGCACACACATGCAATATCAGCCCAGCACAACCATCCTATATACAGTGTGGACCCACACACAGCCACCTATATACAGTATGAGCTTTCACATAGCCTCTTTTTACATAATATGAGCTCCCACATAGTTTCATTATATAAAGTATGAGCCCCACATAGTCTATCTGTATACAGTAGAAGCCTCAAAATAATCTTATGCACATTGTGACCACGACATGGCCACCTAAATGCAGTATAATCTCCCAGATAAACCACCCCCCAAATATGCAGAGTCCTCAAACAGTGTCCTTATACACAGTATGGGCCTCCATGGAACCCTTATATGTACAGTTATGCATCTCGCATAGAAAAAAACCTCACATACCCGCATCCCTCCTGTTCCCCTAATGCTATGCTATTCTCCGGTCTGCAGTGCACTGACGCATCACGTCTTCGTGTCTGCTGTCTTATTCGCACATGGTGATTGGTTCAAGACTGATCTAACTGCTCACCAATGTATTCGGCACTATCTGCATCTTTTAACCTGAGCTGTGGATGACACGATGCGGCCTGTGGTGACACTTAACTGGGGTAGCCAGGTGGCCGGATGTGGCCTACGAGGCTGCACTTTACAAACCTCTGTCTTATTCATGTGTCATGTAAAAAAAATGGCTGCAAAATTGCAGTGAGCAGCACTGTGGCTCAGTGGTTAGCACTGCCGCCTTGCAGCGCTGGGTTCAAATCTCACCAAGGACGACATCTGCCAGGAGTTTGTATGTTCTCCACTTGTTTTCTTGGGTTTCCTTTGGGTTGTCCGGTTTACTCCCACACTCCAAAGATATACAGTACTGATAGGATGTTTAGATTTTGAGCCCCATTGGGGACAGTGTTTCACATATATGTAAAGTGCTCTGGAATTAATAGTGCTATATACATAAATCAATATTATATTGTACTGCAGTGGTTTTGTCAGAAAATGATGGTAAGCTTTGTAATGTAAGCCCTTATGGCCTGTGCGCCCATCATTATCATCTTATTGCTGACGGCTGCTTAAGAGCATTTTTGGGTTCATTAGAAATCTGATCCCCTAACTCATTTTCACATTGGGAATGCCTAGTTTTCAGCTGTTTTCTGGGAACGACCAGTAGTGTTCAGTAAATATTAAGAAATCCAGTAGTAGGGATCATTGCTTATGTTCCCAGCAAAGTGCAACATTTGTGTGTCTTCAGCTCCTGTACTTGTGCAAGACTTTCCTTCTGTTAATGGAGAAGGAACAATGTGGGCAACTTGTTAAAACAAAGTTTCTTGTGCTTCAGTAGCAGAGGGAGGAAGGAAGGAAACCTGCAGGAATAAACAACTTCAAGAATGTTAATGTGGGTAATTAAGTATGGTAACTATGAAGCATTTAAAGGCTTCGTGTAACCTTATCCTTCCAGCACCATGTTTCAGCCTGCTTTGTGGTCAGGGCAGTTGAAATTTTACATGCTACAGACAAAAGGAGGGGGTGGGTGTAACAGGAGGAGGGGATGTAGCCCCTGCGGGCAGTGCCGCTCTGGGGACTTGGTGACATTGCTCTGAACCACTACATTTACCTGGATTATACAGCCTTCACCTGAACATCTGGCTGGGGATTACTCCCAGCTCTTTATTCTCTTTGATGAATAAGTTAGATATGTGACAGGTTTGTTGGGATTTTCCTATTTTTTTTGTTTGATCATTAAATACGTTCACCAATTTTTACATGATTGCTTATTGGGCTAGTACAAACAGATTCATCAGTGTCCATATAATGCACTGAAAGCTGAGAACAGGGTTATAATCACATCCTTTACTTCGAGACTCCTAAGAACCAAATGCTCTTTATTGGACTCTCCTGACCTGTTTCATTGTCATGACATAAGTATATTTAAAGGCCCGGTCAGACGTAACGACCGCAGTAGCGATCCCGATAACGACATGGCTCCCGGGATCGCTGATGAGTCATTATCAGTATCGCTACTTGGTATTCAAACACGCCGATCTATACAACGATATGTCCACCCTAGCGATTTCTTCAACGATATTGTTCAGTCGTTGTATTTCCTTCTCACATGCGTGCACGCCTACGTATCTCATTATGTGTTGCCAACGATATCGTCGGTAAGGTGTCAAACACAGCGATACAGCGTCCCAGCGGGAGCGCAACGACCAAAAAATGAACCAGGAGGCTGTGTAACGATTGCCGATCTCGCAGCAGGGGACCAGATCGTTACACCCTGTCGCACGTAGCGATGTCGTTGCTGAGATCGCTATTTGCGTCACAAAAGTAACGATCTCGTTAGCGATCTCGGTATGTGAGACATACCCTTTACACTAACTTTTTAAAGGAGCTGTGCAATCAGTAAGCACCCCAATCATATCTGCTCCAACAGCATATGGGCATCTTGTATTGGTAGCCCTCCCCATTATACATGGGAGAGCCACTACCCCTCTAGAGGTCTTCATGTGATCATGGTCATCCATTTGTAATGACACTTTTCACTTGCTTAGGACACCCTGTATCCCCAAAAAGTACCAGGAACCTCTTAAGCTAAACTAATGATTTAGGTCCCCTTTGCACATTAGATTAAAACTGACTTAATCTGATTATTTCGGAGGCATCAATTGACCGTCTCAAACTCTGTTGGGTAAAATGATAAAAATGTTGATGCTGCCATCTTGTGTGCTGTAGGATTTTATATTGACCTTTCGCCTGTTGCACCTGGCTTATCGCACATCTTACACAGGACTGTGGAGTTGGAGTTTGGCTTACCGACTCCACAGCCCTGGTCTTAGGCTGGGTGCACATTAGCGTTCCCCTCCGCAGCGTTCTGCGGAGGGGATCCGCAATGTGACCGCAGCGGCCGCCAGCTCCTATCTTTATAATGGGAGCGCACGGTGCTGCGCTTGACTGCGCATGACCGTGCGCACCCATTCACTCCCATATGTGATCTGTGTGCGGGACGGAATGCCTGCGCACAAATCACAGTCTCGTCCGCACCAGGAATGCAACATGTCGCGTCCCTGGTGCGGACGAGAACTGGGTGAATTGTGCGCATGGCATCCGCCTGCGCACAGATCACATGTGGGAGTGAATGGGTGCGCACGGTCATGCGCTGTCAAGCGCAGCACCATGCGCTCCCATTATAAAGATAGGAGCTTGCGGTGGCTGCCGTCACATTGCGGATCCCCTCTGCAGAACGCTGCGGAGTGGTCCGCAAATGTGAACCCAGCCATTACTTTGAACTGAATGCCATTACTTTGCCCCGGTATGTCATGGCAACTACCGATACTGCGATTGTGGGGAGCCAATAGGCTTAAAGAAAGTAGCCTTCACCCTCAGATAACCATCTCAGTACCTCTGTCTGTCACAGTTGACAGCGGTATCGGAGGAGTTAAATGGCCGCAATTTGTACTAATGATGATTGTGACTTGCAGCTGGTTTGCACCTATGATATATACATCCGATACCTACTGATGATGGTGCTGAATCTGCCTGTTAGCTGGCGCCATCTTATGACTTACATGTTCAGCTGTTTGTAGGAAAGTGCCTCCCGCTGCTCTGTATATATACGGTAGCGGTCAGGAAGGGTTTAAAAAAATATGCCCATCTCCATATTCATCTACCACAATTGAGCAACGCAAAAAAGAAACTTCTGCTCTTTCACTGTGCTTTGATGGACTACTCAAGCGTGATGTCATTATGGGGCGCCAATGTGCTCTTGCTTTCTGCTGTCCCAATGTCTTGGCAGCTTCAGTGCCCCACGGGCCACAGATGACCTCTGGATAACATGCACCTACCAGGCCGCATGTCTGAGACCCCTGATCTAATGTGTATGGGAGATTCCCGACTCTTCCCTTTTCCAACATTATCTATTAAAAGGAAGGATCCATCTGCTGAAATTTCACTAAATAATCCTATCTAATGTGTATAGTGATCTTTAGGCAGGATTTCACCTATTCGGTGTCGGCGCGGGAAGTTTAAACAGCTGTCAGATCAGCTGTTTCTTCAAATCTCCTGTGCCGACACCGCCGGGAGATTACCGTCCCCCGTCCCCGGGAGATCAGCGGCTGTTCCAGCTCATCTCCCTGTGGCTGCCACTGATCTCCCGGGAGATCAGTGGCGGCCACCGGAGAGATTTCAGTGTTATCCGCAGCGTTCTCCTGCGCTGCCATGCGGAGGACATGGCGGATCCATGCATAGTTTGTGCGCTTGCAGTCGCTTACTGATAAAACAAGTGCCCATGAACGCACAAAAAATGCAACTTGGTGCGTTCAGAGGGCGGAGGAGGGCGCACAAATTATGCGCATCCGAATGCAACCGAACGCAGGTACCATGCGTTTCCATGTTAAACATAGGAACACAGTGCGCATGCGTTTGGCTGCGCTCGGTACGCTGCATTCAAATACACAAATGTGAAGCTAACCTTAGTGAGAGCGGTAGTCATCCCCAGATTCACAGTCCTGGAGACGCTGTTGTCTCCAGGGAATGTTCAGGGAGTACTTTTGATTCCAGTGCATTTCAGGTTCTACACTGCTAATTTCTCTCCTTCCTAATCATTAAATTTAGGGTGTGAGCCCTAATTGTGGTCCCTGTCAGAGTATTAGATTGGTAATTTTTTGGTCTTTACCAGGAGTATTGGTTGGTCGCCCAGCCCAACACGTTTCGCTTTTGTTTGTGGTGCAAAGGCTCATCAGGGGCTAATCATACAGTTTCAGCTTTAGCAAAAAAGTACTATCGGGTTTCCTGATATAAGGTCACCCGTGTTATGTGAGCTTCAGACCCACTTTTTAGTCCATATGAGTTACAACAAAACTATACAAATTATACAGGTCCCCCCAGCGATAACTTGGGTGTGAGGATGATCTAACGGTGGGCTTTCAGTCCCAGAGAATGGAGGTCCTTATTTTCTTTGTACCACAGATCCTGTGTCACTTGATGTAAATTTGTCTTTCATTACACCTAACCCGGTTTGTTATGGCTCTGTATTTCTATAGTCCCATATCCTCACCCGCTTTTCTCCTCTTTTTTTTTTTTTTTTTTTGACCTGTTCTTATATTCAACTGTATGTGTATCTCATTTAGAGTAAACAGTGTTTGCAGGCTTAATATTCCTTAAATAGGTGCAATTTCATAGTTGATCCTCCTTTTAGAGTTATGGTGGGTTTACACGCCGCGATATCGGCGTCCAACTCCGACAAAAAGTCACGTGGGTTGCGAGTTGGACCCGATATCGTGTGCGCGTTGTACGGTTTGAGCGTACAACGCGATGCTGGAACGATGCCAAAACGATATCGGAGTTGCAACTCCCCGATATCGCATGGCCGTTGTAGCAGCATCGCAGCGTGTGACAGCCCAACTCCGATCTGTACTCGCAACTCACCCATTAACTCCCATGTTAAATGGTCGTTACTGGGTTGGTGGGCGTACACATCGGAGGGACGTTGTTTCCCGATATCGCAGCGTGTAAACCGCCGATGCGATATCGGGAAAAGGGCTGAAAAAATGCGCGCTCCCGCGCCGTTGCCTCCGATATCGCCGCGATATCGGGACGTGTAACCCCACCATTAGTCCTCAATATGCATGACTCTGTCCCTTTTTAGCGTGACTTCACGGATAGTTATCCCATCTAGTTCTGTCCCTCTTTAGGGTGATTTCTATGGAAGGTTCTCCCTTCTACCGGTGGTTATCCTCACTTTACTTTCCACCTTTAATTCATTATGGGCATTCTTCTTTGCAGTATAGATTTCTGTCTCCTCCTGTGTCTGGTCTATGTATCTCCAATGCCGGCAGTGTCTAGGGGTTCACATGTGGTGCACACCATTTTTCTTTGCTCGATCACATGGTGTTGTACCTGGTCCTCCAAAGGTCTTACAGTCTCGCGATCAAGAGAGATCAGCATGGGAGCGCGGCAATGTGAGTAAAAAGCGCAGCGAAAAAGCGCCAAAAGAATTGACATGCTCATTCTCTTTATGCATCCCCTATTCAACCCAAAAGCTGATGCGTAAAAAGCGCAGCATGTGAATGGAAAACAATGAAATGCATTCACTTGGCTGGGACAGTTGACACTGCTTTTCATTGCATTCCACTGCAATAGCGGACCGTAATTAGTGGATCAGTAGCTCAGGAATGGTGCTGCGTGTGAACGTAGCCTTAGCTGCAGGTACCTTTACTGGTTGACTTGTTCTTGTTTGGAATTGACTCTTCCCATTCTTCACCTGGTGCAAACACCATAATTACTTTGGACATCCTCAACTAGTCTCTGCAGACTTCCATCTTCTCTGGTCTTCTACAGCACATCCTGATTGCTATGCCTTTAACCTTCCTAGCGTTATTCCCGAGCCTGACTCGGGGTTAACATTCACTACCAGAAGCGTTAACCCCGAGTCAGGCTCGGGCTTACCCGCGTTCGCGGCAGATGCGGTGAGAAAACCGCATCTGCCGCATCTGCCGCACTTGTGCCGCACTTGCGGCGCGGTTGCGGTAATCTGCATAGGAACCAACCACCTCTGATGACCCTCATACATTGTTAATATGTGCCCCTGCAGCCTAGTAAACCATTAGCAGCACTGTTGTTGTGTGCAAAGTGGCTGCAGTAGAAGTGCGATAATGATTTTAGACACTTACATGCCTGCGTACTTGAGACCGTCTCCCTGTGTGTGCTGGGACTTGTTGTGCTGTGGTCATCATGTCTGCTCTCCCCCTCCCTTATGCACGCCCCCTCTCAGCCTGCTATAGTGATGTGAGGCTGATTGCGTCATAAAGGGGCGGGGCTAAATCCCGCATCCCGGTAGCCCCGCCCCTTTATGACGCAATCAGCCTCACATCACTATAGCAGGCTGAGAGGGGGCGTGCATAAGGGAGGGGGAGAGCAGACATGATGAGCACCGCCCACACGTCCCATCACACACAGGGAGACGGCCTCAAGTACCAGGCATGTAAGTGTATAAAATAATTATCGCACTTCTACTGCAGCCACTTTGCACACAACAACAGTGCTGCTAATGGTTTACTAGGCTGCAGGGGCACATATTAACAATGTATGAGGGTCATCAGAGGTGGTTGGTTCCTATGCAGATTACCGCAACCGCGCCGCAAGTGCGGCAGATGCGGTAGATGCGGTTTTTTAACCGCATCTACCGCAAACGCGGGTAGCCCGCTTTTAGCAACAAATTCCAGAACTAAACAGACCGCCAGGGAGGTTAAGCAACCCCTTTAACGATGAGCATGTAGGAATAGAGGTGCGCCCCCACTTAATGAATTCAGTGCATTTTATCTCTGGTGTTTGCCTCTGTGTACCTCACCAAAAATGTTCCTCGAGTCAGTGACTGGAGTACTATTTCTGGTGCCACTTTTAAGGAATTTGACCGGCAGTGTCATGCTGTGGCTGCAACAAAAAAAAAATCATATTTGTGCACACAGATTGTGACTTTTTCAAAAGTGGCTTATGAGTCAGGGCTTCACAGTACAGGTACAATAGTACAAAAAAAGATTTAGGGTATGTGCCCACAGGAAGGTTTAACGTCGGTTTAGCAGCGAAAACCGCCGGCGGTTTAGCATAGGTTTTATTTAAATTTATGTAAATCCTAAGCAGCGTTAGGACTTACAAGTAACCCTATGTAATTTAGAAACCGCTGTGCACACATAGTGGGTTTATGTGAGCGGATCCGCCAGCGGTTGAGCGGTTTCCCAGCGGTTTAGCAGCATACAGCATGTCAATTCTTCTCAGCGGTTTTTGATCGGTTCCATGAACAAAATCCTCCATAGAAAACCGCCGGAAAAAACGCTGGAAAAACCGACTGAAAAACGCTGTGCACACGCTGAAAAAAACCGCCGGAAAACAGCTGGAGACTTCAGAGCTCAGAACTGATAATTTCCAGCGGTTTACTGATGGTTTGAACGCCACTAAACCTTCCTGTGGGCACATACCCTTAACTTGCAAACTACTCGTCCTTTCACAGAGGGCTGTGGAGTCAGTTAGCCAAACGATATATTCTATACTTGAAAATGTCTACAGTTGGATCCAGTGCTTAGACCTCATAAATTGTAGGAGAGAGGATGGTTAATCGGTTCCCCATCCAATAAGTCTACCCTGGTGAGAGCACATATGGAGTACATGGTTTCAGAATATGTTAGTTATAAGATTTTTAGATGTTTTAGGCTGGTCTTTCCTAAAATGGTCTTTAAAGCTTTATAACGATTGTAATGTATCATTTTATTGGTGCTGCATATACGTTTACACCTACCTTAATGATGCTATTTAAAAGGCACTGGCCGCATCCTGAGATGTAAGCATGATCACCTTTCATAATAAGTGATTTTGTATATTTTTGTTATTCATGTTTTAAGATTAAATATGAGCTTTGGTTGTGGGGTTCTGCTACAAATTAGACTTCATGTGTGGTTCACTATTTTGACAGAATACTGTGCTATTTAGTGTGTCCAAAATACTGTAAATCTGATAAGACTGATTGCCCCCGTAAGTCATGATATCCCTGAAAATTCAGGAGGATCCAAGAGAAAACTGATCCTGCGGAGCTTACATGACTCTATTATGACATTGAAGCCTAGACTATTATTGTAAACTGAGACTTATGCAAACCAGAAAATGTGGTTTTTCAAGTGTCCTGGATGGATTGGTGGGTGGCCTACAACTAGCACCGTGGTGTCTTGACAGTATTTATTATGTTTGCGTCTACTTATTTATTTTACTTGCTTATATAGTGCCATCATATTCTACAGCACTTAAAATACATCCTCACTGCCCCCAATGGGGCTCACAATCTAAATGTCCTATTAGTATGTCTTTGCATGAGTTCCCTCCATGTACTCCAGTTTCCAAACACGGGAAACATACAAACTCCTTGAAGATGTCGTCCATTCAATCCCAGACCCCAGGACTGCAAGGCAATAATGCTAATCACTGAGCCAGTGGTTTACACACCAACATCTAACTAGGACAGAACCTTCTAATCTTCTCTGTAATATTTCTGACTTATCAATGGTATTTTCTGGACGATTTAACTAATTTTTTTTTCTTCTCTGTATAGATCTTTCTGATTCATACACTGAAATGGATGCTTCAACTTCACTGTGTATCACTGATGGTGATGTCTCAGGTATGTCCAATGCTTATTGCCCTTCTATGTCCCCAATATCTACAAAAAGCATTTAGTGCATGCACAAGGAGATTCTGCCTCCATCTTAACTTCTATGAATGCGTTCACACAGGACAGGAGTAAGCCATGTCAGCAGGGGTGAAACAAGTAACTATAGTGGTGCAGGGGTTGCAATCGCATCTGGACCCTGTAGTCTATGGGGGCCCTAAAAAACCCTTTGGCCCATATGAAAAGACTGTTACTATTAGAGGCCCATGATAGTTGGAGGCCCTGTTAAAGATTTTGCTTTGAAGCTTCAGGTTTCGCCACTCCATGCAGGTCTTCAGGGTTGCTCAGGTTCATACAGAACAGTTTAGGGATAGTAAGCTAAAGTGTTTGGCCAGCTCAGTATTCAGTTTTCTTCTGTAAATTACGCAAGTGTCACCCGCCACTAGTATGGCTCAGCACTTCATTTAAAAAAGGAAGAGGATAAATACCCAAGAGGCAGCGAAGGGGCTGTGGCTGAGCCAAAGACACGTCCCCCCCCCCCCAATGCATCTAATGATTTTAAAACACCAGGCTGCAAATTTCTTCAATTAATGTATTCATTAAATCAGTATAACAGTACCATTATGGGTGTACCTATACTTTACTGTGTATAGCCCTGGTGACAGGCTCTCTTTAATGACAAGATTGACCATACGATGTTGCACTTACAGGTCTCTTACTTTAGTAGAAAGTACTGAAACGCCCATTATCGCCAACAGTCATGACATTAATAGTTATTTTAATACAATCACAAAGAGATGCCTGAGCCAATCCCTATTCTTTATGGGGACAGGTCCAGACAGCATGAAGTCATTAGAGGAGTGGGAGGAAGCCTGTGTTTGACAAGGGATGAGGTAGGATCAGAATTGTACGTGGGTTTCGTTGTCACCCACTCTAAAAGTGCCCTTTATGCTTCATGTAACGTTTATTGCAATCCTGTCTGCAATATGAAATCTTTGGCCTCAGTGGCTTAGTCTTCGGGTTTTTTTTAGTATTGTGGTTCCTGTAGCAAAGGAAATGCTGCAACAATATGCAACACATTCATTCAGTTGGTGCTGCATTCATTGACTGTATACTGTCATTTTTCGATTTATTTTTTTTATTTTCTAAGATTACCTTCCTAAACTAGCTGATATGGTAAATCAATTTCTATAGTGGTGAAAGACAAGGGCGCATAGGGTCTTCTCTCTAGATTAATGAGGGTGGAAATCCCTTTATGAAAAGTGTGCACCTGATATGGTTGTGTGACCCACAACCAGTATCTGCGCTTATACAGCTGCAGCTGGATCCACACCTTCACTTGCAATGTGGCAAGAACTGGACCGGATGGACAAAGTGCTGGTGATCCACGCTGCTGCTGAAATGATCGGACCCACAAGGTCTTTGGCAATGATGTAGCTTTTATTTATACTACATGTTTCAGAGCGTACCTTGCTCCTTCCTCAGGGATTACTTACATATGTATGCAGCAGCGCGCATCACCAGCACTTTGTCCATCTGGTCCATGGTAGATAAATGTCATCTGAACATACCTATATATTGTTACTTTACCTACCTATACTGTAGACTTCAGAGGAAATGAGGATTCCAACGTGGCTTGACAACAATTTAATATGTATAGGGGGCTCCATGATGGCACATACCAGGAGAAAAAGGGTCGGACAGTTGAATGTCAATTGCCTGGTCCCTTTACTCTTGGAAGATGAGCTGTGGAAGGAAAGCTCTGGTAACAGCCTTAGTGTAATGTGTATGGGGAACGTAAAGGGGTATTCCCATTTCCAAGATCCTATCTCAGTATGAAGTAGGTGTAATAATAATATTAGCAAATACCTCCAATTAGAAATGTAGTATAGTTCTCCTGATTAGCTATGTCTCTTACCCTCAAGTACAGTAGCTTAGGTAAATTGTCACTTCAGTGAGGAAGTGAGAAACTAATGTCACCCAATAAGGGTAGCAATCCTTGAAGTCATAATCGACTCTTTAACGAGCCTTTTAATATGATTCAGGATTTGTGCCAGATCAGAACCCCAAACTGCAGACACTGCGTTTTGGGGTGACTGCCCCTCATCAGTGCAGTGTGTGGGATTTCTAATCTGGCTATACAAGAGGCTGAGACGGGGTCTGGGAAACTAGCTTTCTATCTTATGGAGAGGAATCTGCCTGCCGCCATAAGGAGAGAGATAAGCTGATAAGGAATTTTATAGCCGCAATGCTCCTCTGGTTACGACCACTAGTAACTAACTCAGTATATGAGTGGTCGGAACCATGGATACCTATGCTACTCTAATGTCCTGCACATGAGGTAAGTGACATATCTAATTGGGAGAACTATACTACATGTCTATTGATGTATTTACTACTAATATTGTTACACTGACTAAATATTAGGATAGGATTTTGGCTTGAAGAGGGAGTAGGTCCACTGAAACGTTGCCTGATGGATCATTAAATACAAATTTCTCATCTTATGATTTGAGTGCTGCCTGTTTTGTTTATTGGGATAGGATCTTGGAGATGGAAATACACTTTTCAGTCAATTGAACCCAAATATATAGCTATACAAATTTAAGGGATTGTTCGGCCACAACTATCTTGTGTGTGTGGGGGGCTTTGTATTCTATTCCTACGGAAAGCACATGTTCAGATGGCAAAGTTGGGCATGTATATGGATGTTTGGGTCCGAAAAGATGACTAAAGTTTGAATAAGAGCTCAGTAGTCTGTTACCTAATGTACACTACCGTTCAAAGGTTTGAGGTCATTTAGAAATCTCTTATTTTTTAAAGAAAAGCACTCCCATTCCCCCCCCCCTCAATGAAGCTACCATTAAATGAATCAAAAATACACTCTATACATTGTTAATGTGGTAAATGACTATTCTAGCTGCAGCGTCTGGTTTTTAATGCAATATCCACATAGAGGCCCATTTCCAACAACCACCACTCCAGTGTTTTAATGGTACATTGTGTTTGCTAACTGTGTAAGAAGGCTAATGGATGTGTTGGAAACCCTAGAAAACTCTTGCACAAGTATGTTAGCACAACTGAAAACTGTTTGGCTAATTAGAGAAGCTATAAAATTGACGTTCCTTTGAGGTAGTTGAGATTCTGGAGCACTATATTTGTTTGTTCTATGAAACTCTCAAAATGGCCAGAAAAAAATTTCATGTGAAACTCTACAGTCTATTCTTGTTCTTAGAAATGAAGGCTATTCCATGCGAGAAATTGCCAAGAAACTGAAGATTTCCTACAACGGGGTGTGTACTACTCCCTTTAGAGGAGAGCAGAAACAGGCTCTAATCAGAGTAGGAAGAGACGTGGGAGGCCCCGCTGCACAACTGAGCAACAAGACAAGTACATTAGAGTTTCTAGTTTGAGAAATTGACGCCTCACAGCCCCTCATCTGGCAGCTTCATTAAATAGCACCCGTAAAACGCCAGTGTCAACGTCTACAGTGAAGAGGCAACTCCGGGATGCTGGCCTTCAGGGTCGAGGGCAAAGAAAAAGAAAAAGCCATATCTGAGACTGGCTAATAAAAGGAAAAGATATTATGGGCAAAAGAACAGAGACATTGGACAGCGGAAGATTGGAATAAAAGTTTTATGGACAGATGAATCAAAGTTTGAGGTGTTTGGATCACAAAGAAGAACATTTGTGAGATGCAGAACAACTGAAAAGATGGTGGATGAGAGTGCCTGACGATATCTGTCAAGCATTGTGGAGGTTATGTGATGGTCTGGGGTTGCTTTTTTGCTGTCAAAGTGGGATATTTGTACAAAGTAAAAGGGATTTTGAATAAGGAAGGTCATCATTGCATTTTGCAACACCATACCCTGTGGACAGCGCTTGATTGGAGCCAATTTCATCCTACAACAGGACATTGACTCAAAGCACACCTCCAAATCACTGGGAACACAATTTTTTAGGAGTTAGGTCAGACAACTGTTCTTAATTAATTTTTGGATGCTGAATCCAGAAATGATCTCAGTTTTTCTCTTATCACGTCAAATTTTTGAACTATAGGATTTTTGTCTTCTCAAAAATATGTAAAACTACTGTACCTAAAGTGTTTTTTTTTTTTTTTTGTTTTTTTTTTTTTTTTTTTTTTAAAATAGTACAAATATGAACAAAAAATGAAATATATAAGAAATAGGCATGACAAATATATTTTTTAACACTACATATTTTTTACAAAGCATATATGAGTCGAATTGTAATCAGATAACAAGTCTTATTACAGATATCAGTGCAATTGTGCATCTCTGGCATGTAAGTTATGGAGGAAAAACTTGACGTGCTAGAAAAAAACTGACTACATTTTTGGAATCGGCATGTCAATTTTAGTATAAATCAGCTCAAAAACCTAACTCAACAGAAAATGTTTTTCAAATTGTTCCCCATGTTATGCATGAACTATTCAGGTAAGAAGCAGGCAGCTGGTATTCTATCTGTAATGGAGTGGCCAGCGCAGTCATCAGATCTCAACCCCATTGAGCTGTTGTGGGAGCGGCTTGACCATATGGTACGCAAAAAAGTGCCCATCAACCCAATCAAACTTGTGGGTGCGGCTTCAGGAAGCATGGAGTGAAATGTCTCAAGATTACCTCAGCAAATTAACAGCTAGAATAGGTCTGCAATGCTGGAATTACTGCAAAGGGAGCATTCTTTGACGAAACCAAAGTTTGAAGGAGAAAATTATTATTTCAAATAAAAAATCATTATTTCTAACCTTGTTAATGTCTGGACTTTATTTTCTATTAATTTTGCAACTCATTGGATAAATAAAAGTATGAGTTTTCATGGAAAACACAAAATTGTCTGGGTGACCCCAAACTTTTAAACGGTAGTGTATATGGCCATCCATGGTCAGAGGAGGTTAGGAGTCTAGATCAGAGCCGCAAGCTACAGAAATACTGAAGCTTATATCACCATGTTCTACTTCTAATAGATTCAGTCCAGACATTTCTGCATTTATACAATTGACAGCGCCATTTAATTACTGTAGTTTTTGTTTCCGCCTATGCCTTCCAATGTTGCAGTGCTTATGCCATCTCTTTCCCTATTAAATTGCCCCACGTCTATAGAGCAGGTTGGGAATGAGCGCGATGCCTCTGCTCACAATGTTTCCACTTTCCTTTCTACTGAGTTTTGAGCCCTTTGTTGTAGTGTCCAGTCTGTATACGAGACGTTCACTGAGAGGTATGGGAGATCGGGGCACCCTCCCGGCTTGTTGCTTTGTCTTTCCTCATAGTGGGCTCCCAGTGTGTTCAGCGGTTGTTTATGGCCTCGGCTTGGTAAAGTCAACTACATGCTTTATGTGTGTTAAATGTCATGTCAGGCATTTCTTCACACGGTGTAAACGCTTTTTAAGGACAGGCCCCCTGGTTCTCATCTGTTATTGTCTTGGAAGTTTTAAGCCCTGAGAAACAGGAAGCCCATTGTCCTATATAGAGTGGCCAATATCCCCAGTCGCCAGCAATCCTAATGGCCTTTCCTTTGGCGTGAAGTCTCTGGAGGGGGGGACAATATAAATAGATCATGTGCATCCTAAATCACATTGAACCCACTACAGTCATTCATGGCTTCATCCTTCATTAGCCCCAACCTACTATCTCAGAATCCGTTGGTGCATATATAAATAAAATTATTATTACTACTAATACTACCTGGCTTCTTTATTATGCATTGTTTATATAGCACCATCATATTACACAGCACTTTACAGAAATTAGCATCACTGTCCCCATTGGGGCTCAAATTCTGAACATCCCATCATTATGTCCTTGGAGTGTGGGAAGAAACCGGAAGAACCCCACATTATTTATTATGATTTATATATAGCGTCTGCATGTTCTGCAGGGCTTTACATATAATTCCATCACTCGCTGAACACATTGAGCCTCAGTCTATATTGTACAATAAAGAGCGGAAGGGGCTTTTAATAAGAACTAATATAAACAAGGTAAATGTGCCTTTCCGTAAGGTGTACTGCATGTTTTTCTCCAAAATTTGATCACGGATGCATTGCACCCACAGTAACTTTTGTTTATATGGGCAGCACAGTGGCTGCAGTCTTGCAGTTCTGGGTTCCTGGGTTCAATACCCACCAAGGACAACATTTGCAAGGAGGTTTGTATGTTCTCCCTGTGTTTGTGTGGGTTTCCTCCGGGCACTCCGGTTTCCTCCCACAAGACATACTGACAGGATGTTTAGATTGTGAGCTCCAATGGGGCAAATGTATGTAAAATGCTATGGAATTAATAGCGCTATATAAATATTATTATTATTACAGAAATGGGCCCGATGCTATTGCATCGGGAGGGCAGTCTTTGTGCCTGTGTCCCTTTGTGCGCCCTCTCCTGTCTGTGCCCCTGTGTGCTCTGTCTTACCTGTGCCTCTCTCTCCGCTCTTTGTGCTGTCAGCCCCTGTGCGCACTGTCTCTCCCTATGACTCTGCCTCCCTTGTGGCTTCTGTGTCCCCTGTGCCTTCGCCCTCCCCTGTGCCCCTGCCTCCTCTGTGTCTTATGGCTCCCGTGTGCCTGCCTCCCATCACTGAGCCACCACACAATGCTCACCACTGAGCCACCGTATAGAGTGCTAACCGCTGAGCCACCGTACAGTGCTAACCGCTGAGCCACCGTACAGTGCTAACCGCTGAGCAACCTAAACACTGAGCCACCATAACAGTGCTAACCACTGAGCCACCATACAGTCCTAACCACTGAGACACCATACAGTGCTAACCACTGAGCCATATCAGAACTTGGGTGTACCAATATGGCGGTCGGGGCACTTCCGCTGCGAGCAGCCGGGAGATGAGCGGCTCGCACCACTTATTTTACGGCTGCGTTGCCGTTGACCTCCGTGTGGCGGGTGATGAGCCGCGGCTACCGTCGGGAGATCAGTGGCTAGCGCCGCTGATCTCCCGATGGTAGCGGTGGAGTTTGTGTCACTTTGACTTCTATTGCCTGTGTTGCTATCCCACAATGGTGCCGCAGTGCATTGTGCAATAGCGACATAAGCGCCGGAAGTCTGTGCCACATATTATTGGTGATTATATATTAGATAAAAATACAAACTAGTAGGGTAGTGGTTACCCTAGATGTCATAGTCTGAGCCTTGCAGCATGAGGAGAGATGAATGCCAAGACTCTGCAGGCAGCCTGTTTCTGGGTGTTTGCCTCTAATCAGTCCAGAGCTGAGCGACAACTTTAAGACAACATGGGGGATGCACTTGTGCTCTTTTAAGTTTTCAGAAGTTACTTTTGTTTTGATACAGAGGGCTAATTTGCATATTTTACTCCCAAGGAACATTGCCTGTTTTCCATACTTCACTATATCCTTAATGAGAACAAGTTTCTCCCCCCCCCCCTTACATCTATGCATATGTAAGGCTGCGTCACACACTGCGGTTTTGCTGAGTTTTTTTGCAAGTGCGCTTTTCCTTGATTTTGAGAATCCGTTTAGTGCAAGTAAAAAAAACGCTTTGCGTTCGCACAGTGCGTTTTTTTCTGCACTGTCCACAAGGACAGTGAAAAAGGGTCCCTGGTGTAATTTCCTGTTCTCCATTCCATGGGATAGAGATACAGGGGAGCCCTATTTAATTTTTTTATTGTGTTATTTTAAAATTTTCTTTTTATAATTTTTTTATTTTGTTATTTTATAAATTTTACTTTATTATTTAATACATTTTTTTGGGACTCTGCTGATGTGTCAGCTGATCGTGTAAACCAGCTGGCAAAACCGATCAGCAGACACATCAGCGGGAGGTTTAAACGCTCAGCAAATGCTGTCAGGTGACGCATCAGCTGATCAGTTTGCCACCCGGTCAGCTGATTCAGGTCCTTGCAGCGATCGAATGCCTTCCTAGGACAGTCTGCGGAGAGGTGAGTATTTTATTCTTTTATTTTTAACCATTGCTTTTTTGTTTCTTTGCCTTAGCAGTATATATACATACACTGCTAAAACGAAAGTACATACATGTCACATGAGAACAGGATTATTCCTGCCCTCGTGTGACATCACTTCCCCCTGTGCTCACACTTATTGGCGCTGGGATAGAGCATTGTCTGAACGACGATGCGTATTCCGGCGCCTTTTAATGACGCCTATGGAGAGAAGCACACGCTATTGAGGACAAACAGTTAAAATGGTCATTCTTTTTACGGACATCCTTTCGGCCCCAAAAGCGTATCCGTAAAATGTGCAGAGTCTGAACAGTTCTCAAAGGTCTTAAAAATAAAAAAATAGAATACTTACCCATCCGCCGGCTATTCCCAGGAGCCGAGGCATCAACATCTGATCGCCTGCCAAGACCTTCAAGATGTGATTGGCCGGTAGCAATCATGTGATATGTAACGTGCATATCACATGATCACTACTGGCCAATCACATCTTGAAGGTCCTGCAGCAGATCAGACGTGGATGTCTCGGGTCCCGATAACAGCGAACAGCCGGCAGATGGGTAAGTATTCTATTTTTTTACTTTTAAGACCTTTTAAGACCTTTTAATAACTTTTATTTAGCTTTCACAGTGTATATTAATACACTGCAAAAGCTAAAATGCATGTCACACATGTCACGCGGGGGAGGAACACCCGTATTCTTCCTCCCCTGTGTGACATCACTTCTCTCTTGCGCTTGGGGAGAAATGCAGCCGTAAAAACGCGCTGTGTGAACGCACCATGTTTTTTTTACCTTCGCTAAATAGCGCGGCCTCAAAATGCGGCAAAAAACACGCACCCCCAAAAGCGCAGGAAATACGCAGCGTGTGAACGTGGCCTAACCATAATAGTTTTGGTTTAGCTGATTAATCCATCTCCTTTATAAGCCGCAGTTATATAACCTGCGATGGAATGTGAATGGAATAGTCCTAATGTGTAACCTACTGACTGAGGCTGGATCAATGGGAGGCCTTTCCATAGTAGATGAAGAGAGCAACACTAGACTCCTTCACTAAGAGTTGTTAGTATTTCCTAGACCTTCACTTATCCAAACAGCGTTCCTCTGCCCCCTACTTATACTTTTTTGCCTACTTCTTGCTTTTCTGACCCACCTTTCAAACAGTCATTTCTTCCGCTCCCCCACCCAACATTCCTCATCCAGCTTCAGTTAAATTCCTCTTGTTTTACTTTCTCCCCTGCTACATTGATGTACTCCTCCCCTCCTATACATTCCTCTGCTTCCCCCCCCTTAGACTTCTCAAGCCCTTGCCTCTCTAGAAGACGTGCCCTGCTCAGCACAGGCAGGATATGGAAGCAATGCAGAATGGAGCCAGCAATTTCACACTGCTCAGCCTGTGCTTGGGATGAGGCTGCTGCGGGATGTTTATTTGAGGGCAGGGTAACCTCAGACAAACATCCTGCTTTTATTCTGCCTTCAAACCAAAACCTCTGCACAGCCGAGACCGCAGGATCCTGAACGTGCAAGGAGGGGAGTCCGAGTGTGCGCCTGTGTACTGGACTCCTGTGTGTGCACCACCATTCCTATAGCTGCGCCTTCTCACTACAAAGTATCTCTGTATGTATGGCCAACTTTACCACCCTCGCAGAAGACTGCTGCAGCAATACTTGAACCCCCTGCCTAAGCATGTCAAAACCTAAATAAATAAAGTATTTTGGTATTTGAGTTTTATTATACCATAGTGAATTTAATTTGTGAGCCCCAATGGAAATAATGATGGTGTAATGTATGTGTGCTATAGAAGTACTGTATTTTTGGACTATAAGACACACAATACCATAAAACACACCCAGATTTTAGAGGAGGAAAAAAATCAAGCAAAAAAAGTGGTTATAATTAACTTTTACAGAGGAAGATCTGCTGCTGACACTGTTATCGGGGCAATGTCCCCATTCTGAGCCCCTTCCAGGTAATATGTCCCCCATACTGGGTTATATAATCCTCCATCCTGGATATGGCCCTCCACCCCTGGATATGGACCCCTCCCCCAACTTGGACCCCTCCCATCCTGGATATGGTCCCCTCCCCCTACCCCCATCCTGGATATGGTCCTCTCCCCCATCCTATCCGAATAATATGGCCCCCCCCCCCCCCATGCTGGACATGGTCGCTCCCCCCGCAAGCTGGATATGGTGTCCCCCCCCCCCCCATCCTGGATTTGGTCCCCTCACCCCCATGCTGGATATTGACCTACCCCCCCATCTGGATATGGTGCCTTCCCCCTCATCCTGGGAATGGTTACCCACATCCTGGATATGGTCCCCCCTCGCATCCTGGATATGGCTCCTCCCACCCCCCATCCTGGATATAATCCCCGCATCCTGGATATGCCCCTCTCCCCTTCCTGGTTATGGCCCCATCCTGGCGCACAGATAAGAAATAATAAACGATCATACTCTGCGCACGCAGCGATGACGCCATTGTGCTGGGACGCTCACATGACTGGATGTCGGTACAAGCGGACAGACTGATGGACGGTGCAGGCTACAGGGAGTGATTGAGAGAGGTGTGTATGATTGTCCATCACATTCACACCTCCCTATTTCAATAATGGCAATATAGGCGATCTAACGTGCGCGTGCACGTTTTTCATGCCTGCTTCAGATCGCCGATGGCGCTATTACACGCCGCAATCTCGCCCTGAAAGAAAGGCAATGTGTCACCCCGGAAATCCCCTCACCCACAGCAGAACCATTCCGGTGGAATTCCCTCGTCCGCTTCACACGCCGCAATCCAAAGGCGTACGTGGTCAGGCTACGAGGAGATAGGCATCCCACAGTGGTTTACACAGCGCCCCATACGCGCTCATTGGACAACGCAATAGCGTTATAATTGAGCTGCCTGCTCTGGAAGGCTGGTTAATAGATGACGCCATTGAAGAGGTGTGTGTTGCTGAACGGACAGCTCTTCAAATATGGCGCCCTGTGAACTGACAGCCAATGGGAACACAGTAGCCCACACCAATCATCGCAGACAGGGCACGGACTACAGTACACTGTGGCACGCCTACGGGAAATCATAGGCGACGCTGATCCATCACTATCGCCCTATCACACGCCACAACACGGAAATATCACCTTCATGATTGAGACTGATTTCAGAGCAGTGCTCAGGAATCAGGCGAGAGGCGATTTATCGCCGTGAAATTCCCCAATCACACCCGCAACTGTGAGGCAATTTCACGCCAATTGCTCCGGGGCGGCACATCGCCTTTAGGATTCCCAGCAGATATTGCGGCGTGTGAAAGTACCATTAGGGTTTTAATTTTTGCCATTCAGACTGGTCTCTTCTAAAGTGATCTGTTTTTTCACTTTAGGAGAGCTCCGTTTTCGAAAATGACATGTCAATTTGTGCTGTGTTTTTCTCCTGCGGTTTTCCCATAGGAGACTTCAAAATGGGAAAAAAAACGCAGCACTCAAAAAGGATACTTTTTTTGGGTACGATTTTTTTTTATTTTTTTTAATACAGCTCCTGTTTTGCAGCTAAAAACACAGTAGAACAGAAGAGAAAAACCGCATAGTCTGAATGTAGCCTGAGAGTATGAGCATACGATCCGAAGGCTCTACATGTTGGACACAGTGTCTCCAGACCTGTGGGAATCCACTGGTGAATGTCGAGTGATCACCACTGCCCTGTG
Organism: Allobates femoralis; assembly: GCA_033576535.1. Taxonomy (NCBI): domain Eukaryota; kingdom Metazoa; phylum Chordata; class Amphibia; order Anura; family Aromobatidae; genus Allobates; species Allobates femoralis. The sequence goes on along the minus strand of JARQOC010000004.1, from coordinate 117,010,240 downwards.
CCCATGATCTGTGTTCAGTGCAGGCGACCTCTCCCGGCATTAACCCGCTGGAGATCTTTCCCATCTTTACAACAATAAACTAACATGTTGTGGAGATGTGGAAGTCCAGCAACCTGCACCAGGGGTAAGATAACGCTGCCGAGGTGAGAAGCACAGTGAGCCTGTGATTTCTAGATATCTCATTCACTTTGCTTGTACTGCACAACGCAGAGTTTTGGATGCAGCGTTAACATGCTGTGTCCAAAACGCTGCTATTCCAGATTGTGTGCACGTAGCCTTATGGGAATAAAAGTTGCACATTCTGACAATCAGTGCAGGTCCCACCAACCAGTATTTAGTGAGTTTTTTACCTCAGAATTTGTTGCCAAAACCAGGAGTGCAACAAGCCGAGGAAAACTATTATAGAAACAAGTCATCACTTCTGTATTTATCACCAGCTACAGGTTTTGACTACAAAAACTGAAGTAAAAACTCAACAAATACTGAACATGTGAACGTGGTCTTAGAATAGATGACTACGGTGCTTCTTTTCACTGGAGAACCTCTTTAAGTGCATATTTGACACTATGTAATGGTACCTTTACAGCCACACACGACGAGAAATCTGACCGGCAATCTGTAGCACCGTCACCATCGCCGTGAAATTGCCTCGCAATTGCGGCGTGTAATTGGGGAAATTGGCGGCGATAAAAAAGGTTGCGTCTGGTTCAGATTTCACAGCACTGCTCCGAAGTCAGAGGCTTTTGCGTGTGAAGGAGCGATAGGGATGGAATCTGCGTCACCTAGTGATTTCCCGAAGGTGTGCCACAGCGTGCTGGACACCACACCCGTGAGCGATGATTGGTGGTGGCTACTTCACAGGGCGCCATATTTGAACAGCTGTCCATTCACACTACACAATGGCAATGGCGTCATGTTTTAGTCAGCCTTCCTGCGCAGGCTCGGCAATCATAACGCTATTGCGTTGTCTAATCAGCATGTTGGGACGCGGAATACACCAGTCTGTCACGCCTATGTTCTTGCGGCGCTAACCATATACGCCCACATTCCTTTGGTGATTGCGGCGTGTGATGTGGCAACTTCCGGGGCAACACATCGCCTTAGATTGAGGGCGGAATTGAGGCGTGGAAAAGCGTCTTCGGCGTTCGGAGGCAACCGTGAAAAATGCACACGTTAGATTGCCTCCGAACGCCGCCAAAAAAAACACATTACTAATAACACTATATTATCATCAGTAACAATATACACGGAGTTCTGTATATAGTAGTGCAAGTGTATAGTAATACTGTGACTTGCTAGTGATGTCTCTAGGTGAAGTCATTTAATTTGCTTTCGTCTTATAGACGCAACCTATCGTCTTCCACAATTAGGTCCAGCTTCACTAAACTAAATGTACCTTCCGTATTCTGCGCCCATCAGTAAATTCCCATCCTGGCCTTCCAATATATTACGACACTGGGAGTACGGGATAATGCACTGGGTACAGGTTTAGACATGGGTACAGGATAATGACACTGGTGGGGTACAGGATAATGACACGGGGGGGGGTACAGGAAATGACCATGGGGGGGTACAGGAAATGACACGGGGGGGGGGTACAGGATAATGACACGGGGGGGGTACAGGATAATGACACGGGGGCGGGGGTACAGGAATAATGCCCACGGGGGGGGTTAACAGGATAACAGATAATGACACTGGGGGGTACAGGGTAATGACACTGGGGGGTATAGAGTAATGACACTGGGGGGTACAGGGTAATAACACTGGGGGGTGCAGGGTAATGACCTGACACTGGGGGGTGCAGGGTAATGACGCTGACACTGGGGGTGCAGGTTAATGACACTGACAGTGGAGGGTACAGGTTAATGACGCTGACACTGGGGTGCAGGGCAGGGAGCTGACACCGGGCGCAGACACTTGGGCGCAGGGCCTGCGATGATGTCACAGCAGGAGCCCGCCGCCCGCCTCCTGCTGTGACATCACCGCTTATACCCGCCCCTGCTCCATGTTAACCATAGAGCAGGGCGGGGAAAGGCTGTGACATCACCGCAGGAGGCGGGGCAATAAGCTCTGTGTACTATGCAGCAGGTGAGGGAGACAATGATGCATCAGGGAGGCGGCAGTGGGTGGATTAAACATACAGGGGGTGTGAAACTGCCCTTTGGCTCCAGCCACAAGAGGGACTCAAGGGCTGGGGGACCCCTTGCCTGAATGCAGCAGACATGCTGTAACTAGATCACCATGTATGGTTGGTGACAGGTCCTCTTTAATGGAAGCTGTCGGTGAAGTGACTTGTATGAATGCTATTCCTTTTTATGGAGTTAATACCAGGGCTGTGAAGGTACTTAGCACTGCATAAATGCAGTGAAACGCAGCGCCATACTGCATTCCTGCAAAAGCAATGGCTTTTACAGAAACTTGTTCACATGGTACGTAACTTTGTGGATGTGCTTTGCACTGCAAAGACAATCCGCAAGAAGAATGACCATGTCAATTGTTTGCACTTTTCTTCCTGTGCTTTTACTCACCTCACGCGTTCCCTCGCTGATCACTCCTCATACCGGCACCGGTGGACCTTGTGCAGGATCTTAAACAGCACAATGTGACCGGGTGACGTCTCCGGTCACATGGTGTAGCGGGGTCCTAGAGGCCGCTTTCACTGCAGCCTGGCAGGAATGAGGAGATCATTGAAGGAGCGCAGTGAGGTAGAGAAAGTGCAGCTCACACATAGAACGCTGCGTTCTATGAGAATCCGGTCTTGGTGCAGTTTTGCAGCAAAAATGGATCCTCACAAAACGCAGCAATTGCACTGTGTGAACATCGCTTTAGACTATTTAGTGTTGATGCATCACACACAAATAGGATAGCAAAAATATTTAAACACGGGTTATAATGTAACAAAACAGGTAAAAAGCCAAGGAGGGGATGAACAGTTTACATGGTTAGCTTGCGAAACTAAACAGAAGACCTCGATTGCTGACAGTCTTTGCTAGGTGCATTAGTCAAGATGTCCCTGTCTCTGTGAAATACCTCTGGCTTTTATGTCATTACATAAGTCCCTGGCAGGAAAGGTTATGCCCTGCCCCTTCTCTGATTTTTGCCAGGAAGACTGAGAAGATTTAGGATGTGCACACTCTACAGGAGCCGTCTCCTTTCAGACCACAGAGCTCTTTGATGTCCTTTCCAAACTGCTGTCACACACTTTCCATTTAGGCAGGAACAGCCAGGCCTAAAAGTAAAATCATATGGTCCTCTCCCGAGGAGGGCGTCCCCAAGGGCTGCCTGAAATGCTTGCGAGTCCGAAGGCACTTGGCAGGAGATCAGGGATTGTCCTGGGATACTGAACAAAAGAGAACCAGTGTCCTTTAATTAGCCTTTACAGTGAAGGTAATTCTTGGTTGTCCCGACAATTGTTATGATCTCTAAATGGTTAATTCATGGTTCTCATTAAAACATCACTTCATATCTAAACCCTGTTTATTTTAGGGTGACCTCTCCCCCTTCATCTAAATGTATGCCTCTTACAGGCTTTGCGTTGATCCCGTCCCCTTGCCCTACTTTCCTCTCAGTGGCCGCAGGATGAGGCAGCTTCCTGTGTGAGGGGCCCAGGGCAGGGTATGAGGTCTGGCATGCTGGAGTAACCCTAATCAGGCTCTGGTATCCTTCTCCTGAACATTTTGCTTATGTCTTATCTCCTTCCTCTTCCCTCCCTCATTCAGCTTATCACTGTAGTTAATTGAAAACCAGTTCCCTGCTTCTGCAGAAAGGGAATGGCATATTCTTAAAGGTGTACTGTGCAACTTTTAATCACTTCATTATAAGATAACTACAGTATATAGAGTCCCAGCATGGATAGTAGTGCAAGGATATTTATACTTCCAAGAAATGCATATACGGGTGTGAGGAGCTGGCCATGAACTAATGACTACCAGACTTTTAGGCTGGTTTCACACTTACGGACCCCTCCGTAGTGTCCTGCGGAGGGGATCCGCAAGCTGAGCGTAGGCACTGCAAGTCCCTATGTTTAACATGGGACGCAAGTGCCTGTGCTCGGGTGCAGATGGCCGTGCGCACCCATTCACTGCAATATATGTGATTTGTGCGCATGCGGATGCCTGCGCACAATTCAAACAGTCTCGTCCGCACCAGGAACATGTCGCGTTCAGGGTGCGGACGAGAGTGTGTGAAAGTCCTACATTGCAGTGAATGGGTGCGCACGCCAATCTGCATCAGGGTGCAGGCACCTGCGTCCCCATGTTAAACATAGGGACTTGTGGTGCCTGCGCTCAGCTTGCGGATCCCCTCCGCAGGACGCTGCAGAGGGGTCCGCAAGTATGAAACCAGCATTACAGCACAGAGTGCTGGTTATATTGATATTATTTTTGTGTTTTTATTAGAGATTTACTTGCTTGTCAGTTTTAAGGTCACTTGTTTGTACACAGTTGGAAGGTGGGGAAGGGGGGATTGTAACAGTAACATAGTAACATAGTTTTTAAGGTTGAAGGAAGACTTTAAGTCCATCTAGTTCAACCCATAGCCTAATATGTTGATCCAGAGGAAGGCAAAAAAAAACCATGTGGCAACACTAAGCTCCACATTGGGGGAAAAAATTCCTTCCTGACTCCAGATATGGCAATCAGACTAATTCCCTGGATCAACGCCCTATCAAAGAATCTAGTATATATAACTGGTAATATTATAGTTTTCAAGAAAGGCATCCAGGCCCTTCTTAAATGTTAGTAGTGACTCACTCATTACAACATCATGTGGCAGAGAGTTCCATAGTCTCACTGCTCTTACAGTAAAGAATCCGCGTCTGTGATTATGATTAAACCTTCTTTCCTCCAGACGTAGAGGATGCCCCCTTGTCCCAGTCTCAGGCCTAAGAGTAAAGAGATCATTAGAAAGGTCTCTGTACTGCCCCCTCATATATTTATACATTATTATAAGATCACCCCTAAGCCTTGGTTTTTCCAAGCTTAAAAGCCCCAAGTTTAATATCTGTCTTGGTATTGCAGACCCCTCAGTCCTCTAATTACTTTTGTCGCTCTTCTCTGGACCCGCTCTAGTTCAGCTATGTCTTTCTTATACACCGGAGACCAGAATTGTACACAGTATTCTAAGTGTGGTCGCACTAGTGACTTGTATAGAGGTAAAATTATGTTTTCCTCATGAGCATCTATGCCTCTTTTAATGCATCCTATTATTTTATTTGCCTTTGCAGCAGCTGCCTGACACTGGTCACTAAATATGAGTTTGTCATCTACCCATACACCCAGGTCTTTTTCAGTGACAGTTTTGCCCAGTGTTTTACAATTAAGCACATAATTATACCTTTTGTTTCCTCTGCCCAAGTGCATGACTTTACATTTATCCCCATTAAAGCGCATTTGCCATTTAGCAGCCCAAGCTTCTAGTTTACATAAATCCTCCTGTAATATAAAATTGTCGTCCTCTGTATTGATTACCCTGCAGAGTTTAGTGTCATCTGCAAATATTGAGATTCTACTCTGTATGCCCCCTACAAGGTCATTAATAAATATATTAAATAGAAGCGGGCCCAACACTGACCCCTGTGGTACCCCACTGTTAACTGTGACCCATTCTGAGTGTGTTCCATTAATAACCACCCTTTGTTTCCTATCACTAAGCCAGTTCTTAACCCACTTACACATATTTTCCCCTATCCCCATTGCCCTCATTTTATGTATCAACCTTTTGTGTGGCACCGTATCAAAAGCTTTTGAAAAGTCCATATACACCACATCCACTGCATTTCCTTGGTCCAGTCCAGAACTTACTTCTTCATAGAAGCTTATCAGATTAGTTTGACAGGAACGGTCCCTCGTAAAACCATGTTGATAATGGGTCATGAGGTTATTTTTGTTCAGATACTCCAGTATAGCATCTCTTAGAAAACCCTCTAGGATTTTACCCACAGTAGAGGTTAAGCTTACTGGCCTATAATTTCCAAGTTCAGTTTTTGTCCCCTTTTTGAATATTGGCACCACATTTGCTATACGCCAGTCCTGTGGTACAGACCCTGTTTTTATGGAATCTTTAAATATTAAAAATAATGGTCTATCTATGACAGTACTTAATTCCTGCAGCACTCTGGGGTGTATCCCATCCTGGCCCGGTGATTTGTCAATTTTAGTGATTTTTAGACGATGCCGTACTTCCTCTTGGGTTAAGCAGGTGACATTTAATTGAGACTTTTTGTTATCACTGATCATATTGTCTGTCATGGGATTTTCTTGTGTAAATACTGTTGAAAAAAAGTCATTTAGCATATTGGCTTTTTCCTCATCCACCATTTCACCCAGACTATTTTTAAAGGGGCCCACACCATCATTTTTTAGTTTCTTACTATTTATGTAGTTAAAAAATATTTTGGGATTCTTTTTACTTTCTCTGGCAATGAGTCTCTCTGTCTCAATCTTTGCTGCCTTGATTTGCTTTTTACAAATGTTATTTAATTTTCTGTATTTATTTAATGCTTCATCACTACCTACTTGCTTTAGTTCCCTAAATGCTTTCTTTTTGTCACATATTGCACTTCTTACCGCTTTATTTAGCCATAGTGGTTTCCTCCTATTTCTAGCATGCTTATTCCCATAGGGTATATATTGTGCACAGGTGTGTCACTAGGTGTGACACAGTGTGTCATCCTAGTCAGCCTCCATTGCCATAATGCAATCATGGCCGCACTACTACTCAATGTTCTTAAATTGATTCTTAAGTCCCCGTCACACTAAGCGAGATCACTGCTAAGTCACAAGTTTGATGGTGCAACAGCGACCTCGCCAGCGATCTCGCTATGTTTGACATTTAGCAGTGACCAGGCCCCTGCTGTGATATCGCTGGTCGTGTCAGAGTCGCCTGGACCGTTTTTTGATCGTTGGAGTCCCGCTGGGCAACATGCATCGGTGTGTTTGACAGGGACAACAACCAACGACCTCAATACTACAGGTCTGAGAAACAGGGTCCCAACGACCTCCGTATCATTCCGGATCGTTGTTGCGTCGCTGGTGAGAACTCTGTTTGACATCTCACCAGTGATCCCTTCCCGATCGTGTGGCTATCGGGATTGCTGGTGCGTCGCCAAGTGTGACGGTACCCTTAGTGTTTTGTTCCTCCCAGCAGGGGGGCCCTCTTGGATACACACCATTGCTGACTGGCTGGAGACTTCATTGAACTTTTTTACCTTTTGAATTGAATGTATTTGATAGTTAGGGAGGTTGGGTGTGCTTGTTTTTGTTCAACTAGGAGGCTGATTCCAAGATGGAGCTTAGAATAAGACACGTGTTTGGAGGGAAGGTCAATTGGTGCTGTGAATTGGAAGCCAGGGGATTTGTGCTGAGACCAGGTCCTGAGCTTATGAATAGTTTATAGAATTGGGAGTTGAATACATGCGCTTTGGTCGTAATATCTACTGTCTGGATTTAAGGAACGATTCCAAGGACTATTGTGGAGCTGACTACAGTTGTGATATCCGTTGTCTGGAGAACCTTAAAGGGAACCTCACAGCTCGTTTTTACCTCCAAACCTATCACTACCTGTTCCTGCACCTTGCTACTACACATCTAACAATCACTTTATGACCTAGTTTGATACTTACATGGCCGTATGGTAACTAGACTTCTAGACTACATATGTAGTCTGACTGGGCGGTTTCTATCTCTGCATTCTTTCCCCTTGATGCTGGGATCACGCCCCAGTGGGCGAGATAATTCATTCTGAAGCGCGATCATTCAGTCAGGAGTGCCCACGTGATTCAATATTTTTGTTGTTCTTTCCGGGTATGGCACGATGCCAGGCAGGCGTCATCTCCGGTCTGGTGAAATGTGGGGGATTATCATGGTGTACAGGCCAGCTTCGGAATGCACACTGCACATTCTTGGGAGCTGGCCTGTACGCCAATACACCCACCACACTGCATAGAACTGGAAATGACACTCGCCTGGCAGTGCATTATACCCGGAAAGAGGAACAAGAATTTTGAATCGGGAGCGTGCTCCTGACTGAATGATTGTGTCCACCGGGGGGGAAATGCAGCTGTGGAGACTGCCCAGTCAGACTGGTAATTAGTCTTCTAGACTACATATGTAAACGGGCATGTAAGTGTCAAACTCATTTTTTTTTTTTTCAAATGTCATAGGACATTAGGTCAGACAGGGATGGTTAGAGATGTGCTAGTAAGGTGCAGTGACAGGTGGCGATAGGTTTGGGTGACAGGTTCACTTTCGATGTCCACATCCAACAAAAACAAACCTACGGACTGTTGTCGCTAGACGGTTTGGGATTCTGTGGATGGGGTGCATTGCATTGTGGCCAGCTACTTGGAGTTGCTGTAATACTGTATACAGATACAAATAAAACGTGATTATTACAGCCCACAACTACAGATCCTCACAACGGGTCATGTCTCATTAGTCACAGGCTTTATACAATGTAACAATGGTTAACAAATGTTTCCTTTTTTAAAATGGCAGTATGGCGGCTCGGTGGTTAGCACTGCAGTTTTGAAGTGCTGGAGTCTAAAAGGAGCTTCTAATGTTCTCCCTGTGTTTGTGTTGGTTTCCTCCGGGTTCTTAATTGTCATCACGTACTCCAGTGACCTAGTAATAGGGAATATAGTTTGGTTGCCCAGTGAGGAAAGTTGATGATGTCTGTGAAGAACTGCAAAATGTATGATTGTGTTATATAAGCAAGTATAATAATAATAATGATAATAATAAAAAAACAAGTTCACATGACTGTTCTTTAGTATATGTACTTTTTTTTATCTTTAGGGTAAACACTGGCATGAAAGTTGGACGACTGCAGTGTGTGATTTTTATCGCATTGCAGTCGGACTAATGTTATTTTATGTCTGAGAGCACATTGGCGAGTGTCTGATGCTTTTTTGTCATCCGGATAATGGACGAGAAACCAGTCACAACATGCTGCGACAGTATGCGATTCATGCCAATGCAAGTCTATGTCCAACAAAATCATGTACCGCACACGGGCCATCCTAGTGGCATCGGATATTTTAACTGATACATTATCATTCTGTAGCTCAGAACACTGTAAAATGCTCCTGTAAATGATTATACAGTAAATAGCTGCTGAGAAAAAAATGGATTGCACACGGATGAAAAAATGGATTTCACTCGTCCAACTCTCCTGGATGAGAATCTGATCATTTTTTATAACGCCAGTGTGTTTCCAGCCTTAGTGAAAGAGTGGTCCATCATAGCGTACATTGCATTACTATTTGTGTAGTTGTGCTTCATTATAGCCATTACTATAGTCTGATTTTGCAATCTTAATTTAGTATTCTGCAGAGCTGAAATCATAGTACAGGAAGAAAGTGTATGCTTTATGCTAGACACTAAATTACAAGATCGTGTTGTAAAAATGAAGTACTCCACTGCAACATAGGAGTTCAGCTATTAGGCCAGAAGTCACATGAGTGCGTAAAAAAACATCTAACCTGTTGTCATCCAGAAGAGTAGGATGAGGGAAACCAGTTTGGTATCAGATGTCCATGGAAGTGTTAATAATTTTTTTGCCTAGCATTCGCATGACTTGCGTATGCCCATCTGTATGCAATGTGTTGTTTTTATTCTTAATCCTATAAATGATTGTAGAATAATAGTTGCCATTTACAGTGCTCTTTGCTATGGAATAGTAACGTATCCTCAAAAAACGGACGGCATACAGATGGTCTGTGTGCGGTCTGTTCTTTTCCTCGCACCCATAGACTTGCATTGACTAGTCTCATTCCATTTACATATCCACTCAGTGGTAACACTGTAGCTTTGCAGATCTAGGGTCCTGAGCTTAAATTTCACCAAGGAGTTTGCATGTTCTCCTCGAGTTTGTGTGGGTTTCCTCCGGGCTCTCCAGTTTCCCTCCCACATACCAAAGCAATACTGATAGAGAATTAAAGGGGTTATCAGGTCTTATTATTAAAAACAAAACCTGTACCTGAGCACTAATAGGCAGGTAGCTGCCACCTACCCGCCTGTTGTGCCCGCACCAGTCACATCTGTTCACCCCTGCCACAGCGGCACAGACCGCTCCTCTCGGGGACCGCATGACTAGATAAACAGAATGGCAGTGGCTTTTCCGCTTTGCTCTGTGGAAGGAGCCATCCTTATGCACATTGACTGCGGGCTCCCCGCTACCTGATTGGACAAGCCAGATGTCGATAGTATGATGTCTGCTCTGACGCACGTTGACAGAGGGGAAAAGCTACCTCTCATAGACATGTCAGTGAAAGCGGCAAAATAGCTGCTAGGAGTGGCCTAAGACGGTGATGAACGTTGCTGGGCTCAATAGGAAGGTAGGTGGTCGCTACCTGCCTGTTAGTGCTTAGGTTTTGTTTTTTTTCCTATCCCGGATAACTCCTTTAAGATTGTGAGCTCCGATGGGGACAGTGATGATAATGTCTAGAAAAATGCTACAGAACATGATTGCGCTATATGAGTACGCACAGTAAATAAAAGAAAAAAATTGGCTCACAGCATTTTTTTTCCGTTTCATCCTTTAATACAGAATGAGAAAAAAGTCTCAAGGCATTTAAATCTGCTCTGCCTCATTGAATAACTTTGGTCCAAGTGCTATAACTTTGAGGCCTTAAAAGGCATATAGTAATAACGTCTTAAACATAAAGAAAAGATCAGTTAGAAGGTCAAAAGCCTGCACCCTAATGATCAGCCATCACTGGATTTAAACAATTTACAATATAAAAGAAGTAAGAGCTGATCTGCCGTCCTCCGCAGAGGCCACTACAGTGTACAGAGTGCTGGTGTTACTCCATGTGTACATCTGGCCCACCGAACTGATATAGATTACTATTCTAGTGATAGGCCATCATTGTTCTATGCCAGGACCATCCGTTTTAAGGTCTGCTGACATGAGACAAACAAAAATAAAAATGCCATTTTGATGAGGACACATTTTCTAACTAAAGTTGTCTGACAATAAGCAGTTATCAATGTAGCCTGGGGCCATAATTACAGGCTACTTCTAAGGATCTATTGCTTTACTTTGAATCAATGCAAAGTTAGTTTTAAAGACCATATTTCATGTGCAATTGACATAATTTTTACTAAAGTATTTTTTTGTTTTCTTCTACAGTAGATACCAGTTTATCCCTGGACTCCAGCAAGCAGGGCCATTGGTGCAGCGTGGCGTACTGGGAGCACCGGACTCGCGTGGGCCGTCTTTATGCGGTGTGTCAGCCTTCAGTCAGCATCTTCTACGATCTACCTCAAGGGAGCGGCTTCTGTCTGGGCCAGTTGAATCTGGAGAATCGGAGCGAGGCTGCTTCCAGGACACGAGGGAAGATTGGACTGGGTATCGTGCTGAGCAAGGAGCCAGATGGGGTGTGGGCCTATAATCGCAGCGACCACCCCATTTTTGTTAACTCTCCAACGCTTGATTCGCCTACCTGCCGCTCTCTTGTTGTACGCAAGGTGATGCCGGGCTACTCCCTGAAAGTATTTGACTATAAAAAGTCTTGTATCCTACAGCATCTTTCTACACCCCCGGAATATGCAGATGGACCGTATGACCCTAACAGTATACGCATCAGCTTCGCTAAGGGCTGGGGACCTTGCTACTCTCGACAGATGATCACGTCCTGCCCTTGTTGGTTGGAGGTGTTGTTAGGACGGTAGCAACCAGCCAACACCCTTTTTTTTTTTTTTTTCTTTCTTCCTACATACAAGGTTTTTTTTCTTCATTCAAATGGTGTATTACCAGAGAAGGATGCATACCACTTCCAGCGGACACATTAGTGAGTTAGGCCCTTGGTTACCCCATTCTCCGTCACAAAGGCATGCATTGCCTTGTGCACATCAACACCCGCAGTATCATGCCTCACTGCCGGAGGATGGGGTATCCAACATCAATTCATTGATGTACACTAGGGAACTGAGGAGCGATTTCCTTTTTTGGGATTTAACCTTTCGTTGGCCTTGTTTCCTCACGCCGTTGGCTGTCGCTGCCATTTTATCCTGCATGTTCTAAGAAAACGATGTGATCACCTTGGTGCTGCACAACTATGCACATGGTTAAAGAATGACACCTATGCCTACACAAATGGAGCTGCATAATGTCACATTAACCCCTCCGGTGCCATACAAATTAGCCTCTTCTTGCCACAAGGGCCTGGACTGCCTTGCATGCCCCTTTTTTTAATTTTTTTAATTTTTTCTTGGATCTGCAATGTACTGCAGGCCCCTGGCATTGAAATAGTTAATGCCCTTTGAATGAGGGACCCACATTACTACACACACACTCCTGACAAAAAGGACTTTCCCAAATACCATGCCCTAGATTTAATATAAAATGTTTATATATTATATGGAAATATATATTATACTTGTAAATACGGAGTCATTTTTACAATGTCATTATTTATGTATGGTGCAATGTGTATATGAACCTAAATACAAATAAAATGCACTTTGGCTTTTACAGTTCTTCCAGCACAGAATCAATAAATGGGAATCCGTATAGTGAAAATGCATATGAAAATATATTATTTAATCCCTTAATGCCTACTGTTGTGTATTCACATCATACAAGTTCAATTCATTTGTATGCACCTGTAGATTTCAATTCAGGCAATAAGGGGTTAAAGAATGCTCAGGTCATGCAGGATGGTGGCATTTTAGAGGAGTGCTAGGTTGGAATAACGTGCAGTATAATTTTATGCAACTGAAAATTCTGCAAGTCTAAAGCCACCATTCACTTTAGATAAAATGCTGAGTCTCTGTCTGCCAAGTGCTGTATATTCTCTTTAAGAAAGTTACCACTACACATTTCTTAGCAAAGAAAGGGTCAACAATCCAAAATGAAATATGCTGGACCCTTATCTCCACCGTCAGTTTTCTGTCCAGGGAGAGTTAGGGGGCCCCCATAAACTTTAGACTGTCAGCTGAGCCCGGTTGATCTACCATTGTTAGTCTGTAGTTGTATGGGGGCATGCAAATGTTAAAGGGACTGTCAGGTCATTTTCAGTATGATAATAATAGTACCTGGGCAGATTCTTTAAAACCCAGTAAAATCATTATGAAGTTTCCATGCTATAAGCATTTTCAGACCCTGCATGGAGCTGGTACATTAGTCCTCTCCATTAATTTTACAGAGGAATAGTCCAGCATTTATAAAGGCACCGTTACACGGTACGATATCGCTGAAACATCACAGGTTTGTAGTCGTTGAAACGAAATGGTTAGGACCCTGTTTCGTGTAACACCGATATACAACTACGATAAATCGTTGGCTCGTTGATCGCAGATTTGAAAACATGTTCTCAAGTCAAACAATCCTCGATCAGCCAACCTGCTGCATCGTTCTGTGTGACACCGCCTGTTCACAATAGTGAACAAGTATCGTTCGCCGGGTTGAATGAACGATAGCTGCTCGCTACATCATTGGTGCGTCGTCCAGGATATCTACACGTGTGACATCTCGCCAAAGATATCATAACGACCGCTCACCCATGAGATCGTTAGTGATATCGTTTCAACATTAAAGCGTGTATAGGTACCTTAAGTGTTATTTAAAGAGGACCTGTCACCAAACCAGGCATGTGATCTAATTACAGCACTGGATGCAGCATGTCTGCTGCATCCAGGCAAGAGGTCCCCCAGCACTTGAGCTGCCCTGTACCCTGAGTAAATACGACTGAGAACTTACATCGTGCAGCCATAAAGGAGGTGGCTAGAAGCAGGAGCCAAAGGGCAGATTCACTCCCCCTGCATGTTTAATCTGCCCAACGCTGCCAATCATTGTCTCCCTCTTCTGCAGCATTAAACAGTTTTTTTTTTTTTCTTTCCCAGAAATGGCCGTTTAGTCCCTTCCCCCTGCGATGACGTCACCACTTAGAGCAGGGCAGGTATAAGCGGTGATGTCACTGCAGGAGGTGGGGTGGCCGGCCTCCTGCTCTGACATCACCACCTTTCCCCGCCCTGCTCTATGTTAACCATAGAGCAGGGCGGGTATAAGTGGTGATGTCACCGCAGGGGGCGGGACTAAACGGCCATTTCTGGGGAAAAAAAACTGTTTAATGCTGCAGAAGAGGGAGACAATGATTGGCAGCCGTGGGCAGATTAAACGTGCAGGGGGTGTGAATCTGCCCTTTGGCTCCTGCCTCTAGCCACCTCCTTTATGGCTGCACGATGTAAGTTTTCTAAGTGTATTTACTTGGGGTACAGGGCGGCTCAAGTGCTGGGGGACCCCTTGCCTGGATGCAGCAGACATGCTTCATCCAGTGCTGTAATTAGATCACCATGCCTGGTTTGGTGACAGGTCCTCTTTAAATATCCATTCCAACCCAAGCTGGTGTTCTGCCCTTCCGCTCTGTGCTGGTAAGGGGGAGGTGTTTTGTCCTGCACTGTCTGTAAGAGATTTCTATCATATGAACATTGGTTTTCCTGCATACATGTAATGTGTGTATCTACTGAGCAAATGAGCAATGTTCTTATCACATAGAAATATCCCAGACTGAACAAACTACACACACATTTCTCAGATAAAATGCCATGAAGAGCTGTAGCTAAGAGCAAGAGCACCCCCCTCCTTTCTGCAGTCACAGAGCATATAACCCAGAGGGCAGGGCTGTGTAGTGATGCATGACTATTCATTCCTTGGGGAGTGGGCAGCAGAGAGCTCACTGTGATTGACAGATGGAATTAAGCTTTTATTTTGAAGTTTACACAGGATAGGATGGAGGCACCAAATAATAGAAATACATGGAGAGAGCTTAGAGAGAGGAATTTAAAAAATCATATCAATTACTTATGGATTTTTGACCTGACAATTTCCCTTTAAGTTACCACAAACTTGCTGCTTTTTTTTTTGTTCCTTCTTGCAATGGATACAAGATAAGAATTCTTCTGCTGATTTATCCACATGGTACAACAAAGCATTGTTAATCCACTCTTTATCAATACCTTATTCTGTGTGTTGTTTAAAGATATAACATTTTCTAGTATTTTTTCAATCTCTGCTTGCTACCATTCATTAGTATTCCTCCTTAGTTTATTGCCAGATCATACAAATCTGTAATGGACATATGTGAGGTTGTTATGAGACTTGACTCTAAGGGTACCGTTACACGTCGCAACATTGCATGCAATTTCACTTGCAACTTACTGGTTGCAGTGAAATCATGGACACATTGTTACATTTTGTTGCCGTGTACAAATGGGACAATGTGTCCATGATTTCACTGCAACCAGTACCGTAAGTTGCAAGTGAAATTGCATGCAATGTTGCGACGTGTAACTGTACCCTAAGGCTATGTTCATAC
This sequence comes from Allobates femoralis, assembly GCA_033576535.1. Taxonomy (NCBI): domain Eukaryota; kingdom Metazoa; phylum Chordata; class Amphibia; order Anura; family Aromobatidae; genus Allobates; species Allobates femoralis. Next base: position 116,994,918 of record JARQOC010000004.1, on the reverse strand, counting down.
TGGATGTTTCTGATCCATTTTTGGTGCTGCATTTAAAAAAAAAAAAAAAAAAAAAAAAGAAACACCAAAACCGGATCAATGAAAGTGTCTGCCACGAAAGCGAATTGGATTTTCAATTTACTGTGCAGACGCTACGTTTTTTACTGCTGCATTAGTGGTGCAGAAAGAGGATCCAGAAAATAAGTGTCAATTGGTGCTCTGTTTTTCTGGTGCGCTTTCTCCACAACTAACATCCACTTACTTACCCTCCCCGTGATTTCTTTCCGGGCATCAGCCGGTCCTGTCTGTGAGTAGTCGGGACTCGCTGTGGGACCGCAGGGGAGGGTATGAGTGTGTGTGTCTTTGTCTCTCTGTCTGCGTCCCTCAAAAATGGAGCAAAAAAGCAGCCCAAACGGATGATGTATTTGTGATGCTTTTTCGCCAAAAGAGGATCTGTTTCTGGTGCAGAAACCACACCACAAAAGATCAATAAAAAACAGAGAACAAACGCTCTGTGTGAACCAAGCCCTGCACCCATCACATCACCAGGACATGTCCATTGGCAATAAATCACATAGGGTATTATTGAATGACTGCTTCTTAAAGGGGGGGGCTATGAATACGTCTTACATATTAGGCTATGGCCCAGGCTGCATATTTGGTGGGTTTTTTGTGTATCTTGAGAAATCTGCATGTACGGTATATCATGGAACCAGCAAATTCTGAGCATTCTGGATGCAGAAAAATCTGCAGTATGGAAATTACTGATCCGTATTATGGTGAGTTTTCGGCCATTCCAGCCTTTGACATAATTAAAAAAAATGCGCCTGAAAAAAACGTAACAAATGTGTGCCATTATATGTGCGTATTTCTCCCAGAAGATGCATATTTGGTGTACAATATTTAACCAAATATGTAGTGTGGTTACATAGTCTTAATGACCTATCCTGAGAAGGTCATCGGGAAGACTGAGGGATATCTGACACAAGGACATTTAGGCTATGTGCCCATTGTGTGTTTCTGCAGCAAAAAGGCATCACCCAACATGTGCGTTTTTAAGGGTGCATGCACACTATTTGGAATAGCGTCGGTTTGGATGCAGTATCTTACCGCTGCGTCCAAAACACTGCATTTTGCAGTACAAGCACAGTGGATGGTATTTCTAGAAATCCCATGCTCCCTGTGCTTCTCCCCTCTGCAGCGTTATTTCAGCTGTGGCGCAGGTTGCCATGCTTCCCCATCACCACAGCATGTTAATTTAATGCTGCAGACTCAGAGGTGATCTCCAATGGATGAATGCAGGGAAAACCCGCTCTGCACAGAACGCAGATCGTGGGCACAGGGCAGCTGTGATCTCCCTCCGTTCGCCCACGGCTTCCCTCAGGTCTGAGGCACTGTGTCCAACACGCAGAACCTACGCATTGTGTACACATACCATAGATGTTGTATTTTTGTTGCAGAAAACGCGTCCATTCAAAAATGTCACTGTCGATTATCCTCTTAAGTTTTTTTGGTGCATTTTCCGATTGACAGCCATTCTAATAATCTGGAAAACGCACCACTAAAATAAAAAACACCAGAAACGCGTTGATGTGTTGTTGAAACAGCTGAGTTTCTACTGCTGAGAAATGCAGCGGAAGATAAAATGCAGCCCCAAACAATCTTATTTCCCCACTGTGCTTATATTTTTTTCTGCTGCATTTGTCGGCTGCATGAACGCGGCTGTGTACAAACAAAAGCAGCACAAACCTGTTGCATTTGTGCACATACAAACACAGCACAAATAAGGGGGCAAAGACAGACACATCTACACCCCTTTTCTCACCCTCCCTGGTGAGCCCACAGCGATTCCCGGTGATTCTTCCTCCGTTCACCGACAGATGCTGTGTTTATCGAGCTTCCAGATCCTGCGCACCATGTGACAGCCGGAGTCATATAACCAGTCAATGAGCGCAGGTCCTGGAAGATTGATAAACACAGCATCTGCCCGTACACGGAGGAAGAATCACCAGGGCTCTCGCCAGGGAGCGCGAGTATTGCAGTGTTTTTGTTTTGTGAATCGCTGTAAAAAAGCCTCACAAACGAACTGTGGGACTAGCAATCCATTTGTGGTGCTTTTTTATGAGGCATCAAAATGGAGTCTATGGGGAAAACGCAGCCCATAAATAGACATGTTAATTGCTGGGACATTAAAAAAAAACGCAGGCGATTTCTGCTACAAAAACGCAGCACCTAAAAATGCACATGTGGGTACAGCTTTTGGAAAATCACATTGACTGTAATGTTAAAGTTTTGGGTAATGCGTTTTTGCTGCAGAAACGCATAAAAAAAAAAGGCAGCACAAATGCACAGTGGGCACATAGGCTTTATGGTACTGATTAAACTATGATCTAGAAAGCTGTGATTATCAAGGACAATATTTGCCGAAATCAAAATACAGTTAGGGCCAGAAATATTTGGACAGTGACACAAGTTTTGTTATTTTAGCTGTTTACAAAAACATGTTCAGAAATACAATTATATATATAATATGGGCTGAAAGTGCACACTCCCAGCTGCAATATGAGAGTTTCCACATCCAAATCGGAGAAAGGGTTTAGGAATTATAGCTCTGTAATGCATAGCCTCCTCTTTTTCAAGGGACCAAAAGTAATTGGACGGACTCTAAGGGCTGCAATTAACTCTGAAGGCGTCTCCCTCGTTAACCTGTAATCAATAAAGTAGTTAAAAGGTCAGGGGTGGATTCCAGGTGTGTGGTTTTGCATTTGGAAGCTGTTGCTGTGACCAGACAACATGCGGTCAAAGGAACTCTCAATTGAGGTGAAGCAGAACATCCTGAGGCTGAAAAAAAAGAAAAAATCCATCAGAGAGATAGCAGACATGCTTGGAGTAGCAAAATCAACAGTTGGGTACGTTCTGAGAAAAAAGGAATTGACTGAGCTTGGGAACTGTAAAAGGCCTGGGCGTCCACGGATGACAACAGTGGTGGATGATCGCCGCATACTTTATTTGGTGAAGAAGAACCCGTTCACAACATCAACTGAAGTCCAGAACACTCTCAGTGAAGTAGGTGTATCTGTCTCTAAGTCAACAGTAAAGAGAAGACGCCATGACAGTAAATACAAAGGGTTCACATCTAGATGCAAACCATTCATCAATTCCAAAAATAGACAGGCCAGAGTTAAATTTGCTGAAAAACACCTCAAGAAGCCAGCTCAGTTCTGGAAAAGTATTCTATGGACAGATGAGACAAAGATCAACCTGTACCAGAATGATGGGAAGAAAAAAGTTTGGAGAAGAAAGGGAACGGCACATGATCCAAGGCACACCACATCCTCTGTAAAACATGGTGGAGGCAACGTGATGGCATGGGCATGCATGGCTTTCAATGGCACTGGGTCACTTGTGTTTATTGATGACATAACAGCAGACAAGAGTAGCCGGATGAATTCTGAAGTGTATCGGGATTTACTTTCAGCCCAGATTCGGCCAAATGCTGCAAAGTTGATTGGACGGCGCTTCATAGTACAGATGGACAATGACCCCAAGCATACAGCCAAAGCTACCCAGGAGTTCATGAGTGCAAAAAAGTGGAACATTCTGCAATGGCCAAGTCAATCACCAGATCTTAACCCAATTGAGCATGCATTTCACTTGCTGAAATCCAGACTTAAGACGGAAAGACCCACAAACAAGCAAGACCTGAAGGCTGCGGCTGTAAAGGCCTGACAATGCATTAAGAAGGAGGAAACCCAGCGTTTGGTGATGTCCATGGGTTCCAGACTTAAGGCAGTGATTGCCTCCAAAGGATTCGCAACAAAATATTGAAAATAAAAATATTTTGTTTGGATTATGTTTATTTGTCCAATTACTTTTGACCTCCTAAAATGTGGAGTGTTTGTAAAGAAATGTGTACAATTCCTACATTTTCTATCAAATATTTTTGTTCAACCCTTCAAATTAAACGTTGCAATCTGCACTTGAATTCTGTTGTAGAGGTTTCATTTCAAATCCAATGTGGTGGCATGCAGAGCCCAACTCGCGAAAATTGTGTCACTGTCCAAATATTTCTGGCCATAACTGTATTTCATTGCATGTGCACAAGATCTGGACGTACCCACTATGTGCTTTTAAAATTGATCTAGTTGGTTATGTGCCCTTGTCCTGTTTACCTATTGTGGTGTCCTCACCTGTGTTATGCAGGGGTGGGTGAGTGCACTGGATGTGTGTAGTCCTATTTGTCACACAACCATTGTAGTAACAGGATACATTTTCCGCCATCCTGTGGATGTTTAAATTGGATAGGTTTGACATTTGGATTGTTCAGTAATCCATTGCATTGGGGTACAGATCTGTCAACAGATGACCGTGCTAACTGGTTTCAGCAATTTAAGGCTTTGTCTAAAAATTCTCATTTGTTTGATTCAGTTTACAGTAGTTATAGCCACACATTTCCTTTCTTATATTTGGAGGAGCAATCTGAAGGCCCCGTCACACACAACGAGATCGGTAACGATACCGTTGCAACGTCACCGGTTTGGTGACATTGTAGAGACGTCGTAACGACATCGTTGTGTGTGACATTTACCAACGACCAATGATGAGGTCGTTGATCGTTGGTAAATGACCTGGACCATAAGTTTATCATTGGTCTCCTGCTGGGCGGCCAGCATTGGTGCGTCTGACAGCGGGAGACCAACAATTAACGATCTCCCAGCGCCGCACAGCAAGCGCTGGGAGATGGTAACCAGGGTAAACATCAGTTAACTAAGCGCACCGCTGCACTTAGTTACCTGATGTGTACCTTGGTTACCAGCGTTCTCGCTGGCGCTGATCGCTGGTGAGTCTGCATGTTTGACAGCTCACCAGCAATCAGATAGCGATGTCCCAGCGATGCCGTCCAGGTCGGATCGTTGGTCGGATCGCTGGGACATTGTAAGGTGTAACCCGGCCTTGACTCTTGTCCAATATCACATTGGGTATCTAATCAGGACATATGGTACAGGTGCAGCTCAATGAATTAGAATATCATTAAAACTTATTTGTTTTTCAGTAATTTAATACATAAAGTGAAACGCATATATTATATAGAGTCATTACAAACAGTGATCTAATTCAAGTGTTTATTTCTGTTATTGTTGATGATTATGGCTTACAGCCAATGAAAACCGAAAGGTCATTATCTCAGAAAATTAAAGTAGGGAGTATGAAGGGTTAAAAACTGCACTGCATTATTCCACAAGACATCAAAGGGTGAATATATTGATTTGTTAGTCAACACTTTTCAGGACTCTCTGAAACATGGCAATGTGATTATTGATTTGTCCTGAGGAAGGGGCCAGAGAGCTCTGAAACGCATTGACTAATAAATCATTACAATATTCATCCTTTGATGTCTCGTGGAATACGGCAGTGTGGTGTTTAACCCTTCATCCGTCCTACTCTATATCCACCACGCTGGGGACTGCAGCAGCCGTGAAATGCTGTTATAGTGGTTGTGATAGTGGTTGTGACTCTCACAACCATGCAAGGTGAAGCCTCTGCTACCTATTTAGGTAATGTTTTATCTCTCAGACCCTTCATCCTCCCTACCTTAATTTTCTGAGATAATGACTTGGGTTTTCATTGGCTGTAAGCCATTAACATCAACATTAACAGAAATAAACACTTTAAATCTGTTTGTAATGACTTTATATAATATATGCATTTCACTTTATGTATTGAATTACTGAAATAAATTAACTTTTTGATGATGTTCTAATTTGTTGAGATGCACCTGTATATTCCCAGAGGCTTTTATTTTCCCCATAAAATTAGAATCCTACAAATTAAAGAATTTCATATATGGGTCAATGCAAAAATTCTATTACAGGACAATCCAAATGTATTCTTCAGTATGGCCGCCTCCTTTTTGGATGGATATTTCTATCTACCTTGACCAATCAAAGAGCTTATGAACGCAAACTTACTGCTGTGACCTTGAGAGGTCCTACTGAGAAAATACCCCTTTAATAGGGTGCTGTTCCTTCAAGAGGCAGAAACTGATGTACTTATGGCTAATAAATACGGAGATATCCTGACTCATGGAATGGCTAATGTTGGAGCAAAGAAGTGTAAGGGTACCTTTACACGCGGCAATATTGCTAGGCAATTTCACTGGCAATTTGCTGGTTGCAGTGAAATCATGGACACATTGTTACATTTGTACACGGCAACAAAATAGAACAATGTGTCCATGATTTCACTGCAACCAGCAAATTGCCAGTGAAATTGCCTAGCAATATTGTCGCATGTGAAGGTACCCTTAGGGCCTCTTTACACACACAGATATCTGTGACCAACTTCTGAACAGATCTCTGGTTGCAGTGAAATCATGGACACATTGCTCCATTTGTACACAGTCACAAAATGGAACAATGTGTCCATGATTTCACTGCAACCAGAGATCTGTTCAGAAGTTGGACACAGAAGTTGGTGTGTGTAAAGCGGCCCTTAGACCGTTTTGATTATCTCCAATCCAAAGGACATGTTGTAAACAGCCACCAAAGGTGCCTGGCAGTACCATATTCTCAAAAACATGTGCATGTTCCTCCAAGCCCAGTGTGCCTGTGTATTTGTGGGGAAAATAGAATTTGCCCAGATAATCATTTGATGTATCTTGGGTCAATGTATAGTGGTATATATCCTGGTATTGGTACAACAAACCTGTGGTAATTTCCATATACACCATGTTCTAAATTATTATGCAAATGTTATCTTGCTCTGATTTTCCTAAATGGTCAGTGCAAATAACAGTCAGTGTAATAAAAGTCATCACCCGTTAGAGTAGACATCGAATTTTATTGAAGAAACCTCCCAATGATAACAGTATAATCTTCAAAATTAAAAATGAAACTCTAAATGCTCTGTTCCAAATTATTATGCACGGTAGAGTTTCTAAACATTTGATATGTTTGAAAGAACTGAAATGCTCATTTGTTGAATTTGCAGCATTAGAAGGTCACATTCACTGAAATAAAAAGCTTTTTAACTTCAAAATATCCTAAAAGGCCAAGTTACATGTTAACATAGGACCCTTTCTTTAATATCACCTTCATAATCCTTGCATCCATTGAACTTGTGAGTTTCTGGAGAGTTTCTGCTTGTATTTCTTTGCATGATGTCAGAATAGCCTCCCAGAGCTGCTGTTTTGATGTGAACTGCCTCCCACCCTCATAGATCTTTTGCTTGATTATAATCAAAGGTTCTCTATAGGGTTGAGGTCAGGGGAATATGGTGGCCACACCATGAGTTTATCTCCTTTTATGCCCATAGCAGCCAATGGCACAGAGGTATTCTGTGTAGCATGAGATGGTGCATTGTCATGCAAGGAGATGATTTTGGTCCTGAAGGCACGTTTTTTCTTTTTGTACCATGGAAGAAAGTTCTCAGTCAGAAACTCTATATATGTTGCCGAGGTAATTTTCACACCTTCAGGAACCTTAAAGGGGCCTACCAGCTGTTTCCCAATGATTCCAGCCCAAAACATAACTCCTCCACCTCCTTGCTGATGTCGCAGCCTTGTTGGGACATGGTGGCATCCACCAACCATCCACTACTCTATTCATCTGGACCATCCAGGGTTGCTCGGCACTCATCAGTAAACAAGACTGTTTGAAAATTAGTCTTCATGTATATCTGTACTCACTGCAACTGTTCTGCTTGTGAGCACTGTTTAGGGGTGGCCGAATAGTAGGTTTATGCACCACAGCAAGCCTTTGAAGGATCCTACACCTTGAGGTTCGAGGGACTCCAGAGGCACCAGCAGCTTCAAATATCTGTTGGTTTGTAAGGCCTTTTTAGCAGCTGCTCCCTTAATCCGATGAACTTGTCTGGCAGAAACCTTCCTCATTCTGCCTTTATCTGCACGAACACATCTGTGCTCAGAATCAGCCACAAATCTCTTCACAATACGATGATCACTCGTAGCCTCCCTGGCGGTCTGTTTATTTCTGGAATTTGTTGCTAAAAGCGGGCTACCCGCGTTCGCGGTAGATGCGGTTAAAAAACCGCATCTGCCGCACTTGTGCCGCACTAGCGGCGCGGTTGCGGTAATCTGCATAGGAACCAACCACCTCTGATGCCCCTCATACATTGTTAATATGTGCCCCTGCAGCCTAGTAAACCATTAGCAGCCCTGTTGTTGTGGGCAAAGTGGCTGCAGTAGAAGTGCGATAATGATGGTATATACTTACATGCCTGCGTTCTTGAGGGCGTCTCCCTGTGTGTGCTGGGACTTGTTGTGCTGTGGTCATCATGTCTGCTCGCCCCCCCTTATGCACGCCCCCTCTCAGCCTGCTATAGTGCTGTGAGGCTGATTGCGTCATAAAGGGGCGGGGCTACCGTGATGCCGCGATTTAGCCCCGCCCCTTTATGACGCAATCAGCCTCACAGCACTATAGCAGGCTGAGAGGGGGCGTGCATAAGGGAGGGGGCGAGCAGACATGATGACCACAGCACAACAAGTCCCAGCACACACAGGGAGACGCCCTCAAGAACGCAGGCATGTAAGTATATACCATCATTATCGCACTTCTACTGCAGCCACTTTGCCCACAACAACAGGGCTGCTAATGGTTTACTAGGCTGCAGGGGCACATATTAACAATGTATGAGGGGCATCAGAGGTGGTTGGTTCCTATGCAGATTACCGCAACCGCGCCGCAACCGCGCCGCTAGTGCGGCACAAGTGCGGCAGATGCGGTAGATGCGGCAGATGCGGTTTTCTCACCGCATCTGCCGCGAACGCGGGTAAGCCCGAGCCTGACTCGGGGTTAACGCTTCTGGTAGTGAATGTTAACCCCGAGTCAGGCTCGGGAATAACGCTAGGAAGGTTAAGTTTACGTGCAATATCAAATGTTTTCATCCCTTGTCCAAGGCATTGCACTATTTGTTGCTTTTCGGCAGCAGAGAGATCCTTTCTTTCCCATGTTACTTGAAAACTGTGGCCTGCGTAATATTGTGGAACACCCAGTTTTCCTTTTATTGGGCTCACCTGCCAAACTAATTATCACAGATAGATTGATTTCAATGATCCAAAGAACCCTGATGGTGGGTTTACACACACCAATTTATCTGTTCAATCTCTGAACCAATCTCTGGTTGCAGTGAAATCATGGATACATTGCTCCATTTTGTGGCTGTGTACAAATGATACAATGTGTCCATGATTTCACTGCAACCAGAGATTGGTTCAGAGATTGAACAGATAAATTGGTGTGTGTAAATCCACCATGAGACAATACCATCAATGGGTTTCATTGAAAAAAAATTAAACCCTATGACACTTAAAAACCAATTTGCATAATAATTTGGAACACAGTGTAGTGCTTTAGAGATTTTACTGTATATTTCCCAATAGACAATTGAGGTCTTAGTTAGGAACAGTTGGGCTATGTGCACATGTTGTGGTTTAGCTGTAGTTTTTCTGTGCAGCTTTATCACGAAACCTGAAGGAAATCCTGATGCCAGCAAAGTAAGGGTGCATCCCCACAATCAGGAGACGCAGCGTTTTGGACGCAGCGTTTATGGACTCCGGATCGTGTGCACGCACCCTTAATCAAAATCTTGAAGTTATTTTCTCCTTGCAGATTTGGTGCATATTAAATCTGCAACATGTCAATTCTGTCAGTTTGTTTTTGCTGCAGATTTCACTCTTCATTAGAATGCGTGCACACGATGAGTATACGCAGCGTTTTGGACGCAGCGTCTTGCCGCTGCGTCCAAAACGCTGCGTAGTACAGTACTAGCATAGTTGATGGGATTTTAAGAAATCCCATCCTCACTATGCGTAACCCTCCCGCAGCGTTTTTGGAGCTGTGGTGCGAGTTGCCGCAGAATGTTCATTTCATGCTGCAATGTCGGAAGCAGCTCCCATCGGGTGACTGCAGGGAGAAGCCGCCGCACATGGTGAGTACAGGGAGCTGCGGTCTCCCTGCGGCCACCCGCGGCTTCACTGAGGTCCGAAGGAGCTGCGTCCAACACGCAGCTCCTCCGGACCGTGTGTACGCACCCTAATAAGTGGAAAAAATCTGCACCAAAACTGCATGTAAAAACATGCTTGTTTTAGGATGTGGGTTCTCTTCCAAGAGATGCACAATTATTTGCACTAATTATTTAATGTGGGCCCTTAGACTATATTCACATTGGATGTTTCTGATCGGTTTTTGGTGCTGCATTTTTTTTTTTTTTTTTAAACCACCAAAGACAGATCAGTCAAAACATCTGCCAGCCTCAGTGAGTGGGATTTTCAATTTGCTTTTCAGACGCTGTGTATTTTGACTGCTGCGTTGGTAAGTACATCCAGAAAATAATTAACATCAATTATTGCTCTGTTTTTCTGGTGCATATGCTAGACCACTAACATCCAATTACTTACCCGCCATGTGACTCAGTCACATGGGGCAAAGGTCCTGGAAGTAACATACAGACTACCCACAGGTCCTGCTGGTGCCCAGGAGGAAGACATCACCGTGGGATCTCTGGGAGGGTTAGGGTGGGTTTACATTGTGTTTATGCTGTGGGTTTAACGCATCCATTTGACAGCAGCTCACAAACGCAATGTAACAGATGCATAGACTTGCATTCAACGAACGCATACTATCGCATGCCAAAACAGGCATGCATTTGCAAGAATGTGCTTGTTGAAACACACAGTCAAGCGCAGACTGCAGCGTTTTGCAGTCCGTTACAAAACTAACAATATAACGCAATGCCACAGATTTGTGCAAATCTACAGCATTGCATTATGTTGCATTTGCAATAGGTGAATATGATAGGAAAGATGGAAATATAGATGGTAGAAAAGCATTACCAGTGTCCCTGCTCTGTCTCCCCGCTCTCTCTGCTGCTTCCCGTGCCTGTTCATTATGCTCAAGAGTATTCACCCAGCGGTCCGGAAGCAGCAGAGAGCGGGGAGACAGAACAGGGACACTGGTAATGCTTTTCTACCATCTCTTTCTAGCCCATTCATCCATCTATCTATCTCATGTAGTGCATACATTTTTGATTTATCAAAAGCGTATGCGCTATAAAATGACTCACAGGCAGCAAAAGTGACATTTTAAGGGTACCTTTACACGCCACCACAGGAAGGCAGCAACTGCCGGGAAGTGGGGACAATTGTGCCTGTTGCCATGAAATTGCTACGAAATGGCGGCGTGTAAATAGGGCAGTTCCTCCCGGTGTCCTGCAGTTCCTTCGAATACCTGTTGCTGAGCCGTGCTCAAAAACAGGAAGGCACAATTGCTATGGTGGTGGAGTGTAAACTGGGCACAGGCACGGTATTTGCGTGGCCTACGAATTCCCAGGGGCGTGCCACGGCGTCATGGATACCACGCCCCATCAGCGATCATTGGTGGAGGCTCCTGCGTTACGATTGGTTGTACCTTCATAGGGCGCCATGTTTAAAGAGCTATCCATTCACAGTCCACAATTGCAATGGTGTCATGTATTAGCCAGCCTTCCTGCGCAGGCCTGCCAATCATGACTCTATTGCGTTGTCCAATCAACGCTTGTGCATCACGGAATACACAACTTTGTTACGCCTATGTACTTACGGCGTGAAAGATGTACGCCCATATTCCTTTGTGGTAGCGGCGTGTGAAGTAGCGAAGGTATTCCACAGGAAATAAGCCACGGCACCCGTCGGCACTTCCGGGGAACAAGGATACCTTCAGTGGAGTACGAAGTGGCGGCGTGTATATGCGGCATCAGCGATTGGCATCCACCGTTAAAAATGTGCATGTGCGGTGGATACCTGGTGCTAGCCACAGTGGCGGCGTGTAAAGGTACCTTTACAACGGAAACCATTGATGTTTCTGCTATAATTGACAGCAAAAATGCAATGTGAACCTACCCTAAGAAAAAGTGTGTGTCTCTGTCTGTGTCCTCTGAAAACGAAGAAAAAGAAGTATGGATGATGCTTTTTTGTAAAAAGATGATCCGTGTTTGGTACAGACACTACACCAACAACGGATCAATAAAAACCAGAGCACAAACACTCTGTCTGAACCCAGCCTTAATGTAACTTGTAACTGACTCACCACTCGGAACAGGTACTCGGATCTAGGACATATTGTTGCTGGAATGCTACGATGGTAGGTGCCCGAGTCCGTGCCCTTGAGCGGTCATATAAAAAGGGGATAAAAATAATAAAAACAGTGCCCGTGAGGCCACCTGTAGGGCCGGTGATGGCACCGGTGCTGCTGAGACCTCCGGGAGATGGGCAGCAGCAAGGTGTAGTAGCCCTCTACAGGTAGGGCGGTTTCCCCGGGATTTTGGAAGTAGGAAAGAAGGAATAGGGCAGCATAGTCATTGTGGTGTGGGGCTAGAATAAGGGACACATACACAAAAGTCTCTTTCTGTACCTTTACTGATGAAAAACCGGTACACGTCCAGGGATGAAGGGAGCACTCTGGGACTTCCACTTTGAGTAAGGTGTAAGCCTCCCTTTGTCCTTTGCTTTGTCCTGCAGCCAGGCTAGCTTGAAACCAGTCCTGACCTTCTGTGTCTCCACACCCGGTTTGCTGCACTGAGGGCTCTCTCTGGGCTACCGCTATCACTCCTGCGGTCCCTGGCTCTCAATTATGGGTGCTGTGGGTGTCGGGAAGCTAAACCTCCGCGATGTTCTGGATTTTCTGCAGGGATGGTCTCTCACCCTGTGTGCAGACTCGGTCTCCAGTGACCAGGGTTCGGGAGGGATGATGCTGGGATGGCTCCTCTGCCCTTGTCTGGAGTGTTCCTCGCCTCTGCCTTCGTCCTCGCTCTCTGGTCCGCACAGTGGCTCTGGTGTGCACTGTGTCGGGCCTAGCACGGCTCCGGTAACTAGTTTCAGCTTCCTAGGCACTGAGCTGACCTTCACAGTTCTTGTAGTGACTGCACACTCCGGCTAATTTCCCCTAGTACCTGTATTTTAGGGGATCTAGCTTAAGGGCAGCCAGTTGAGCTCCCCCTACAGGCCTGGGGTGGAAGTGTTGGTGTATGTGTGAGTCTCAGCTGTGGAAATCCCATTGTAAACTAGGGAGTTCTGTGGCTTAGGCTGGTTTCACACTGCTGTTTTTCCCCTGATCAGGTTCGATCAAGTTTGTGTGCCAAAGCCAGGAGTGTCTCCAAAACTCAGAACAGGTGTCAATCTTTCAATTATAGTTTTTCTCTGCAAGTTCCTTCCTGGTTCCATCTCCTGGTTTTGGCACACAAACGTGATCGAACTGATCAGGGAAAAAACTGTGGTGTGAAACCAGCCTAACCTGCACAGGGCGCACATAACATTCAGTAGTGTGGTAGTCTCGGATCCACAGTACAAGGTCTACAGCATTCACTTCTTATTGCTCCAGGACCCACATGGATCCTGAATTCATATTTTGTGGTGGTTTCGATGGCAACAAAACTCATAAATTGTGTAGGCCTGTGGATTTCATTAGCAGTAAATTTAATTTATCCAAAAAGACTTTTAGAAAATGATCAGCTTGAGAATGTTCCAAGTTCACAATTAAAGCGTTCTCTTTACCTCTCATCCTATGACTGGGCCGCTGAGCTGAAACCGAGTAAATATATTGCACAATAACCACAAAAGCTCTTGGATCTAATTAAACAGTTTGAGAAAATGATATCTCTCCTACAGGACTTGTCTCCTGCCTGCAGACGCTCTGTGTGGTGCATTACACACTTTACACCGACACCTTGATCCAGTACATGACTTTCTGCCAAAATACCGTGAGGTTATTTAGGCCAATTGATGGCGTTCATAAGTCCTTGAAAAAGATGTATTATCTGGGCCTATCCTGAAGCCAGCAAAGTATTGGACGCAGTGTCTCCGGACCTGAGGGAACCCACTGGTGAACGCAGGAAGACCGCATCCACCCTGTACCCACAATCTGCATTCGGTGCAGGGCGGCTTTCCCTTGCGTTCACCTAATGATGATCGCTTCTGACTCCACAGTATGAAATTAGCATGCTGCGAAGATGCAGAAGCACGCAACCCACACCGCAGGTGAAACAACGCTGTCGTGGGAAGAAGCACAGTGAGCAATGAGATTTCTAGAAATCCATCCATTTTTTGTACTGTACAGCGCAATACGCTGCGTCCAAAACGCTGCAATTCCAGATCATGTGCACGCATGCCAAGAGAATTCTGAAATGTTGTGTTTATTTTTTCCTTGCAGATGTGATGCAGAAAAAAATCTGTAGCATTTGAATTGTTGGGGTGATTTTCTCAGCTGTGTTCACGATTGACCTTGATGTAATCATGAAAAAAACGCTGCAAAAACCCAGGTTTGCTCACACATGTTGCTTATTCTTTCCTGCAGAAAAGGTGCAGAGTTTGCTACAGAAAAATCTGCATCATGTGAATTATTGGTGTGATTTTGTAGCGTTTCTAACCCATTAACCTCAATGTGATCGTGAAAAATGCCACAAATACACATAGATGTTCAAACAATGCATTTTTGGTGCGGATTTGATGCGTTTTTGACTAAAAAGTGCATGCTGGCTGAAATGATTCCTGGCCACCAGAGATGATTTTCAAGTCCCTCTCCTCTCTCTATTCCCTCTCCCTCACCTCCCTTCCTCTCATGCCTCCCCTCTCATCCCCCCCTCTCCTCCATCTCACTCTCTCTGATCCCCTACTATCCCCTCTTAAAGATTAACCAAATTAAAGGATATAAACTCTTTAGTTTTAGGGGACACTACTACTTCTAGGCACACACATTTTCTTACCATTTTCAAGCAAGTACTATGTAATAGGTGTGCATCAACTGTATATAGAAATGGATATGAATAATTCACAGTCGCTACTGCCCTTGGACAAGTGCTAAAACAACTGAAAGTCCCTTTATCAGCAATGTGTTTACTCAGTGAAGTCAGTACAGACACAGACCGAACAAGAAGATCTCTGATGTCGTGAAAGTGACTACTTTGTACACCTTGCGAAAATCACCACAAAGCCCTTGTGATGATCCTGCCTGACTTTGGTGCTGTGACTCCACCGCTCTCAAACTCGGCCGACACCAAATGCATGTGCTGGGCGTGAGACATAAGGGAGCCATTGTGCTAGTGTGATCCACTTCTGCTGTTGCTCTGTGTCCCTGAGACTGGAAGACAGACTGATACTGCAGAAGGAGACCAAGAAGAAGTGAGAGATCCCCAGCCTCTACTGGGATCGACATCTTCTCTGTGAAAATGTACGTGATTAAAGGGAAAATTAGGAAAGATACCTCATGTTGGTTTCTTTCTTGCTGCGTAACCCGAAGAGTAAGATCCGACTCAATATATACAAAGCTTCACATAGTCGGTTGACTGTCTGAGATAAATTTTTCACAGTTAGAAAGTTATTATCGTTAAACTGATGTAATGGGATTCTGTTAAAAGTATCATACACACAACCCGCGGCTCTTACTACCGGTCCTACATCTGGGGTAGATGGCAGGAGTGTGTCGACAAATCTCCCCGTAGTAGTTTATAACAGGACTTATCTACGGCCTGCAGGTCCATATCCGTGCCGCAGATCGACAGTGACACGAAGAATTGAAGCAAGATATAGCAAGTTTTAAACATGATATGCGTACACTCAGCTGCCACAGGCGGACAGGCAAGCGAGACAGCAACCAGTCGCCCTATGTAAGGTGCACATGCAGCGACCCTGCCATAGAGCAAACCGTTGGGCATCCCGCGTGGTCCGATATACTAGAACCACAAGCTATGCCCAAATACAGCAGCGCTTTAATATGACGCCAGCCAAAGCGTTCGCTCGGCAGGTGATAGGAAAAGGGTGAAGAGACAGATGACGATAAGCAAGTCCTGCACTCGTCCAGGGACGTGAAGTGGTTTATTCCGCGATGGGTATGGCTTTCATGCACAGAATGACCAAGGATGACTGTTTGTACATCAGATGCATAAAGCGTAACAATCCTCGTAGTGCAATCCCACGTGGTGAGGAGGTGACAGTTTGTGTTGTGGAAGAGAAGGGTACAAGGCTGCCGACTCACCGGTCCTGGGGGTGTTCCCGTTAAAGGAAGCAGATTTGCCCCCAACCGGCGCCGCTACCGCCGGCGATCCTACTCTCCCCGGGTAGAAAACGTGACTGAGTTTATTGGAGATATTGTGAACCCTGAACAAGGGAGCGAAGGTGAACGGGGGGATGACGGTTTTCCCCAACAGAGGTCCCTACTCCGCCGGAGATCAATCTCTGTGATATCAACGGCCATCACTGCCTTGGAGCCGATGGTTGTTGACAGGGACTGTCAACCTTTAAGTGGGGGGGTATGTAATGAGGTGTGCAATTCAGCCTGTATAATAGAAATGGATATAGAAATGAACTGTGCACAGTCCGCTACTGCCCTTGTGGACAAGTGCTAAAACAAACTGGGAAAGTCCCTTTTTCAGCAAATGTGTTTACTCAGGAAGTCAGTACAGACACAGACCTGAACCAGAGAAGATCTCCCTGTGGATGTCTGCTGAAAGTGGACTACTTTGCTACACCTTGCCGGAAAAATCACCCCACAGAAGCCCTTGTGACTGATCCTGGGCGCACTGGACTTTGGTGCTGTGACTCTGGCCGCTCTGCAAAACCTCGCCCGCCGAGCACCCAGAGTGCATGTGCTGGGGCCGTGACCGACATAAGGGAGCCATTTGTGCTGCTGTGATCTCCCTTCTGCTGTTGCTCTGTGTGCCCTGAGACTGGGAGAGACAGACTGTTACCTGCAGAAGGAGACCAAAGAAGAAGAGTGAGGAGATCCCCAGGCCTGCTACGTGGGAGCGACATCTTCTTCTGTGATAAGACTGGTACGTGATTTTAGGGAAAGTTAGGGAAAGATACCTTCATTGTTGTGTTTTCTTTTCTTGCTGCGTACCCGGAAGAAGTGAAGATCCAGAGACTCTAATATATACAAGTGCGCATATAGTTCGGTTTGACTGTGAGATAAATATGTTTTACAGTAAAGAAATGTTATTATCGGTTAAACCTGAGTATGGGGATTCTGTTGAGAAAGATCATACACACACACCCGCGGCCTTACCACCGGTCGCTACAACTATGTACCTCATTGGTCCCGGTAAGCTCATCTAACTTCATCAGAATGGATTTGTCCCAATTAATTCTAAGCCCTGAATAGTCTCCAAATTCACTAATATGTGCTATGGCTGTTGTAAGTGAGCGTTCCATGTCCTCCAAAAACAAAAGAAGGTCATCAGCGTATAACTCTACTTTTTATTGTACTGTATTATAGACAAATTCTGGTATATCCTTGTTGGATCGTAGTCCAACCGCTAAGGCATCTATAGTTTCGCGAACAGTAGGAGGGATAATGGGCACCCTTGCCTGGTTCCCCGAGCTAAATGGATACTGTCAGAAGGAGCCCCTTTTACCCGGACCCTCGCCACTGGATCTGAATACAAAATTTGAGCCCAAGCCATGAATGCCAGGCCAAACCCCGTTTCCTTCATCACCACCCACAGGTATTCCCACTCAATGCTATCAAAAGCTTTCACAGCTCCAAGTGAGAGCAATGCTCCTCCCCCTAAATTTTCTGGCACCGTTTGCAAATTAATAAACAGACATCGTAAGTTGATGGCTGTTAACTTTTCAAGCATAAATCCTGTCTGGTCTTCTCCCACTAAATGCGTAATGACAGTAAGTCTTGTGGCTAAAACTTTTGATAAGATTTTTATGTCAACAGGGAGCAGGGAAATTGGTCTATACACTGTGTGCAGAATTATTAGGCAAATTAGTATTTTGATCACAAGATACTTTTTATACATGTTGTCCTACTCCAAGCTGTATAGGCTTGAGAGACAACTACCAATTGGGTAAATCAGGTGATGTGCATCTCTGTAATGAGGAGGGGTGTGGTGTAATGACATCAACACCCTATATAAGGTGTGCTTAATTATTAGGCAAATGCCTTTCCTTAAGCAAAATGGGTCAGAAGAGAGATTTGACGGGCTCTGAAAAGTCCAAAATTGTGAGATGTCTTGCAGAGGGATGCAGCAGTTTTGAAATTGCCAAACTTTTGAAGTGTGATCACCGAACAATCATGCGTGTTGGGCAAAAAAGGCGCAAAATAACTGCTCATGAATTGAGGGAAATCAAGCATGAAGCTACCAAGATGCCATTTGCCACCAGTTTTGCCATATTTCAGAGCTGCAACGTTACTGGAGTATCAAATAGCACAAGGTGTGGTATACTCAGGGACATGGCCAAAGTAAGGAAGGCTGAAAAACAACCACCTTTGAACAAGAAACATATGATAAAACGTCAAGACTGGGCCAAGAAATATTTTAAAACTACTTTTTCAAAGGTTTTATGGACTGATGAAATGACAGTGACTCTTGATGGGCCAGAGGCTGGATCAGTAAAGGGCAGACAGCTCCACTCCGACTCAGATGCCAGCAAGGTGGAGGTGGGGTACTGGTATGGGCTGGTATCATCAAAGATGAACTTGTGGGACCTTTTCGGGTTGAGGATGTGAATCTCAACTCCCAGATCTACTGACAGTTTCTGAAGACAACTTCTTCAAGCATTGGTACAGGAAGAAGGTCGGTTTCATTCAAGAAAAACATGATTTTCATGCAGGACAATGCTCCATCACATGCAACTACTCAACGGTGTGCTGGCCAGTAAAGGTCTAAAAGAAGAAAAAATAATGACATGGCCCCCTTTTTCACCTGATCTGAACCCCATAGAGAACCTGTGGTCCTTCATAAAATGTGAGATCTACAGGGAGGGAAAACAGTACACCTCTCGGAACAGTGTCTGGGGGCTGTGGTGGCTGCTGCACAGCAATGTTGATCGTAAACAGATCAAGCAACTGACCGAATCTATGGATGGAAGGCTGTTGAGTGTCATCATAAAGAAAGTGGCTATATTGGTCACTAATTTTTTTGGGGTTTTTGTTTTTGCATGTCAGAAATGGTAATTTCTAAAATTTGTGCAGTTATATTAGTTTACCTGGTGAAAATAAATAAATGAGATTGGAATATATTTGGGTTTTATTAAGTTGCCTAATAATTCTGCACAGTAATAGTTACCTGCACAAACAGATATCCTCCTAAGATAGCCAAATCTAAAAAAACCTACTCCAACTTCTAAAGATATTAAGCTTTGATATTTATTAGTCTTTTGGGTTGATTGAGAACATAGTTGTTGATTAATAATAAAAATAATCCACTAAAATTCAACTTGCCTAATAATGCTGCACACAGTGTAGGACTCCGGGTACATTGGGTCCTTACCTGACTTTGGGATAAGCACTATAACTGCCTCTCTCATAGAGTCTTAGAGTGATCCCACCCTCACTTCTTCCTTAGGGTACCGTCACACGTCGCAACATTGCATGCAATTTCACTTGCAATTTGCTGGTTGCAGTGAAATCATGGACACATTGTTCCATTTGTACACAGCAACAAAATAGAACAATGTGTCCATGATTTCACTGCAACCAGCAAATTGCAAGTGAAATTGCATGCAATGTTGTGACGTGTAACGGTACCCTTAAGGTCCTGTCACACGCGTCAATGTCGTCAGCGATCTGATCGCTGACGACATTGACGGCTGATCGCTGGTGAGCTGTCACACAGACAGACTCACCAGCGATCAATTGACCAGTGACATCATGGAAACGATTTAAATATCGTTTCCACGATGTCCTGCTCCCGCTGCCAGCCTGCTGGAAGCGGGAGCAGCCTGGTCTCCAAGGTACACTGCGGGTAACTAGGCAGCGCGCGCTGCCTAGATACCCGACGTGTACCTTAGTTACCAGCCTCCTCCGCTCACCGGTGAGCGGAGGAGGCTGGTAACTAAGGTACACGTCGGGTATCTAGGCAGCGCGCGCTGCCTAGTTACCCGCAGTGTACCTTGGATACCAGCTCCCAGCGCTTGTGACAGGCGCTGGGAGCTGGAATATCGCTACTCCGGTGTCACACGCAGCGATGCTGCGTGTCCACCGGGCGACAATCGCCAGGTTTTAGGACTGATTCTAAAACCTGGCGATCATCAACCAGCGATTTATCGCTGGTTGATGCAGTATGTCACACGCGTCAATATCGCTGCAACGTCACGTGCAGCCGATATCGTGCAGGCGATATTGACGCGTGTGACAGGCCCTTTAAAGACATCTAGCAATCTAGGGAGTAAAACCAAACCCACTTCCTTGTATATTTCTTTAGAAACTCGTCAGCGCCCGGTGCCTTATTATTTTGGAAACTTGACAGGGCCTCTTCTAATCCTCTAATGATAATGGTGCGTCCAGCCTATCTCTCTGCTCATACATCAGTGCGGTAACTGTCCGTAACATACCTGTCTAACTCCCGTGTGGATTTGGTTAGTTTAGAAGCATATAAATGCTTATAAAAGTTGGAAGATTCCCCCATCATCAGTGACCATTATCCATTTTATCATGAGTGCACCTTGCTGTGTTCTTGCTACTACCGACAGTAAATGTCCTGCCCTTTCCCCTTCAGTAAAGTAGCTTTGTTTTAGTAAAAATCTTTTATTTTCTGCCTGTCTCAGCAAATGTTCATTTAAATGTATTGGTGCCTCCACCCTTCGACTTCTATTATCCTCATAGGGATTCTCAAAGAACTGTTTTTCTAGCACATCAACACTATGTTTAAGGCTATGAGTAAGTGACCTATTTTTGTATTTTATTCTAGACACTTACTTAATTAAGATCCCTTTCAAGTATGCCTTCATAGCCTCCCAGGCCACCGATGGTGTCGCAGAACACGCATTGTCTGAAAAGAATAACTGTAGTTGGTGCACCCGAGCCACATCACTTCCAAATAATGCAAGCCAGAACCGGTTAAATCTCCACATTCCACCCCTCCCTGCACATCTTGGGCCTACCTCCAATACTACCAATAATGTAGTATGATCGGATAATCGCCTAGTGCAGTACTCTATTTTTTTAACCCGTGTCATAATCTCCACATTTCTGAAGGCCAAGTCTATTCTAGACAAGGAAGAGCACGAGGCTGAAAAACATGAATATTGTCTGACCTCTGGGAACTTGCTGCACCAAATATCTACTAATTGTAATTCTCTTAATACACGCCCCAGGGCCATGTTGCTCAACCCGCCCCCCAGTATATATCTAATTTGACATTAAGATATGCATTAAAATCCACGATTACCAATAGAGGAATATTAGCACATTCCAAAACCCACGGTATTATTAGACTACATTATCTTCATGGAAAAGTGGGGTGGGATATATACCGCTATCATGTAGATTTTTAGCCCCAATATACTGCCCACCAAACATATGAATCTACCCTATGGATCTATAATGCACCTCCCACAGGCAAAGGGTAAATTGTGGTGTATTAAGATGTTAACACCTGTAGAATATGTGCTGTACATAGAGTTGTAAATGGGGGCCCTTCCACAATCTGAAAATGGCTTGGACTGTGTCTTTGGTGCAGTGGATTTCTTGTAGACAAATAAGCGAGTTGTTGTAGTCTTTGAGACATTGAAATATTGCTTTTCTTTTATTAGCTCCCCCATACATCTAATATTCCAGGATATCAAATTACCAAATTGCGGGTCATATGCCTTAGAATGTATTCTATATTGTGGCGAGTATTGTTTTTTACAGTCATACCATTATTAATAGCTTGCACTGAGGAACACAGAACAGTCAACCAGCATTTTTTAACTCTTCCATCTAAACCCCACCTCCCCCCCCCATCAAGACCTGATATGCAAAGCCAGAGTGGCATACATAGCCTCAATAACATTTGCGACTTCGGACTGGTAAAACTCTCCCTAGTACTCTCCTCACCACTGCATTTAACACTCAGGGTTGGAAGACCAACCGGCGTCCCCAGAGCAAACATGTCATATATCGGCTTGCCCGTGGTAGCATATCATGTTAATCACAGTTTGAACACTGCTGTCTGGCATTATCAATTCCTTGGACATCTTTTTGTATCCCTTTCCTGTTTTAAGCGGCCGTACACACAGATACGCTAGCGATATGTAGCGATCACTGCACGCGCGATCGCTTACATATCGCCACATCGCTGGGAGATGTCACACAGACAGACTCACCAGCGATGTGGAGCCGCAATCTCGCTGGTTACTATGGTACACATCGGTTACTAGGCGCCGGCGCGTTAGTACCCGACGTGTACCATAGTAACCATCTCCAGCATAGGCTCTGCTGCTGGAGATCGTTCATCGTGGTGTATACACCACGATGAAGCAGATCGTGACATCGTTCATCGCCAGATCTGAGCTCGGAGCTCAGATCTGCGATGTCACGATCAAGCGTTTACATAGGAAAATCGCTTGATTACTGCAACGATGCCAAACGATATCGCTTAAGCGATCAAAAAGGAGATCGCTTAAACGATATCGGGCTTAATATCGTTGCGTGTGACGGCCGCTTTATACAGTTCAACTATCTTTCCCATAGATCTGTTGACAATTCTTTTGCTTTCTCCATGACTCAAATCCAGAAACGTCCATGGCTGGATGAAGGATGCAAGAGTCTGTCTGGATCCCAAAAACTCACTCAGCTTTTATGCTTACACTGATTAAAAGCAAACAGGTCACAGGTGAGGATATTACCTTCATTAGACATTCAAACCCATTTGTGTCAACTTCTGTGCATGTTATCAGGCCAAACTCACCAGGGTATGTGAACATTTATTAGTTGTCATTATGATTTTAAAAAGAGAAAAAAAACAGTAGTTTGACAATAAATGGCTTCACCCAACCACTAACCATGAGTGGAAAAAAGTTTTTGCTTTTAGCATTCATATTCTCTAAAAAGGCCACAAAAGCAAAAAATCTGCCGGGTATGTAAACTTTTCAGCACAACTGTATGTATTGCCCTGACCAGGGGAAGCAATATTTTAGGCATCTAAGGCCCCTTTCACACTAGCGGATTTTGCAAATTGCAGCAGATCCGGCAGATTTACCGCATCTGCCGCCTAACAGCCGCACTTGCGGCACACTTGCGGCAAGCCTCATGCATTGTCTATGTGGCTTGAGGCAGTTACGACCACGAAAAAAAAAAACACTGCTAACCCTGTTTTTTTTCGCGGCCGCAAGTGCCGCACCTGACTGCAACCAGCAAAACCGCACTTGCCGGCACCATGACTGCAAGTGTGCCGCAAGTTGCAGCTGTTAGGAGCCAGATGCAGTAAATCTGCCGCATTTTTTCAAAAATGCCTATGTGAAAGCAGCCTAAGTGATGAGGCTCAGTAAATGTAAAGCATATGAAGTTATTGTTTGTTCTGTCTGTAGACTGCTGGATAACATCTATGGTGATGGGTTAAATATAGCAAAGGAAGGGATAAGAGGAGAGATGAAAAGAAAGGGGAGACATTAGAAGAAAGTGAGAGGGGGTAGATGAAGGGGCAGTCTTCTCCTCACAGTTAGGAGCTGCCTGAAATTCTTTGGGAAACATGACTCAGGCGTCAGACCTCAACATTTTTAACCTCCTCCTGCTAGCGATGCAGCGCTGTATAACAGATATCAGCCACAACATTCTGCGACTTGACTGTGATACTAAACCAATGCAAATATATATTCACTATACTACAGATCTATATTGTCCCAATGTACAGAAAGTAGAACTGGGAAAATACACAGAAATTCAAGTTAGCAAAACTTGCTATGCCTCCTCACAACAGATTATACTAATGTATGAGATCTATAAAATCTTTGTGCCTGGCAAAAGGCACAAAGTGGAAAAAACATTCCACTGTAATGCCAGTCATGAGCAGAATATTTCTTTTTTTCTTCTTTTTTTTTTTTTTTACAGCATACATTTTGGGTTTTTCACACTAGCGTTTTTGTCCGGATCCAGCAGATCCGTACAAAAAAACGCATCTGCCGTATGTGCCACCTAACGGTCGCACTTGCGGCAAGTCCCATGCATTGTCTATGGGGCTTGCGGCAAGTGCGGTATTGCCGCGATCCGGCACTTGCAGCAGTTGCGGCCGCAAAAAAAAAGCGCAGCACACCGTGTTTTATTTTGCGACTGCAAGTGCCGGATCGCGGTAATACCGCACTTGCCGCAAGCCCCATAGACAAAGCATGCTTAAGATGCGTTTTTTGTCGGATTTGTGCCACCTCCAGCGCCCTCTTGTTCAGCATCCTGTATGTGTCATCGCTGTTTCTTGTGCCCTCCCCGCCTCCAGCCTTCTGTGTGCCACCTCCAGCCTCCTCTTGTTCAGCGTTCTGTATGTGTCATCGCTGTTACTGGTGTCCTCCCTGCCTCCAACCTCCTGTGTGCCACCTCCAGCCCTCAGCAATGATACATACAGGAGGCTGAACTAGAGAGGGCTGTAGGTGGTACACAGAAGGCTGGAGGCAGGGAGGAGGTCAGACACATACAGAAGGCTGAACAAGAGGTAGCACAGAGAGGGCTGGAGGCGAGAGGACACCAGCAGCAGCGATGACAGATACAGAAGGCTGAACAAGAGGTAGCACAGAGAGGGCTGGAGGCGGGAGGACACCAGCAGCAGCGATGACAGATACAGAAGGCTGAACAAGAGGTAGCACAGAGAGGGCTGGAGGCGGGAAGACACCAGCAGCAGCGATGACACATACAGAAGGCTGAACAAGAGGTAGCACAGAGAGGGCTGGAGGCGGGAGGACACCAGCAGCAGCGATGACAGATACAGAAGGCTGAACAAGAGGTAGCACAGAGAGGGCTGGAGGCGGGAAGACACCAGCAGCAGCGATGACACATACAGAAGGTTGAACAAGAGAGGGCTGGAGGCGGGCAGGACACCATACAACAGTGATGACTCATTACTGAGTAAGGTCCTCTGGACTCCTTATCGGTACACTTTATAAAGTCTTTTTAACAGCTTACAGGGGGGCTAGAGACATGCAGGGCCCCTTCCCCGAATGCATCAGACACGCTGCATTCAGTCCTGCATTCAGTTAGCATAGCAGCAGGGTTGTGACAGGTCCTCTTTAAGTCATAATTGCCAGACATGGTGTTATTAATCCTCGTGTACACTCACAACAGTTTATTATTAAAAAATTACCTAAATCACAGATATGGTATAATGCAAGTGAATTGAAATTCATAAAACTACAGTAATATGCACAAAGGAAAATAATAGAAAAAAAAAAAAAAAAATAAGGACTTTATTAGGTGCTGCAGGGCAAGTAACCACCAAAGGCTTGGGTATATGATCCTTTATTAACTCTAAAAGCACAATGTGCTTTTCAGGGACTGCCAGTCCCCTTCATTCTTTACACCTGATGAAGGGGACTGACCGTCCCTGAAACGTGCGTAGAGCTTTTAAAATTAATAAAGGATCATATATCCAAAGCTTTGGTGGTTACTTGCCCAGTAGCTCCTAGTAAAGTCCCTATTCTTCTTTTTTCTATTATTTTCCTTTATATTTTCTCCCTATGGGAGCAGGGTAGTGCTGCAGCAGGGCAGTAACACTGTTCAATAGGCTCAATTTCCTTACCGGCTACCAGCGGTTTTCATTGGCCGCCAGTGTATGGAAAGATCAGACTGCCCAGACTCGGGGCTGCCATCCCCCCCCCTCCCCTCGCCGCAGAGGAAACACGCTACAACCAATAACTTTCAAACTTTTATTGGGCGTCAACGTAACACCGTATTTATAAAATTTCTCATTATAAACTTTCTTTTTCTCTATTGAAATTTTTTCTTTTTTGTGGAAAATTGTTTAAAGGCCGCAGCTCGGTAAAAAGCACAAATCCGCCAACACACACGAGTGGTGGAGCCATCTGCCACTGGCCGTCCAGCGCAGGATAGCTCGCAATCACTCTCTCCACCGCCACGGAGGAGCGAGGGCAACTCCCGAGCTGCGACCCCCAACCAGGAGAGAGCACAACGCTTGATCGATCCCATCCCGAAGCCCTGAAAGAAAAATATCGGTGCCCATGTCGTTCAAATGCACACCATCAGGTAGCATCAAGGAAGAGGTGTCGGATTCCAGTTGGAAATGCCGAACAGGAATCCCACCCTTAAGCTCTACAAATTGAGAGATCTTATTATTAAGGATACGCCTTGACCTTTCCAGCGCTGCACCGTCCCGTGCACCACGCCATATCACCCACGGAATGACCTCGGGGACCAGACCAGTCTCAGCTCCGGGAAGAAACTGTGCATTTTATCCAAATCCGCTCGCATTATCGTAAGCAGATCCGAAAAGCGGTGATTCACGAGGTCATTCCCGCCGGCGTGTATGACCAGCACAACCGGTCCGACAGCCATCCTGGAGATGCCAACTACCTCAGGTAGAATTTGCGACCAAGTGAGGCCCCGAAACCCTCTCCAATGAACGTCGACACCATGGAAACCTAGGGAACGTCCTCCGGGACGGGCCTCCGCCCGCTGAGCAGCCCAAAAGATGAACGAGTGTCCTATCAACCAAACACTGGGACGACCTTCATCTGCAAAGAAAAATCAATTAAATTCACATAAAGACTTTGGCAACGCAAGCGCTCAAACTGAATCAAATGAAAGCGCGTGAGCAACCTCCCTAGTGAGGCAAGATTCTGGGTGGGGCAGTGGAACAGCGTCGAACGTCTGAGCCAAATTACTCGCATAAATCCGGTCGAATATACCGCTGAAAACACTCCGATTTCCATCTCCCAACTCTCATAATGTCCGTGTTTGACAAACCTGACCGAAAAGCTTCCGTGGCAGCCCCGATACGAAATGAATGCGCACCGTAATCGCTTGCGTTGACGCCACAAGCAACCAAGGCCAGCTTCAACACCGCCTGAAAATGAGACGCCGTGACTGCCGAGCCATCGGCGCGCAAGAAGAAATGCTGCCCGCTGGCCCGGACGGCGAGAAAACGATCGACCAGCTGCAACGGGCAAACCGAACCGGGTATCGCAAAAAGTGGGAACCAAGTACCTCTACCGATTTGATCCGTCTTAGACCTGCGTATGCGAATCCGAAGACCCCCATCCACTATGTTCACGTCGTCGCGCTGCAAACCGCCAGGTTTTGAAACCGATTTTGTTACCAGCTCGCTGATGCTCAAAGCCCCGAAAAAAGCCAGGCCGAAAGCGGCGGCGAACAGAGACGATTCGTAAGACGACGCGCAGCACGCCTCGAGCTTATCGATCAATCGCCGTAGCAACGCAAAAGATATCGGGCGCCTGTGTTCCTGCGATCTATGACCCCTCTTCCAGCCCTTTAAGATCTGCGTGATGGAAAACTGTTTGGTGGCGTCCCCCGTGCCCCGTAGTTTAAGGTGAAAAGCTACGCCCGACAGTCGATGCTGCGCGATCGCTCCAGACAAGTGCTGCGCCCGCATTTGAGCCAAATATTGCATTGTTACCTCCAGGTGATAGTGGGGGCCTTTTTCAAACCAACCCTCACCCGCCAAGGTGTGCCACTCCTGCCATGCCTTACCATATGCTCTCCATGTGGCGGGGGTGACTGAAGCTCTGATCAGGGGCAGTAGCGATCCTCCGGCACTACCCATAAAGAATCCGGGAATATCGACTTCTCCAGGTCGGCCGACGGATGTAACTCCCTGAATCGCTGAAATTGAAAACGAGAGAGAGCATCAGCCACAGCATTTTTGACACCGGGAATGTGCCTAGCCTTAAACCAAATATTATGCCGCAGGCATTGCAGTACAATAAAACGCAGTAAATTAATCACAGGGAAAGAGGAAGACGCTAAGTTGTTAAGCGCCTGCACCACTCCAAGATTGTCTGACCAAAAACAAATTCGACGGTTTGAGAGGAGCAGGGGCCAAGTCGCGACTGCGACAGCAATCGGGAATAACTCCAATAAGGATAAATTTTTGGTCCAACCACTAGTGTGCCATGACGCGGGCCAGCTGGCCGAGCACCAGTGCGAACCGAGTATTACGCCGAATCCAGCAGAGCCGGCTACGTCCGAAAAAAGGGAGATGTCGTCCCCTGAGACCTCCGGGTTTTGAAACAACGTGCAACCGTTGTATTCTGCCAGGAAGGACTTCCAGACTATGAGGTCCTCCTTAAGTGGTTTTGTGAGCCGTATGTGGTGGTGTGGTTTACGAACCCCCAGCGTGGCCATGCTCAAGCGACGCCAAAAAATCCTGCCCATTGGCATGACTCTACAGGCAAAATTCAGGAGACCAAGCAAGGATTGCATTCTCACTAAGGTCACTTTGTCAGATGCACAAAAACTATCGATTAAAGAGGTGAGCTTGGAAATCTTGTCCGCGGGGAGCCGGAACAACATGCCGACGGAATCAATCTCGATGCCCAAGAACGACAAGTTGGTTACCGGTCCAACCGTTTTGGGTGCAGATAGGGGAACTCCGAAAGTTGCCGACAAACGTTGAAAGCAACGCAACGACTTCAGACAATCGCCGGACCCAGCCGGGCCGACGAATAAAAAATCGTCAAGGTAGTGAGTAGAGGAACTCACACCCGACTCGAAGCGAACCGCCCATTCGAGAAAGGAGCTGAACAACTCAAAGCAGTGACAGGAGATTGAACATCCCATCGGAAGGCACGTGTCATAAAAATATTCGCCTTCGAGGAAGGAACCCAGCAAGTGATGGCAATCTGGATGCACGGGGAGCAGACGGAACGCTGATTCGATGTCGGATTTCGCCATGAGGGCGCAAGGACCCGCGTTTCGCACTAAGGTGGCGGCTCTGTCAAAAGATACGTATGACACGGATGCATCCTCCCGTGGGATGCCGTCATTGACTGACGACCCCTCCGGGTAGGATAGATGATGTATCAAACGATACTCGCCGGGGTCCTTTTTTGGTACGACTCCGAGCGGGGAAACCCTTGAGTTATTGAAAGGCGGTCGACCGAACGGACCGCACACTCGTCCGAGGGCGACTTCCTTGTACAACTTTGCACGCACTATGTGGGGGAAGTCACGGGCTGATTTCAAATTTGGAGCGAAAAAACGGTCACGCGATAACTTGAACGGGATGAAAAAAACGAAAGTAAAACCTCCCCTCCGGGTCGCAGCAGCGGCTTTATTGGGGTACAGGTTTAACCACGGACCCATCTCGCCCACGTTCACGGTGTCTTTGGTGTCGAGCTGCTGCCCGGACTTGTGTCCACCGGACTTGGGTGGTTGACGAGTGCATTTTGAGGCGACATGTCCCCCTCCGCAGATCGAGCACTCGTGCTTGTATTTGCATGAGTTTTGGAAGCGACATTGCCCCTCGTTAAACTGCCAGCAGCATCCGGGACGGCGGACGGCCACTGCCCCTGGTGCGGGGCCGGATACAGGGGCCGAGCCGGGAAAGGGCTGAAACGCCTTTTGAGACAGCATTAATCTTAGCCAAGAGTCTGTTGCCTTTACTCCCCAGCCCAACTGAGGATCCAGAGCGAGGCGCCTGCGGAAGTCCTCATCGTACTTCCACCAGGCGGGGCCGCCGTGACACTTGTATGAATTATATATGGTGTCAATGTATGTGAACAGCTCTGAACACCTTTCGGGGTGCTTCCTTCCTGTGAATCAGCCTAAGACGCACATGGCTTGTAGCCAGTTATTTATAGTTTTTGCCACCTTCGGCTTACGTTCGAAGGTCCTGTCCGTTTGGCGACGCTCACGGTCGATCGTGGATTGCTCAGGGGAAACCAGGGACCATATATCCACGTAGTCATTAGCCCATATTTTATCAACCGTTTCTTGGTCAAGGTGAGACCCGAGTGGGGGAACACCGCAATACAGGGCGTTTTCATATAAATCCGGGCGCACCGGCTCAGGTTTTGGCGCCGGCTGTAAGATTCGGGGGTTCACTAAAATTTTGTTTCCCGCCAATAGGCGAAGTACCTCTGGCAGTCCTGGTAACGCACCAGCCCTCCCCCCCAGGCCCCCGAGCAGGGGAACTCACCACTTGTAGTCGTCGTGGCTGGCTGCACGCCAGGGTCCTGGGCTGGTAAGATGGCGGCCTGCTGGACGCTGTGTTGAACCTCCGTCTCCGTGGCATGAGGTGCATGCTGTGCCCGGCGCCGAGATGACCTGGAATCTGCTGAGGAAGAACGCGATGGGCTGCGCCTGGAACGAACGCTCCGGAAACTCTCGCGTGACCTACGCCCGTGGCTATGCCTCCTAGATCCAGACCGGTAACGGCTCCTGTGTGATCTAGACCTCCGACTACGCCGGCTAGCTGATCGATCCCTGTGGTGGGACTCCCTGGACCTCCTGCGGTGCGAACGACGGGACCGACGCTCCCTGCTGGATGAGGACGACGAAGAACGGGCGGCCCGGCTGCCGCGCCCGTGAGACGTTCCCCGGGCCGGTGGGCCTGGCACCGCGGGTTCCCCGACGATGTTCGGCGGGGCCTGAGAACTAACCGCTGGTGTAGTATTGGCGGTGGCTGCTGTAGCTGTAGGAGCCGACACTGCAGCGGACAGGGGCCGGGGACCAGACCCGCTGCCTGTATCCCCGACCTGTTGAGATAAAGGGGGGGTCAGGGTGAGACTATATGGAACCCACTCCACACCCCCACCCTGTAAAAGACCTGGACCCTGAAGGGGTCGGCCCATATAATCCCGTGCCAAGATCCCTCTTACCTCGGGGCCTGAAGACACCTCACTGAGAGAGCCTCCCATTTCACCACTAGCTGCGAAGCTCCCCTGTGGACCGCCGATGCTAGGACCCAGATTATAGGCAGGAGGACCAGTCTGCTGGCTGGTGAGCTCCTGTAACGGCGACACCAAGCTGCCAGTGCCCGTGTGCTGGTGTGTGGCTGTCCCGCCCGCGACGGATAAAAAAGGGGGCGGAGCCCGAGCTAGAGCGCGCGAAGCCCTACTGCGGATGCTCCCAACCCGACCTGCGTCTGGGCTTAACCTCTGAGGCGGCCGGGAGAGCCTTGAGGACCTCCGGCCACTGGCAGCAGCCTCAGAGCCCGCAGCGGCGCCGCTCGCGCCGCTGATGAGAGCGGTGAGCCACTCTGCACCATCGCGGGCTAATCTCTCCTTCACCGCTTCCATGAGGGGATCCATGCTTGATCCGACGGCGGAGCTGCGCTAACAAAGCCGCAACTTCACTCCGGGTAAGCCAGGGATTAACAAAATAGCGGGGATCCGTGGCTTATAAGGCTGGTGGGGGTGGCTATAAGGGGAGAGGAGTGGAGAAAGGAGGGGCCAAGTCGTGCCAGTGACCAGGACAGCGTGGAGAGAGGAGGGGGGGGGAGCGAGCCGATATTAACCCTTTACAGGGCTGTGCAGTCAGGAGGCAGCGGGTAATCCGCAGTGCCCCTCAGTCAGCGAGCAACTCCTCTCTGCAGTGTGGACCGGAGCCCGGACAGTGTGCTTACCATCACATGAAACCGGAGTCTTTCCTACGATGCACCCGGGACTAGGAGGACACACTGACATGCTGACACCCAGTGTTGTCCCTGCCGGCACAATGGAACCAGGCAAGTGGCATTGCTTATTTGAGTATATTTATTATCCCACTATACTGTACAGGAGCGCCCTTTCTACTTTTTATTTTACATTAACATGCACATCTGCTTCCTAATGATCATGTAATGCATGCAGATTTCAGTCTAGTTATACACTATGTATTAACTAATAATTATAGCAACCTGCCCGTGTATGTGACTATTCAAGGGAAATAAGTGTATGAGCAAATAAATGTTATTCCTTTTATAATAAAAGTTATGTTTAAAGGCAACCTGTCAGCAAGATTTCACACCTCAATCTATTTATATGAGCATGTAGCTCTTTCAAACACAAGTCTAGAAATACCTTTACATGTTTTCTCTGTCACTGAGAAATCAGTGTCTGTATTGATATGAAAGATGAAGCCTCTGTCACTCCAGCTCTACTGCCCACTCAGAGATTCATCCTCCAACTTGACTGACAGCCTTTATGTTGGGTGACTTCATGCAAATGAACCATCAGTCAAGCAGGAAGAGGAAGTGTTGGGTGCAGAATAGAACAGGAGTGACGGATGCCTCAGAGTTACCACAGTCCTTCAGCCTCATTTGAATGTCAATTCAAGCTATTCTCATTAATGGAGGATCACACTGGCAAAGTAAAGGTATTGCTGATCTTTTCTTTGATAAAGCTGCATGGGCATTTAAATAATTTGGCGTGTGAAATCCTGCTGATGAATTCTCATTAAAGGGTCTGTCTTCACAGAATGACTGTTCAAACCAAGTACAGGTGCTCGGCGCATCGTGACATGGCTAAACATTTAAGTGCACTTCCACTTCCACTTGTTTTCATCTATGTCTACACTTCTATAGCTCTGTGAAGCCAGAGCTGTCACCTTAAGTGGAACTTAACGTTTGCACATAGGTTTCTTTTTGCCTTCCTCTGAATCAACATGTTAGGATATGGGTTGAACTAGATGGACTAAAAAGTCTACCTTCAACCATAAAAACTATGAAACTATGACAGAAGAGGAGGAGCGGGTGGAGATAGAGGGAAAGCAAGCAGCTGGGAAGGTGCATTTAAAGGGATCCTGTTACCTCCAAAACGCCTCCTAAGCTATCAAAACATGTCCCTGCAGCATCCTATCACTAATCTCACACTTCTTTTGTGTACTAAAAGCATCCTGTGAAAGTGGAGAAAAACGTTTTAATACTTACTCATTAGTGATTATAATTAGCAGGGGCCATATTCTTTAGTCACCAGGGGGTGTTCTTTTGCAGCTCGAAGATCCAGCCCTCTCTCTGTCTGTGCTTAAGTGAAACTGAAACTGAAGGCAGGACTAATGATTTGCATTCTGTGAGTGATAGAGAGGGGGGAGGGAAATGCCTGCACATCACAGCAGAACACACAGAGACAGGGTGGATCCTGGAGCTGCAAAACAGCCCGCCTTGGTGACTAAAGAATAGTCACTGCTAATTATAATCACTAATGAGTAAGTATTAAAACGTTTTTATGCACTTTCACAGGATGCTTTTAGGAGACAAAAGGAGTATGAGATTAGTGAATGAATGCTGCAGGGACATGTTTTGCTAGCTTAGCAGGCGTTTTGGAGGTGACAGGATCCCTTTAAATGTTTGGACACGCCATCATTCACCGAGTGCCTATGCTTGGTCTGAAGTCTATGAAAACAATAAAGTGTACGCTTCTGCATATTATTATTATTATTATTATTATTATTTATTCATTTATATAGCGCTATTAATTCCATAGCACTTTACATACATCAGTAATGCTGTCTCTCTCTTGGAGCTCACAATCTAAAATCCTATCAGTATGTCTTTACAATGTGGGAGGAAACCGGAGTGCCGGAGAAAACCCACGCAAACACGGGGAGAACATACAAACTCCTTGCAGATGTTGTCCTTAGTGTCCTTGGGGGGAATTGAACCAGGACCTCAAGACCCCAGCGCTGCAAAGGCTACAGTGCTAACCACTTGAGCCACGTGCTGCCCGATATTGTGTTATATACAGATATTATCTGACATGCCCAGTCATCAGGGCAATGGGGTACTTGGAACCGAGCCTGTCGGTTCTTTTGGGGAATGTCACGGTGGCGTGACCCGGCTCTGTGACCCTGGCCATGTCATAAAAAATGGGAGAACTTTATATGGGGAATTAATTTGTGACGTCACCCACGGTATTCTGCTATTGGATGGCCGATGCTGTGGTTCAGATCCACTAGAGCAGTTGGTGACGCAGCAAAGATGTTACAGCTCTCCACGGGTAGAGTGAGGCCCCAGGGCAGTTATAAAGGTGATTTGATGGTTTCTGATGTAGTACAGGGCAGGTGACGCATTAAATAAATCTGAGGACACAGCAGGGTGCAGTCTTCACACTCACAGTTCTTACAGTTCTCCAGGTTACAACAACCAGCTGCGTGCTGTATCCTCCGGGTCAGGGTTCCAGCCAACTCTTGGGTAACTTGGGTGCACTTTACTGGGACCCCCTTCTGGTGTACCTTTCTGAGTCATCTCACTGCGCTGGCTGTCGCCCTCCTGCCCTGCCTCTCGCCCTCCTGCCCTGTGCCTCACATACAATGTCCTAAGCCAGCAGCCTCGGGTCCTGTCGGGCGACGACTTCCTTGTCAACTTGACCCTATGTGGCCGCTTTTTTAGTGAGTGTGTGGATTCGGTTGTTGCACATACAGATACCTCAGCCTCCGGTTTGCTAGTTGAGTCCTACAGTCTCTCCACTAGTCTGGGGCCGGTCCCCACTGTGACCTGGTTCCTCCACCCAACTACGGTCGGCGTGGATTCAGGTGCCACAGGAGGATCCCTCACTTCCCGTGCCCCTAGGGCCTCTTCTCTCCCCTGAGCCCCTCACTGGCTCGTACGTCTCTCTTCTCGCTTCTCTTGTTCTGGGACGAGCTCCTCTCCGCTCCAGTCCTCAGAAAATCTTTCCAACTAACTGACTACTCACTGACTAACTAATGTTTTCCTCACGTTCTCCTCACGTTCACTCTACTTATGGGTATCCTTCCAGTTTCTTCTTCCTCCAACCACAGCCTCTACCTAGTTCCCCTTCCAGCCTGAGATGGGACCCTCCCTAAATAGGGTCCACCCAGATCTCCTGGCCTGGAGTGGTGTAGTGTTGGATGCTAGTGTGTGGTACTGGGTAGTGCCCCCTCCTTACCCAACAGTGGGATACCACACCTCTGGCTGAGGTGACTGGACCCTCAGGAGCGCCACATATCCACTAGATAGATTGCTTTGAGGGGAAAATGGTGCCTGACAAAGGCACTATAGTGCAGTGCAAACACATGAAATCTATACAGTGAATAAACTACCTTGCGGTAAGGTTTATCCACTTTTGGGTGTAGGTTTCTAGTTTTCATCTGTGACAAAATTGCAGGACGCTTCTTGGATGGATTACTCAGAACACTTCAATATCTTTAAGGAGCAATAGTAATTCTGATGTTTATGTTACAGGCATGAATCACTGGATAAATGTGCTTCTGTCATATTCAGTCACTTCTCCTGCCCTTCAATATGTGGGAGATGTACATGTTCTGGACACAGTAATTTAGGTAATTGTTCGGCCCGTCATTGTAATGTCCATGGTGACAGTTTATGTGGGCACAAGCCCTGCCTAGTTTATTTCAGTACAAATTACAGAAAGAGGAAATATGGAAACATAACAATTACTGAGAAGAAAAGGCACATTTGTTTTTGCTTTAGAAAACCAAGCACCAAAGTATAGAAGGCAAATGGAAATTATCATCCAATCTTGGCAGTGGTGGAACTTTTCGTCTTCACACTTTAAATGATTAGAAATCCACCTTCACTATATGGACAAACATATTGGAACAGACTTCCTAGTCATTGAAATCACTACCATTACCACAGATTTACAGATTCAGCCCCTATCCCTGCAGGCTGCCTTTACAAACATCGGTGACAGAACGGATCATACAAAAATGCTGATAGAATTAAAAAGGGGTCCTATAGAACATCACCATTGAAACAAGTCAGTTTGTGGGATTTCTTCTCTCCTAAATATCTACGATCAGCAGTGAGTGTTATTACACGAAAGTGTTTTAGAACCACAGCAACTCAGCCATAAAACGGAGCCCACATAAAGTTACATATAGAAATTACCAAATACTGACGTGCATAGAATATAAAAGTCACCAATCTCTACTGACTCGATAACTGCAGAGCTCCAAACCTCAGCGTAAAAACTTTGTGACATGATGTTCATGGCTGAGAAGCTGCATGCAGGCATTAAATCACCAAGGAGTGGTGTACAACCTCCACCGGACACTGAGCAGTGGAAACATGTTCTGTGGAGTGACAACTCAAACTTCTCTATCCGTCATCTACTGTACAATTCTGGGTTTGGCAAATGCCAGGAGAACGTTACCTGCATAACTGCACTGTGCCACCTGTAGAGTTAGGTACGGGAAGGAAAACACAATAAGGTTGTATTTCAGATTGGGCTAGGCCCCCTCGTTCCATTGAAGAAATTTTTACTGTTTCAACATGCTAAGATATTTTGGACAAATGTATGATTTCAATGTTGTGAGAACAATTTGTTGAAAGCCCCTGTTTTGTTCCAGTGTGACATTGCCCCAGTGCACAATGCAAGGTTCACAAAGGCATGTTTGGGGGAGTTTACTGTAGAAGAACTTGACTGGCGGTACAGAGCCCTTGACCCCAACCCTATCTAACATTTTTGGGATTATCTCAGGCAGACATACTGATTCAAGAGGTAAAAAGGCCACTTCCATCTTCAAATCAGCAAGAAGCTTCTGTCACAGATACAAATAAGGCCATATACAATTCTTTGACAGGGGCCCTCTTGCTTCTGTGTCCACCACTGTATGATATAGAACAGATATTGCGAGCCAGGGCCCATCATCCAACATCACTGTCTGAGCTCACAAATGTTTTTCTGGATGAATATGCAACAATTCCCACAGTCTTGCTCCTAAATTTTGTAGAAAACATTCCCAGAGGAGTGGAAGCCGTTATAACTGCAAAGTGCTACCAAACTCCATATTTAAGAAAACTTTATTCCACATGTCAGCCTCCATCTTTCAGTTATAGAGGCATGTCCAGTGCAGCTTCAGTCACTGCTCAGTAAGTAGTGAGTAGCAGCTGTAACCATGCCTGATTGATAACCATCTCAGCACAGATGGCTGTCCTATTTCGAGCCGGCTATGAGTCAGTGCTGGAGAGTGGATGCAGGCACTGCAGAGGCGGACATACCGTGGTGCAGCTGGTTCAGCTGCACCAGGGCCCCGATCGGCTAGGGGGCCCCTCAAGCCTGCAGGGGGGCCTCTAGCCGACCCCATGACCTTGTGTCAGAGGAGAGGGGGTTAACTGAGGGAAGCTTCCTGCTTCCCTTGGCTGATCCCGCCCCTCCTCTCCTCTGCCGCCCCGGCTCCCAGGACTGCGCGGCCCGGCGCAGGTAGGAGCCGCAGCACCTATAGCACCCTCCCCCTCACTCCTCGCTGACATCTGTTAGGACTACTCTCCCATACCCCCCCGCTCCTCACCGACATCTGCTAAAACCCCCCCGCTCCTCACCATCAGCTACTGCACCAGGGCCCTCTTGCCACAAGGTCCGCCACTGAGGCACTGCACACTATGTATTGAATGACTGAAAGATGGAGGCTGCCAGGAGGAATAAAGTTCTCTTCTTCCCTGCAGCCAGGCTTTCAGTGCTGTAGATGAGCGGTTTAAGAATCCTAATAACCTGCAGATTAACTCCAGATTAATGAGATTTGGGGCCATTACATGTTCCCTTAATTGCTGAAGGATATAGAATGTGATGTCATACAAGCTCCTGTGGGTGTAATGTGTAGGTGTCCCAATACTTTTGTCCATACAGGCTATCTGTGATAATATGGGTGGAATTGAAAGTAGACCAAGGGATTGAGCGGATTAAATATTAATAGGCGTCATGGAAGAAAACTAACATAGGTTGGAGGGAGTTGGTAATGTAAAATTCCAAACCACATGGAGTATAAATGTTAGGCTAGATCCTCGCACAAGCTGCTGGCTCTTTGGACAGAGTGTATCAGCTACATGTGTTTCTATGGGGCTGACACGCTCCTGTCCAGAGAGCTGGCGACCATGCCCGATGATGCAGGCGAGACGTGTGTGAGTCTCTCGCATGCATCTCGCACTGTGTGTCTCCAACCTTAATTGGTCTCTACTACAAAAGAAATACTTGACGGTAATGTGGTCAATATTCACACAACAAATGTAGCATATCACAAAAATGAGTACACCCCTCATATTATTGTCAATATGTTATCTTTTCATAGAACAATGATGAAAATAATACACTTTTATATAATGTATTCAGTATACAGCTTGTATAACAGTGTAAATAGGTGTGCCCTCTAAATAACTCAACACACAGCCATTAATGTCTACCGTGCTAACAATAAAAGTGAGCACACCCCTAAGTGAAAATGGCCAAATAGTGCCAAATTAGCCTGGCTTCACACCACGGTTTTTGCCTGTCAGGGATTATTATTTTATTATTATTATTATTTACTTATATAGCGCCATTAGGTTCCATGGCGCTTTACATGAGGATGAGGGAGACAAGAACAGGTACACTAAATCTAGGTGATCAGGACGTACAGGTACAGGAGGGGCAGGGATCCTGTCCACGAGGATGTGTGGAAAGGGATGTAAATGATCAGCAATTATGCCTCCGGATTCAGTTTTTAACAGAATCTTTTTTCATCACACAAAAGCTGCAGCAAGATCTGCAGCCATAGGAAATAGTATAAATACAAGTCCGGGGAGAGAGAGACAACGACCCAAAGCACACAGCCAAGAAAACCAAGGCCTGGTTCAAGAGGGAAAAAATCAAGGTGATGGAGTGGCCTAGTCAGTCTCCTGACCTTAACCCAATTGAAAACTTGTGGAAGGAGCTCAAGATTAAAGTCCACATGAGACACCCAAAGAACCTAGATAACTTGGAGAAGATCTGCATGGAGGAGTGGGCCAAGATAACTCCAGAGACATGTGCCGGCCTGATCAGGTCTTATAAAAGACGATTATTAGCTGTAATTGCAAACAAGGGTTATTCCACAACATATTAAACCTAGGGGTTGAATAATAATTGATCCACACTTTTATGTTTAAAATTTATTAAAATTCAACGAGCAACATAACTTTTTGGTTTGTAAGATTTATGCTTCTGTTAATAAATCCTACTCTCGTTTGCAGTTTGAAGGCTCTAACTTATTTGCATGTTATCAAGCCAGCTAAATCTGCAAGGGGTTGAATACTACTTGTAGGCACTGTATATATCTACGTCCTTGGTCGTGAGAGGGTTAATACATTTTTTTTTTTTTACTGATGTAAAAATGAGAATGTTAACTGAGCAACAACTGCTGACTTTAAAAAAGGCATGGATCTTTTAATAAATTAGTCACAAATAAAATGGTCAATTATTGAGTTATTCATGCCAAATATCTTTATAAAAATATACAAAAGTTAATATCAGCTACAGGTGCATCTCAATGAATTGGAATATAATCAAAAAGTTAGTTTATTTCATAATTCAATTCAAAAAGTGAAATGTATATATTATATAGTCATTACAAACAGAGTGATCTATTTCAAGTGTTTATTTTTGTTAATGTTGATGATTATGGCTTACAGCCAATGAAAACTCAAAGTTCATTATCTCAGAAAATTAAAGTAGGGGGATGATGGGTCTGAGAGATAAAATATTACCTAAATAGGGATCAGAGGCTTCACCTTGTGTGGTTGTGAGAGCCACCCCTCTTCCTCACCACACCCCCTTTCTGCAGGAGTTCCCCAAGGCTCGGTCTTGGGACCATTACTCTTCTCCATTTACACCCTCGGCCTAGGCAAACTCATTGAGTCACATGGCCTCCAATACCACCTCTATGCCGACGACACCCAGCTCTATCTGTGTGGCCCTGATATCTCTTCCCTTTTATCCAAAATTCCTCACTGCCTATCCGCCATCTCATCGTTCTTCTCTGCTCAATTCCTCAAACTCAACATGGACAAGACTGAATTCATCGTCTTTCCCCTAACAACCCTCCCCCTCTTCCTGACCTTTCCATCACTGTCAATGACTGCACCCTCTCACCCGTCCCACACACCAAGTGCCTCGGGGTAATCGCGACTCTTCCCTCTCCTTCAAGCCCCGCATCCAAGCCCTCGCCACCGCCTGATGACTCTTCCTTGACCACAACAATACTAAAACACTTGTCCACGCCCTCATCATCTCCCGTCTGGACTACTGCAACCTCCTGCTCACCGGCCTCCCCGCCTCCTACCTTGCACCTCTCCGCACCATCCTCAACTCTGCTGCCCGACTCATCCACCTATCTTCCCTTACTCTCCCGCCTCCCCCCTCTGCCGAGCCCTTCACTGGCTCCCCACTTCCCAAAGATCCCACTTCAAAACCCTAACTCTGACATACAAGGCCATACACAACCTGCCTTTCCATACATCTCCGACCTGGTCTCCCGTTACCTCCCCTCGCGCAACCTGCACTCAACCCAGGAACTCCTTCTCTCCTCCCCCTGCATTACCTCCTCACATAACAGCATACAAGACTTCTCTCGTGCTTCTGCCCTACTCTGGAACTCCCTCCCACACCACATCAGACACTCCCCCACTCTGGGAACCTTCAAGAAAAACCCTGAAGACCCACCTCTTCCTTCAAGCCTACAGCCCGCACTAAGTTACATCCACTGCACCTCCTCACCCTGTCCTCTCCCCTTTATACTGTTTCCCAACCGCCCCCTCTAGACTGTGAGCCCTCGTGGACAGGATCCTCTGCCTTATTGTACCAGTGTGACTGTATTGTCATCGTTTTACTACCTTGTCTTTGTCTACCCTCTCACTTGTAAAGCGCCATGTAACCTAAAGGCAATAATAATAATAATAATAATAATAATAATAATAATAAAAGTATATAATAACAGCTGCAGTCCCCAGCATGGTGCATATAGAGTAGGGAGGATGAAGGGTTAAAAACCACACTGCCGTATTCCATGAGACATCAAAGGGTGAATATAATATTGATTAGTAATCCATTTCAGAGCTCCCTGGCCCCTTCCTCAGGACAATCAATGTTATATTGCCTTGTTTAAGGGAGCCCTGAAAGGTGTTAACTAATAAATCAATATTGTATTCACCCTTTGATGTCTCATGGAATACGACAGCATGTTTTTAACCCTTCATCCTTGCTACTTTAATTTTCTGAGATAATGACCTATGGGTTTTCATTGTCTATAAGCCATAATCATCAACATTTACAGAGATAAACACTTGAAATAGATCACTCTGTTTGTAATGACTCTATACAGTATAATATATCCGTTTCACTTTATGTATTGAATTACTGAAAAAAATAACTTTTTGATAATATTTTAATTTATTGAGATGCACCTGTACATTTTTCCAGAAGCAAGACCTACAAAATAAATAATAAATTTCCATATTTAGCATTGCCTCATGCAAAACTGTTCACATTTGCAAAATATTGTAATATTTATCCTTTATCGTGAACCCAAAAAATCCCTTGAAATGGCAGAATTGGTGCTTGGCCACTTTGTCTCCCAAAATAGAATTAGAAAACATCTGAAAGTCGTACAGACGCCAAAATTGTATTTATAAAAGCTTCAGTTTATACTGCAAAAAAACAATCTAATACAACTCCATCGACCAAAAAAATTGAAAATTTAGAGCTCTTGGAGAAGGCAGAAGATAAAGTCAAGCGAGAAGAAGAACATGTTGGAATTTAGTTACCAATGGAAATCTGGAAGCCAACCTTGATTATTTATTTATCGCCCTTCAACTCGATCTCAAGCCATGGTGACTTGATGAATGCAAGCGCTATAATAAGATCGATCTTGTGTGAGCCTAGATAGGTCCGCCAAGGTCTTCTCCAAGCCTGGATAGGTCCACCAAGGTCTTCTTCAAGCCTAGATAGGTCTACCAGGGTTTTCTCCTTGTATAGATAGGTCCACCAGGGTCTTCTCTACCATTATCTTTGTGGCACCCCTACGGTTCAGTTGCCACAGGAACACATGGAGCAGGGAGAGATTTCCACATCAGGTAAACTCGCATGCAACACCTTCCACCCCAGACCTGAAGGGGGAGCTCTACTTGCCAACTTCAGGCAAGGTCCCCTATAAATTCAGGTTTAGAGGCGGAGTTAGGCAGTGCAGTTCCGGAGATAGGACTGTGAAGACACCTGGTGAATGGAGCTGCGCTAGGCCCGTACCCGAGGGAAGCCTAGCCAGTGTGAGGGACCCAAGAGTGAGGGTCGGAGGCAAGGCGCACCAGAAAGGGGAAGTGGAACCAGTTGGGTTCACCCCAAAGGAGAGAAAGAGGCAACCCGGACGCCGGAGTACGAGTCTGCAAGGGTCCAGTCAGCCCAGCAGAGAACACCGGAGGGCCAAAGAGACTTCAGTCTCCTGGCGTAGCACTTATAGTGCAGCCACCAGCAGAGCCTGGGACCACAGTGGATTCAGCGGTGCCCCGTGGCAGGGCTATCATCACCTGCTATACAAGTAAGGGACACTGGAGAGGTCAGGGCCAGGTTTCAGACAGGCCAGGACTAGAGTACACACACAGAGCAACAAAGAGGCCTCACAACTCATCGGGTGTGGAAATCCTGAACTGCCACCCAACCACCTGGACTGTACCCTTGACGTTACCTTGCAATATCATCAGTAAAAGGTACGGAAACAAAGCCCCAGTGTGTGTGTCTGTTATTATGACCCCTGATCCTGCCCTCAACATAGACTGTTTTCCAGCGCCTCTACCTGAAGAGCCGCCTCCCTGTGTAAATCCCTATTCACCATAACTGCCCCAGGGACCCTGCTCCACCTACAGGGAGCGTTAACAACTAGTTGACTCATCATCACCCTGGAGGTCTGCAAGTAGCGCCGCAACTGTAGTGTCACAAACACTTTTATTTCTATTTTTCCCCTTTTTTAGCTACCACCAGGGCCACGGAACCGGGCAACAGGCTCCGTGACATCCCCGTGAACTACAGCCCGGGACTGGGTACCCCACGGCCCTGGGGGGGTCATCTTGACAGTTTCATGCCATTGGTTTACCGATCTTCCTCTTCGCCTTGCACTTTCTATTCTTCCTACCATAATGTCCTTCTCTAGTGAGTTCTCTCTTCGTGTGAGGTGTCCAAAGTAGACAAGTCGTAGCTTGGTGATCCTTGCTTCCAGTGACAGGTCTGGCTTGATTTGTTCTTCTTGCCATCCATGGTATTGATAACATCCTTCTTCAGCACATTTTGAAGGCATTGATTCTTCTTCGTTGATTCTTCTTCTGCCTTGTTTCTTTATTGTCCATGTTTCACTTCCGTATGTTACTACAGAAATGCTTTCCAGATCATTTGTGGGCCAGAATGCACAAAACTTTAGGTTAGGAATACAGAATGAAAGATCCATCCAGGCTTCTTCTATACATTTGCTTAGTGTTAGAGGTTATTCCCTTCACCAGTCTGCCACTTGCTGGTGAAAGGATGGATGACAAGTGTATATTAAACATTGAAGAACTCAAAGATATGGTGGATCTAAAACTACCATCCATTCATCTGTATGCAGAAATTCCTTCGTGATTTGCAGGTACTGGAAGGTGACAATATGGAATCAAGGGTCTTCCTTCTTCCACCTGCAATTAGTCTGATTATAGGCTCTACTCCATTGCCAACTCAAATGGCTACAAGGCCAACACCCTTGCAAGTTTTAAATGTTGACCACCATAATATTCTCGAAAATGACAACCCTCTTTGTGTATTAGACCACTTTGTGTAATCCTTTAATGAAAGCAGCTGCATTGTATATCCTATTAAGATTAAAGCAGTGCAGCATTTTTATGGCTAAGTGTTTGCATTTTCCAGCACTTTCCTAACCTCCTGCCTCATGTGATGTTGTGTAGCAGCAGGGGATGTGCACAGGTCATGGCAGGAATTCACAGCTGCCCTTGCTTTCATGAGGTCACTTTCTTTTCCTCATTAGTGGCTGACACAGCCTGAAGTGCTGGTGACAAGTGTGACTAGCTGCTGGGCTTGGACCTCAGCCCCCTGCGCTTGCTATCCTCAGGTTTCCTATTGTGTTGTGTCTTAATTATGGCTATGCCTTGAGCCAGACATCCCCACCTCGTGTCTCACTGTGGGGTCACCTCAATCAGCTCAGGCTGTTTATGTGGGACACAGTAGTGGGGGGTTGGAAAAGGATCAGCAGGTCCCATCAGGTCCTTTCCTCTCCCTCAAATTGGGAGGACATGGCTGCCCGCCAAATCGCCAATCAAGAATTAACTCTGAAATACTCTGTGTCACATTTCTAGCTCCCCTCAAGGGGAAGGGAGAGGGGTACATTGGGAAAGGCAAAGGGGAATAAAGGAAGAGATGAACAGAACTTTGCAAAGGCCTCTGTTCCCATGCTGTGTGATATAATAACCTGCAGAGTAATACAGTGACACTCTGACTGATACTATAACCCCTAGCAAAATGCAGTGCCACAAAAAGCAGTATAACTTGTACAGCACATATGGACATAGCGGTCATAAATTATTACTTCCATAATCCAGAAAGAGTTTGCATATCTTGCACTGATGATTAACAAGCATGAAACAGTACGCTTCATTCTTATTGCTTTACAACCACAGTTCTAGATGAATAAAACTGCGTAGGAATCGTCAAAGATCAAAATGAATGATTTGCATTGTAAGGGTCAAGTCAAACTGGCATCAAATTCCCGTGAGTACAATGCAAGAAAATCTCGCATTACACTTGGACCAATGTTAAACAATCAGTCAGGTCATATTGGTTACTTTTGACTCCATTGAACTCGGACGGCATGCCTATATCGCAGGAGACTTGCCAATGTAAAGTCTATGGGTGCGATAATCGCATTAAGTATTTGAGCAACTGTCATGCATCAAAATCACTCCAATTACGCATACGCTAGTGGGCCTCTACCCTTATACTTAACATAACTGAATGCACTGTCTTATGTGATTTTGTAGGAATAGAACCCAGCTTTGTAAAGGGGTTTCCCAGCCAATAAAGTTTGATGATCCATCCATAGGATAGATTGTGAATATCAGATATGTGTAGATCTGACACCCAGTACCCCATACCCAGGTATTTCTGTCTGGCCCACAAGGGTCTGGGGTACTCATGTCTCGGGCGGTCGGGTGCAGGGACATCACGGGTGGTTGGTGCCCGAGCCTGTGCCCTTGCGGCGACAATAAAAAGGAAAAAAAAAAATAAAGTTTATGAAGTTTGTGACGCCACCTGTAGGTCCGGTGATAGCACCGACGATGCTGGGACCTCCGGGGTGATGGGCGGCAGCAAGATGTGGCTCTCTACAGGAAGTGCGGAGTCCCCGGGGCTGTATGGGTTGATAGTGGAATATGGTAGCATGGCTGGAATGGGGCTGCGCGGTCTCTGGTGCTGTGCAGGTAAATTACAGTTGTTTCAGTTAGGGTAGTGGACTGGGTGGTCCTGGAAGTAGGCAGTGT
Organism: Allobates femoralis; assembly: GCA_033576535.1. Lineage (NCBI taxonomy): Eukaryota > Metazoa > Chordata > Amphibia > Anura > Aromobatidae > Allobates > Allobates femoralis. The sequence goes on along the minus strand of JARQOC010000004.1, from coordinate 116,950,023 downwards.
CCCTCTGAAGCTCCGGTGATGTTCCTTCTCTATGCTCGCTCTGTCCTACCTCTGCGCACTCCTTCCTCCTTGAACTGCCTGCACGAATCCCGCTTCTTGAACCAGGCCCGTTGGGTGATATGCAGGGCCGCACCGTCCATTGGACAGTGTGAGCCCTGTCATTCAGGCGGCAAGAGGCAGGGGGAGCGGCAGTGCAGAAGGGGGCGGCGCCTCATGCACACAGCCTCCCCCTGTCATGGCGCCGGCTGCTCACCCCGCCACCCGCCGGAGGACCAACACATAGAAGGGGCGGCAGCGCTGGGCTTCACCAGCACCCCCCCCGGGAATCACGGCCCACGGCCGCGGGTCAGGCGGCAGTGGGGCTTGGTGCACCCCTGGTGATATGGGAGCCCTTTTTCTCTCCAAAGGGAACCCAACCCAGTCTGGCGCTTCTGGTGGAGACCGTGCTTGATTTGGGCAGCTGGATCGTGCTCCTATGAAGACATCAAGCACGCCAGTAATTTGCGGTTCAGGGATGGACCTCTGATCCACGTCGGAGCCGGTACCCCCGCTTCGGACTGGGCCAGAGCGTATGGTCGTCCTCTTCTTTGTCCCTCTCTGTCTGGGTCACCAGGTTGAGGTGCCCTCCCCATTACTTCTCCTCTTTTACACTCTCTTTCACTTCCACTCCTCTCCTCACCATTCCTTTTCTACTTCTCACTTTCCCTTCTTTCCCCATTCAATTTATAACCTAGCTTCTTCTCCCACCGGAGTGGTTACCTTGATAACAGGCATCTGATTGGTCCCCTACTTTCACTAGGTGTGTGTGTGTGGTGATGGAGCTTCAGGCTTCTACTACCCCCTACCAGGACAAAGCATACTGCACCTTCTGTTAGGGGTGCAGTACCCTTTTGTAGCTCGCTGACTAGAGGGGCGCTACATTTCCAGATCTTGCTGTTGCTAGATGTACTATATACACTCAATAAATTGTTTATTGGCTGTTCTCTGGTACTGCAACTCAAATCTTATTGAAGTGAATGGGAATTGAGCTGCTGTAGTACCTGACAGTGGCCAATGCATAGTGTATGAAGCCATGCTGTTCAGATTCCGACTTTATATACCCTGTACATTGGCCGCAGTAGGGACTGTAAGAAGCTGATTGGTGACAGGGCTGATTTTTGAACCCCCTCCAATCTGATATTAATAGCCTATCGTAAAAATAATCAAATAAGGGAGACACACATGTTCAACATTTTTTGTATGATCCAATAGTCTTATTAAATATAATTAAGGTGTAGCATTTATGTACAGTCATGACCAAAAGTAAAAAAGTGACAAACAATTTGCATTAAAGAGGCTGTCCTCTACTAGGAAAACCCCTTCCAATTCCACTTTTTTATACCATAGTTAAAATATCATAGTTAAAATAAAAGACCCTGTTGTCTGCTCCTGTGCTGGTGCCATTCCAGCACTGTCACTAATCGCGGATTTGGGGCTTACAGTTAGGGCCAGAAATATTTGGACAGTGACACAATTTTCGCGAGTTGGGCTCTGCATGCCACCACATTGGATTTGAAATGAAACCTCTACAACAGAATTCAAGTGCAGATTGTAACGTTTAATTTGAAGGGTTGAACAAAAATATCTGATAGAAAATGTAGGAATTGTACACATTTCTTTACAAACACTCCGCATTTTAGGAGGTCAAAAGTAATTGGACAAATAAACATAACCCAAACAAAATATTTTTATTTTCAATATTTTGTTGCGAATCCTTTGGAGGCAATCACTGCCTTAAGTCTGGAACCCATGGACATCACCAAACGCTGGGTTTCCTCCTTCTTAATACTTTGCCAGGCCTTTACAGCCGCAGCCTTCAGGTCTTGCTTGTTTGTGGGTCTTTCCGTCTTAAGTCTGGATTTCAGCAAGTGAAATGCATGCTCAATTGGGTTAAGATCTGGTGATTGACTTGGCCATTGCAGAATGTTCCACTATTTTGCACTCATGAACTCCTGGGTAGCTTTGGCTGTATGCTTGGGGTCATTGTCCATCTGTACTATGAAGCGCCGTCCAATCAACTTTGCAGCATTTGGCTGAATCTGGGCTGAAAGTATATCCCGGTACACTTCAGAATTCATCCGGCTACTCTTGTCTGCTGTTATGTCATCAATAAACACAAGTGACCCAGTGCCATTGAAAGCCATGCATGCCCATGCCATCACGTTGCCTCCACCATGTTTTACAGAGGATGTGTGGTGTGCCTTGGATCATGTGCCGTTCCCTTTCTTCTCCAAACTTTTTTCTTCCCATCATTCTGGTACAGGTTGATCTTTGTCTCATCTGTCCATAGAATACTTTTCCAGAACTGAGCTGGCTTCTTGAGTGTTTTTTCAGCAAATTTAACTCTGGCCTGTCTATTTTTGGAATTGATGAATGGTTTGCATCTAGATGTGAACCCTTTGTATTTACTGTCATGGAGTCTTCTCTTTACTGTTGACTTAGAGACAGATACACCTACTTCCCTGAGAGTGTTCTGGACTTCAGTTGATGTTGTGAATGGGTTCTTCTTCACCAAATAAAGTATGCGGCGATCATCCACCACTGTTGTCATCCGTGGACGCCCAGGCCTTTTACAGTTCCCAAGCTCACCAGTCAATTCCTTTTTTCTCAGAATGTACCCAACTGTTGATTTTGCTACTCCAAGCATGTCTGCTATCTCTCTGATGGATTTTTTTCTTTTTTTTCAGCCTCAGGATGTTCTGCTTCACCTCAATTGAGAGTTCCTTTGACCGCATGTTGTCTGGTCACAGCAACAGCTTCCAAATGCAAAACCACACACCTGGAATCCACCCCTGACCTTTTAACTACTTCATTGATTACAGGTTAACGAGGGAGACGCCTTCAGAGTTAATTGCAGCCCTTAGAGTCCATTGTCCAATTACTTTTGGTCCCTTGAAAAAGAGGAGGCTATGCATTACAGAGCTATGATTCCTAAACCCTTTCTCCGATTTGGATGTGGAAACTCTCATATTGCAGCTGGGAGTGTGCACTTTCAGCCCATATTATATATATAATTGTATTTCTGAACATGTTTTTGTAAACAGCTAAAATAACAAAACTTGTGTCACTGTCCAAATATTTCTGGCCCTAACTGTATGTGACATTGTGATCTCCATTCACACGTCCAATCACTGATGGATTCTGTCTTCCTGCCTTTGGACGACAGGAAGCTATTGCCAGGAAGTGATGGTGAGGCTACTGCTCACTTCCTGTTGATTGCTCATTTTGTCCGAAGGCAAGGAGACAAAATCCAGGGGTGATTAGGCGCGGAGCTTGCATGCCGCCACAAAAGTATCATAAATGCTTTGAAAAGTTGCAAAGTTTTGAACTGCAGAAAATTGTGAGTTGCACAAATAATAGCAACTTTTGTGCAGAGCTGTGACAGTGCCAGGGCAGGACAAGGCGTGGTCACATCTACCCATCAAATTTATCAAAAGTGCCAACTTTTGTACGCCACAAATGCTTCTTCAGTCCCTGGGCACAGAGGTGTTTGTCACTTAGAAGAGGTGCCAAATTTATTAAGTGCATATCTCAATGAATTCAGTGCCTGCTACTCCTGACTGACATAGCACGATTATGCACCCTGTCAGTTTTGATGAATCGCTCCCATAGAGTGATGGTTCAGAAGACTGCAGTCATATAGGGGACAAATCATTTAAAGCCCCGTTCAAACGGCCATTTTTCCTGAATGTTTGGCATCTATAATGTGTGACACTTTTTGACAGATGCCACACGTACTCATTGTAATCTATGGTGTAGGTCACATGTCCATGTTTTCAGTCCGTGTGAACCACACTTGTGACTCACCGTAAGCCGGGTTCTCAGGTCTCAGGCGCTGGCAGTGGTCACGGTTCGGTGCCTGAGGCTGTGGAGGCCCGGTGGTCAATGAAGGGTTAAATAACGTTAATAGGAATAAAGTTTGTTATTTCGTGATGCCACCTAAAGGGGTCCGGTAATGGTACCGGCGCTGCTTTGGACCTCTGGGGGATGGTGGCAGCCAGATGGATCCGCTCCCTACAGGATGAGCGGGAGTCCCCGGGGTCAGGAGCTGCAGTGATGGAATACGGCAGCTCGGTTGATTCTGTAGATTAACTGGTTAATAAGAGTTCTGAAAGAAGGCTCGGACACGATGCTCCTCTGCACGGGTCTTTACTTAGGTTGCACACGGTACACGGGATAACGGTTTCACTTTCAAGTAACGGACCGGGTGCTCCCTGTGATGAACAGTGTCCCTCCAAGGCTCCACAGTGTCCCTCTTTAACTAACTGTCCCTTGTTACTCTTCGCTGCCTTCATGCACCAGGTCACGATACAGAGTAACTTCTATTGGGCACCCAAGCCATAGGCCGGACTGCTCCCGATGGGTCCCTGGACCTCAATGGTGGGTACCCCTCCCGGTACAGCTGCGGTGATGGTGGTTTTTGTGATGCGCTCCTATGAAACCGTCTATCACCCCGGTTCTGTAGAGCAGCGATGGACGTCTGCAATACCTCGGAGCCGGTACTCCGGGTTGGACTGGGCTCGGGTCGTCTTTTCACCCGTTACTTGTTTACTTGGCCCCCTTCGTTTCTGGGTCACCGTTCCTCAGTGTCCTCTCTGTTAGCTGTACTGTCACGACATCTATTCTTGATCTTGTCTCTCCCACTTTCTAACTCTTTCTACTCTTTCATCACTGCTATACATCTCACTCTCCTCCCACCAGGACCTAATTGGTCCTCTGCCTCCAGATGTTGCATGTGGTACATGGAGCCTTGGGATTAATTTGTTCATCACTGAGACGGAGAATACTGCACCTTTAGTCAGGGGTGCAGTACCCTCCTGTGACGCACTCGTTGCAGGGTGCCACACTCCCCTTTGGGGAATTACACTTGTCCCCAAGTGTAACAAAACCCAACCAGTACAGAGAAAACATTTTTATATTTGCAAATACCAAAAATAAACTCTTTTATTAATAACATTTACGCTTTACTTTTCTTTCCGTTCAGGAGGCACATTATCTTTAAACGTTACGTTAACTACTTTACGGAACCGGTTTAACTTGTGCGGACAAGCGGTTAGTCTCACTGTCCTTTGGCAATGTCCGCGTTACCGCCGGGCTGCGTTACTTATTATTCTTCACACTGATAAACTTAAATGTCCTCATAAAAGTCTATGAGTATTTTCAAAACAAAAAGCACTTCACATTGAACAACTGTATACAGGACCGAGGTGCTGCAATTTACTCATAAAATCTGCATACACGCAGGGCGCACCATCCAGGGGCCCCACATGTCTCTCATGGCTCGTACAGTCATTACGATACAAGTCCCGGTCTGGGTGCTCTAGAGCTGGTGCACGTATCCGCTCACCTGTGATTACACCCATCTATCTGGTCCGTGCTGCTGGAGCTCCTTCTGCACCGTGCGGAGCCCGGATGCCCCAACTTCCTTGACGTCGCCTTTCCGGTTATCATCCTCCTCGGAGCTGGGCTGGCTGGACGGCTCCTTGGCTTCCTCGGACTCCGCTCTGGTCTGGCTGCCGCTGTCATCAGGTAGGGCCTCAGGGTTATATCGCTCTGTCCCGACTTCTGTACCAGTGATGATGGGCTGCATCTCGGCTGGCGGGTCCTCACTGGTTACCGGGTGCTCAACCGTGCATCGGTCTCTTGCTCCCAGTTCCAGCTCCTGGTTACCGGACCTCAGTTGCGTTGTTCCGTCCCTGCTGCCATTTTTAGTTTCCGGCAGGCGTGGTTTATTCTTTGGCCCGCCCCCTTGGTTGCTTGTTGGCAATCGGGGTGGGCAAACAGTTTTGCCCCTCTGGTATGGCCCTCCCATGGTAAGGGGCCGAGGCACGCCCCTGGGCCAGCACGTTGTCTCTTACATGGCGGGACCCGCCATTTTGGCCCAGTGGAAAGGGCGGGAAAAGTTCTTTAGAATGGCCGATAAAGTTCTGTAAGGCACACGATACCCGTTGGATACGGGTCAGTTCGAATCCTGTTCGTGACGCCAAATTGACTCACCGTAAGCCGGGTTCTCAGGTCTCAGGCGCTGGTTGTGGTCACGGTTCAGTGCCTGAGACTGTGGAAGCCCGGTGGTCAATGAAGGGTTAAATAACGTTAATATTAATAAAGTTTGTTATTTCGTGACGCCACCTGTAGGGGTCCGGTAATGGTACCGGCGCTGCTTTGGACCTCCGGGGGATGGGCGGCAGCCAGATGGATCCGCTCCCTACAGGATGAGCGGGAGTCCCCGGGGTCAGGAGCTGCCGTGATGTAATACGGCAGCTCGGTTGATTCTGTAGATGAACTGGTTAATAAGAGTTTTGAAAGAAGGCTCGGACACGATGCTCCTCTGCACGGGTCTTTACTTAGGTTGCACACAGTACACGGGATAAGTTTCACTTTCAAGTAACGGACCTGGTGGTCCCTGTGATGAACAGTGTCCCTCCAAGGCTCCATAGTGTCCCTCTTTAACTAACTGTCCCTTGTTACTCTTCGTTCCCTTCTCACCAAAATTATGGCCTATAGACTACAATCTATACTCCAAATCTCCTTACCTTGTCTCAAACTGGTTTTGTCCATGGCCGGTCCATCACTTACAATATTAGAACGGCGTTAGCCGCTAACATACATAGTCATCAAACCAAGGCCAAACAGAACATCTTGGTCAGCCTTGATGCCAATAGGGCTTTTGACCGTATATCATGGTCCCACCTCATCCGAACTCTAAAATTTAGACTATTTGGGTTTCCCTTTTTTAAATTTCGTTTGGACGATTTATACCAATCCTCAGTCCTCAATTTGACTTCATGGTATTCAGTCCTCATCCTTTTCAATTTTCATGAAACAGGGCTGTCCCTTATCTCCCTTATTGTTTAATATTGCCCTTGATCCATTGCTTAGATATCTGGAGATGATCCCTTCCTTTGGGGAGTTGGGATAGGTCACCTTATACTCAAATCCTTAGCATTTGCCGATGACATTCTTCACATGACAGCCAATCCTAAGGAGTCTATTTGTGGCGCCCCACCAGGTGAGCCAGCCACCAGAGGTACTGCATTCCCATGGTTAGGGAGTGTAGTGCCCTGTTCTCCAGGTGCTGGGATGGTGCAGTTGAGCCCACAACAGAAAGACACACACAGTGACAGGCCCCTGGGACAGTGGGTGGACCCTGAGGGAGGACCCAGATCTCAAAATGGGGACAGGATAGTAGAGCCAGGAGTTGGTAGAAGGAGACTGGAGGAGTAACATCAACTGACGAGGAGTGGTAGTCGGTAGTGTAGAGGCGGTGTGGTGCCGACTCACGTGTGTTGGAGCAATGCCCCTACGCTCACCCACGGAGGGGAAAGACTGACTGGCAGTGGAACAGAAGAGCCCTAGGGGTGCGGAAGAGACAGCGAGTCCTGTACGGCCGAATCTGACGAGACAGAGGGTTGATGGAGACAGGGACCCAGCCCTGCAGGCAGTGCAGAGCCTTCACGCCTGAGCCGTAAACCTGGAGGCCCAAGAGTTCTAACGGGAGCTGTGGCTGAACACCTGACACATCTTGGGGAAGGTGGCCGAACTAGAGAGCAGGGCCCAGGGGAGGAACCTAATGGCGACCGGGACACACATAAGCACATCATGGTACTTGATCTCTGTGCTGCAAAGAGCGTTGAGAGCCTGGGGAGAGGGGGCAGAGCAGTGACTCGCTCGCCTCAGAAGAGAACTACTCCTTATAGCGCTGAGAGAGACAGACCACCAGAGAATGAGAAACCTAGAGAGGACAGAGAGGAGCACCAACCGTGGCTTCACTGCACTAACCCGGCTCTGGAGAAAGAGTGAACCTGAGACTTGCAGGAGCGTACCGGCGGCCATGTTTAACACCTAAGTAAAAGTAACAGAACTGCAGCTGTGGTGTGAGAGACTTTTATTTGCTGCGACCATCGGCCGCAGAGGTCACTCATAACACCGAGAGTACTGTTAACTGAGTGACCAACTGCCAAGGTATGAGCCGAGGAAAACCACTCCACTGTCCTGGGGACTACGCTCAGCCTGCGGGGAGGGATGCCATCTAAGCTGCCAGTCACCATCCCAAGAGGTTCTGAAGCAGCGATGGCCACCCACCGCAGGTGGCGTCACGCAGGGGTGTAACTACAACAGGTGCAGGGGTTGCAATCACACCCGGGCCCCGGAGCCTAGGGGCCCCAAAAGTCCCTTTGGCCTATAGAAAAAGACCAGTTATTAGGGATTTGCAATTTGGTGGGGGGGGCGGGGCTCTGTTGGAGCTTATGCACCAGGGCCCATGAGCGTCAAGTTACACCACTGGCGTCACAAATACTACTTTTATCCCCTCAGACATTCCCTAACATCCTCCCGTTTATTAAAATGACAATGAAAATTAAACCAATTAGTCTTCCTGCTCTACTAGTCTGATTGCCATATCTGGAGTCAGGAAGGAAATTTTTTCCCCAATGTGGAACTTAGTGTAGCCACATGGGTTTTTTTTTTGTCTACTTCTGGATCAACATGTTAGGCTATGGATTGAACTAGATGGACTTAAAGAGGACCTGTCACCAACCACACATGATGATCTAATTACAGCACTGAATGCAGCATGTCTGCTGCATCCAGGCAAGGGGTCCCCCGGCCCTTGAACCCCCCTGTACCCCGAATTAATACACTAGAAAACTTATATCCTGCAGCCATAAAGGAGGTGGCTAGAGGCCGGAGCCAAAGGGCAGATTCACACCCCCTGCATGTTTAATCTGCCCACCGCTGCCTCCATGATGCCAATCATTGTCTCCCTCGTCTGCAGCATAAAGCAGAGCTTATTTTAGAAATGGCCATTTAGCTCTGCCCCCTGCGTTGACGTCACCGCTTATACCCGCCCTGCTCTATGGTTAACATAGAGCAGGGCGGGGAAAGGTGGTGATGTCAGAGCAGGAGGCCGGCCGCCCCGCCTCCTGCAGCTCAAGGGCTGGGGGACCCCTTGCCTGGATGCAGCAGACATGCTGCATTCAGAGCTGTAATTAGATCACCATGCCTGGTTTGGTGACAGGTCCTCTTTAAGGTCTTCCTTCAACCTTAAATAATATGTTACTATTTACAACACAATAGAGTTCCTGCCGTAATTAGGGATAATCCTCTGCTATGGTCAGTGGTGTTGGCTTAGCGTCATGCTAGAAGGATGAGTGGACTATAGATCCCTATACTTCAATATTTCTTTCCTTTCAGGTTAACCCTTTCTTTTTAGGTGGCAAACCACCCCCAATTTACCGAGTGCTTGGGGAGAACGGGTGCAGATTGGTCTGTGATGTTCTGACAACTGCCCAATGCCTTCTTTCTAAGGAAAGTATCCTCTCTAAATATTTAATCTGAACAGATAATATTTTCATTATTACTCAGATTAAGCATTACATTGATTTGGTTCTCCGAAACATACCAGACAGTGTCAGGGCCTGCCCTCTTCACCTGGTCTCCCTTGGTGCTTATGCATGAGCTTATTCATTGAGCTTTATCTATAAGTCAATTAAGCCTTCTATTTCATGGTCAGATTCATCACCAGGTCTGGGCAGATGGGTTTCGCAATTATCCAATTATAGACTAACGGATCTTTTGCAGGCCACTCTGCGTTTGAACTCTATACTACCATATGGCATCTACTCAACTATGGGTCTTATGATTTTTCATAGGGTTTATATCTCACCGGAAGTCAAATCTAAGATGTCCCTATCAGCTAACTCCTCTTGTCCAAAATGTTTGCACTCTCCAGCCGATGTCTTTCATTGTTTTTGGAATTGTCCAAAAATGAGGGAGGTCTGGCACCTATCTTTCCAACACCTTCAACATTCGCTTTACACCATCTCCACAATGGGCGACATTTAATATTTTCCCACAGGATCAGTCACTCAGACTTTCAGCTCAGCAAACACGTAGTGTAACTATCTGGGCTGCGGCTACCCGTAAGAGTATCCCTCGTGTTGGGCACAGGACACAACTCCCTCACTGAATTTAATTTCCAAGAAAGTAGCATATTTATTTAAAATGGATTGGATAGAGTCCATACTTCAGAAGGAAAGATACACGGATCGTTTTTTCCCCACGTGGTCATCTTTTATTGATAGGCAGCTGCTTTATATACAGTTAGGGCCAGAAATATTTGGACAGTGACACAAGTTTTGTTATTTTAGCTGTTTACAAAAACATGTTCAGAAATACAATTATATATATAATATGGGCTGAAAGTGCACACTCCCAGCTGCAATATGAGAGTTTCCACATCCAAATCGGAGAAAGGGTTTAGGAATCATAGCTCTGTAATGCATAGCCTCCTCTTTTTCAAGGGACCAAAAGTAATTGGACAATGGACTCTAATAGCTGCAATTAACTCTGAAGGCGTCTCCCTCGTTAACCTGTAATCAATGAAGTAGTTAAAAGGTCAGGGGTGGATTCCAGGTATGTGGTTTTGCATTTGGAAGCTGTTGCTGTGACCAGACAACATGCGGTCAAAGGAACTCTCAATTGAGGTGAAGCAGAACATCCTGAGGCTGAAAAAAAAGAAAAAATCCATCAGAGAGATACCAGACATGCTCGGAGCAGCAAAATCAACAGTTGGGTACATTCTGAGAAAAAAGGAATTGACTGGTGAGCTTGGGAACTCTAAAAGGCCTGGGCGTCCACGGATGACAACAGTGGTGGATGATCGCCGCATACTTTATTTGGTGAAGAAGAACCCGTTCACAACATCAACTGAAGTCCAGAACACTCTCAGTGAAGTAGGTGTATCTGTCTCTAAGTCAACAGTAAAGAGAAGACTCCATGACAGTAAATACAAAGGGTTCACATCTAGATGCAAACCATTCATCAATTCCAAAAATAGACAGGCCAGAGTTAAATTTGCTGAAAAACACCTCAAGAAGCCAGCTCAGTTCTGGAAAAGTATTCTATGGACAGATGAGACAAAGATCAACTTGTACCAGAATGATGGGAAGAAAAAAGTTTGGAAAAGAAAGGGAACGGCACATGATCCAAGGCACACCACATCCTCTGTAAAACATGGTGGAGGCAACGTGATGGCATGGGCATGCATGGCTTTCAATGGCACTGGGTCACTTGTGTTTATTGATGACATAACAGCAGACAAGAGTAGCCGGATGAATTCTGAAGTGTACTGGGATATACTTTCAGCCCAGATTCAGCCAAATGCTGCAAAGTTGATTGGACGGCGCTTCATAGTACAGATGGACAATGACCCCAAGCATACAGCCAAAGCTACCCAGGAGTTCATGAGTGCAAAAAAGTGGAACATTCTGCATTGGCTAAGTCAATCACCAGATCTTAACCCAATTGAGCATGCATTTCACTTGCTCAAATCCAGACTTAAGACGGAAAGACCTACAAACAAGCAAGACCTGAAGGCTGCGGCTGTAAAGGCCTGGCAAAGCATTAAGAAGGAGGAAACCCAGCGTTTGGTGATGTCCATGGGTTCCAGACTTAAGGCAGTGATTGCCTCCAAAGGATTCACAACAAAATATTGAAAATAAAAATATTTTGTTTGGGTTATGTTTATTTGTCCAATTACTTTTGACCTCCTAAAATGTGGAGTGTTTGTAAAGAAATGTGTACAATTCCCACATTTTCTATCAGATATTTTTGTTCAACCCTTCAAATTAAACGTTACAATCTGCACTTGAATTCTGTTGTAGAGGTTTCATTTCAAATCCAATGTGGTGGCATGCAGAGCCCAACTCGCGAAAATTGTGTCACTGTCCAAATATTTCTGGCCCTATCTGTATGTCAAGCAATATACGGTTGCTTTCAATTCACGGATTGGTATATGAGAGAGCTTCTATCTGGTAAAACACCTATAAGGCTTACCTAATCCACATATAAGGTCTGCTAGGGAGGGGGGGAGTTGGGGTTGAGAACGTTTATTGTTCTTAAAACTCCCGTCTTTACTGGAATTCTACAGATATACTTTTTGGCTATTGTTATAGTATCTTCTGCTCATATATGCTGTATATCTTCTGACTCCTTTCTTCTTTTGCTGGCGGCCTTAAATAAATATTAAAAAAAAAACAAAAAAAAAAACAGACAGGGAAATGTTTTATCCCACAAAAATCAGCAGCTATGATCCCCTGCTGTTCTGTCTGTATATTCTTTTGTGTACTCCCTGGCCCAGGAGACGTAGTATAATCAGATCATGTTCCTGTATGGTCAGACACATCCATTACACAGTACATAGCAGGGACACATATTTAAGATTATCTCAGCACAGAAGGTGTGGCATGATCAGACCATGTCCCTGTACGGTCAGACACCTCCATTACACAGTACATTGCAGGGACACATATATAAGATTATCTCAGCACAGGAGATGTGGTATGATTGGACCATGTCCCTGTACGGTCAGACACATCCATTACACAGTACATAGCAGAAACATGTGGCGCCCCTGCGGGTATTAGCCACAGTATAAGATCATAATAGTTGCACTCACTTAGAAAGCCATGCCACTGCACTACCACCTTTGGCCAGTAGGGGGAGCTCCAGAGACACCAGAGACTTCCCTAGAGATAAAACACTGGTCTGAGGTAAATTTTCAGACAGTTGGAGCCAGGAGCTCAGAGTGACAGGAGCTGCATTGAGTTCCTGAGGACTGACTGACAATTTCCAGGGCCAAGCCATCGGTCTGAGGAGGAGAAAACTGATAAGAGAAACACTTTCAGAATCAGGTAGCATCATTATCTACCCTAGATAAAAAGCGCAGATACGGATACCGGATCCGTGGCTGCATTAGTTATATACAATACAGCAACCGGAAAAACGTGAGGTAACAACAAGCTTCACAGGGCCAGACACAGCAACATACTAAGAGTTCAGCAGTACTCCCGGAGGGGGTAAGCAGAGAGAGACAAAGGACTCATGTTGCCTGTTGAGTGGGACCCAGAGAGGACAGATTTGGGCCGGCAGCGAGTTCACACACGGCAGCAGGGCCACATAGACAGCGCAAGCAGGAGGTAAAGGACCCGGTGGGGCCTGAGCAACTGAACCCCTATTGCAGACTCCGGAGACGGGACTTGTTGTATTATAGTTTGGTTGAAAGTAAACCAGTTAAACCTCATCTGTGCCTCAGCCTCTGATTTAACAGTTACCATCTATCCAGGATTGGGACCATCACCGCTAAGAGAATTTGCTGTGAATCAAGTAAGTGTCTGTGCCCTTAACATCTCCTCACCATACTTCCATCTTCATCCATCATTAACTTTAACATCACCTGTCCAGGGGACCCTACAGCCCTACCCGGAAAAGGGCTATACCATCTCAGCTGCCTCTCACCATCATCCCCTGGCCAGTACAAGGCTGCAGTGGCCATATATAGCCACATTATTCCGGGTGGCGTCACGACAATAACATCTACAAACTTTATAAACTATATAAACTTCTAAATCCCCTGTAAATACCCCCCTTTAGGAGTGTGTCAGCCTCGGGCCACGGCCTGGGTCCAGCCACCAGTGACTTCCCCAAGGAAAGAGACCCTGCGCCGGGTATCCCGGTCCCCTAAGCTGGGCGGCACAAACACATATAAGATTATCTCAGCACAGGAACATTTATTTTAAACACATCCAATTGTGGAAATTATTATTCCAAGATCTGTTGATTAAAATAAACTTTCTTAATGAAAAAACCCTCTCAATGAATTCAGGCCAAAAAGGTGATGTTATGTACCTATCTATACCATCTTCAGACTAACCTTCCTTCCCCCCTCCAATCTTTATTATAAAACTTCAAGTCCTTTTTTACTTTATGCAAAAGTCCACATCATGCAGCAGTACTGCCATATACTTATTTTGGGTGCTATTTACAAGGACCTCTGGTGATGTTGTTTGCTCTGAAGTGGACATTTCTGAGGAAGTGGAATATGTTACACTAGAATTACTCATAGTGGCTGTTGACACAGGCAGCGCTTGACTATGCATTTGATCTGGTGCCTGTCTCACACACCCTGGCATCCAATGCTTCCTTTATTCAGGAAGTAGTTTGTTGTTTTCAATTTTTGAAGAGGTCAGACGTAATATTGTCATACATTGATACTACTCTAGGGGCAGAAAGATAGCAGTATTTTCTTAAGGGTGAATGCACATGATTCAAAATAGCAGCATTTTGGTGTATTACCGCAGCATTCAAAACGCTGTGTGGTACAGTACGAGCATAGTGGATGGATTTTCTAGAACTCCCATGCTCACTGTGCCTCTCTCCGCTGCAGGGTTATGTCACCTGCGGTGCAGGTTACAGTGCTTCTGCATCTCCGCAGCATGTTAATTTCATGCTGTGGAATCAGCAGCAGGTGAATGCAGGGATAAGCCGCCCTGCACTGAATGTGTAGCGCCCAGGGTTTCGGGTACTCGGATGTCAGGTGGCGAAAGGGTTTAACTGTGTCACGGGGAGTGGTGGCCGCGCCTGACCCCGTGTCCTGGGGTATCTTTCTAAAGGGGGAGGGGGGGTGATATTTACAGGGGATTATTTACAAAGTTTGTTGTCGTGACGCCACCCGTAGTATCTTGTGATTTGCACCAGCACCGCCACAGTCCGCCGGAGGTAGATGGTATCGTGGCTAGGATGGTGAAGTCCTCCACAGGTAGGACTGGACCTCCGGGGCAGCATTCCTGTAAGGAAACAAGTTCATGCAAAGAAAGCAAGCTGAATCCAAAGTCACTGTTCCTCCGGGTAGTTTACTGGCAATTGTATTAGTTGCATACAAAAGTTACAATGCAGTACTGATGGTGTGAGGACAGGTAGCTGAACGGGTGACTGCAGGCAGATCTTAGGTGGTATGGTAGACCCTTGGTATGTGCTTTCTTTCCAATCTGTTCCTTTCCTGCTTCCCAGTGTTTGTGTGAAGTCTGGTTCCTTAAAGCCAACCTGACCTCCTTTCTCTCTCCTTTGCTCTCGTCGGATAACCTTCTGCTGCCTGACCGCTCACCCATCAAGCAGTGCCTGGTACCCTCTTTTGGTCGCTCAGGTGCCCGGGAGAAGTGTAGACTCCACGGGTCTCTGGATTTTCTGTGGTCCTAAAGTATCCCACAGGTGCGGGCTCTGGTGCCCGGTAAGCTTTCGGGGTTGAACCTCCTCAAGTTCTTTCTAACTCCCTTTTGGCTGTCTGCTCCTGGGATCTTCCTTCTACTCCCTGGTCTCCCAGCTGAGGGACCCTCAAGCCTACCAGCTTGGAGGCAAAGGCCGTATGTGGATGATGGTGGCCATGGCTGTGTGTAATGGTGACTGTGTGTGAATGATGGTGTCGGTGGCTGTGTGTGGATGATGGTGTCGGTGGCTGTGTGTGGATGATGGTGATGTGTGTGGATGATGATGATGGTGACAGTAGCTGTGTGTGGATGGTAATGGCTGTGTGTGGATGATGGTGGCGGTGGCTGTGTGTGGATGATGGTGGCGGTGGCTGTGTGTGAATGATGGTGGCAGTGGCCGTGTGTGAATAAATGTGGTGGTGGCCGTGTGTGGATGATGGTGGCGGTGGCAGTGTGTGTATGATGGTGGCGGTGGCCGTGTGTGGATGATGGTGGCGGTGACAGAGTGTGGATAATGGTGGTGTTGGGCGAGTATGGATGATGGTGGCAGTGGCCATGTGTGGATGATGACGGCTGTGTGCGGATGATAGTGGCAGTGGCTATGCGTGGATGATTGTGGCAGTGGCCGTGTGTGGATGATTGTGGCGGTGGCAGTGTGTGGATGATTGTGGCGGTGGCCGTATGTAGATGATTGTGGCAGTGGTCGAGTGTGGATGATTATGGCGGTGGTCGTGTGTGGATGATTGTTGCGTTGGCCGTGTAAGGATGATGGTGGCTGTGTGCGGATGATGGTGGCGTTGGCCATGAGTGGATGATGGTGGCGGGGGCCGAGTGTGGATGATGGTGGCGGTGACGGAGTGTGGATGATGGTGGCATTGGCCCTGTATGGATGATGGTGGCGGTGGCCCTGTGTGGATGATGGCGGCTGTGTGATGGTGGCAGTGGCTGTGCGTGGATGATTGTGGCGGTGGCCGTGTGTGGATGATTATGGCGGTGGTCATGTGTGGATGATTATGGCGGTGGCCGTGTGTGGATGATGGTGGCTGTGTGCAGATGATGGTGGCAGTGGCTGTATGTGGATGATTGTGGCGGTGGCCGTCTGTGGATGATTGTGGCGGTGGCCGTGTGTAGATGATGGTGGCGGTGGCCGTGTGTGGATGATTGTGGCCGTGTGTGGATGATGGTGGCAGTGGTTGTGTGTGGATGATGGTGGCTGTGTGCGGACAATTGTGGTGGTGGCCAGATGTGGATGATGATGGCAGTGGCCATGTGTAGATGATGGTGGCGGTGGCCATTTGTGGATGATGGTGGCGGTGACCATGTGTGGATGATGGTGACGATGGCTGTGTGTGAATGATGATGGTGGCTTCAAGATAGCAAAATGTCACTGTCAGTCTCAGCCTGCTTGTCGCTCTGGACAGAGAGATGAAGCAGAACTGACATTGCTCTGCCCTGGACTAAGTCGGCACCAAGAGCACCAGAATTCATATATAGTAGAAGTGAAGTCAGCTCTCTGCAAACTACAGTCATATGAAAAAGTTTGGGCAGTCCTCTTAATCTTACTCTTTTTTTTGTTTAGAATTGTTTTTTTGCAACAGCTATTTCAGTGTGATATATGTAATAACTGATGGACACAGTAATATTTCAGGTTTGAAATGAGGTTTATTGTACTAACCGAAAATGTGAAATATGCAGAACCTCCGGGGATGATGAAATGGCAGCCTAGGTGTAATAGTTCCAGTGGGCAGAACTGTGTTCCCCGGGGCAGTAAAGGTTAAGTCTATTGTGGAGTATGTAGCACACTTACTTTGCAGACGCTGCAGGGATCTCTCCTCTTTGCTGGTGCTGACAGGCTGTGTCCTGTATGGAGAGAATCACTTTCATGCAGAAACACAAGGGAAGCTGTTCCAGGGTTTTCCAAAGCTTTACTCTCAGCTCTTCGGGTACCTTTACACGCCGCTACTGGAGGATGGATACAACCCGCTACTTCACGTGCACGAGCACGCTCAAACAGTTACAAACGGTAAACGCACCTCCTTTACACGCCGCCACAAGGTGCGCTACGCTACGCAACATCTATAGCTAGATACATCGCCGGGTGTCTCAAGTAGCCATCTGTAGCTCATCTTAGCTCATTTACACACCGCTACAACCAGCTAATATGGGCGTACCTGGTGCAGCAGGGACAGCACATAGGCGTGCTACAATTGTGGATTACGAGACGTCCGTACGCTGATAGGACAAAGCAATCACATCATGATTGGGCAGGCATCGCAGGAGGCTGATTAATACTTGACGCTCGAGCAATTGTGTAGTGTGACTGGTCAGCTCCTTAAATATGCCTCCCTATGCAGCGACTACCAATCGTAACGCAGGAGCTTCCTCCAATGATCGCTGAAGGGGCGCGGTATCCCGGAGGCTGTGTCACGCCCCAGCTACATACCAGGTACATCGCCTGGTGTATAGACATCCCTTCTGTAGCTTCTTTACACGCCGATACAGCTCGCTACAATCGGCTTTGTAGCCATCTGTTTTCGAGCAGTGCTCGGAAACAGATGTATCTGTTGCCGGCTGCCTCCTACCGTCTTCACACGCCGCTACTACGGGCTGTATTGACGCTACAAGCTACATTTGTAGCCTGTAGCGGGTTGTATCCATCCTCCAGTAGCGGCGTGTAAAGGTACCCTTCAAGTTACTTTACAGTTCAGTTGCAGTTCTTACACAGTTCAAGTACAGTTCTTAACACACGGGCACATTCTCCCTCTCCGGGTTCCCTTTGCCCCCTGCAGCCAGGCCTCTCTCTCTCTGTGACCCCTCCCACAGTCTGCAATGTCCTTTCCGGGCTATTACATTCTCTTTACTTCGTGTTGTGCGACACTGGACAGTATGGCGGTGACTCGGGCTCCTGTGAGTCCTATGTTTGTCTCTGAGCTGCCTGTCCTTTAGGGTAGGGATCTCAATCTGGAACTCAGACCCCCCGTTGTGTTGTTTGGGGATGCCGGGTAAACTACGGTCCCCTCAAGAGCCGACACTCTACTTTAGCCCAGCCTCCAGCAGTCCTCCAGCACGAGGCTCTACCAGGCTCCTTTCCTTCTGTTCCTCTCTGTATATAGGAGGGCTACTCCGCCTGCAGTCGGTTGCTTTAGCTGTCTTTCTAGGGCCCGGGTTACACCGTCCCCTCTCTGCTCTCTCACACTTCTGGGGATCCGGCTCTGGATAGGCTTTCTCTCTCCTCTGGCTCGCACTGGCTCAGTACAGATTCTGCGTTCCTTCTGCCCTCACTCTTCCAGAACGTGTGGCTTTCTGTCTGCTCAGCTTCAGCTCAACCTGCTGCTGTTCTCTGGCCTGCTCCTCAGCTTCTCTGCTGCTCTTGGTCTTTGCATCTCAGCTCACTGTGGCCTACTGAACACCTTCACTCCTCCCCCTTCCTATATACTGTCAAGTCACCTGACTACGGGTGTGTCCAACCCACTCCTCTAAATCCACCACCCCTCAATCTCATAGAGTTTCTAATCTCAGGGCTGGATGCTACCTTCTCTTACACGTGGGTTGTGTGGGCTGTGAGGGTGTTGGTGTGCAACATGTCCTACCTGCCTGGCTGCAGTTCCCTTTTGTGGCCTCCTGGACGCAGGGGCGCCACATATCAACACCGAAACTCCCCTGGCATAAGCGGAAAATGTGGAGTAATATGCCCTCTGCACCCACCGCTTATTTAACACATCAACTGTATCTTCAGTAAAATGAGTCTCCAGTAAGCACACCACCGACGGCTTCCGGTCCAACATATACTAAAGGATCGCGGTTCTCTTAGACACATCAGACAGACCCTTCACATTCCAGCAAATGATTTTAGTCTCATCCCCCATAGTAACAATTACAATCCCAATGAAATGCTGCTAAACCCCTCTGTTGCTGTTCCCCTCTCCACTCCCACCACCCCTTCTCCCCCCAGCTATGTCTGCAAAACTTCCAATGAGAGTAGGGTCCCATAACTCTAGACCCAGTGCTTCACGATTCCGTGTCATCCACTCATTCTTCCCCTCCCGCCACACACCCAACCTGTTATCATACCAAGTGCATTCCAATATTATTATCATTTAAACAGGAAATCCTGAAAAACCCAAGAGATCTTAAACCTTTATAAAATATTTCCTTGTCATACTGCTTCCTCCCACCACCCCCTAATTATTCACTTTACAGTCCAGGAAGACAACTCCGGTCATGTAAATATAAACGTCTCTTCAATTAGTCCCCAGAATAAGAGAAAGATCGGGAAAATGCCCAAAGAGAGAGTCTCCCCAGAGAAAAAAGAAAAAGGAGACCCCTCCAAAGTGGGAGACCATGTGTGGGATAGTCTTACAGGGACACGCCTCCATCCGTAATCAACAAAAGAAAAATGAAAAATGAAAAAACAAGATAAACAGTTATTAGTTCTTGTCTCTGCAGATTGTTTTTCCATCTGAGCAGAGGACTAACAAACAAAACAGCAAAAGACTCATTCTCCCGCCCCATCATCAACGCAGCCAGTCCCCAACTTGGGCCCATGTCACCTGCATCCTGCTTCAAGTGTGTTCTCCAGCCTCCTTGATGCGTTTAGCATTTGTATCCACCCACTGCGAGGCCTTCTCCGGATCCA
Organism: Allobates femoralis; assembly: GCA_033576535.1. NCBI lineage: Eukaryota > Metazoa > Chordata > Amphibia > Anura > Aromobatidae > Allobates > Allobates femoralis. Next base: position 116,930,307 of record JARQOC010000004.1, on the reverse strand, counting down.
CAAAGAAGTAGGTCTTCTCCAGTGCCATCACTCGCAGTTTTGCGGGAAATATCACGGAGCATTGTACTCCTAATTCACGTAAATACCTTTTCACACCAACAAACTTAATTCTTTGTTTCTGAACAATGACGGAGTAGTCCAAGTAAACGGAAATCCTCTGCCCATTTAAAGTGAGATCATCCACTTCTCTGGCCTTTTGCAAGATTATATCTCTGTCTCTATAGTTCAGGATCTTTGCCAACATAGTACGCGGACCTTTGCCATGCGGCTGAGGCTGCATAGGGACCCTGTGTGCTCTCTCAACTGCAAACAGTCTAGTCAGCATGTCTGAGACAATTTTTTCACTGAGCCAGCTTTCAATGAACCCAGTGGGATTCCTTCCCTCAGACTTCTCTGGAATCCCCACCCAGAGTCCCACCCAGATTGCTGCGTCTGGACCGGTTTTCCAGATCCAGATCATCTGTCTTAGCAGCCAGCTCAGAAATCTGTTGTATATATTACTTCTCAGCTTTCTGCATCTTAACCAGGGGCGGACCTTGATCCCAGGGGGCCCTGGTGCAGCCATGGAGCGGGGGGGGGAGGGGTGCTGGCGGCCGTCGGTGAGGAGCCAGGGGGGGTGAGGGGCTGCTGGCGGCCGTCGGTGAGGAGCGGGGGGGTTGGGGGGGATGGCGGCCATTCGTTTATTAGTGGAGCGGCTCTCCTACCTGCTGGGCCACACTGTGTGCATTCCTGGGAGCCGGAGCACAGAGGAGAGGAGGGGTGGGATTAGGCAAGGGAAGCACTAAGCTTCCTGCTTCCCTTGCCTGACCCTCCTCTCCTCTGACATCGGATTACGGGGTCAGCTGGGGGCCCCCTGCAGGTTTGAGGGGCTCCCTAGCCGGTCGGGGCCCTGGTGCAGCTGAACCAGCTGCACCACGGTAGGTCCGCCCCTGATCTTAACTATTTGATCCTCAGCGGTCCCCACTCATTCCTCCACTACCCCTGTCCTGGTGTCAACCTTCTTCAAGTCCTTTTTAATAGTGGACAGTTCCCCTTGCACTCCTAGGACCTGCTGAATTAGGGTCTTTAGGGCCTCCTTGCAGTATGGTACTACTGCATAAATATCCTTTAAAGTGGGCTCTTCATGCGAGCTGTCCAGAGCCTGGCTATGCCCTGCAGCTTCAGCTCCCTCCTTCTGCTGGGACTCCTCCACATCAAACCCCTCATTCTCTGGGGCTTCATCCTCCTCCCCAGCCTCCTCACCTCCTCCTGCAGCCGCATCCATACTGCCCTCTTCGATCATGGCAAACTTCTCCAACCTAGCAGCCACCGCCATGCGCTGCTGGCAGGCTGCGTCTGCCTTCTCTGCCTCCTCTCTCATCACGCCGCCATCTTGGAGGCCTCCTCCATCCCCAGCGCCAGGATTTTTCTGTCTTCTCCGGGTCATCTCCTCTTCTGCTGCGGCCCCAGTCGCTCCACAGCCTCCTCAGCACCTCCGGTCCACAGTCCAGGCCGGCAGGGACCTCCAGGTAATGAATTACAAGATGTTTTTGGCGGGTATATGGCGGGAGCGCTCTCACACACAACAGCTCACACCAGCATCCAAGCCACACCCCCATTGAGCCACTCTTTGGTAGATTGGAAAACACTTAAACGGCACCCCGTTCTGTGTACCTTTTCCGGGTTGTCTCACTCCTGCTGGCTCTCTCCCTCCAGCCCTGCACCTCTCATTCAGTGTCCTGCGCCAGCGGACACGGACCTCCCGGGCGACGTTTTCTCTCACTCCCCTTTGGCCCTATACGGCCACCTTTGCATTGACTGACATGGCTTTGGCTGCTGCTCCTTGAGATACAGCAGCCTCCAGTTTGGTAGCTGAGTCCTTAGTCCACTCCACTAGTCTGGGCCCGGTATGCCTCCACTGCCTGCGACCAGCAATGATGTGAGCCCCACAGGTGGATTTCTCTGTTCCTGTGCCTCTGGGACCCCTTCCTTCTCTGGAACTCCTGCCTGGCTCCCGCTGTCTTACTTGTCCTGGGATGCGCCTCTCTGCTGCAATTCCCAGAATGCCTTTTCTCACATCCCGCCTGCGACTTCTCTACACCTCACTCCTCTCTCCTCATGGTCACTACTCCTCCCACTACTTCATGGTGTGCTTCTCTTACACTTCCTACTGTCACTCCCTCTAAGTGGCTCCTCTTCCTACAGTTCCACCCATCACCCTCTTCTAGTCTCATCTCGAGCCAGGGGTGGGGGTTGATCAGTCCCCTCACCTCTCTGACCTGGAGTGCCTAGTGGTGCATGGGGTGTGTGGGTACCAGGTAGTGTCCCCTCTTGCTAAGGTGCAGTACCTCTGTGGTGACTGGACCCTCAGGGGTGTCACATTCCCCAGCCGTAAAACACAGCACGTCCTTGGGCTGGACCTGGTAAAAGATGTGACAACATGCAAAAAGTTTTGGAATGCATTCAACAGGTTTAAACATTCAACAAGTTACGTTTTCTTCTCTTGACGGGAAGCGTGTTTTCTTTAACGTTGCATATAAAACTATAATTATAACATTAGACTAATAAAACTTTCTGCAAAAACTTCTAGTTCGCTTTACATGGTACAGTGAGGTCCCTGACTGAGATGTCCTTCTCACTGTCCCTTAGTGCTGTATGGGGAACTCGTTTAAAAAAAAACCAACGTAGGTCCAGGGCGGGCTACAGGACATTGCTGGTCTCCTCGCTGGACCACTGTTCGGCCGCGCCAAACGGGTTTTCGTTCTGTGGTCTGTTGTAATGTGTCAGGTTCCAAATGTCGGTTTCGAAACCAACAAGGAGCAGATTACGTGCTATCTATATACAGGAAAGGTTCTGGCCATTCTCTGTCCATAGCTCAATTGTCCATATAACACGTATTTCTCCTAACTACCGGTTTAGCTAGGCATTACTACTAAACATTCACACCTATAACAAGTTATAACTACTCACACGCAACTTAACTGGGTTAACATCTGTCTATGTATATTAAAGCATTCCACAGTTCTGCTTACTGCTGGTGCTTTCATGGATGAGCCTCTTGGTTCAAGCTTCCAGTTGGCTTTGGAAACACAATATCTAGCTGGTGAGCAAGTAGGGCAGCCTGAAGGGAACTTGCAGCTCTGTCTCTGGCTGCCTGGTCTGATGCAGCAACCGAGTTTGAAGGAGCTGCTGCAGAAGGTGTTAAGGCTGCCGGGCTTGGTCCTGCAGCCATTTCTAGCTCAAGAGTCACTGACCTTACTGATCTGGAATCCTCTCTAGGCCACTGGAGGAGTTCAGCTCCTCGACCCCACGTGCTGGATTTTTATGGGCACTGCTTGCCATGGCACTTCTACAGTTCTCTGCCCTCCAGAACTCCTGGTCCACCGGGGGCACCTGGTCCGGGTCCTCCTCTGGGCCACTGGAAAAGTCTATCACTTCCACCCCACACGCCGGAGCTCTCTGAACGCTGCTTGCTATGGTGCCCCCCGGGTTTCTCGCTGCCTCTCCTGCAGCCTGCACCATCGTGCATACTTCTCGTGGTGCTCCTCTTATCTCGCTCCCCTTCCATCGGCGCTGGATCTCCATCTCGCCGTCGGGCATACCATGGGGCAGAGCCATCGAGTCTCTTGGCAAGCACTTCCGTCATGTAAAATAATTCTGTTTATTGCTTTGCCTTTGTCCCCAGAGGAATTGTTTACCCAAACTTGAACTAGTGACCTTGTTCATTATACTATGCAATCTAACAAAGGGTGGAACTGGACAGTTGTCTGAGTCTCCCTCAACGTTGCACAATATTTTCTCAACATGATTTGGAGGGATAGCAAGGGCAAATTAATTACTATCGCTAGAAGTAAAGCAGGTCTTGGGAACATCTCACTAACCTCTGAGCTTATCATTAGTCTCCAGTGTCCAGGATTGTGTTTGAAAGGCAGTCTTTTGATGCTATATTTCCACAACCCTGAGTGAAGGTATAAGGATTTTTTCCAACTAAATTGAGACTGGTAATCTATATTTGGTGGATGGTGTATTGTTTCCCTTGGCAATTGTAGTAACTTTATTGATTTAATCTCAGATAATAGCACGTGCCCCTCTGTTTGCACCCACAAGTTTTCTTTGCTCACAAGAATGTTACAAATGTTGTTACTTTAATGCACCAATTGCTTATGCACCCAGGCAGTATTCTGCTTAAAGGTGTATTCATACTGTGTGGGATGAACGGATATGGTGGGTATCTGTTGGCAGACTCAACTAGCTGAGAAGTTTGGGTTAGCATTGACCCTCTATGGTGTACAAGTACAAAATGTTCATAATAAAAACTTAGCTAAATTGTTGGATAATATTCTGCTCCTGATTATCACTGTAAATAATGAACACATTTTTGTGCTAGAATACCTTACTGTTTTCCGTGGAGGGCTTTGTCAGATAGTGGGACCTACCTGCTGCCACTATGTGGATAACACCAGTACAACAAGGATTTTGCAGTATGTGGCTCAGCCACATACTGCAAAAGATAAAAAGATGCAATACACACTACAGATAAAAATGGAGCTGGCAGCCCTTGCCCATCAAACAAACATATGGTCAGGCATATGGTTAGGACTCGTAAGCGTGAGGTCCCTTGGCGTGGGTTACGAGTTTACGTATTTGGCCAAATATCCATAAAAACCTCACATTTTTATCTGTAGTGTGTATTGCATCTTTTTATCTTTTGCAGTATGTGGCTGAGCCCTCTGGGGGGCGTCGGTCATTTGTGATGCATATACAAGTGTGGTGCAGTCCGCCTGATCTAATAGTTGGGCGCGACCAATGGGCTGTGCTCTGACACTTTGCTTCACTTAGACTTGTGTGGCTGACGTCCTGTTGGTAACCTTGTGTCCATGAATGCCACCAGTCTCCTCCTTGTCAGCATGGCTGCATGCAGGTGCCACAGCCGCTCCCATGCTTGGGTTGCAGGGGATTGAGCACCGGCGTTCTTACACTTGTGTTGCCTACCAGTGGAGCTGGCAGCTCTCTGCTAGGTGCAACGGATATTTTACCTGGCTAAATTTTGGTGGTTATTCTTTTTCTTAGTACCAGCTGACAATACAAAGCTGGTATTAACCCCTTATTACCCAGTGTGCCACTCCCCAGCGGGGACGCTAGAAGAGCCATGTAAAGCGCCTGGAAATGGCACTACAATTAATGCTTCATTTTCAGGGATAGCTGTGGGCTAAGGTTTTAAGCATGGGAAACCCAGAATGCTTGGGTCTTACCATGCTGAGAATCCCAGTTCCCTTGGCTGGCGATCAAAATATTGCAGGAGACCATGCATTTTTTTAAAATTATTTATTTAGATAAATAATGGGCTTCCCTATATTTTGATTGCCAGCCAAGGTAAAATCAGGCAGCTGGGGGTGTCAGCCTGTAGCTGTCTGCTTTATCTGTGCTGATAATCAAAAATACTGTGGAGCACTGCATCATTTTTTTAAATTGTTTATTTTTACACTACTATGTGTGTGAGGGGCCCAACAGCCAATCACAAATGCTGTCACGCAGAATGAGCATCTGTAATTGGCTGTTTGAGTAATCTGCAATCAGCCCATAAATTCTATTATGGTAAAATGTATGGGCTGGTTTCAACTTACTCCAGCAGCAAATCACACATGCCCATTCTGTGTGACAGTGTCTGTGATTGTAATTTTTTGCAGCTTTTTTTCATGTGTTTTATATAAATTAAAAGCTAAGGGATTTCAGAAATCTCATGTACACACACCCACAATTTTTTGTTTGACCTTTACGTTTGACTGCTGATCCTGACTTGTCTGGTTTTTACTCATCTTATACGATTCTTCTATGCTCTTCTCCCAGCAACCAGCATTTCTCCCCAGCAACTACTACGTGTATCCAACCCCATGAAAGTTTATATTCCTCTACAAAGGATATGTGAAGGACAGCGTTTCCCTGGAACTTGAGGACTTTATAGATGGAGTGGCAACTATAAATCCTGTTCATTGCAGCACATTTAAGATTTGTTAGACTATCACAAAGTTAAATTACATTAACATGATCACCATTAAAACCCATTGATTGGCTTTACAGTAAATCAGGTCATAATACAATTTAGTCAGGAAAGGACAAATATGGTAATAGTTTTATTAACTTTATTTTCCTGCATAGTTTTTTTGTTACTTTTAACTAAAGTAAATTAAAATTCTTGTGTTGTTTCTTGTTGATCGCCACTAGAGGTCCACAGTAATCTGCATCATGATAATAGCTAAAAATGGAAAAATGCTCCTTGACCATTTAATTGTCATGCTAAGACATGTAGCTTAATGTCTATATATTTTATCATCTATTTTAAAACCTTTAGATTTCTATATTAATTAACCTTTAAGTAATCTGTGCATAATAATAAGAAAACCAATGGTAAAATAATAAATAAGACCTCAAATAAAAAATTATGAATTAGTCATTAGATGCCCTTAATCTTATTAAGGGATACACATACATTGCAAAATGTATTTAAAAAAAATGCAGATGAACTGTACACATGTTTGTAAATTTTTTTGTGATTTTGATATGTGGAAAGTAATGACTGTTGGGCAAATATTACTTTAAATTCCCTGCCAATAATCCCATTTAAAGACCCTAGTCTGAAGACTAGCAACATGAAAGTTACCATTCAAATCCTTATTCCTTTAAAGAAGACCTGTCACCCCCCTGGTGCATGGCAAACTAAATGCAGCACTGAATGCAGCATGTCTGCTGCATTCAGGGAAGGGGTCCCCCATGTCTCTAGACCCCCTGAAAGCTTTAAAAAAGACTTTAGAATCCTTACAGTTAAGAGGTCGTCTCAGTTGGATCTTATTAAGAGGTCCTCGCTACTGGCACAATCTTCCCTGCCTTCTCCTTGTGTGTTCCGCCCCCTCTATGTGTCTGTCACCGCCTCCTCTTCTGCTGGGTCTGCCCTCCTCCTCTGCTCCTGACATCACAAGGAGCAGGAGCAGAAGAGGAGGTTAGACCCAGAACAAGAGGAGAATCCAAGCACTCATATAGTTTTTCACGCAATCAGCGCTTCAACAGGATTTGTTGAAGCGCTGTTCGCGTGAAACAGCCGACTGTTGTCCGACCCTGCACCCTTCCCTCCCTGCACCTGTAACCCTGTGATGAATTAAAAATCACATACAGCAACTTGGTGAGGGCCGCTCGTTTTCCTTTTTTTATACATAATAGACTTGTGCTAGAGCAGAGAAACACCGAAGCCTAAATTTTTGCAGTCCTCATTGAGGAGCTGATTAGCCCACACCTGGAACCAGTGCCTGGTTTTTCACTCTCTTTTTTTCTAATCTTATTACCGTATATACTCGAGTATCAGCCGAGTTTTTCAGCCCAAAAATTGGGCTGAAAAGTTCCCCCCTCGGCTTATACGCGAGTCACTGTATACTGTATACACTGTATACAGTGTATACTGTATACAGGCCCCCCCATCAGTATACAGGCCCCCCCCTTACTGCCGCAATCCGTAAAAGAATACATTATTTATATACTGTTCCCTGCCGCTGTCCCGCCGCCGCCATCGCACTCCTCCGTCTTCATCCGGCTTCTTCCGGCTTCCTCCGTGGGCGCAGGCAATGACGTCATTGTCTGCACGCCAGAGGAGGAAGCCGGAAGACGCTGGATGAAGACGGAGGACGCGCGATGGCGGCGGCGGGACAGCGGCAGCGGGACAGCGGCAGGGATAAGTATAATAATCTATTCCTTTACAGGACTGCGGCAGTAAGGGGGGGCTGTATACTGATGGGGGGCCTGTATATACCACTGGGGCTGCTGCTGTATACTACCAATGGGGCTGCTGCTGTATACTACCACTGGGGCTGCTGTATATACCTCTGGGGCTGCTGTATACTACCACTGGGGTTGCTGCTGTATACTACCACTGGGGTCTGCTGTATATACCTCTGGGGCTGCTGTATACTACCACTGGGGCTGCTGCTGTATATACCACTGGGGCTGCTGTATACTACCACTGGGGCTGCTGTATACTACCACTGGGGCTGCTGTATATACCCTGGGGCTGCTGTATACTACCACTGGGGCTGCTGCTGTATACTACCACTGGGCGCTGCTGTATACTACCACTGGGGCTGCTGTATATACCACTGGGGCTGCTGTATACTACCACTGGGGCTGCTGCTGTATATACCACTGGGGCTGCTGCTGTATATACCACTGGGAGGCTGCTGTATATACCACTGGGGCTGCTGTATATACCTCTGGAGCTGCTGTATACTACCACTGGGGCTGCTGCTGTATATACCACTGGGGCTGCTGCTGTATATACCACTGGGGCTGCTGCTGTATACTACCACTGGGGCTGCTGATTATACTACCACTGGGGCTGCTGTATATACCTCTGGGGCTGCTGTATACTACCACTGGGGCTGCTGCTGTATATACCACTGGGGCTGCTGCTGTATACTACCACTGGGGGCTGCTGTATATACCACTGGGGCTGCTGACTGCTGTATACTACCACTGGGGCTGCTGCTGTATATACCACTGGGGCTGCTGCTGTATATACCACTGGGGCTGCTGCTGTATACTACCACTGGGGCTGCTGTATACTACCACTGGGGCTGCTGTATATACCATCTGGGGCTGCTGCTGTACTACCACTCACTGCGGGCTGCTGCTGTATACTACCACTGGGGAGGCTGCTGTATACCACACTGCTGGGGCTGTATACTTGTGCTGGGGTCCACCCTCGGCTTATACACGAGTCAATAGGTTTTCCCAGGTTTTGGGGGCAAAAGTAGGGGGTCGGCTTATACACGGTCGGCTTATACAGATATATATGTAAGAGGTCTTTGCTGCTGGTGTGGCGCCCCACTGGTCGGGACGCCATGTAGGGGTACTGCACCCGTAAAAGAGTGTGTAGTATACCTGTGAAACGCTGATCGCGTGAAACAGCCGACTGTTGTCCGACCCTGCACCCCTTCCCTCTCTGCACCTGTAACCCTGCGATGGATTAAAAATGACATACAGCATCTTGGTGAGTGCTGCTCGTTTTCCTTTTTTCCATCATCGCCACGACAGCACCACCTGAGAGAGAGGACCGCCCATCCAAGACAGGAAACCTCTGAGATAAAAAGGCGGGACCTCTCCTGAACCTCAGTTTAGGTTTCCTGTCTTGGAGGTGGGAGACCTCTGAAGCTCATGCGGTCCTGGCCTGACCCGGTAGCTAGAAGAAGCTGTCCTTACCTAGGCAGTGGCTCCGGACTTGGGTTCAGAAGCTCCTCCACGGGGTATCCCCTGCGGTGGTGGAGGGCACGGGGTCTGGAGAGGGCCACCAGCGGCCGGTTCTCGGCCCTTGTTGCCGCCCGGGGGTCGCAGCTGCAGGGTTGGTGGCTGCCCGGCACACCTGTGCCCCGGGTGAAGAAGCCCTTTTTTTCTGGTAGGCGCAGCGTGCCTGGGTCTGTAAGGGGCCTGGGAGCTTTCAAATTTCGCTCCGGGAACCGCTACTTCCGGTTTCGGGCGCGGACCGGAAGTGACGCTCCGCGCCTGCGCAGTACGGGCCAAGATGGCGGCGCCCAGCGTTCGGCGGCTGGGAGACGCTGCAACTACAGCCGGAGGTGTGGGGCGGTGCTTGGAGGGAGGCGCCGGCCACAACGGAGGGATGGAGCAGCAGACACTTGTGCCACCCGACCCGGGGGAGCTCCAGCAGGCTGGCAGCCACAAGTCCTCTCAGAAGGGTTCCAGGCAGGATGTGGACCCGAAAGCCGCCCGGAAATCGGTATGCCTCTGGTGGGGTGAGTGCCTTTGGGCTATGATATCTGTATTTACACTGCCTTCTTGCTTGTCTTTAGGACAGCAGGAAAAAGGTGGCTAAACAAAAGCATAAGGACTGTGCTATCTGCAAAATCCCTCTTCCAGAGGATTGTATTAAGGATTTGTGTGCCTCTTGCATTGAGGAAACTGTACGAAGCGCTGTTCCCAGTCTGGCCTCTAGCCTTAGAGATTTAGTGAGGGAAGAGCTGAAGTCCCTACAGAAATCCGGGAAGGATAGGGGGCGTAAGAGACAGAGGTCCTGGTCCTCTTCTTCTGGTTCTGACCGTGCCGCTCGTAGCTCTCACAAGGGGAGACGCAGGTCTCGTTTGTCCTCGGCCTCATCTTCCCCCTCCTCCTCCTCCTCCTCGGGGTCTTCCTCCTCAGAGGGTAGTGGTGCTGGGAAGTCCTGTTTTCCCCATAAAGACACTGATTTTTTGATTAAGGCTGTTCGTTCCACTATGGGGTTGGTGGATTCCCGTGACCCTCTTCAATGGAGGATTTAATGTTCGGTGGTCTGTCTTCCAGACAGCGACGGACTTTTCCTTTGAATCAGCGAATCCAAGCTTTGATTGAGGATCATTGGGCTAGGCCTGATAAGAAGGGCGCTCTCCCCCATTTGGCTAAAAGGAAGGTGGCCCGGGCATCTAAGCGTTCCTCTCTTCCCTTTGAGGATTTGGGGAGTTTGAGGGATCAGCTAGACAGGAAGGCAGACGGCTACTTGCCTAGTTCCTGGGAATCCACTGCTAGCATCTTTCGTGCCTCAGTTGCGGGTACATCAGTTGCTCGGTCCCTCATGATTTGGTTGCAGCAGTTGGGGCTCTGGTGAGGGACGAAGCTCCTAAAAAGGAGATCCTGTCTTCCTTTCCTTTGGCTCTTTCTGCGGCGGCTTTTCTGGCGGATTCCTCGGCTGACTCCCTGAAATTGGCGGCGAAGGCTACGTCCTTCTCTAATGCTGCTCGTCGGGCTTTATGGTTGAAGGCCTGGCCTGGGGATGCCCAATCAAAGTCGAAGTTGTGTTCTTTGCCTTGTACGGGTGATTTTCTGTTTGGCAAGCCGCTGGATGAGATTTTGGAACGTGCTGGTGACATTAAGAAACATTTTCCCGCCGGCCTTCCGGCTTCCACCTTCCGTGGTCGTTCCTTTCGTCAGCCGCGGTTTGCCAAGCGGAAGTCCCCTCGTCGGACCCGAGACTCTTGGGCCGACAAGAGAGACAAGAAGGTGGGTTTCTTGTTCAAGGGTTCCTCCTTTGACAGGAAGCACCAGTCTAAGTGACGGCTCGCTCCAGGTGGGAGGAAGACTTGCCCGCTTTCTCCCAGCCTGGTCCGACATTGGGGCTTGCGATTGGGCTCTCGGTGTCCTCAGAGGGGTTGACACTGGAGTTCGCTTCGGCTCCTGTGGGGGCCCTAGTGATTACGTCTGTCCGCAGTCCGGAAAAATGCACATTTCTGATGGGCGAGGTGCGGGCCCTTGTGAAAAAAGGGGTTGTTCCCCGGTTCCTCCGGCCGAATGCGGCAGGGGGTTCTATTCCACACTGTTTTTCGTGCCAAAGCCGGACGGCTCGTTCCGGACGATTATAAACCTGAAACGTCTGAACAGCTTTCTGGTTCAGCGGTCATTTAAGATGGAGACTTTGAACTCAGCAATCAGGCTATTGTTTCCAGATTGTTTTATGGTAGTATTGGATCTAAAGGACGCATACTATCATGTGCCAGTTCATCGTCGCCACCAGCAGTTTCTGAGGTTCGCCCTGTACATGGAGGGCTCCCTCTGCCATTTTCAGTATCGAGCTCTCCCCTTCGGGCTGGCAATGGCCCCTCGGATTTTCACGAAGCTGCTGGCGGAAGTAATGGCTCACTTCCGCCGTCAGCAGATTTTGATTGTTCCGTATCTGGACGATCTGCTGATTGTGGGGGACTCCAGGGATCAGTGCCTCGCCCATCTGCAGATGGTTCAGTCTTCCCTGGGTCGGTTGGGCTGGATTGTCGATCTAGAAAAGTCCAGGCTGGTTCCCGACACGCGTCAGCTGTTTCTGGGGATGATTCTGGACTCGCAGTATCAGCTTTGCCTCCTTCCGTAAGACAAACAAGTGCGTCTCCGGTCTTCCCTTTCTGCAGTTCGGGCTTCCCCTCGAGTGACCTTGAGGAGCGCTATGTCTCTCTTGGGCTCCCTCACGTCCTGTATCCCGGCAGTCCCCTGGGCACAGTTGCACTCTCGGGCCCTTCAGTGGGAGATTCTCCAGCATCAACGCGGGTTGGGGGTGGCCTTGGACACGAAGATTGTTCTATCCCCTCCGACTTTAGATTCTCTGGGGTGGTGGCTGGTCCCCGAGCACCTGTCCGTGGGCGTTCCGTGGGGTTGTCCGGTCTCCGACGTACTCACCACGGATGCCAGTTCCTGGGGATGGGGGGGCCCACCTTCGGGACCTATCCGCTCAGGGAGCCTGGGGCTCGTGCCTCTCCAGGATGTCGTCCAATATGCGAGAGCTCCTGGCAGTTTGGGAGGCAGTTTCTGTGTTCCTGCCTTCCCTTCGGGGGCGCCATCTGCGGGTTCTCTCCGACAACAGCGTGTCGGTGGCTTACTTGAACCATCAGGGGGGCACCCGGTCTCAGGCTCTCATGGGTGTTACACGGGACATTTGTCAGTTGTTGGAGGCCCGTCAGGTTTCCCTCTCTGCCCTTCACATACGGGGGGTGGCGAATTCCCGGGCGGATTTTCTCAGCAGGGTGCAGCTCCGACAAGGGGAGTTGGCTCTGGATCCGAGGGTTTTCGATCAGATTGTGGACATGTGGGGCCTTCCGGAGATGGATTTGTTTGCAACTCGGGAGAACAGACAGGTTCGCCGGTTCTGCTCTCTGAATCCCGGAGACTGGCCCTTTGCTGTGGACGCTCTGCTGATCCCCTGGTCCTCAGGTCTTCTGTATGCCTTCCCTCCCTTAGTCATGATTCCTGCAGTCCTTCGGAAGGTCAGGGAGGACGGGGCCAGACTCATTGTGATAGCGCCCTTCTGGCCCCGGAGAGCTTGGTTCTTTTGGCTCAGTCGCCTGTCCGTGCAGGCTCCTTGGACTCTACCCCTGTCCCCGTCTCTCCTGTCTCAGGGGCCGATCCACCATCCGCGGGTCTCGGGTCTCCGGCTGACGGCGTGGAACTTGAACGGCGACTCCTGTCGCGTAGGGGGTTCTCGGACGGCCTTGTTCGTACACTGATGTCCAGTCGGAAGCCGGTTACCACCAATACTTATGGTAAGGTGTGGATGAAATTCCTGTCCTCTTCGGGGGCGAGTCCGGAGGGTGAGGCTCCTGTGCAGGCTGTTTTAGAATTCCTCCAGAGGGGGTGGGAAATGGGTCTCTCTGTCAATACCCTGAAACTCCAGGTTTCGGCCTTGGGGGCCCTGTACCATTGTCCCCTCGCGGGGTCTTCTTGGGTGAAGAGGTTTATTCAGTCCTGCAAGCGGGCCACTCCTGTTCCCTGTCCGAGGGTGCCTCCTTGGGATCTCAATTCTTGATGCCTTAACGAGGCCTCCCTTTGAGCCGTTGTCTTCGGCTTCCCCTAAGGTCCTTACTCTGAAGGTAGTCCTGTTGGTGGCTTTGACGTCGGCCAGACGTTTAAGTGTCCTGCGGGCCTTGTCGGTGGTGGGGCCTTATACGCAGATTTTGCCGGATAGGGTCATCCTTCGCCTGGACCCTTCCTTTCTTCCCAAGGTGGCTACCAAGTTCCACAGGATGCAGGAGATTGTCCTCCCTTCCTTCTGTGATCATCCTGTGAATCAGAAGGAAGAGGTTCTCCACACGTTAGATGTCAGGAGAGCGTTGCTTACCTACTTGGACGTGTCCTCTGCCTGGCGTCAGTCCCCGTCCCTCTTTGTTTCCTTTCAGGGGGCCTCTAGGGGTAAGGCAGTGTCCAAGGGTACCCTGGCTAGGTGGTTGCGGGAAGCCATTGCTCTTGCTTATTCTTCTAGTCAGGTGCCGGTCCCGGGGGGCCTTAATGCACATTCCACCAGGGCAGTGGCTACGTCCTGGGCTGAGAAGGCTGATGTCCCTTTAGAATTGATCTGTAGGGCTGCTACTTGGTCTTCTCCTTCTACTTTCTTCAAGCATTACAGGCTTGATCTTTCTTCCACTGATGAGGTGACCTTTGGTAGACGGGTTCTGCAAGCGGTGGTCCCTCCCTAATTTTCTTTGCTCTGAAATCTCTCAGGTGGTGCTGTCGTGGCGATGATGGAAAAATCTAAATTACTTACTGGTAATGGGTTTTTCCGGAGCCACGACAGCACCACCGCATCCCTCCCTATTGCCTGTTGGTGTGGTCACGTTTGGGGGGTTTTGAATTGTTGATTTCTTTTGGTGGTGGTTGTGTACTAATGATTGTTGGGTTCCCCTCTCCGGTCTCTGTAACCAAAACTGAGGTTCAGGAGAGGTCCCGCCTTTTTATCTCAGAGGTTTCCTGTCTTGGATGGGCGGTCCTCTCTCTCAGGTGGTGCTGTCGTGGCTCCGGAAAAACCCATTACCGGTAAGTAATTTAGATTTTTATACCCCTTAATAAGATCCAACCCAGACAACCTCTTAAATGTAAGATTTCTAAAGTCTTTTTTAAAGCTTAAAGGGAGGCTAGAGACATGGGGGACCCCTTCCCTGAATGCAACAGACATGCTGCATTCAGTGCTGCAATTATTTTGCCATGCAACAGGGAGGTGCAAGGTCCTCTTTAAATCAGACAACATGAAGAATAGTATTTCCTAGGGACTTTCATTAATGACAACTTTGCATAGCCATTCAATTCAAAACGAATAATACAAATTTAGGGTGCTGCTGACATCTACGTATATAAAATCACCCATATTCTCAGCCAGAAAAGTTGGCGAGTGTCAGGAGAAAGTCATGCATTTTTTCCTCACCTAGCAGATGTATGTTATGCAAGTGCCATTTGAGTGTGTGTTTTTGTTCTCTCACCTAGCATCTATATGTCATGCGAGTGCTATGCTCAGGGCATTACTACTCTTACTGCTGTAATGGGTGTGGTGGAGATTGGGGTCCGGCCGTCCAGGCAGCAGGGTAGTATTTAAAGTTTTATTAAGCCAAGCAGCCCAGGCTCCACTCTGTCCCCGACCTTCCCACGTCTTTACTGGCCCCACATCTGTCAGTCACCATCGTGGCCCGCAGCCACCGAACAGAGGAAGGTGGCTGGGACTGATATATTCAGTGACATTAGATTTAGCCAGGTTTGTACTGCACATGCACTTAATAGTCTGCCATGTATAGTACAAACAGAAAGTCAACGCAGAGCGTATGGCACCAGCTGGATTTGAAAGTCAGAGCAGCTGCCTATGGCTGGTGAGTATGTTTTCTGTCTTGTCTGTCTGTGTGTCTGTCTACCGGTATATGTCTAATGGTTACTGTATCCGGCTCCTACACAGCAGCATACTCATTTTTTATATACAGGTCCACACTATATCCTGTATTACAGTGTGTCTGTATATACTATGTGTATATAGAGTGGAGCTGTGTGTACAATACAGTTCTGTATATCCATGATATACAGTCAGCAGTCTATTGTGAATAGAGCCAGCAGTCTATTAAGGATACAGCCAGCAGCAGTCTCTAAGGTGCATACAGCCAGCAGCAGTCTATTGGGGTGCATACAGCCAGCAGCAGTCTATTGTGGTGCCTACAGCCAGCAGCAGTGTGTTGTGGTACCTACAGCCAGCAGCAGTCTATTGTGGTGCCTACAGCCAGCAGCAGTCTCTAAGGTGCATACAGCCAGCAGCACTCTATTGTGGTGCATTCAGCCAGCAGCAGTCTATTGTGGTGCCTACAGCCAGCAGCAGTGTGTTGTGGTACCTACAGCCAGCAGCAGTCTATTGTGGTGCCTACAGCCAGCAGCGGTGTGTTGTGGTACCTACAGCCAGCAGCAGTCTATTGTGCTGCCTAAAGCCAGAAGCAGTTTATTGTGCTCACTATAGCTGTCATGGAGTAGTTATGGTTATAAGTTCACATTGTGTACAACTTGAGAAAAAACGTTCTGGCAGAGAGGAGCTGAATAAATGGTGGAGATAGGAATGAATCTCGTTAATGCATTAAAGATGATGCCATAGGCCTGAGCAAAGCAAGAATCCATCAGATTGATTCCAGCTCTGCTATAAATAAAAACCAGTACAGTCTCTGTTTTACCTCCAATCATCACCTTAGTAGAAAGTAAAAACAAAGACCTAGAAAGTGTCATGCCCTCAGCCGTAGGGCTGGTCTCTCAAGGACAATGCGCTCAGCTGTATGCGCCTCACGCGCTCTGTCCCTGCTGCGGAGCAGGTCTCTGCTACACAGGAAAATTGACACCCACCAAACAGCTCTGCTAGTTTTGCTCACCCGGTGGGTGGTTCCATCTGGCCATCTGCTTCTTTCACTTTCAGGAAACAGCGTCCTCTTCGCAGGTCTCCTGGGAGAGTTCTTAGAATACTCGCACCGCATCCTGCACACACTTAAAGGAACAGTACACATGTTCTCTGTTAGGGCTCTCAGCTTGAGTGCTGAGCTGCTCTGAGGATAAAAGGCATCCTGCCTCTAAGGGAGGTGCCTGGCCAACTTATTCATTATCTAAGAGCCATGCCTCTGCTCAATTTGCACTCTGGCAGTGCTCTGCACTTGGAAGACTGCTGCCTTGCATTTTGCAATAGTCTAACACCTCTGTCTCAACAGACTCATCTGCTGGCAATCTGTTATCTTGGATCCGTCTGATGCTCCAGATTCCACCCCCAGCTGGCAAAGCCTCTTCTGAAGTTCACAGAACCATCCAAATTCCTATACTGGCTGGACCAGTCTCTCCGGGATTGTATGGAGCTCCCAGGATTCATCCTACCGACAAAGCAAGTGTTCCACAGTCTACTCCACTCATCTGTTTGGTCTGTACAGGTCGTCCCAATTCCTGGATTTGTGGCACCCTGGCACCTTGTTGGGCACCACAGAAATCCTTAGGGCATGAATGGAGTTAACAGCAAAGCAAACTCACAAAACAACAAACAAAACACTTACAACACATTAGAACACCTGGTTTCACCCCGAGCCTCTAGGGGGAGCTCCACTGGTCACTTTGAGCCAGTTCCCCCTATAAATAGAGTCTTGAAGGGAGAAACTTCAGAGTGTTGAGTCACTTCAGAACTGTGAAGAGTGTGCAGACGCTACAAGAGCTGCAGGTTGTGGATGATCTCAAGCTTATGAGACACACACCAGGCCTAGTCAGCCTAGCTACCAGTGAGGAAATCTCTGCAATTGGGATAATAGGAAAGGAGAAGCACCTCTGAAGGAATACCAGTTACACTAACTCTTCCCTCACCATCCGGTTACTGGAACCGAAGCTGTGAGAGCTACCCAGCCACCACAGAGAACCAGCACGTCTAACAGGAGGTTTAGCCACCTGTTCCACCTGAAGCACCTACCCACGAGAGCCCAGGGAAGAGTACTGATCCTGCTCAGACCCTTTTACAGTGCCCTCAGTGCTGCTAACCAGGTGAAGCAAATTCCATTGAACACACTGCCCGGTCCGGCTGGATTCCACATCGTACCTGAAAAAAACCATCAGTAAAGGTACTCAAAAGACTTTAGTGTGTCTGTGTCTGAATCCTGGGCCTAACAGCAGCATTACCGCAGCTGCCTCACAACATCTTGCGCAGCTCCCGGCTCCGGGGACTCCCGCTCATCCTGTGGGGAGCGATCCATCTTGCTGCCTAACATCCCCCGGAGGCCTAGCAGCGCTGGTACCCTTACCAGAACACCCGCAGGTGGCGTCACAAAGACAATTTATCCCCTACTGTTCCGCCATCCCCCCCTATTGATCTGACCACCGGGCCTCAGGCGAGGTTCCGTGACAAGGAGAGTCAACGCCTGCGATGTGAACACCCCGGCTACGGTGAGTCAGATTTGAGGCACTTTGACCTCCTGGTTCTGTACCACGTGAATCCCTGTACAGGGGTTACCTAGTTGGTGCTCTGCTGTGAGAGTTCGGTGTTGGGATCCAGAGGGTCCTCCCCTCAGACACCTTTCTGTTTTTTAAGTATTCCTTTAATAAATATCCTTGGTTTTACTGAAGTCACTTTCCAGTCTCTTGCTGTATCGGGTATTCAGCTGCCTCTACTCCACCAGTAAAACAAAGAAAGAAAAGAAAAATGGGGCACAATGGGTAGGATCCTCCAGACTCTTATTAGTGGCGTGGGGCAGTGGCCACTCACCTGACAGGGTTGTGCTGCCTGCACAACCCGGTTTGTAAGCCTCCGCTAGGTGTCCCCTTCGATGCAACGACCGTTCGTTCCTTCCTCCTTCCTCACTCGTTTCCGGCTGCTCCGATAGGACTTTTACGGTCACGTGCTCACCCGAATCCACTGGTTACCTAGTATCGCCAGGTCCTTTTTGCTTTTTTCTCCGTGCCTCTAATAGGCTGCTCCTGCCGCTTGCCCCCAGAAATGGGGATAGATATATGTTACAAGGATGAAAAGTGGTCCTTGTGGGAGCGCTCAAGTAACAGGCACCTAAACGGATTTCATTAACAGGCAACTTTATTTCCCTTTTGCTCTCTGAAACTCTTGGCAGTACTCCTCAATTGGCCACGTCCACTGTATGATTTAACGGAGATTAGACTCAGCAAGAGACATCCATTCTGGATCACCATAAATCTGAGCCAAAGCCATGAAAAAAGTCAGTAGAGTGAAGACCCAATTCTGGCAATCCCCCTTAAGAAGGGAGGTTACAGTCCCCAAGCACTGAACAAAGACGAAGCCTGAAATATAACTTTGGCTTCTCTAAACAACATAAATTTGTCTCTCCCTCCAGAAAATCTGTCTGGGTGAAATATCTTGGGTTCCGAAACAAATGGGCTTGACCAAGGCCAGCTGCCCAACAACTTGTTGCATCTGCTGCATAACTTGAAAATGCAGACCAGTAAACTCTTCAGAGATGGTCTACATCAGGCATGCAAAAGCATCAGCTGCGGAAGCTTGAGTCATAATGACACAGGCAAATAGTGAGTAAGGTCACTCATAATGTCACTGGGTGGTTATGACAGACAAGGGTAATGAAGCATGATGGTTTGAGATAGGCAAGGATAATAACGATAACAGTCTGACCCTTAGGCTGGGGTTCCCCAAATGACCCAGTTCCCCAAATTGTGTCTGAAGGTGAGGACGTTTGGGCCACCACCCTTGCCTTATTCCTAACCAGCCCTAGTATAACACCCCCTCACCTCCTCTCAGGGATTGGAATAGAAACAGCAACATCCCACAATGATGGCAATCTCTAAGGAAATGGTAGCTTCTGGAAGGCTTTTGCAAAACTGTTCTGCCTTTTTCCATGTCTGGTGTTTTATGGATTCCGGCATACAGCTTAACCCTTCTTCATATCCCAAGTAAACAGACTGTGAGTTTCAGTAGACTTAGTTTATTTGATGATATGAACTTGGCGTGGTAAAATCTACAAAGTACAAATGGTATCAGTCCGTACTACACACATTACATACACCAGCAGTGATAATATAACACAGAATTGTACATTAAACATGAGTAAATGTGGCAAGATTCATTGCAAAAGGCACTATTCTACACAGAGGTAACATCTATCTGTATGCAGTGCAGGGAAACATTAGCTAAAACGGAGGATTACAGAGCATAACACACTTCTACTACACAGTACTTTCTGTAGCAACTGCTGCATCATAACCTGCACACACAGATTCTAGAATAAAGAGATAGTTTAAATTGCAATCCTCACTGTATTTAGTTGGACAGGAGGAGTAGTTGTAGAGAAGGGAGCAAGAGCCAGGGACATGTGTCTTGTCTTTCTGGAGCCCGGGAAATGTTTGCAAGTCTCTCCTTCTTCCTGAGAAGCAGGGAAGCAGTCGCTAAGAATACAGTAAATCTTAAAGGTAGTGATGAGCGAGTACTAAAATGGTCGGGTGCTCGAAGCTCGGGCCGAGCATCCCGAGATACTCGTGTACTCGGCCTGAGTACCGAGCCCAATGTTATCCTATGGGAGACCCGAGTATTTTTATGAAATGACTGCCGGCAGCAAGTAGAAACCCTAAAAATGTCACAAAAGTCTCAGAAGAGTGCTCAAATGACATGGCAACACCATGGGGAAGACCCCTGGAAGCATTTCTCACTCAAAAGTCACAGCTGTGAACAATCTTGTCCGAGTTTCACGCCAACTTTACGGAGTCACCAGAAAACCTTCCAAAATGATACCAAAATGAATATTTAGGGTGGAAATGTTAAGGGCACATACCCAATAGTGAGATACAGCTGGTGTATGTTACTTTTTGTGATTACATGAAAGATTTTATGTGAAAACATTGTGCGGCACTCCGATGTCCCTGAGAAGAGACGTACATGAAGGCCTCTTGACATAATGTGCCCATTTTGAGGAACTGGGTCTATTGTAGTATTTTCCTTTGCCAGGGCAGTCCAAAATTTGGAGGTTTACCAATGTCCCTGGATAGAGACGTGCATGAGGGCCTGTAAACCTGAAGTGGGTGTATTGTAGTATAGCCCTTTGGCCAGGGCAGCCAAAAATTGGGAGGCTCCACATTGTCCCAGGATAGAGACGTGCAGAAGGGCCTGTAAACCTGAAGTGGGTGTATTGTAGTATAGCCCTTTGGCAGGGCAGCCAAAAATTGGGAGGTTCAACAATGACCCATGCATACAGACATGCAGGAGGGCCTGTAAACCTCAAGTGGGTGTATTGTAGTATAGCCCTTTGGCCAGGGCAGCCAAAAATTGGGAGGCTTCACATTGTCCCAGGATAGAGACGTGCAGGAGGGCCTGTAAACCTCAAGTGGGTGTATTGTAGTATAGCCCTTTGGCAGGGCAGCCAAAAATTGGGAGGTCCACATTGTCCCAGGATAGAGACGTGCAGGAGGGCCTGTAAACCTCAAGTGGGTGTATTGTAGTATAGCCCTTTGGCCAGGGCAGCCAAAAATTGGGAGGCTCCACACTGTCCCAGGATAGAGACATGCAGTAGGGCCTGTAAACCTCAAGTGGGTGTATTGTAGTATAGCCTTTGGCAGGGCAGCCAAAAATTGGGAGGCTCCACATTGTCCCTGGATAGAGACGTGCATGAGGGCCTCAAAACATTTTTCCCATTGGAAAGGAGCGGGTCTCTGTCGTTGTAATGCCCATTCTAAAAGAATGGGCGAAAAAATTTACCACTGCAGGTATACCTCAAGCAACAGCCTAACTATTGTAACGGTCATTATGGTGGCTCATGAGGAGAAGGAGGAGCTGTCCAGCGATTAGCCAAAGTCCAGAAGTGTGTACCCATGGGTGAGTGGAGGTACATGGCAAATTCCCATAACAAAATTTAAATTCAGTTGTCATTTGTTGGTGGTGTGGTGAAGTCTGCGCCCCAATCCAACCCTTGTTCATCTTGATCAGAGTCAGCCTGTCAGCATTTTCAGTTGACAGGCGGGTGCGTTTATCAGTAATGATTCCACCTGCGGCACTGAAAACATGCTCTGACAATACACTAGCGGCAGGGCAGGCCAGGACTTCCAAGGCGTAGAGAGCCAATTCATGCCACGTGTCCAGCTTGGAGACCCAATAATTGAAAGGCACAGAGGAATCTCGCAGTACAGTTGTTCGATCTGCAAGGTACTCCTTCAGCATCTGGCCAAACTTAGCATTTCTTGTGGCACTACCCCGCACCTCAGGGGCTGTGGTACGTGAGGGGCTGAGAAAACTGTCCCACATCGTAAAGAGTGTTCCCCTACCTCTGGCGGATTGGACTTGTGCCCCTCTCCGCCGTACGCCTTGGTTGTCCACCGATTCCTGACTATGCCGCTAGCGTTTTGTGAGGGGAATGATTTGCCTACTTCCGTGACTATGGCCTTCTGGAACTGCTGCATTTTGGCTGACCTCTCCGCCTCAGGAATGAGAGACATAAAGTTCTCCTTGTAGCGTGGGTCTAACAGTGTTGCCAACCAGTACTGATTGTCGGCCAAGATGTTCTGAACGCGAGGGTCACGAGCCAGGCAGCTTACCATAAAGTCAGCCATGTGCGCCAGACTCTTAACAGCCATCACTTCAGTATCCAGACCAACACGATGATTGAACATGCTGTCCTCCTCCTCCTCCTCTCATCTCCCCTGTCCTCTGGCCAGCCACGCTGAATCGAGGGTATGACTGGTGTGCATGTCATATCCTCAATTTGGCCAGAGAGTTGCTCCATGTCTTCATCTCCTCCTCCTCGTCATAGTCCTCCACTGCACGTTGTGATGAGATGAGGCTGGGCTGTGTGTTTTCACCCACACCCACTACTGTTTCTTGCTCCAAGTCATCGCGCTCGGCCTGCAATGCATCCTCTTTGTTTTTCAGCAGAGACCGTTTTAGAAGGCAGAGTAGTGGTATGGTGACGCTAATAATGGCGTCATCGCCGCTCACCATCTTGGTGGAGTCCTCAAAGTTTTGGAGGACGGTACATAGGTCCGACATCCATCTCCACTCCTCAGGTGTTATGTGTGGAGTTTGATCCATTTCCCGACGGCTTAGGTGATGCAGGTAGTCCACAACTGCCCTCTTCTGCTCACATATCCTGACCAACATGTGCAGAGTTGAATTCCAACGCGTGGGGACATCACACACCAGTCTGTGGGCCGGAAGACGCAAACGGCGCTGAAAGCCGGCAAGGCCGGCTGAAGCAGCAGGTGACTTGCGAAAATGTGCAGACAGACGGCGAACTTTTACCAGCAGTTCAGACAGCTCTGGGTATGACTTTACAAACCTCTGAACCACCAGGTTGAGCACATGGGCCACGCATGGAACATGCGTCAGCTGGCCTCGCCTCAAAGCTGCCACCAGGTTCCGGCCATTGTCACACACGACCTTTCCTGGCTTTAGGTTCAGAGGTGTGAGCCAGTGATCTGCCTGCTGTTTCAGAGCTGTTCACACCTCTTCTGCATTGTGGGGTTTGTCACCTATGCAGACTAGCTTCAGCACAGCCTGTTGCCGCTTTGCAGAGGCAGTGCTGCAGTGCTTCCAGCTTGGGACTGGTGTGGAGGGTACAGTGGATGAGGATGCGCAGGAGGAGGAGGCTGAGGAACATGACATTCCGGAGCTGTAGAGTGTCGGTGAAACCCTGACAGAGGTAGGGCCTGCTATCCTTGTTGTGGGAAGGACGTGTTCCGTCCCTCGCTCAGACTGGGTCCCAGCCTCCACAATATTAATCCAGTGTGCCGTCAAGGAGATGTAGCGGCCTTGCCCACAAGCACTTGTTCACGTGTCTATGGTTAGGTGGACTTTGACTGAAACAGCGTTGTTCAGGGCACGTGTGATGCTGTTGGACACGTGGTTATGCAATGCGGGGACGGCACATCTGGAGAAATAGTGGCGACTGGGGACCGAGTAACGTGGGACAGCAGCCGCCATCAGGTCACGGAATGCTTCCGTCTCCACCAGCCGGAAAGGCAACATTTCTAGCGCTATGAGTCGCGAAATGTGATAATTTAGGACTGTGGCATGTGAGGCATTGGCAGCGTATTTGCGCCTGCGTTCAAATGTTTGCTGAATGGATAATTGAACGCTGTGCTGGGACAAGGACGTGCTTGATGCTGGTGTTATTTGTGCGTGGGCAACTTCAGGTGCAGGGCCGGAGGCTTGTTCGCGGCCAGCATGGACAGGGGATTGGCTCGCACGCACAACAGGCGAAGACGTAGCAGTGACATCAGCAAGCACCGCTCCTCGACTCTGTTGTACTTCCCACAAAGTCGGGTGCTTGGCCGACATGTGCCTGATCATGCTGGTGGTGGTCAGGCTGCTAGTTTTCGTACCCCTGCTGATACTGGCATGGCAGATGTTGCAAATGGCCTTTTTAGAGTCTTCTGGAGCCAACTTAAAAAACTCCCAGACTCTGGAAGACCGAACATTTGCACAGGCACCTTGAGTCGTGTTGGTGTTCCGGGGAACGGTTGGCTGCCTTCTGCCTGCGGACACGACCCTGCTTCGTACAGCCTGTTGGGATGCTACGCCTCCCTCCCCCTGTGCACTGCTGGCCTCGCTCTGCATATCCTCCTGCCATGTTGGGTCAGCTACTGGATCATCCACCACGTCGTCTTCCTCTTCCGCACCCTGATCCTCCTCCTGACTTCCTGGCAATGGTTGAGACACGTTGCCAACGTTCCGTTCGTGAGAACGTGGCTGCTCAAATATTTGGGCATCTGTACATACCATCTCCTCATCACCCACTGCAAGAGGAGCTGGCGACAGGCCAGATTCTGCGAATGGATACGTGAACAGCTCCTCTGAGTGTCCTAGTGTGGGATCAGTAATGTCCGTGGACGTGTACTCGTCCTGGTGGTAGGAAGGAGGATCAGGTTGGGAAATGTGCGGTGCAGTATCACGGCTACTGACACTTGACCGTGTGGAAGACAGGGTGTTTGTGGAGGTGCCCATCTGACTTGAAGCATTATCCGCTATCCAAGTAACAACCTGTTGACACTGGTCTTGGTTCAAGAGCGGTGTACTGCTGCGGGCCCCAAGAATTTGGGACAGGACGTGCGAGCGAGGAGATGTGCCCCTTTGTTGTTGCGAAATTAGTGCTTGCACACGACCTCGGCCTCTGCCTGCACCACCATCACGTCCACTTCCTTGTTCCTTGCCAACGCCCTTGCGCATTTTGCCTGTATACAGCGACAACTGTCTGGTGACTGTTGAGGTCACAGGAGATTAGGATTTTAGTCCCTAACCTGTATCAAGGTAGTAAGTACACCAGTCTGGTGACTGTAATGGTCACAGGAGAGTAGTATTTTAGACCCTAACCTGTATCAAGGTAGTAAGTACACCAGTCTGGTGACTGTAATGGTCACAGGAGATTAGGATTTTAGTCCCTAACCTGTATCAAGGTAGTAAGTACACCAATCTGGTGACTGTAATGGTCACAGGAGATTAGGATTTT
This sequence comes from Allobates femoralis, assembly GCA_033576535.1. NCBI lineage: Eukaryota > Metazoa > Chordata > Amphibia > Anura > Aromobatidae > Allobates > Allobates femoralis. The sequence goes on along the minus strand of JARQOC010000004.1, from coordinate 116,905,603 downwards.
AGTCCCTAACCTGTATCAAGGTAGTAAGTACACCAGTCTGGTGAATGTAATGGTCACAGGAGTGTAGGATTTTAGTCCCTAACCTGTATCAAGGTAGTAAGTACACCAGTCTGGTGACTGTAATGGTCACAGGAGTGTAGGATTTTAGTCCCTAACCTGTATCAAGGTAGTAAGTACACCAGTCTGGTGACTGTAATGGTCACAGGAGTATAGGATTTTAGTCCCTAACCTGTATCAAGGTAGTAAGTACACCAGTCTGGTGAATGTAATGGTCACAGGAGATTAGGACTTTAGTCCCTAACTTGTATCAAGGTAGTAAGTACACCAGTCTGGTGACTGTAATGGTCACAGGAGATTAGGATTTTAGTCCCTAACCTGTATCAAGGTAGTAAGTACACCAGTCTGGTGACTGTAATGGTCACAGGAGAGTAGGATTTTAGTCCCTAACCTGTATTAAGGTAGTAAGTATACCAGTCTGGTGACTGTAATGGTCACAGGAGATTAGGATTTTAGTCCCTAACCTGTGTTAAGGTAGTAAGTACAACAGTCTGGTGACTGTAATGGTCACAGGAGATTAGGATTTTAGTCCCTAACCTGTATCAAGGTAGTAAGTACACCAGTCTGGTGGCTGTAATGGTCACAGGAGATTAGGATTTTAGTCCCTAACCTGTATCAAGGTAGTAAGTACACCAGTCTGGTGACTGTAATGGTCACAGGAGAGTAGGATTTTAGTCCCTAACCTGTATCAAGGTAGTAAGTACACCAGTCTGGTGACTGTAATGGTCACAGGAGATTAGGATTTTAGTCCCTAACCTGTATCAAAGTAGTAAGTACACCAGTCTGGTGACTGTAATGGTCACAGGAGAGTAGGATTTTAGTCCCTAACCTGTATTAAGGTAGTAAGTACACCAGTCTGGTGACTGTAATGGTCACAGGAGATTAGGATTTTAGTCCCTAACCTGTATTAAGGTAGTAAGTACACCAGTCTGGTGACTGTAATGGTCACAGGAGATTAGGATTTTAGTCCCTAACCTGTATTAAGGTAGTAAGTACACCAGTCTGGTGACTGTAATGGTCTCAGGAGATTAGGATTTTAGTCCCTAACCTGTATCAAGGTAGTAAGTACACCAGACTGGTGAATGTAATGGTCACAGGAGAGTAGGATTTTAGTCCCTAACCTGTATCAAGGTAGTAAGTACACCAGTCTGGTGACTGTAATGGTCACAGGAGAGTAGGATTTTAGTCCCTAACCTGTATTAAGGTAGTAAGTACACCAGTCTGGTGACTGTAATGGTCACAGGAGATTAGGGTTTTAGTCCCTAACCTGTATCAAGGTAGTAAGTACACCAGTCTGGTGACTGTAATGGTCACAGGAGAGTAGGATTTTAGTCCCTAACCTGTATTAAGGTAGTAAGTACACCAGTCTGGTGACTGTAATGGTCACAGGAGATTAGGATTTTAGTCCCTAACCTGTATTAAGGTAGTAAGTACACCAATCTGGTGACTGTAATGGTCACAGGAGAGTAGGATTTTAGTCCCTAACCTGTATCAAGGTAGTAAGTACACCAGTCTGGTGACTGTAATGGTCACAGGAGATTAGGATTTTAGTCCCTAACCTGTATCAAGGTAGTAAGTACACCAGTCTGGTGACTGTAATGGTCACAGGAGAGTAGGATTTTAGTCCCTAACCTGGATCAAGGTAGTAAGTTCAACAGTCTGGTGACTGTTATGGTCACAGAAAAGCTTGGATTCCGATCTGTATCACCCTGCCTATATCATCCTAGATTAGTCCTGAGAAGGACTGTTGTGGTCAGCAGCAGTTTGCAGCCCTGCTCCGGATCTACCTATGAGGGCCGCAAATTTGTCCCTAAGCAGCAGCAGACACTCTCCGTACACTCACTGTCTGGATGCCTGTGTGCAGAGCACAGCGCGGCCGGGTCTTATAAAGGCTCGGTCACGCTGTGCAGGCCGGCCAATCACTGCAATGCCACAACTAACAGGGCTGTGGCATTGCAGTGGTCTGCCAGCCAATCCCTGCATGTGGGCTGGTTCTCAAAAGAGCGCCAACATGCAGAGATGACGACCACAAGCACAGCACGAGTATCGCGAGATTACTCGGTGCTCGCCGAGTAGCCCGAGTACAGTGATACTCGTGCGAGTACCGAGTAGTGGTGAGCATGCTCGCTCATCACTACTTAAAGGGTAAGATGCCTGAATCTGTAGGAACACTGCTAGATTGTGTATAACACAGTGGTCTCAAACTCCAGGCCTTGAGGGCCGCACACAGTCCAGGTTTTCTGTATTTTCTTAGAATTTGACAGTTGGTCATTTGATTACCAACTGTAAAATGCTATGGAAATCCTGAAAACCTGCACTGTGTGCGGCCCTCGAGGCCTGGAGTTTGAGACCCCTGGTGTAACACATTTAAACTACATAAAGGGGTAACTTTTCACCTCTACGAGTCGTAACAAGTGTTAAACTATGAATACTTTCTTTTTGAGCCTAAATGGGCAGAACACTCCCCACTTGGCATCAACAGATACCACTATTTGGTTCTTTTGGGGAAAATAGCAACACAAATTCTGTTACTGGCCTGAGGAACAGTTTGTTCTCCCCAAGCTTACACACTATGACTTCTTTTTTACATACTTTTCCATCCTTGCTGGGGAAAGTTTGGGTGACTAGGCCAAATGGCCACTCATTACGATGCGACTGTCTTTCACGAGAACAACATCGCCAGGTTTGAGTGGTCTTTCTGCCACTTCGTCCTGGTTTGCAGAGTGGAGAGGTACTGCTTTTTCAATCTGTCCCAAAAAGGCATTGCACACACTTTGTACTTGCCTCGGACCAAGGACCGAACACGTCTATTCCAACGTTGGTGAAGGGGAAGTCAGTACTAAGTCTGTCGGATGGAAGATTGGCCATTTTCGTTTTTTGAAACATACCACAAAGTTTGCATCACGTAACGCAGTTAAAGATGAATTTGCTCACACTTCTCTTAGCTCCGATTATCCATAGTCCAGATGCCCACAGATTCCCTTCAGTAAACAAACTGTCTTGGTGTCTCACTAAAACATGATGGTGCTGAATGAGCAGGGTCGTGACGTGATGACATCCAGGAATTATTACCGGGTGTATTGTTGAAAGATCTACCTCGGCTTCTTGAAGACAACCACCTATTTTCAGCAGCCTGTCTTGGTCGACATTTGGATCGAGCTTCTTCAGCACACTGTCTCTAGAAATGGGTTGTCCCTTGTTTCCTGGTTGAGATTGTCTATTTCTCTGGCGTAGGTTTTATTTTGTACGACACAAAGTATTGCAGCCTTGGCTCTTTCTAGGTTGGGAGTGGTAAACACAGCAGTGATTCCAACCTAACTTGATCTTGTCGAGGATGAAACTGTAATGTACCTTGTTGCTGGTTTCTGAGGTACTCAGAGAGGTTGCTGCAACCGTAGTCTTCATAGACTTAATAGAGGAATCGTAAACTTGCCTTCTAACGGCAGTTGAAAGAGTCCTTAAGGCATGACATTCACGCTGGAAGTGCTTCTAGAAGCGCTTCTACGGATGCAGCGTCCAGCGTGAAGCGGTTACCGTTGTCCTCCTCTGTACCCCCTCCCCCCCTGCACTATGTACCCTTGATTCGGAATAAACTGCTGACACGTACATGAACTTGGTGAGTGCTGCCTATTCTTCAATAATTTTCCATATGTTTTGCTAATTGGTGTGCACCCCTGACACAGCCCCTGCATTCAGCTCTAGTGGATGTATGAGCCATTTTAAAATAGCTAGTTGCCTGGTTTTCCTTCTGCTGAATTAACAAATCACTTAATTCTCTGAGCTTTTGGTAACCCTTAAGGTACCGTCACACAGGGAGATATCGCCGGCGATGTTGCCGGCGATCGCGGGAGCGCGCATCCCTGACAACATCGCCGGGGAGATGTCAGACTGAGCAACTTACCGGCGATGTCGCCGGCTAGTTGCCGCGGCTATCGCTCGCTGGGTTGCCCAACAACACAGCGAGCGATAACTCGCAATGTTGGAGATAGGCGGAATCGCCCGCAACATTGCAGGTTGCCGCGTTACACAGGGCGATCAGGCATGATCGCCTGACCAACATCGCCAGGTTTCCCAACATTGTTGGGAAACCTGGCGATGTTACTCAGGCGATTTTTCCCCTGATTGTCGACCTGTCACACGAGGCAACTCTCCGGCGATGTCGCCGCAACCTGGCCAAGCCCCTCAGTTGCCGGCAACATCGCCGGCGATATCTCCCTCTGTGACGGTACCTTCAGACACTATCTTGGGGAAATCGTCAATTCTTTTGTATAAAGCATTTTCTATAACTTCTATCGAACCATAACATTCATTAAGTCTTTCCCACACCTTTTGTAGACTCGTGTGTGGATGCTTTGTATTAATGTCTCTTATTCTTTTGTCATGATCGACCAAATCGCTCCCAAGCCACTTTACCAGGAGATCTAACTCCTCGCTTCAAAAAAGGTCCAGACCTTTGATGGCATTCTAGAACAAGGCTTGCCATGACCTATAGTTCTAAGTACGATCGGTGAATTTTTTAAGTCCTTTGGTAACCAGTTCTCGGCGAGCAAAGAACTTTGCAAAGTCCATGGTGGCTTGGTCAGTGCTGGTACGAGCCAGTGTGTTGTAGTCATGTCGAGTGTGTGGTGTATCATCATACATGTTGGATGCTTCCAGCTTCGGAGAGTCTGTATAGTACCTTCCTGGTACCTTGAAGGCGGGATGGAAGTTGTACCTTCTGCTCGGTAGAATAGTAGCTGTGGCAAACGTCTCCGTGCTGAAGCCTTCTTGTTTGCAGTAGCGAAGTTAAAGGTTAATTGTTGGTGGTCGTCATAGGCTGGTGGATGTAGTGCCTCAGGGCTGTCATATTTTCCGGAATGCTGGCAGACGTACTCTGCGACAAGCTGTGCTGGATCCTGCTGGTCTAGATCTGATACGAAAACACTGCTGCATCTCTCATAGCAAGGGTTGTCCGCAGCTTTTAAGTACTCTGCTTTAGCTATTGCAGCTGCTGTCTCTTTGTCTGTGGCAAGTCTTTCTAGAGACGCTGGCAGACGCGCACTCTCAGCCTCTTGCTCTGCCTGGAGATGTACAGTTTCTGCTTGTCTCAGCTTTAGCTGCATCTCTTGTGTGGCAAAGGAGGACCTCGCTTTGGCTGCCCCAGCCTCGGCACAAGCGACAGCAGCAAGCTCTGAGGTACTCGAAGCTGGGCCTCTCTCTCTCGATGTCCTTGAGCGTCTGGGGACTGTCACGGTGGTGTAAACTGGTCCATGGCCACCCGGATAAGGGTTCAATAAAAAGGCAAGGGGAGTTTAATAGTAAAGAGTCTTTGGAGTAAGGGGATTGGTGGGGGTGGTTGTTGTTGTGTGGGTGGTAGGCGCCTGTTAGTAGCCGCTGCTGCAGGCCAGGATTTCTGGGGATGGTGAAATGGCAGCAAAAATGGAGCAGAGTCCCCAGGGCATTCGGAGTAAGGGGCTATTAGAGTTCGCAGAGAACCAGCGGGGCTGAGCTGGCTGCAGGGCGAGATCAGGGCATCTCACAAGCAGACTCTTGCTGCCTGCACGGCGTTGCAGTCTACCGCTCCCCAGGTGGGAAATGAACAGTCTCACACAATCCTGAGCTCTTCTTTGCACGCAACACAGGTTACAGCTCAAGTGCATTTGCGGTCCGGGTAGTCCTTAGCAACCAGGATGGCTTGTCCAGTGCACCCCTTTTGTATGCCTGTCCTCTCTGGCCTCTTCTCCCCAGCACTCCCTATTCTTTTCCTTCCTGTATGTGCTTCGGTGCACAGAACCCCAATCCATCAGCCACGGGTCTTTGTCGGGTGACCGGCTGTGTCCCCTGGCCCTAATATGGCTGCCTTTTGGTGGATGTGCCGGGAACTGGCCACAGCTCCTCTGGAACTCGTGGCCACTGGTTCCGTGGTTGGAGCTTGGAGTCTCCTCGCCACCTTCAGGGCCGGGTCCCTGATGCTCACCCTGACCCTCTGCTTCACTTCAGACTCGGGCGCACTGGTGGATCGCTCACTTCCTGCACCCCTAGGGCTCCCTCTGTCTTTCTGCAGTCTGCTCTTCTGGGACCCGGGACAAGCCGCATCTCTGTTCAAGTCCTGTGGGTCTTTCTCCTTTCCCTGCTCCCACATTCTTCTTCTCTCCTCGACTTAACTCCCACTTCCTATTGTCTTTTCCTTTTTTTTTGACTCTTCTACTTCCTAACTGCTTCTGTGCTAACATCACACCTGCCATCCCTCTGACTACCTGGGCCCTAACCCTGCAGGGTCCGCCGCCGTCCCTGGGACTGGGTATGTTGGGTGCTTTTGTGGGTGTCCGGACTTACCATCCCGTTTACTGAGGACAAGAATACTACACCTGTGGATTGGGTGCAGTACCCCTCTGTGGCGACCAGACCGTAGAGGCGCCACAGCTCTGCTATTGAAGACTTGTTAGAGCCTGTTCGGGACCTCATCTTGAGTCAAGATGTTCCGCTTGTAGACATTGTGTGCTTAGTTGCAGACTGCTGAGTACTTAGTGGGGATCTGAGTCTATGTATGCTTGTGGCCAGCATCCGTTATCACTGATGCTTGGTTTGCAGACACCTGGGTGCTTCAGTGCGGACCTGAGTCTACGTATAAACGGGCTTCGGCGTGGTGGGAATTGTGTCACACTTGCTGGGGGACTGCACTCTTGTTCCCTGCGGCTGTATGGCCGCTGCTGTAATAACCGTATACGGTGCAGTGTGGGTGGTAGTGGTCCCGTACAGTCTGTTCAACTACAGTCTGTGGCCAGCTATCCATTTTTTCTGTTCTGCCTTCTTCCATGTCTGGTGCTGTGTGGATTCAGGCATACAGCTTAACCCTTCTTCATATCCCAAGTAAACAGACTGTGAGTTTCAGTAGTCTTAATTTATTGGTGCGATGATATGAACCTGGCGTGGTAAAAACTGCAAAGTACAAATGGTATCAGTCAGTACTGGACACGTTACATACAACAGCACAGTGATAATATAACACAGAAATATACATTAAACATGAGTAACTGTGGCAAGATCCATTGCAAAAGGCACTATTCTACACAGAGGTAACATCTATCTGTATGCAGTGCAGGGAAACATTAGCTAAAATGGAGGATTACAGAGCATAACACACTTCTACTACACAGTACTTTCTGTAACAGCAACTGCATCATAACCTGCAAACACAGATTCTAGCATAAAGAGACAGTTTAAACTACAATCCTCACCGGATTTTGCTGGACAGGAGGAGTAGTTGTAGAGAAGGGAGCAAGAGCCAGGGACATGTGTCTTGTCTCTCTTTAACCCCGGGAAATGTCTGCAAGTCTCTCCTTCTTCGCGAGGAAGCAGGGGGGCAGTCCCTAAGAATACACTAAATCTTAAAGGGTAAGACGTCTGAATCTGTAGGAACACTGCTAGATTGTGTGTAACACATTTAAACTGCATAAATGGGTAACATATTACCTCTACAAATGGTAACCCCTTCGCGGCGACCAGACCGGTGGGAACAATATTTGAATTTTGGATAAGTTGAAATAGATGGCGGGCACTATGACACATTTGCAGGGCCCCTAAGGTACCTAAACAGCAGAAATACCCCACAAAAAAACATTTTGAAAGTTAGAACCCTCAAGGATTTTAGTATATAAAAGTATGTACACAAACGTATGAAAATACACTATAATAAATAAACAAAAAGCAAGTGCTATAAAAACATAGGGTACTTAGTGCATACTTTTTAGCAAAAAGGTACAAAGCCATCCTACCAATGTCAAGGTGCACCCAATCCCGGACGTTTCCTACTCTAACTGTTTTAAAACCTGCCCTGGTCTACTGACCTCAGAAAAAGCAGGATGCCTGGGTCCCAGAATGCACACACAGCAATGGGAGGCAATATGAATATTCTGATCAGAAAAGTAGGGTAGGGCTCTCCCAAGTTGTAATAAAACAAGGCGCTAAATAGAATATACTCGAAAACTAAGTCAGAGCAAATATTAGTGAACATGTTCACACTGACCAAAAGGCAAACTAAACCTTATGGGAAAAAGTATATACATAAAAGTGTGAAAATACCCCTTTACTTAGTATATATGTTTTTGCAAAAATGTACAAAACCATCCCACAAGCGTCAAGGTGTACCCAATCCGGGATGGTCCCTACTCTAACTGTTTTAAAACCAGCCCTTGGGTCTACTGACCTTAGAAAAAGCAGGGTGCAGAGTGTGACCTGGGTCTCAGAATGGACACACAGCAATGAGAGGCAATATTAATACTCTGATCATAAAAGAAGGGGTGGGGCTCTCCCAACTTGTATTAAAACAAGGAGCTAAATGGAATATACACAAACTGAATCTGCTCTGACTGAGTTTTTGTGTATATTCTATTTAGCCCGTAAGGGCACAAGTCACGCCAGAAATGCATTAGTTTTCATTGCTTCATTATTGAAATCCATAACTATTTTAACAACTAGATGGTGGCCCGATTCTAACGCATCGTGTATTCTAGAATATAGAAATAGGACAGATGTTGTTGCATCGGGAGGGCAGTCTCTGTGTTTGTGTCCCCTTGTGCGCTCTTTCCTCTCTGTGCTGTCTTTTCCCCTGTGCGCTCTGCCTTACTTGTGCCTTTCTCTCTGCTCTGTGTGCTCTCAGCCCCTGTGTACGCTGTCTCTCCCTGTGTGCTCTGTCTTTCCCTATGACTCTGCCTGCACTGTGCCTTTGCCTCCCCTGTGCCTTCTCCTTCCCCTGCCTCCTCTGTGCCTTCTGCCTCCCGTGTGGCTGCCTCCCATCACTGAGCCACCATACAATGTTCACCACTGAGCCACCATACAGTGCTAACCACTGAGCCAGCATACAGTGCTAACCACTGAGCCAGCATACAGTGCTAACGACTGAGCCACCATACAGTGCTCATCACTGACCCACCATACAGTGCTAATCACTGAGCCACCATATAGAGTGCTAACCATTGAGCCACCATACATTGCTAACCACTGAGCCACCATATACAGTGCTAACATTGAGCCACCATATACAATGCTAACCACTGGGCCACCATTCAGTGCTAACCATTGAGCCCCTAACCACTGAGGCACCATATATAGTGCTAACCACTGAGCCACCATATACAGTGCTAACCACTGAGCCACCATATACATTGCTAACAATGAGCAACTGTACGTATATAGTGCTAACCACTGAGCCACCATACAGTGCTAACCACTGAGCCACCATATACAGTGCTAACCACTGAGCCACCATATACATTGCTAACAATGAGCAACTGTACGTATATAGTGCTAACCACTGAGCCACCATACAGTGCTAACCACTGAGCCACCATATACAGTGCTAACATTGAGCCACCGTATACAATGCTAACCACTGAGCCACCAAACAGTGCTAACCACTGAGCCACCATATACAATGCTAACCACTGGGCCACCATTCAGTGCTAACCACTGAGCCCCTAACCACTGAGGCACCATATATAGTGCTAACCACTGAGCCACCATATACAGTGCTAACCACTGAGCCACCATATACAGAACTAACCACTGAGCCACCATACAGTGCTAACCACTGAGCCACCATATACAGTGCTAACCACTGAGCCACCATATACATTGCTAACAATGAGCAACTGTACGTATACAGTGCTAACCACTGAGCCACCATACAGTGCTAACCACTGAGCCACCGTATAGTGCTAACCACTGAGCCACTATACAGTGCTCACCACTGAGCCACTATACAGTGCTCACCACTCAGCCACCGTACAGTGCTAACCACTGAGCCACCGTATAGTTCTAACCACTGAGCCACTGTACAGTGCTAACCACTGAGCCACTGTACAGTGCTAACCACTGAGCCACTGTACAGTGCTAACCACTGAGCCACCGTATAGTGCTAACCACTGAGCCACGTATAGTGCTAACCACTGAGCCACTGTACAGTGCTAACCACTGAGCCACTGTACAGTGCTAACCACTGAGCCACCATACAGTGCTAACCACTGTAACTACACTAAGGTTTTCTTGGAAAAACGGGGGGCAAAAAACATAAACATAAGATAACATTTATTAAAAAATCCAGTCTTTTTTAAAGACTGGATTTTTTAATAAATGTTATCTTACAATCATTGGAAACTTAAGCAATAAAAACCTTTATGAGAATTAGCCTCCGGTTTATGTTTTTTGCCCCCGTTTTTCCAAGAAAACCTTAGTGTAGTTACATCGGTTAGCGCTGGGTCCCTCCCCCCTAAAAACTAAAACCTACGAACATCAAGGCACTAGAGCACAGGTGCACTTGGGACCTCCTAGCAGCAAGACCACTGTGGGTACCCCCATACCCTTATCTCCTGAGTGGGTAAACCAGCATGCTCCACTGTAACAAACTATAAAAAGTGCTAACCACTGAGCCACCGTATAGTGCTAACCACTGAGCCACCATATACAGTGCTAACCACTGAGCCACCGTATAGTGCTAACCACTGAGCCACCATATACAGTGCTAACCACTGAGCCACCGTATAGTGCTAACCACTGACCACCATATACAGTGCTAACCTCTGAGCCACTGTATACAATGCTAACCACTGAGCTGAACCAGCTTTAAATCTCCTGCCAATACCACTCTGCTTTGCTGATTGGTCGCCGCCAGCCGCCGCTGATCTCTTGCCGGTATCGGTGGCGTCTGTGTCACCTTCACCGCGCCAATTTGCGGCCGGACTGCGCCTGTCGCTGATTGGTGACGTGGGAATCAGCGACGTGGGATTTCCGTTACAGACAAACAGACTGAATTAGACGATTATATAGTAGCTGCTTCAATAAACTCCTGAATTTTACACTTATCCACTGATTGATTGTGGCGAATGAATCCCATGTTTTCTTCTTTTGAAACTCAGTTTAGTCCAAATTTTGGAAATTGTTGTTGTGTTGAGTGAGATTGTGACTAACGTCTTACGCTTCAAAAGGGAATGATGCCATTTCTGCTGAGCGCTGTATACTTTGGAAAAAAAGTAAGATGTGAAGAGTTCACACCATACATGTATATGTTCACTGCAGATATGCAAAAAGTAATTTTACTTGACAATTTAATTGATTGTACAATTTAAACTTGTATTTTTCCTGAAATCTATATCTTTCCATTAAAAGGGGTTTTTACTGTTAGAAAAGTGAACTCTATGTTTCCTGTAATGTAAAATCACATAATTAGATTGTACTCACCCTCCTTGGATCCAGCCCTGGCTCTCCGCCGTTACTCCAGTCTCAGTGTTTTGGCTTTAGCGTTGGCATTACGTTGCCAATTTAAATCAGTGCTCCAGCCAATCACTGAACCTAAGATCTCATGCCATCTACATCTGCCAAGCCGCTGAGCTCAACAGTGATGTGAGCATTGACGCTATTGCTGCAGCAAAATCACTGAGACTAGAGCTTCAAAGTATACAGCTCTCAGCAGCTTCACTGGAGACCCAACACTGGATTCAGGGGGAATAGCACTGTCTGATTTTGTTATTTTACATTTCAGGAAGTGTATGTGGTCCACTTTTCTAAAAGTCAAAAACCCTTTAAATGTCTACATCTGCATTTAAACGCATTACAATCTATCATTCTAAATTCATGCACAATTTTCCATTTCCTTTATAACATCTATAACGCTAATTGTTATAGTATGCCACCGTTGTAACAAGTCAGATTATGAAAGTGCTTCCCTCGTAAATATGTAGTTATAGTTGTGTTATTATTAAGAAGTGGAAGCATGTAAGAAACACAACTTTATCCGGAAACGGCAGATGATGCAAAGTTACAGAGTGGGGTTGCAAGTCTTGAGGCAAATATTGCATAAATGTTGCTAAACCAACCCTGCCGACTCTAAAGGTACCTTTACACGCCAACACAGTGCCTAGCAACAGATATCCACCGCACGCGCACGTTTTTAACGGTGGATACCGATTGCCAATGCCGCATATACACGCCGCCATTGCGTTGTCAACTCAAGGTATCTTTGTTCCCCGGAAGTTCCGACAGATCCTGCAGCTTACTTCCTGTTGAATACCTTCGCTGCTTCACACGCCGCTACCACAAAGGAATATGGGTGTACATCTTTCGCGCCGCAAGTACATAGGCGTGACAGAGTTGTGTATTCCGTGACGCTAATACGCTGATTGGACAACGCAATAGCATCATGATTGTCAAGCCTGTTCAGGAAGGCTCGCTAATACATGACACCATTCCAATTGTGGACTGTGAATGGATAGCTCTTTAAATATGGCGCCTTGAGAAGGGACAGCCAATCGTAACACAGTAGCCCCCACCAATGATCGCTGATGGGGCGTGGTATCCATGACGCTGTGGCACGCCCCTGGGAGTTCACTAGGCGACCCAAATTCCATCCCTGTGCCCCGCTTACACGCCACTACCATGGCAATTGTGCCTTTGTGTTGCCGTGGGTTTTTGAGTACGGCTCAGAAACTGGTATCTGAGTCAACTGCAGGACACCGGGAGGAATTTCCCTATTTACACGCCGCCATTTCATAGCAATTTCATGGCAACAGGCACAATTATCCCCATTGCCAGGCAGTTGCTACCACGCAGTGGTGGCGTGTAAAGGGACCTTAAAGGCCACTTTACACACACAGATATCTGTGTCCAACTTCTGAACAGATCTCTGGTTGCAGTGAAATCATGGACACATTGCTCCATTTTGTGGCTGTGTACAAATGTAACAATGTGTCCATGATTTCACTGCAACCATAGATTTGTTCAGAAGTTGGACACAGATATCTGTGTGTGTAAAGTGGCCTTAACTCCAGCGATCTAGACCTCTATCTGCATTAACATAGGCATGAAAACAGTGTGCCAAGAGCCTGATGGCATGGATGCCCATAAATGTGAAGCTGCTTTTAAACTGTACATAACCAAGCACAATGCGAAATGTCAGATGAAGTGGTGTAAACTTGATATGTGTTCTATAGGGTGAGGTATTGCACCTCTCTGGTAGTTTTTGGGACAAGTGTGGCTTTGGCTAATTTCAGGAGAGAGTTACCTGCTTGCAGGGCCGAGTTTTATTGGTGGGTTTACACACACCAATCATTGTATCCAATCTCTGAACCAATCTCTGGTTGCAGTGAAATCATGGACACATAGTTCCATTTTGTGGCTGTGTACAACATGGAGCAATCTGTCCATGATTTCACTGCAACCAGAGATTGGTTCAGATATTGGATACAATGATTGGTGTGTGTAAACCCACCATCAGGCAAAATCGGCCCTGGGCAAAAGGTTAAAGTGGGCCTTAACTGCTCACATATTGCTCTGTCATACTCAGACATTTGGGTTACATTTACAAGCGCTGAATTCAGACTGGTGAATGAGCGAGATCTATAATATTCAAGTCATTCAGCGCTTGTTTCCGGCCTTTTTACACAGGATGATGAAGAATGATGGGTGCAGAACAATCACCAGTAGAGCAATCTGCCCCTACAGGATCATGTTATCGGCAGCACTTCTGCAGTTTGCAGCCAGCCATGTGCTGTCGAGAGCAAGGATTTTTGTTCCTCCATAAACAATCCAATCAACCGATGATGAGCAGCACAAACACTATATATTACACTTATACACTGAGCACACACATAGACACACACACAGACATCCATTCCCATCATTGTCTGTGTCATACAGGACGGCTCCTCCAGGGAGGGTCGCTCTTTCTAACCTCTTATCCTCTGACAAAGAGATGGGGATTGTGAACACAGGACTCCTTATATTGATTAAAAATTACCTACAATTGTTTAATAAAATAGGATTTACAAACTGAATAGACAGTAAGGCCGGCTTCACACTGCGTGTATGATCCGATCCGTGGCTGTCCGCTTGAGGCAGACAGCCGCGGACTGGATCAGCACACAGGACTGGGGGGCTATTATGCCCTCCGATCCTGTGTGCAGCGCAAGCAGCTGCAGCCGCTGACAGGTCAGGACCGCGGCGCCCGTGGTCCTCACCTATCAGTAGCAGGGACTGCGTGCGCTGCATACAGGATCGGAGGGCATAATAGCCCCCCAGTCCTGTGTGCTGATCCAGTCCGCGGCTGTCTGCCTCAAGCGGACAGCCACGGATCGGATCACACACGCAGTGTGAAGCCGGCCTAAGAAGAATGTTTCCATAGGATCATCTGCTTAAATGTTATCTTTAACAAAGATCTGCTATATTCTTCATATTATAAAACAAATACATTTGAATTAAGCCCCATCCTGGTGTTCTTGTGTTGTTCTGTGGTCACTAGTGGAAATATTGATCTTAAAGGAGTTGTCCAGAATTCTATAAACATGACTGATTTCTTTCAAAAACAGCGCCACCCCTGTCTACAGGTTGTATGTGATATTGCAGCTCAGCTTAATTGAATGGAATGGGCCTATGCTGTAATACCGCATGCCCCCTGTACACAGGGGTGGCGCTGTTTTTGAAAGAATGTAGTAAAGTTTTATTAATCCTGGACATCCCCTTTAATGCCTTGTATGTTCTGCTTGATAACTGGCTACAAATGTAGGAATTAAGGAAGTCCCCTAACTCTAATTACTCCCATCATGAACATGTGAAGATTGAAGCCTGTCGGGGGCGCTCCTGCTGCTATTATATGGCAAATACAAGGATTTTATAACTTTGACCACTGAGCAATTTTTCATTTTTGCTTTTTCTTCACTTCTTCCAAGAGCCATAACTTTTTTATATTCTTCCACATAGCCGTACGAGGGCTTGTTTTTTGCGGGATGAGTTGTACTTTTGAATGACATCATTCATTCTACCACAAAATGTACTGGAGAATGAGAAAGAAATTCCAAGTGCTTTGAAATTGCAAAAAAAGAATGCAATTCCATAATTATTTTTAGTTTTTTATTTATCATGTTAACTATATGGTAAAAGTGACTTCATAGGTTGATTATCTGGGTCAGAATAAGAAGATACTGAATATTTTTTTATTTCAATCATAAAAAAAACAAATTTGTAAAAAAAATAATAAATAAATAAAAATTTGCTTTATTCTATGATGTTTTAATTTTTGAAGATACAGGGCTATGTGAGGGCTTGTGCCCTGAGTTGACATTTTTACTGATATAATTTTGAGTCAGATTCAACATTTTGATCGCCTTTTATTGCATTGTATTGTAACAACGTGGTGGCCCAAAAAACAATTGTCAATTTTTTGGCTCAAAAACGGATCCTCACAAAGTATGAGCATGTCAATTTGTGTGGCGATTTCTGCTGTGCTTTTTACTTACCCTCTCCGCGATCCCACGGTGACCTCCGGTGATATCTTCATCCTGAAATGTTGCAGGACCTTTGTATGAGCTGTTTGGTGCTTGTAGGACCTGGCAACTGCACCATGTGACCCAGTGATGTCACTCAGTACCATGGTACAGTGCCAAGTCCTCAAGCACCAAACATATAACTCACAGGTCCTGCTGCTCTGCCCGTGATGAGGACATCACTGGAGGTCACTGGGAAGGTTGAGAAAGTGTACGTGTGTCCAAAGTGGCACAATGTTTCGGTGTTCAAACTACACCTTTCTCAAGTATTTGAGAAAGGTGTAGTTTGAATACCGAAACGTTGTGCCACTTTTTGGGCTCAATAAAGTCCACTTTTTGCATTTATTTCAGTGCTGTCTGGATTTCTATTTCTGGATCTACTTCACAGTTGGACACTGTGGTCTCAGGATTTTTGCACCAAACCGCTAAGTATCAAGTGCTGTTCTGTTTTTCTATTTATCTATCTATCTATCTATCTATCTATCTATCTATCTATCTATCTATCTATCTATCTATCTATCTATCTATCTATCATTTCTTCTATCTGTCTATCTATTCTGACTTATAACAGCATAGGATTGATGTTTTAGAGCGCACCCTTCTATAGCCGCCTAGTGCCGCTTAGTAAAGGGTGGCAATCCAAAGAATTGCCGCCTTTGTTTTGAGGCATTGTCTGTTTCCTCAATAAGATGAGGGTTTGTATATATTGCATATCCCAGAGGAGCATTGTGGCTTTAAGTCACCTCACTGCCAGTTGGTAGAATACTCTCCACAAGGAGAATAGCTGTTCCCCCAGATCAGAGATACTATAAACACTAGGTTTACATATAAATTAGGGTCACAAAAACATTGACATTACTAAGCCTGGACCCTCTCCAGGCTTTGTTTTGTTTATTTATTTGAATGTTCATTTCTTATACCTTGCGTCTGCTCTGGTTGTGCATGTATTTGTTTTTCTTTGAATATTTTGTCATGCCATGCCTGATGAAGAGACCTGAGACGTCTCAAAAGCTCGCCTTGTAACATCACTTATTTTATTTTTGTTAGCCATTAAAAGGTATCACAGCATAATAATAATAATAATAATAATAATTATTATTATTATTATTATCTTGTTTCTCCCACTGAGAGAAATCAAAATTTTTTCAACTGGCTAAGGCCCTTTTCACACTGGTGTTTTTTTAAAAATGCGGCAGATCTGGCATTTACCACATTTGCCGCCTAACGGCTTCACTTGTGGCACACTTGCAGCAAGCCCCATGCATTGTCTATGGGACTTGCGGTCGGGTGCGGCAAGTGCAGTTCTGCTGGTTGCAGCAGATGCGGTACTTGCGGCGGCAAAAAAAAAACGCTGCTGACCATGTTTTTTTGCGCCTGCAAGTGCTGCATCTGCCACAATCGGCAGAACCACACTTGCCGCACCCAACCACAAGCCCCATAGACAATGCACGGGGCTTGCCGCAAGTACGGCCGTTAGGTGGCAGATGCGGCAGATGCGATAAATCTGCCGGATCTGAAGCATTTAAAAAAAAAAAATGCCAGTGTGAAAGCAGCCTAAAACGGTAGCACAAGTTTTTTTTCTTCTAACCAAATGCAGGGACAGATCAGGACAAAACCGCATGCAAAACTGATACAACCATAGCATTTTTTTGTATGATCCTGTGCCTGATCAGGAAAAAAAAAATGCTGTGGGGGCATGCGTTTTTGCATGTGTCAGTGGATGCAGATGCATGCGTGTTAGACCTGATGCGGCCGCGAGGCTAGTGTGAAACAAGCCTAATGCTAACGTTTAATCCTCAAGTTGACTATACCATCATTGTAAACAAGCACCTATACTTTGTGTCACCCCCACCTCATTGTTAGATTGTAAGCTCTTATGAGCAGGGCTGCCATTATTTTGCTCAAATTATTGTGTGGAACCCACTGGGACGGTGTACTCGGTACCGGACCGGGCGTATCACAGGGGGTATTGTCGAGCCCCAGGTTGTGGGGAACTCGGGTATCAGGCTCCAAGGGGTTAACTGTGTCACGGGGAGTGGTGCCTGCGCCTTATCCCGTGTCCTGGGGGACTTCTTTGAAAAGGGAATATTTACAGGGGATGCTATATACAAGATGTCATGATGCCACCTGTAGTTTCTGGTGATGTGTCACCAGCGCCGCCACAGTCCACAGGAGGTTCATTCAAAGGAACACAGGCAGAGGCAAAGTCACTTTTCCTCCGGGTACTTTACTGTTCACTTGCATTAGTATCATACAAAGTTACAGTTTAGCACTTCTGATGTTATGAGGACAGGTAGCTTATCGGGTGGCTTCAGGCGGATCCCAGGTGGTATAGTGGAACCCTTGGTTTGCCTTCCTTCTCTAACCCCGTCTGTTCTTTCCTGCTTTTCAGTTTTGGTGCGAAGCCGGGTGACTTGAAATCAGCCTGACCTTCTTTTCTCTCTCACCTTTGCTGCCGTCGGGTAACCCTCTACTGGCTGGCTGCTCGTTCCTTTGGCTGTGCCTGGTACCCTCTTTTGGTCTGCTCTGGTGCCCGGGAGAATTGAAGACTCCACGGGAATCCGGATTCTCTGTCGTGCTTGTAGCTATGGCAGTCTGCGGGCTCCGGTGCTTGGTAAGCTGTCTGGGAGAACCTGACAACGGCCCCTCTTCCCAAACCGGCTGTTCTCTTGAAAAGCTCCTTTCTCCTTAGACCCTTTCTTCCTCCTCCATCTCTCCCTAGTCCCTCAGCTGAGTGACTTAGCAGCAAAAACTTCAAAAGCCCTCCTTGTTCCCCCAGAGGTGTTTTTATTCCCTCCCGGGTAACCTCCCACCGTGTAAGCCAATGTGGGATTGCTGGTTATGGGTCCCACCCACCATCCTAGGGTCCACCTGCAGCTGGAGCATCTGCACCTCTTTTATGGATGCAGTACCCTTCTGTGACGCCTGCTTGGCGGGGCGCCACTGTATAATGGCAGTTCTTGGTCCGGACCGAGTCCCGAGCTCACAAGTAATGGGAGGTATTTACAAGGGATATTGTCGTGACGCCACCCACGGGTTGTGGTCAGTGAGGGGACCACCGCTGCTGCTAATGTCTGCCAGGAGGATGGATGGTGCTGTCGCTAGATGGATGAGCCTGCCGCGGCTGTGGGCTGCTCCTGACAGGGTGGAAAGATGTAATAAAGTTCTGTATGCAGGGAATCACACATGGGAGACTTAAGCAGGGTTCACCGGGTTTTACTGGCCAGTTCCTCCACAGTTCCAACAGTTTACAACACAGTTCTTTCTCACAGTTAACTCCAGACAGTCACTGAACCCTCTGCAGCCAGGTTTCTTTCCTGAGACCCTTCACTTTCTCCATACCTTTCAGGCTTTCCTCTCCTCAGTTCTTCCCTGTTGACTGTATGGGGGCAGCTCGGTCCCTTTTCTGGCTTCCCCCTATGTGTGTGGGTGGCAAACCTGGGTCCTATACGCTGCTGATCCTCCAGCCCGTGTGTTGGGTGACCAGACCTGGAATCTGTGCCTCCCCGTTGGTGTGTTCGTGTACCAGTGTGTAGCTACGGTCACCCAGAGCCGACTCTCTGGTCCCAGCCTAGCCTTAGATGTCCCTATCTTGCAAGGGAACACTGGGCTCTTTTCTACCTGTGTGACTTGCTGCACTGGGAAGGGATTCTCCTCGCCGCTGTCCTCTAACACCGCTGCCGTGTTCCTCTAACCCAGTTGTCCTGGTCCGGTTTCTGTCTTTCCCTTCCCTTGGGCTGCAGGCTATGGAGCGGGCTTTCTCTCCAGGGAACGGTGTCTCACAGGATTCTGTGCCTCCAGGGAGCCCTGACCCTCAGGAAAGTGTCACTTTCTTTACTCTGGTCTTTACTGGTCGGCTCACTCTGGCCTACTCTTGGTCTTTTCAGTTCAGCCTACTCCGGCCTACTAACTAACTCCTCCTTGTTTTCCTTTTATATTCCCGTGCTGTCACCTGACCTATGTTCCACCCACTTCCCACTAAACCTTGTCAACCCCTTGCCCGCCTAGAGTCCCAGGTTCCGGGCTGGGTGTTGTGCTCTGTGGGTGTGTGTTTTGAAGGTGTTCCTAAAGAACTGTCTACTATCTGCTGCTGCAGTTCCTACCTGTGGCAACCCTGGTCGCAGGGGCACCACATTCCCCCGGAGTTAAACCGGCGTGTCCCCACGCCATCCGGCATGGTTCACCCCTGAAAAACATTTTATTTTTATATATCAACAACATTATGCAGTGTTTTTCTTCCTGTTACGGAGGCACGGGTTCTTAAACGTTGCATGCTAAAACTACATACACAGAAAACACAGTATTCAGCCCGTTTATGGCTGCAAGTGCTGAGGCCTCCGGGCCCTCGGGTCACCAACTTGTGGCAAAGTTGTTACTCTCTGTGCCGGCACCTTACACCACACTTTCTTTAACCCCTCACGGGACACGGGTTACTCAGTCACTGTTAAAGTCTCAAGAGTCCTGTGGCATAACAATACCTTCTCTCTATGCACACCGGGTTATGTGCAAAAACATTAAGACACAGATATAAGGCACATTACTTTTCTTAGGAAAAAGTATAAAAAACTTCAAAAGTGGGCACAAGTGCTTCAAAAACTGTTTAAAAACACTTTGCAATTCCAGTTCAAGTTCTGTGCACACAGTCTTACAGTGCTCCTGGGTCTTAAAACCAATGGGGTGCACACATGGTGCTCAACTATTTACAGGAATGTTTTTACCATATCATCGTTCATGGCATCAATGTCTATAAAACACATAAAAGACAAACAGGGGAAAAAGGCTATTCATTCACTCAGGTATGGGATGGGGTCAATAGGATCACATCTCATTCACACTTACTCTTGCTTGTAGAGACAGTCTGAGTTCCTCACTCCTTTCACGGTAAAACATCTGGGGTTTGCCTTTTTGGGAACAACTCCAACTGTTCCAGAGTTTTGGACAGCAAATAACTGATTGATGTCTGCGTTGCTGCGTCCACGCTGCTCATCGCTGGTTGTAGATCTCTGTTGTCTTCTGATTCAATGGTAGAATCCGGGTTAATGGTCGAATCTGGGTTCTCTATTTCTGCTGGTTCCTTTTCTCCTTCTGATTTGAGAGATAGTCTATTAACTCTGATGCCATACGGACCTCTTTCTCCAGGCACCACTACGTAGGAGACCCATTAACCTACTTACACTTCCCTGTCTGGGTGTTTTTCAGGAAGGTGCTCCTCTACGTCCCTCCGATTGATGAAAATGTCTCTATCTGCTCCTGGTTCTCTGGCAAAAGCATATCCCAGTTCTGGTTTAATTTTTACAATCTTTCCCTCATGACGCGGGGATCCGTTAATATCTGTATCCCGCCGGGCCATCGCTTTAGAGTACTGGGTGCGGGCAATCATCTCACGATTTTGGGCTAGTTTCTCTGATTCCTCTTTTTCCCATCTCGGGGCACATCTCCGCAGGTACTCATCCCTTGTTACTATTTCTACAGGGCCTGTTCCAGCTGCAGGATCCCCAGGGAAGCCCATCATGTCATCCTCCAGCTCGCTGCGTTCCCACCAGCAACGGAGTTGCTCTCCTCTCACCTCGGTTGATGCAGGGGCCGGTATCAGAGGCTCCGGTGACTGTAGGGATCTTCCTTCCAAGGCTCCGAGTGGGTCGAACATCCCGGTAACACCTTGTGGTACGGCCTCCGGGATGGACACATCCACTAGGACTTCTGCTCCACGATCGTACTCGCTCCTGACAGGGTGGAAAGATGTAATAAAGTTCTGTATGCAGGGAATCACACACGGGAGACTTAAGCAGGGGTCACCGGGTTTTACTGGCAAGTTCCTCCACAGTTCCAACAGTTTACAACACAGTTCTTTCTCACAGTTAACTCCAGACAGTCACTGAATCCAGGTTTCCTTCCTCAGACCCTTCACTTTTTCTATACCTTTCAGGCTTTCCTCTCCTCAGTTCTTCCCTGTGGGCTGTATGGGGGCAGCTCGATCCCTTTTCTGGCTTCCCCCTATGTGTGTGGGTGGCAAGCCTGGGTCCTATACGCTGCTGATCCTCCAGCTCGTGTGTTGGGTGACCAGACCTGGAATCTGTGCCTTCCCGTCGGTGTGTTCATGTACCGACGTGTAGCTACGTCACCCAGAGCCGACTCTCTGGTCCCAGCCTAGCCTTGGATGTCCCTATCTTGCAAGGGAACACCAGGCACTTTCCTACCCATGTGACTTGCTGCACTGGAAGGGATTCTCCTCGCCGCCGTCCTCTAACACCGCTGCCGTGTTCCTCGAACCCAGTTGTCCTGGTCCGGTTTCTGTCTTTCCCTTCCCTTGGACTGCAGGCTATGGAGCGGGCTTTCTCTCCAGGGAACGTTGTCTCGCAGGATTCTGCACCTCCAGGCAGCCCTGACCCTCAGGAAAGTGTCACTTTCTTTACTCTGGTCTTTACTGGTCGGCTCACTCTGGCCTACTCTTGGTCTTTTCAGTTCAGCCTACTCCGGCCTACTAACTAACTCCTCCTTGTTTTCCCTTTATATTCCCGTGCTGTCACCTGATCTACGTTCCACCCACTTCCCTCTAAACCCTGTCACCCCTTTGCCCACCTAGAGTCCCGGCCTCCGGGTTGGGTGTTGTACTCTGTGGGTGTGTGTTTTGAAGGTGTTCCTAAAGAACTGTCTATTTTCTGCCGCTGCAGTTCTTACCTGTGGCCACCCTGGTCGCAGGGGCGCCACAATTGCATTGTATTATGCTTTGTAATATATTGTATTGTATTGTGCTTTCTAATAACTGTGTCTTATTGTTTAAACATATACTTTGAATTGTGAAGTGCTGCGGAATATGTTGGCTCTATATAAATAAATTATTATTATTATTATTATTATTATTATTATATTATTATTAATAATCATGATTTGCTTTATTTTAAAGCTCCCTTGCCCCTATGTAATAATTTTAAAGTCAGAGTTCGGGGTTTGGACTCAAGTTCTAGACATGTTCGACCCCGAACTTAAACTTTAAAAAAAAGTTTGGTAGGGTCTGCCGAACCCGAACATTGACAGGTTCGCTCATCACTACTCCTGAGCCTACCTCAACACTCAACTGAGTGGGTAGAAACCCTACACATGGTACTACTTGATATCTTTTTGAATACTCCAAAGAATGTGATTATAGTTCACGTGAAATACCAATATATATGTACAAATCATCAGGAACTGAGGATCTAAGGAGCCTTCCTGCGCTTGTCTTGACCTTTCATGTGAGGCCTGGCCCTACACCAACTTAACATCTTATATACCAGAGCAACTTCTTTGGTGCAATATTTAAAAAAATCTAGAAGCACCCACTCATTGTGTCATAGTATTTAAACAAAATAGTTATGACACAACCATACACCTAATATACTTATGGTTCTAGTCTCATGCAAATGGGCAATTACTCACTCACTGCTAATGGAAATATGGACCAGTGATGGATTGATATTTTTAGGTATTGAAAGTCTAATAGCCGTGTCTACTTAGCTGGTCAAGGCTTGATCTGCACGAATCTTGCAAGGCAAGATACAGTTAATAGAAACCTTTTATGCTATTTGAGCTAACTCCAGTGTGATATAATAAGCTCCCCATAAGGACATAAAGCAGAGTAATGAGGACAGCAAGGGACGCACTGCAAACGAGATAAAACAGTTTGCCTTAAATTAAAGATTATAAAAATAGCCGACTGTCAGACACAATGTGAAAACTATTAAATAGACATTTGACTTGCGAGAGCAGCTGAGCTGAGCATTTAATATCAGTCCCTCATTCATACAGTGTAAATGTGGAAGAGGCCTTAAAATAAAGAGCACTTTCTTAAATGTTGACAATTTTGTGGACAGGAGACAGTTCAACCGCACCAGGAACCAACCTGGCATCTTAGTGACCAGCAAGATGAACTTTGTTAGATATAAACTCAATGCAATCTAAAAAGTTAGTAGCAATCTGACTTTCAGCATATATCCAGCACTAATATCCCAGGCTTTACTGCCACACCATAATATAGGTCTCATTTTTAGATCCAGACAAGAGGATACAAATCAATGTTGATTACGCTAATGCCATTCTTGCTAAAAAAAACAAAAAAAAACACAACACATCACTTGCATTAATAAGCAAAACACAATGATGTATATTAAATTAGACTTCCTACAAAAGTGGTGGTGGGATTAAAATCAAATGGTGTCTTTGGCTAGCTATGACATTTAGGGCAACCATTTGTGGGTACCATCTATATAACACACAACAGTAAAGGATAATATATTTTTTACTGCATGAAGGTGATAGCTATATAGACTTAAGTTAGTTTTCAGCCGAAGATGAGTGTAGTGGGTAGGGCTGTGAAGTTGGAGTCGTATGTATAAAAGTCACAATGTTTTATTTATACGTTGTCTGTCATGAACGTTCTCCTGGAGCGGATGGTGTATTTCCTTCCATGTTTTTCTATTCTTAAACTACCCAACACCGCACTGGCGGTCACATAAAGAAAACTGCACCAGTACAAGGAGAGCATATCAGCTTTTTGTAGTCAAATAGCTCATCGTTTTGAATCTGCTTTGGAGGTGGAAATTGCTCCCCTTACCTCTTGGGGCCTCTGTGCTGCTATACAAGTTGCACCAATAATATGTCCGTCTTTACAACACAGAGGTACTTAGAAGAGCTGGGTTACATTCAGAATTGGACCATTCAATGTGACAGGACACCACTGGGGTGCCTGCTGGCTGATGTTTTTAGGTTGTGAAGGGACCAATATCTATGGACCTTTCCATCCCGATAGTATTTCTGGTGTTATGTTTACCGCTGTTGGTCATGTAAAATGAGAAGAGCCTGTGTTATTTTTGTTCTCTAGCTATTCATTTATGTAGAATCGATCAGAATGTATTCCACTTTACTGGAGCCATTTATTTCTAGGTCTTTTGAACAGAAGCAGTTAATTTTTGCCTTATTGAGCCCCTGGTTACGTTTTCAAGCAAACAGTATAACATTTTGACTTGTGAGACAAGCTAATTTATTTATTCATTTTTCTATAAGGCTTTGTAAATTTTCATAACCAGCCAACATAAAACCAACACCAGTAAAACTATCCACTTAGGATGAGATGATCCTTACATGCTGGTTATAAGGGGGTCAAGGGTTGGTTTGTTTCCCCTTGGGAATATGTATTATGCATCTGAGCCAACTAGCAGCTTAGGTAAAGACTGCACCATGGTCCCCTTAAACTTCTGAAAGTTATTAGCGATATTAGGGGTGGGGCCAAGTTAGCAAAAAGCGCATGTGGTGTAACTACAGTAGGAGAGTTCCCAATGAAAGAAGAGCCAGAAAGGGGAAACAGGAACTGTAATCCCATATTCAACTCAGCATTATCCTCTGGATCAACCCATGATTCAGGCTCTGGATCCAGTATGTGAGAGATGAACATACTGTGAGTGTACTCCTCCCAGTTTTGGTGCTCTTTTTCTGCATTAGGGAGATGCTCAAACAGCGGTTGTTTCCTCCTTGGTGGACCTCGGCATAGACACGGGCGGATATGTCGCCAGCTGTGAAACAACGTTTGTGTGCAGCTAAAAAGACTTAAAATGGCTGCTGTGTGAAGGAGAAGTTCAGCCTATTGTGGGTGTATCTGCACATGGTGACAATAACATGTGGCCAGCCCCTGGAAGGAACTGTTAGTACTGCTTAACCCTGGTGAATATAGTCTAGAAAAAGACCATGCTCATTGCTGTGCGATGAAGTGGGAAGGGTGCATTTAGAGAGTGAATGGGTGGGGCAGCTGGAAGAGGCCCCCCTGCAAGTCTGAGTTCAGAAAATGGCTAGTACTTTGGGAGATCAGACCATGACCTTCTTTGCTGCGACAGTTGAGGGGGATGGAGCTAGTGCATGGACAAGACGCAAGGTGGATGGGGATGGTCATGGGAGAAGGAGGATGACTTAGTTGGTCACCCCGACTTCCTTCCAGCAGCCTGGGAAGGATCCTCACAGATACAAACAGAAACCCCATCTGCTAAGGCGGAACCACCCAAACGTCTCCTCCTCAGTTTGCCAGTCAATGCTACAGCTGAGACTTTGAATGCCATGGCCAAGGTGTTTGGAGCATTTCCATGCCTGTCCTGTGGTATATGTCAACTCAACACCCCCTCTATTCCCCAGGAGGACCAAGAGGGGGTCACTGGGGTGATTCTGGAAAAGAAGAAAGAGCATAAGGTACGGGCCTAACTTGATCTCCCTGTTAGGCTTACCATGGCTGTCTGATTCACTTATGGGTGGGACCAATCGCCTCAACCTTGACCAGGGGTATGCCTTCATTTTTGAGGATAGCACCAGCCACAAGATTTATCTCAATGCCGGCTCAGTGGTTGTGCCCTGTTCTGACATAGGCGATTGAGTTAGGTTTCGTGAAGGAAAATAGTCTGCAGGGCTGGTTCAGGTTGGTAAAACTTCAATATGAACATTGATTGACTCTATGTGTGCTTTGGCCCTCACCCAGAGTGACTCTGAACTTGACTTTTGCACTGGGGAGCCGACCGAGATGCATGCTACAAAACCAAGGCTGCCTTGCCCACATCTACCAAGATCCCATATGGCCAGCTAGGTACAAACACTCACATTGAATGGTCTGTTTCTAGGGCTAACCAGCTCCTTTCCTATTTCCTGGATGAGTTAGGCAGTGACTTATTAGTTTGGGGGGGGGGTTAATTTTTGAGGAGATCAAACTATGATGGCCGAGACTAAGCTTCAGTGATAATAATTTCAAGGTGTCTGTCAGATGCCTGAATTACAAGTGCTATAATAAAATGTTTAAAAAACAACTTTATTTAAAATGAATAAACACTAACTTATACCGTCTCCCTTTGACTATTTTATTAGCCAACTAGATCCCATGCTGGTCTAACATAGTCCATCAAATCCAACTTAGTCCAAATAATGATAAGAAAAAAGAAATCTTTGATATGTAGTTTCACATGCTTTATCTTAATGTACATGGCACTGTCCTCCTTTTTGTTATAAACTTTTGCCTGTCTTATTTCTACTGTATATTCCCAGATGGTGGGCCCCAAGAATTGATAATCTCTGGTTGCCCCTCTGTTCTCCAGTCCGACACAGCGTACATCAGAGTGTGAGGAATGGAGGATGGAAAGGAGTGAAACCTTTGTGTGTTATAAAGAAAAAAATCTATAGAGCCAAAGAAAAAAATCAGTAGCGTGCTTTCGACACCACATTCTTGTTTCTGCTGGAGGTAAATTTCTACAAGTTTGGCTATAGGGTAAAGGTTGCTTTTTTATCAGTATGTAATCTATGGCAATTTTTGTCACATTGATACTGGAAAACTTTCAATAAAATAAAGAATTTAGAAAGTGAAAACATAGCAAGAAGATCTGGTGTAAGTAGTGATTATATGACAATAGATTGAAATCAGTGTTATCTATATTCTCGTTCAACAGATTTTTTCCTCCTTCCAGACATGTTTTACAGTAAAAATAACAAATTTTCTCAGCACGCACCAAAATTTTTTTAGCATAAATTCTTTGGGAATTTGTTAATGAAACAAAGAATTCATGATGAAGAAATTTTGGTGAGTGCTAAGAAAATGTCTTATTTGGACTATATACCGGTATACTCTTCGTACACCACCTGTCCAACGGAGTGCCGATCATTCGGTGATTTCTATGTTTTAAAGTAAGGCTAACCAGGCAGGCCTGTAATTATACACAACATTCACAATATTCTATCCTGCAATTGTGATGCCAATACAGAATAGTCTTTCTTTGTGTTCTGCTTCTTTCACTGTATCCGATGTTGGTGATCCTCTCTTCCTTCCTTCAGAATTATTCTTCCTACCCCCCTCCCCCTCAGGGCCTCATCATGAAACTTAAGTTCTGCTCTCTGCCCCCTGCAGTGAGTTGGCAGCCCAAGCTCTGCTGACAGATGAGCCTCGCTGCTGTCTGCAGATAGGACCTGTGTGATGGATACTTTTCCCGTGAATATTATGGTTGCAAATTAGCATGTTTATGGAGGTAGAAGTGTCTGTTTGTATTCTGGTAGTCAATGTCTGCAAGGACTGAACTCCATCTGCTAGAGAGAACCTGGTGGGAGAAGAAGCGTCTTAGCGAGTCTGATTGGTCCACCCATCTGCTGTTTTGCTGATGACTGGACTTGTGTAGCTAAACATTATTATAATGCATAAGTAATGTTTATACTGTGATTATCTCTGTAAATTATATGTTATTAACACACATCTGTGACATCATCAATATGATATTTAATATTTTCTGAGAGGTTACAATACCTGCATCAACTTATTCAATAAAACATTATCAGCTGAAGCATAAAAAGCAGATTTCATTTACAGTTTCTCAACAGTGTTAATCTTTTATGATCGAGTGTGAATTTTGTGTATATACTTTTTCACACAATTTTGATACGTAATTGGGCCTTACCATTTTAATATCTCTTAATTTTGTAAAAACTTTAATTAAAAAAAGCATCAGATGTCCAGATTGGAAGAGTAATTTACAAATTTAAAAAACAAATATAAAACATAAGCATCTCTTATTCATTGAAATCAACATTTTGTTTCAGTTCCATTTCCACAGGTGTAAACTCTCCAGTCACTTGTCATACAATCTACGTCTACTAACATTTCTGATAGAATCACCCAATCTAAAGAGCTCACTGATACCAACATGTTCCTGTAATAGGATGTCACCAATGTTCATGTCATGTCCCATGACTTGGGAATCATACAGGGTTGTATTGCCATTGTATTGTTTCACTATGTGGCTATGCAAAAGGTTTGACCTTTTTAGAGTTTTGTTTCCTCTCTCTCCTTGTAGCTGCTCTGATGTCAGTAACCCCCCCTCTTCTTCTCCATTTTAATGTCTGTCAGTCATCTAAGTATCTGCATCTCTTTATAGTTTGCTAGTATCATCTTTTTTTCCTGCTGTACCATGCATAAACTCAACATTTCAGTAGGAAAAATAAACTACTTCTTCTGGAGTCTTCATACATGCCTCTGCAGCTGAGTTCAAGCTATCTGATGACACTTCTACATGTGAATAAATGGTCCATATGGGCATCAAGGGAAATGATGGTCTAAGCACCTAACACAAACAGTATATTTGTGAAAAAAGAATAAGTCAATTTGTTACATTTCTTCCAAATTATTCCACAATCAGTTGTGAGTGGTATAATTACAAAGTGAAAGTGTTTAGGAACCAAAGGAAATCATGATGCAACAGACCATGTAAAGTTACAGAGCAGGGATACCGAGTGCTCAGAATCACAATGTATAAAAGTCAGCAATGCTCTTCTAACTCAATAGCTGCAGAGTCCAAACCTCCTCTAGATTTACCATTAGCATTAGGGTTGGGTGAACATGAACTGTAAAGTTTGGGGTCCATAACGAACACTTCACTGGGAAGTCCATGTTACTGTGGCACCCCACAGTCCAGTAGCCACAATGATATTGCCTCCCTCGGAGGTGGGGGCAAGTGATATCATGCTTGGATGCAAGGAAGGGTATCCACATCAGGTAAGTCCACTGCTCACAACACCTTACCTCACTCCAGACCAGAAGGGTGAGCTCAAACCCGGGTTCAGAGGAACTCCTCTATAAGTTCTGGCTGGGGGTGGGACTAATAAGTTTGTGGTACCCCAGGGTTCATGTGCCACAGTAACATCACAAAGGGTTAACTCCCCACACAACACTACAATAGCGCCTCCAGGCCAGAAGGGGGAGCTAAAGCTGCTTCCCCATATATTCTGGTGTGGAGATGAAGTGGGCAGTTCAGTGTGGGGCAGCACTGAGGAAGAAGGATCTGGGTGTAAGAGAGCTGCTTTAGGCTCACCCCATGGTCCGCTGTCCAGTTCCAGGCCAGCCAGGGTATGAGGACAGGAGAAGGAGCAGAGAGGAACACACCTGGGAGACTGAGTTATCCTGAAACTCACCCCAGAGACGCGTATAGAACGGATACCGAATCCTATGCTGTGCCTGACACAAACAGCACAGTGAACACCAGATGAGTGAAGGTCCCACATCTTCACTGTACCACAGCGAAGCAACACGGCGGGGTTAGGAACATGGGACAAGACTCAAGTTGCCTAACAGATTGGTACCCATGAGGGGAGAAAGGGCCAGCAGCTTAGCTAAAGCAGCAGCAGGGCCACACACAGCGCAGAAACAGCGAGCCAAAGGACCTGGCCAGGGTGGGAGCTACCCGGCCCCTGTTCAGACTCCGTGGACAGTACTCAACTGAATTACCATCTTCAGTAAAAGACTTGGAAAACTACAAAACCGTGAGTCTGTGTAATCCTTGAGCTCAAACCCCGTTCTCCCTCACAAACTGTTTCATCACTACTGCCCCAGAGACCAGGCTCTGCCCGTGGAGAGCCGTCACATCACAGGCTGCAATCCATCATCCTCGGAGGTTCTGCAGCAGCGGTGGTCACCCTGACCACATACCATGGGTGGAATCACGACTTTCTCCCCTGTAAATAATCCCCAACCTTTACTTGTGGGCTCGGGGCACGGTCCGGACCAAGACCGCCATGATACCTGGGTCCGGTACTGAGTACCCCGTCCCAGTGTGCTCCACAAGTTCAGTTCCTGGGAGGACTGTGAAGAGGACCTGTGGACTGGAGCTGTGCCAAGCTCATCCCAGGTAGAGCAGAGAGATGCCTATCTCAGTTCCCAGGAGGACTGTGAGGAGGTCCCATGGACTGGAGAAGAGTAAAGATCATCCGGGACGAAGATTAGGAATCTAGAGGGATCCGTAGGAGAGGGTCTGAGGAAAGGAGAGAAGAGGAAATAAAAATGAAGAAAAGCTGCACTCACCAGAGATGATGAAAAACGGTCCTTTATTGGGGTTGCCAAGACATGATGCAGGGAGGGGGAGAGACCAGAGTGACTACGGCACCGTTTCGGGCTCTCGCCCTTCAATGGGTCACTGGTCTCTCCCCCTCCCTGCATCATGTCTTGGCAACCCCAATAAAGGACCGTTTTTCATCATCTCTTTTTATTTGGACTTTGGTTTTGCTTGGCTGGCACCCTAAGAGATCTCTGTGGCATCTGTTACTCATCTCCTAATTGGAGTTCCCCCAGAAGGTAGTGCCCCTTCCTCTTTCTCCTTGTGTAAAGGAGAGAAGAGGGTCTAGGGAGTGGAGCCAGCTGAATGGCTTGCCCCAGTGCAGGGCGCCAGAGACGGACACCGGAGTCCAAGGGTGTGAGGGTACTTCAGGCCCAGCAGCCAAACCTGGAAGGCAGGAAATTCTAAGTTGCCCGGCCACCACGAAGCCCAGGAGGCACAGCATTAACAAAGAGCTCAGGGACAGTGACCAGAGGAAAGGTACCCAATAAAGGCTCGAGCCGCCTGCCATATGGGCAAGAAACTCTACGCAGGAAGAGAGGGTTGCAGCTTAGTTACAGGCAGCCAGAACCCACCAAGAGTAGCGCAACGGGGAGGCCTCAGAACTCACAGGGTGAGGAGATCCCCAACTTGCTCCCAGGCCACCTAGACTCCCAACGTCTCCAATAGACAGTACCCTGGACAGAACCTGCTCTTACCACCAGTGAAGGTAACAGAGACTGAATACCTGTGTTTGTCGGTTATTCCATACCCTAAGCCCTGCACCCCAATGGCCTACCACCGCCATAGACTATACCGGTTGCCCTGGGGAACAGCTCAACCCGCGGGGAGCAAAACCATCACAGCTCGCCATCCCATCACCACCAGAGGTCCCTGCATCTGATACTAATCGTCGAATACCACGGGTGACGTCACGACAATGATTTCCTACATCACGACCACTGCCAGATTCCCCTTTTGAACCCGACACCCAGGGCCACGGAGTCGGGCCTCAGCTCCACTGTGACACTCCCGGAAGCACCAGAACCTGGACTCCGAGTAGCCCACAGCTCTGGGGCGTGTCATTACAGTGCTGGTTCAGTTCAGGGACAGGGAGGCTGTAAAAAGAAGATAGTGATTAAACATAGGTTTTATACTTACCAGCGTCTAGGCGTCCGGCCGCTCGTACTTCTGGGACCGCTCATTAACTGTCTGGGTATTTACTGCTGAGGGGCAAAACAGCCAAACACTAATGCTGTCACAGAGAATGGGGGTCTGTGATTGGCTGTTCAAGTAATCTGGAAACATCCCATACACTATAGCATGGTAGAGTAACAGAGAAGAGTCAGCAATCTGGAATTTTTAGACTGCAGAGTTGTAGGTGTAGACAACATGTACCCAAGCTGAGGTGAGCTTGTAGAAAATACTGGTAGATGCATAGTCAGGAGTCTTCAAAATGTTATATATATATATATATATATATATATATATATATATATATATATACTGTGTTATGTATATAATCTTCCAACCACGTATAGGGCCTGTGGAACATCAGCTCTTATCTCCTAGGAAGAAGTGAGAGGTGCCATATAACCTCTCTGATGGTCTTCTCCAAGCCTGTGATCACAGGAGCAGTAGGAGAATGGAATGGTGGGTATTATTAATTTTTCTGTTTAATATAATTCTATAAAAGTACATTTTCTTTTGAGAAACCCACCCCTTTTACCAGACCAGATACCTTGTTATGAATGTTCTGTTTCATCATGTAGTATGTATTCTATTGATCTTCACTGAGAGGGTGATACATCTAAAATACAATTTTTAATACAATTTTGGTGGTATTCTAAAAGAGTTTTCATTTGTACTTACCGTACATTACTTTCTTGAATGTAAATTGCTGCAGAAGATGCTGGCGCTATTATTGTATTATTATAATTATTGTATTATTATTATTATTATTATTATTATCATTATTATTGTTATGCACTGGAAAATAGGTAGAACATTTCATGTGTGGTGTGGTGAAATTGCAAAAAATAAACTTTGAATTCCCCATTGTTTTTTGGATTTTGTGTTTACAGTATTCATTAGTTGGTAAAAATGTCTAATGAACATGATTGTGTAGGTCGTACATATGCAGAACCAACAAACTATTATACTTTTTTTTTAAGTGGTGAACAATGCTCATGGACAACCTGTCTTCCATTTATTGCCTATGAGGATGTTGAGTGCTGACCTTGGTTTTCTCCGGCAGCCCCATACAGAATGACAGTTAGTTGGGCATCCATCCTCTCGCCTCATTGCTAAGTTGGGATAAAAAATGAACCTTTGGTGATAAAAAACTCCATTCTGACAATTAGATTGGGTCCCAAAACTTGGACCTCACCATTCAGTTAGTTTTGGAGAGGTGATAACCTGTTTTCACCAGACAACTCCTTTAAGTGAGCTGTTTTTTTTAACCGGTAGGAGGGGGGGTTGCAGTTTTTGCTTTTCGTTCCATTGTCCCATAGCTATAGATGACATCACAGAAACCTTTGTTCCTATTCCACCTGCTGGGAAATATATCTTAGATGTAGCATAGGCAATTGTTCTCTTGTCTGTAATTCCAAAATCTAAAAATGACTGTGCTCATATTGTTATATCCGACAAGTTGATAATGTACATGAATACTGCTACATTTAATTCAAAGGCTTAATATGCAGCTGTCTCCTATCATATGCATATGTAATTATATCTGGGCTGTGTAGGAAATACACTATACACTAAAGTCATGTATCTTTTATGGCTCAATAAACAGCTATCACTGATGGAATGGTAGGTTGTCATATCGTGTAATTACATGTTGCTGGAATGATCTTCCCATACTGGATTATTAAAGAGCATTCTAGTGGCCACTTTATGTATTTTGCCCCTCTTAGGAGACTAATTATGGTTTATTGGTCTCTCAGAAAGGCTCACTATCCCTATATTCACATCTACTACCAGACTTCCTTTCATCAGCCATCATGTCTTCTATCTACCATCATATGCCTCTATACTGTTCACATTTAGTGCTGCAGGAAGCAAGGGTCTTAGTTTCATTCCTCGTGGCTACACTATTTGTTACGAAGTGCTGCCTCTGTAATAAAAGGATGATTACAGGAGTTGTCCAGTCTTAATATACCCAATTAAAGAGGTTGTCTTGAATTTTCTAGAAGATCCCGTGGTGGTCTGAATTAAACAATGTTGTGAGCATGTAAGGGGGTCTAGGGTACTGTCACCCCACCCAGGGGTTTACAATGGTCTTCAAGCTTGCTCTTAAGAGTTGTATGTTTGATTATGTATATGTAGCCACCTAGTGGTTAAATGTAAAGACTGCTCCTCGGTCCCCTTTAGTTATGTAAAAGTATTAATAATACTTAGCTACTCCCTATGGGTAGAGCCCAGTCTATAAAAAGGGTTTGCCGTGTAGAATTAATAGGAGAGTCTCCTAGTAGAAGAGAAAAGGAACTACAGGCACATTTGCCCCCTTACTTTAAATGATTTGGATCCTCTGGGTCACCCCAAGAATTGAGTTTACAATAACCACCTTTGGCGGTTCCTCTGGAAGTGACTGATATCTTCAATATTGATGTGAAGGACTTCGGCATAGACTCGGGCGAATAGGTCAACACGGTGCTGGGGATAAAAGAACGTCTGTCTGTCAGGTGGCTCTCACTGTTGTTCACGAGCGGGTCCTTACGGGAAGAGTTGATCTGAAGCCAGTGTATACAAGATGGATTTGCAGTGAGACACCGTCATGCTGAACAGAATAGGCAAAAGCCTACAGGTACTGGGACAATTGGAGCAGTCTGCACCAACATTATTCACTGTGAATAACAAAAAAAACAGTAATTATGTGCCCATGTTTCATAAGACTGTTAAAGTATAGAATTGTTTTCAACAATCATTGACTCTTTGTCTTCCTTGACCCACGACGAGGGCAATTGTGAACTGAACATTTGTACTGGGGAGCCAGTCGTGGTTTGTGCAGCAGCACCAGGGCTGCTTTGAAGCCAAGGCTCTGCCTTGCCCTCCACAATAACTACCGGAGCCGATGGAGCACCACCGCTCCATGCACTGCATAGTGGCTGTCTTTAGGTTCTGCAGCTCAGTATCCATTTCAGTTCAATTAGATCTGTGCTGCACAAGTGGCAGAGGCTGGCTTTAAAAGCAGCGACTGGAGCTAGCTCCCTTTCAGGGACATAACTATAGGACCCAGCACAACACCTGTCCCCACTCTCAAGGTTGTGGTTTAGATGTCCCATTGTCAATGTTGAAATCTATACATTTTTTCCTCTTTCAAAAAAACAAAGACACAACAGTACTGTTCAAAAGTTTTTTTTAAAAATTCTGCAAAGTAAGAATGCTTTAAAAAACTTAAGTGTTAATAGTTTATTGTTATCAACAGAATGCAAAATGAATGAACAAAAGAGAGATCTAATTGAAATCGATATTTGGTTTGATCATTCACAAAACATCAATTCTTCTAGCTACACTTGCATAAAGTCAGGGATTTTGGAGGGTTATAGTCAAGTGTATGAGTAGCCATTTGCCAATTATACCAAGCCAGCAAAAATGATGATAATTTTCATATTTAGGTTGAAATATTGAAATAGAACCAGCTGTGTGGGAGGTTAAAACTGAGTGAGTAACTGCCAACCTCTACTAAAAAGGTGAGGTTGTGGGAGATAGTTTCATATGACAGGTCATACACTCCCTGGCAGAGGTTACGTCGCTTATCCATATTATGTAAATAAAAGCTTAGAACAGGACGTTAAATTCATCCATTGGTTGTCTAAATTACTCTTTTGAAAGCTGGAAGCTGAAACCCTCCGAAATGTGGTTTAGGTTAAGAAAATAAATTGGCATCAATGCTGAAATATTGATCATTGAATGAACACAGAATGGTCAGATTTTGGCAAGACAAAAGTTTTATCGCTCACAGAAAGTAATGTGATTTTCAAACAAATAATTAACTTAAAATACAAATATATGTTACATAACATTGGCGAATGAGGTTGTGGTGCTATTAGAGTCATATTTAATATTTTGTGTGACTTCCATGAGCTGGAAGGACTGCATCCATGCAGTTCAACAATGATTCATACAATTTATTAATGAAGTCATCAGGAATAGCAAAGAATGCAGTCTTACATGCCTCCCAGAGTTCATCTAGATTCTTTGGTTTTGTCTTCCAAGCTTCCTCTTTCATCCTACCCCAAACATTCTCAATGATGTTCATGTCTGGTGACTGGGCTGGCCAGTCCTTGAGCACCTTGATCTTTTTTGTCTGGAGGAACTTTGTTGTAGAGATGGATGTATGAGATGGAGCACTATCCTGCTGCAGAATATGACCCATTTTATGATTTGGAATATAAGAGGTAGCTAATGCTTCTTGATATTTTAGGCTATTGATATTGCCTTCCACCTTGCAAATGTTTTGCACACCCCCATACTGAATATAACCCCAGACAATGATCTTTCCACCACCAAATTTAACTGTTTTCTGGGTGTAGTTTGGATCCATACATGCTCCAGTAGGGCTGTGGTGTAATTCTACTGAACATTCATCAGAGAAATCCACCTTCTGCCACTCTTCCAGCGTCCATCTGTTTAGCAGGCTGGGCGACTTTGCAAATGCCACACGGTCTTTTATTTGCCTTTTGTTTAGTGCTGGCTTCTGGGCACTGATTCGACCAT
Organism: Allobates femoralis; assembly: GCA_033576535.1. NCBI lineage: Eukaryota > Metazoa > Chordata > Amphibia > Anura > Aromobatidae > Allobates > Allobates femoralis. Next base: position 116,869,683 of record JARQOC010000004.1, on the reverse strand, counting down.
GGAGGCCATTTCGAGACAAAATCCCACAAACTGTTCTAGTTGACACAGGGACTTGAGGTGACCAGGCCTGTTGGAGCTCTGCTGCAGTGGAAGAGGGGCTTGCTTTGGATTTTCTAACCAACAAACGTTCTTCCTGAGCAGTTGTTTTGTGGGGTCTGCTAACCTGGGCTTGTCAAACACATCTCCAGTCTCTTCAAATCTTTTTTTAATTTTTTGTACTTGATGCTGAGGCACATTAAAGGTGCCACCTCTGTAGTGGATCTGGTCTTCAGCCTCTTGATAATCAAGGCTTTTGTCGCAGGGTGGATTTTTGGCATGTTGTCAGCTGCAGTTCAAGTGAAGGTCTGGGGTGCTGGGTTTCTTTTTATACACACCCACTAATTAACCGATCATTTACTGAGCACAGGTGAGGATGTAAATTAGGACTGTGTGCATTATATGATCAGGCGACAAAACCTTTTGTCTTGCCAACATCTGCCATTCTGTTTTCATTAAATGATCAATATTTCAGCATTGATACCAATTTATTTTCTTAACATAAACCAAATTTCGGAGGGTTTCAGCTTTCAAAAGAGTAATTTATACAACCAATGAATGAAATTAATGTCAGGTTATAAGGTTTTATTTACATAACATGGATAAGCAACATAACGTTTGTCAGGGAGTGTACACCAAGGCAAGACTGAGAACAGAACCAAGACACTAGGTACTTATAGTGCATCAGCAGGGTCTCTTTCTGGTAAAAGATTTGAAAGTAGACTGTGGTTTCAAGAGGTGCTGTTCAAGCTCTTTTGAAATAGTGTAATGACCGGTGGCAAGGCCGTGGGTGTGTGTGTATGATCTTTCTCAACAGAATCCCCATACTCAGGTTTAACTGGTAATAACGTTTCTTTACTGTCAAACATGTTTATATCACAGTCAACCGAACTATATGCGCACTTGTATATATTAGAGTCTCTGGATCTTCACTTCTTCCGGGTACGCAGCAAGAAGAAGAAAAAGAAAAAAACACAACAATGAAGGTATCTTTCCCTAACTTTCCCTAAAATCACGTACCAGTCTATCACAGAAGAAGATGTCGCTCCCACGTAGCAGGCCTGGGGATCTCACGATGACGGGTCCCGGTGCAGCGCTGAAGGGGGAAACTCCTCAGTCTTCTTCTTTGGTCTCCTTCCGCAGGTAACGGAATTTTTGTTTGTTAGTCTCTCCCAGTCTCAGGGCACACCGAGCAGCAGAAGGGAGCCCACAGCAGCACAGAAGTCTCTCTCAGTCTTGGGGGCACCCCGAGCAGCAGGAGGGAGATCACGGCAGTACATATGGCTCCCTTATGTCGGTCACGGCCCCTGCACATGCACTCCGGGTGCTCGGCGGGCAAGGTTTTGCAGAGCGGCCAGAGTCACAGCACCAAAGTCCAGTGGCCCAGGATCAGTCACGGAGGCTTCTGCGGGGTGATTTTTCCGGCAAGGTGTAGCAAAGTAGCCCTCTTTCAACAGACATCCACACGCAGGTCTTCCCTGGCTCAGCTCTAGATCTGCACTTACTTCCCGCTCTCTCTCTTCCTGGGTAAACACTTTTGCTGAAAAGGGAATTTCCCACTTCCCTGCGTTTGTTTCAGCACTTGTCCACAAGGGGGCAGTAGCGGACTGTGCACAGTTCATTTCCATATCCATTTCTATGATACAGTCTGAATTGCTCACCTCATTACAATAGCACAAAAAAATGGGAAACATTGAGCCCTGTAGATGCAGTAGTTTGCAAAAGAAACTTAGTGCAGTAGATAAAAGACTCTTCATACTTATTTGCTCATCAAAATCAGAAGATGTTTAGCAAAGCCATCAGCTCAAAACTGGCTGCCACATAAGTGGGATGCAGCTAAACTCATTTACTCTTTAGAGAGGTCTGGCCAGAAGTAGACTTCATGAAAGAATTGCATTCAAAAAGCCATACATTTGACATTGCAAAAGGCCAAAAGCAGCACATTTATACATGAAAATATGAACTAGAATGCAGAAAACTACAGCAGGTTCTCTTGACTATTAAGTCAAAATTTTCATTATTCGATTGTGTGCATGCAAATCTCGAAGAATTTATATCCAAAAAGAGAAAAATAGAAGTAGCAGCAGCCTGGGTCCTTAAAGGAAAACTGTCAGGTCAAAAATCCATATGTAACTGCTATAATTTTCTAATTCCTCACTCTAAACTCTCTCTATTGATGTATTTCGTTTATTCATATTTCACTCCTATGTTCTGTAAACTTTAAATAAAGAGATTCAATCCATCTGTCACTCACAGTTAGTGATCCACTTAGTTCTCTGCTGTCCACTCTCCATAAGCATGAATATGCATGTCATATACTCACACCACATCACTGCACAGGAGATCACTGGGGGGGCTGTATCCTCCTCTCTGCTCTCTGTGTTTTCAGCCAAGAAAGATGTGAAATACAACACAGAAACTTTCACAGCAGGGATACCTGCTTACAGAAGCAGATGGAGTCTACATAAGTCAGATCAGCAGTAGCTCTCTCTCTCCTTGTCCTCATCAGAATAGAAGCTACTGAAACCTGACATTTCACTGTTAGCAAAGGTAGGAGGGATGAGAGAAGATGGAGGAGTGAGCTGCTGAGAGGGAGTGCATAATTACATGACAGTTTATACAGCACCCGGACCAGGGGTGTAACGATTGTGGATGCAGGGGTCGCAGCCACGACAGCGCCCGGACATACAGGGGCCCATGCCGCCCCAGCGACGGCTGATCCCTGCACTGCGCACCTGCTTCACATAGATGCTTGACACTGCACGGCAGCTCGCTGCACGAAGCTATGGGCCCGTGTGTCAGGGAGAGGAGGGGAGGGGTGGAGAGGGGAGCCTTCTGCTTCCTACTGCTGCCGCTCCCTCCCTCGCTTCCTCTTACCACTGCCTGCTTTCCATCTGCGTTCCACCGTGGAACGCATTTAGCAGGCTGGTGTCAACTCCTTCTCCTGAGTCTTCTCTTCAGTTTTTGTAAGGAGAATGGAGCAGCGAGGGAACCAGGAGAGGCAAGTACAGATTTGTTTTTTATAATAAGTGAATGCAAGGTGGCCAGAGGACTATGGGAGGAGGGGGTACATGATACTATATGGAGAGGCAATGAGGCTGCACTATATGGAGAGTTATGAGGCTACATTTATAAAGCTGCAGAATATGAGCCTGCACTATATGGAGAGTTATGAGGCTGCACTATATGGAGAGTTATGAAGCTGCACTATGAGGCTGCACTATATGGAGAGTTATGACGCTGCACTATATGGAGTTATGAGGTTGCACTATATGGGGAGCTATAAGGCTGCATATATGAGGCTGCACTATATAGAGAGATATAAGGCTCCACTATATGGAGAGTTTTGAGGCTGCACTATATGGAGAACTGAGCTTGCATTATACTGTATAGAAGGCTATGAGGCTGCATTATACCATATGGAGGGCTGTGAGATTGCATTATACTGTATAGAGAGATATGAGGCTACATTATACTATATGGAGGGAGATTCGGCTGCATTATACTATATGGAGAATGCATTATTTTAATAAATATAGTTGAGTTACAAATGGAAAGTAACACCAAGTAAATGGGTCTCTCCTAATATACTTAATACAAAATAGCTATGAGGCTTCATTATACTATATGGAGAGCTATGAGGCTGCATTATACTATATGGAGAGATATATATTATATGGAGGGATATGAGGCGGAATTATACCATATGGAGAGATGAAAGGCTGCATTATACTATATGGAGAGATATGGAGTTACATTATACTATAATGAGGAATATGAGGCTACATCTTACTATATGGAAGGCTATGAGGCTGCATTATCCTATATGGAGGGATATGAGACTGCATTATTCTATATGGGGAGGCTATGAGACTGCATTATACTATATGGAAAGATAAGAGGCTACATTATACTATATGGAGGGATATGAGACTGCATTATACCATAAGGAGGGCTGTGAGATTGCATTATACTATATGGAGAGATATGAGGCTACATTATACTATATGAAGGGATATGAGGCTGCATTATACTGTATAGAGGGCTATGAGTCTGCATTATACTATATGTAAGGTTGTGAGGCTGCATTATGCTATATGGAGAGATAATTGGCTATGTTATACTATATGGAGGGATATGAGATGGCATTATACCATATGGAGGGATGAGAGGCTGCATTATGCTATATGGAGAGATATAAGGCTACATTATGCTATATGGAGGAATATGAGGCTGCATCTTACTATATGGAAGGCTATGAGGCTGCATTATCCTATGTGGAGGGATGTGAAGCTGCATTATTCTATATGGAGGAGCTATGAGGCTGCATTATACTATATGGAGGGTTATGAGGCTGTATTATACTATATAGAGGACTATGAGGCTGCATTATACTATATGCCAGATAATGGGGGTCCATTTCAATAATTGGATGACTATTGGGGCTACCTTATGATTGGGGGACTATGGGCTACATTATAATACATATAGAGGACTATGGGGGTACATTGTAATATATGGAGGAAAATGGGTTGCATTATAATAATTGAAGGACTATAGTGGCGGGAGGAGGAAGACTATATATACCAGGACGGGGGACTTATATACCACGATAAGGCCAATATTCCAGTAGGAGGGCCATATATTGCAGCATGAGGGACATTAATACATATTGAAGGGGATTGGGGTCGATCTGTGAGTCTATAAAGTATTTAGAATGTTACACAGGGCCCGTACATCTGACAACATGTGTGCGCGGGGGCCCAGGTCTAAATTTTGCACTGGGACCCACCAGACTCTAGTTACACCACTGACAGACCCGGACTATTACTGTTTGGCTTTAATGGAGAGGTCTAATCCAGGAGCTCACTGCAGGGTCTGACAATGTTGAGAACATGGAAACTACAAACGGTACAATAATGATTTTACATGTTTTTAATAGGTCTTCCCAGGCACTATTCAAGGGTAATATTAGTACCACACTGAAAAATTACCTGACAGTGTCCCTTTAAAAACATCCAACTTTTATTTGAAGTAAGGTAAAAAAAATATATACAGGGAGAGATGCTGTATGTCAGGGACAACAGTGGACAATCTAAGGCTGGCTTCACACTTGCAGATGCATCTGCAGCGTTTTGCAGATGCATCTGCAAGTATCAGCATGCAGACCGCGGCCGTGGTGTGAATGCTCTCATTCATTCCTATATGTGAGCCGTAAGCAGGCGTATGCCTGCTTACAGATCACACTCTCCCGCCCGCACTATGGACGCGAGATGTTGCGTCCAAGGTGCGGGGCGGGAGTGTGATCTGTCAGCAGGCATACGCCTGCTTACGGCTCACATATAGGAATGAATGAGAGCATTCAGACCGCGGTGCGCCCTATTATAAACATAGGGGCCGCGGTCTGCATGCTGATACTTGCAGATGCATCTGCAAAACGCTGCAGATGCATCTGCAAGTGTGAAGGCAGCCTTAGACCCTTCTCCTGCTTGATTCCTTTCAGGCTTTCTTCTTATCTCTCCCCCTGTGTGCTGTATGGTAGGTGACTTGGATCCTTGTTTGGCTTCTCCCTATGTGTGGGTAACAAGCTCTGGGTCCTATATGCCACAGTACCTCCTGCTCGTGTGTTAGGAGATCAGACTTGGAATCTGAGCTCCCCGTCGGTATGTCTGTGATCCGGCTTGTAGCTACGGTCACCTCAGAGCCGCCTCCCTGGTCCCAGCCTAGCCTTCCAGTGTCCCTATGTTTCAGGGGATCACCAGGCCCTTTCGAACCCGTGTGACTACAGCGTACATAGGGGATCCTCTCCTGTCAGTCGTCCTCTGGCACCACTGCCGTTTTCCTCCGGATCCAGCTGCACTGGTCCAGTGCTCAGCTTCTCTTGGTCTTTACTGCTCAGCTCACTCTGGCCTACTTGGTCTTTGCTGCTCGGCACCCTCTGACCTATGTCCCACCCACTGTGACTGGCCCTACCACCCATTGCCCGCCTAGAGTCCCGAGCTCCGAGTTGGGTCTTGTGTCTGTGGGTGTGTTTGTGAAGGTGTTTGTAGAAAACTGTCTCCACCTCCCTGGCTGCAGTTCTTACCTGTGGCCACCCTGGTCGCAGGGACGCCACATATACGGCCCGGTTCAGAGTACCCCACGGCTCTGGCGGGGCGTGTCAATGTGGCATCACAAACAAGATGTCGTAACCTGGTTCCCCCTGGGTCCTGGATGCCATAAACTTTATTGAAATGTTTGGTAACCGCCATTATCACATTGCTCAGTGTGCGGGAAGCAGAAGGGGCGCGTTGTTGTTGGCGGAGCCCAAGAAAGAGCATGAAGACAAGCCCTGCCCCGTGCTCCAACGTCAGCCGGCAGGAGGCCTGACCTGGAACCCTGAATTAAGCTATCCATTGCGGAACAAGCGACTGATAATTCATCTAAGACTCAGAACCTGGCCAAGGTTCACTAGGGGGAAGAAAATGTTCAACCCTGGTAGAGTTCCAGCGGCAACCTCAGTCGCAGCCACTATGGTGCCTTTATCAATGCCATACATACAGGGAGCGGCCTGGTTACTGCAATATTCAGGGGAGTTCCAGACCCTGAGCAATTTCAAGGAGAGACTGCATAGTTTGAAGTGTATCCCCTGTCTGAGAGTCAAAAAGTCAGCGTCCTCATTGGCCAGTTAACTGGTGTGCCCCAGAGGGAGGAAAACTCCTGGCCAGACATTGATAAAAGAACTGTTAAATACATTTTGGCCAGGCTGAAGGACACCTTTGATACCTGCACCGCGGCAGAGAATAAAATAAATTTTTTTTGGGTGCAAACAAAGAGTGCTGGACAGTATATGAGACTATGCCATTAATCTCCAAGAGGCGCTACAGGCCATTAAACAGCGTGACCCTGACAGATTGCAAGATGAGGAAAACTGAACAGTTTATTAAGGGGCTCTTAACACCCACCGGACACAGCTGTGTATTATTGCCATTCAAAACCCTGACCTGGACTTTTGCACTTTAAAGACCGGACCATTCGGGTGCTGCGAGAACCAACGCCAAGTAGCGCTGCACCTCTCTGGCACCCAGCTATAACGTACCTGGAGGCGGCGCCCTCACCACAGGCAATCGCGGAAGCTGATGAACAGACCCTAGATAATGACACCTCCGCAGATCTATGTCTCCAGGTCCAGGAATGACCAAAAGTCTGGCTGCACTGACAAAGACTATGCAGTCCTTATGACTTGCCCCTGGTGGGGACCGTGGGGTACTCGGAACCGGGTCCTCCCACTGTTGTCGGGAGCTGTGGGATGTCACAGTGGTGTGACCCGGTACGGTCTGCAGCCCAGGACCCGGACAAGAATCATAGTGGCACAGGCCGCCAGGTCTGTGTCCTTTAAGTCCCGTGTATTGGTGTTCTCGCCTCTCCTTCTGACTGAAGTTGACTCCTCGACTTTACTTGGCTGACTGGCTTACTGAACTTCGTGTTTTCTAGTTTTGTTTCCTCCCCTTACCGTGTCCTGTCCTAACTTTCCCACGCACCACTTGTCTCCTCCCACCATCACTTTGGTGGGCATAGAGTCCCTAGTATTGGGATCAGGATTGTGTTGGGTGTGTGTTTGGTGTGATTGGGCTTACCGATCCCGGTTGCCTTCTAGTGGCGACCGGTCCACAGGGGCACCACACTTACAAGTATGTCCACCAATCGAAAGATTCAGCTGGCCTCCAGTCCTCATGACGTCCCGTGCCAATGAGTGCCTTCTAGTGGCAACCGGTTCGCAGGGGCACCACACTTACAAGTATCTTCACCAATCAAAAAGATTCAGCTCTCCTCCAGTCCACATGACGTCCCATGGTGATGACAGAGGAGGATCCCACTGACCAGGGGAAAAGACAGTGATCGTTATAACTTTGTAGCACCCCAGGGCCCCGATGGTACACCTGGAAGCAAAAAGGGGGTTCCCTATTCAGGTGGCACAGCATGTATAAAAGTTCTGGCAAGAGGAGAAGTTAGTTAGAACATCCATGGAGTGAGTCTGGGGAGGAAGGAGAGGAAAACCTGAGGGAGATCAGGAGCGTTGTGCTCGCCTCAGAGGAAAGCACATAGAACGGACACTGGGTCCGAGACTTTGCAGGGTCACACATCCTGGCAGTCAATACCGAACAGCGGGGGTTCCAGATTCCCAGCCACTAACCGGAGACACAGCAACGTATAGATTCCAGAAACACTGACACCCGGGAACAGGGTATAAGTAAAGGGCTCGAGTTGCCTGTCATACCGGTACCTCACAGGACGAGACAGGTCGGCAGCCAAGCTTAAGCAGCAGGAGCCAAATTGTAAGCACAGTAAGGGAGCCAAACGACCCGGTCGGGTGACAATTACCCCAAGTTTCTCTCAAGACTCCGTGGACAGCTTTTACCAAATGCTCCAGTAAAGGACTTTGAAACTACAAAAAATGTGAGTCTGCCTATTCATTATGCCCATCACCCTGTACCCACACATAGACTATTTACACCTGCCCTGGGGACACTAAGCCACTAAAACACTGGGCAAAACTGTCACTGAAAAAGACCTGGGTGTATGGGTAGATGACAAACTCACATTTAGTGGCCAGTGTCAGGCAGCTGCTGCAAAGGCAAATAAAATAATGGGATGCATTAAAAGAGGCATAGATGCTCATGAGGAGAACATAATTTTACCTCTATACAAGTCACTAGTGCGACCACACTTAGAATACTGTGTACAATTCTGGTCTCCGGTGTATAAGAAAGACATAGCTGAACTAGAGCGGGTCCAGAGAAGAGCGACAAAAGTCATTAGAGGACTAAGGGGTCTGCAATACCAAGACAGGTTATTAAACTTGGGGTTATTTAGCTTGGAAAAACGAAGGCTTAGGGGTGATCTTATAATAATGTATAAATATATGAGGGGACAGTACAGAGACCTTTCTAATGATCTCTTTACTCTTAGGCCTGAGACTGGGACAAGGGGGCATCCTCTACGTCTGGAGGAAAGAAGGTTTAATCATAATCACAGACGCGGATTCTTTACTGTAAGAGCAGTGAGGCTATGGAACTCTCTGCCACATGATGTTGTTATGAGTGAGTCACTACTAACATTTAAGAAGGGCATGGATGCCTTTCTTGAAAACTATAATATTACCAGTTATACATACTAGATTCTTTGATAGGGCATTGATCCAGGGAATTAGTCTGATTGCCGTATCTGGAGTCAGGAAGGAATTTTTTCCCCCAATGTGGAGCTTAGTGTTGCCACATGGTTTTTTTTTGCCTTCCTCTGGATCAACATGTTAGGCTATGGGTTGAACTAGATGGACTTAATGTCTTCCTTCCACCTTAAAAACTATGTTACTATGGTACTATGTTACCCAAGGAGGGCTTACCATCCACGCTGCCCTAAGTCATTGTCCCAGCAGGAATACGGCAGCGGTGGTCCCCACTGACCACATACACCGGGTGGTGTCACAACAACATCCCCTGTAAATAACCCCTTCCTTTTTGGACTCAGCCCAAGCCACGGGATCGGGTCACGACTACCATGATTCCCAGAAAGACAGCACCGGCCCGGCCCCGAGTACCCCACAGCCTGGGGGTGCCTCAGCTCAACTGGACAACCCATTTGCCGCCGCTAAAGCAAGGTGGGCACTTCGCAAGATCCTGTCTTTTAAATCCCTGGGGCAGAGGCCAACCTCCAGGAATAAGGCGACCAGGCCCGCATCATTGGCGAGACATGTACGTTGGAGGATGATCGGTCCTCCCAGTTGTGATTGATGGCATCCCGATGATTGCTTTACTGGACACTGGCTCCCAGGTGACAACGATGCCATATATCCTTTACAAACGGTACTGGGCTGACTCTGATTTTACCCGTGGCCCAGATGATGATCTGACAATAGTCGCCAGCAATGGTCAGCCTTTGCCACAAGTGGGGTGTAAATAGGTGACCATTAAGGTGGGGCGAGTAGAGTTGAAAGCGCAAGGTCTGATAATCGTAGATATTGATTGGCAAGAATGTAATCCAATGATCACTTTAGGCACTAATGTGATAGAAAATTGTCTTGAAGAGATTATTGTTTTGTTATAACAGGTGGCCAAGACTGCCAGCTCCAGCTAGCAGAGGGTCTTACAAAAAGAGATCAAAGCTCTAATGCAAAGGCAACAGGTAGATTTGTCTGGTGGGAAAGTCAGCAGTGTGAGGATGAGTGACCCATTCACCATTGTGATATCCCCCAAAACTGAAATGTTAATCTGGTGTTGGGCGGCAATAGGCATCAGGGGTCAAGACTACCAGTCCCACCATCCTGACAGCCAAGGGGTAGTCGATGTCCACAAGGGGAGGATACCTGTACAAATCTTGAATTGTGGGGAGAAAGAAGTCAAACTACCCCAGTATGCCACCATCACCAAACTGTTCACTGTCAATAATAATGCAATAAAGGCAGTGGAACTGTGGTGCCCCTGCGGACCGGTCGCCACTAGATGGCGCAGCAGCTGGGATTGGTAAGTCGGTCACCCCACACACACACCCAATACATCCCTGATCCCAAGTCTAAGTGACTCTATGTCTAGCAACTGGATAGTGGGAGGAGCCAGGTGGAGGGTGGAACATTAGGACAGAACCCGGTTGGGGTGGGAACAAAACAACAACAAAAAATACAGACAGAGAAACAGAGAGGAATGAGTGTGAGAAGAGAGTGAGAGTGGGAGTTGGAGACAGGAGTAAGAGAGTTGTTGGAGGAGAGAGAAGGAGTGAACACTGGACAGCCAAGTAGTCAGCGAGAACCTGGACCCAGCGGTCTGTGCCATCATATGGCAAGCTCGGGTCCCAGGCTGAGGACTGCGGGAAGACAGAGGGGGTCCAAGGTGTGTCCGAGGCAGCGGGGACACCGAAGGACTGGGCCGGAACCCGAGTGCCAGCTCTGCTGAAGTGGCAGGAAAGCTGTAACCCCAACCACGAACTCTGACGGGGTGCGGGGTCTTTATGTCCCGAGACCCAACCTCCAGTGCAGTGAAAGGAAGGCCGTAGTATTAGGGATAGGGGACCCGAAAAGTCACCCACAGAAAAGCCCATGACCGCTGAACTGTATCTAGCATGCGGAACAGACTGAGGAGTCACAAAAGGACCATGAAAGGGGGGTGTCATAGACGAGCCATCCCATCTACTAAGACCGCACCGGAGCCGCTGCTATACTGAACAATGTGTGTTGTAACAACTGACAAGCTGAGAGTAAACCTGGTTGAAGCTCTGAACAGTGTGAGACTTTGATTGTGCGCCTGAGAAGTGGCAGACTGACTCTGCAAGCCAGCAGCAGGTGGCTGCCTGAGGGTACTGAGAACTTTGCACTACACCTACACTTCCTACGCAGTATCCCTGGGGACCAGCCCTACCCGTGGAAGGCACAGCATCTTTGCTGCAACCTCCATCATCCCCAAGGTCCGACTGCAGTGGTGGTTACCTCTAGCCACAAACCACAGGTCACGATAATTCATAAACTGTTTTCCCTGACGATCTTTTATTGACTCACTCAGGACCACAGAGCCGGGTCACAACACTGTGATGACATCCTGCAGCCCCAGAAGATGACTAAGGCCCGGTTCCGAGGCGTGACCAAAGAATCGATCAGTTGAGTCTCTGTCGCCACACGCAGGGCTAGTAAAAGGTTTTAGTCTGTGGTGGGTTCCCAAAGACCAAGACCAAGAAACAATGGACAATCAGTGATCTGTTTGAAATCTTTTTCTAATCTTGATACTAGTGATGAGCGAGCATGCTCGCCACTACTCGGTACTCGCACAAGTATCACTGCACTCGGGCGACTCGCCGAGCACCGAGTAATCTCACGATACTCGTGCTGTGCTCGTGGTCGTCATCTCTGAATGTTGGCGCTCTTTTGAGAGCCAGCCCACGTGCAGGGATTGGCTGGCAGACCACTGCAATGCCACAGCCCTGTTAGTTGTGGCATAGCAGTGATTGGCCGCCCTGCACAGTGTCACCGAGCCTTTATAACTCCCGGCGCGCTGTGCTCGGCACACAGCCTTCCAGACAGTGAGTGTAGGGAGAGTGTCTGCTGCTGATTAGGGACAGATTTGCGGCCCTTACAGGTAGATCCAGAGCAGGGCTGCAAACTGCTGCTGCTGACCACAACAGTCCTTCTCAGGACTAATCTAGGAGGATATAGGCAGGGTGATCCAGATCGGAGTCCAAGCTTTCCAGTGACCAGAACAGTCCTTCTCAGGACTAATCTAGGAGGATATAGGCAGGGTGATACAGAATCCAAGCTTTTCTGTGACCATTAGAGTCACCACACTCTTGTACTTACTACCTTAATACAGGTTAGGGACTAAAATCCTCTCTTGAAACCATTACAGTCACCAGACAGGTGTACGTACTACCTTAATACAGGTTAGGGAACTAAAATCCTAACTCTTGTCATCTCAACAGTCACCAGACAGGTGTACGTACTACCTTAATACAGGTTAGGGACTAAAATCGTCTCCTGAAACCATTACAGTCACCAGACAGGTGTACGTACTACCTTAATACAGGTTAGGGAACTAAAATCCTAACTCTTGTCACCTCAACAGTCACCAGACAGGTGTACGTACTACCTTCATACAGGTTAGGGACTAAAATCCTCTCTTGAAACCATTACAGTCACCAGACATGTGTACGTACTACCTTAATACAGGTTAGGGAACTAAAATCCTAACTCTTGTCATCTCAACAGTCACCAGACAGGTGTACGTACTACCTTAATACAGGTTAGGGAACTAAAATCCTAACTCTTGTCACCTCAACAGTCACCAGACAGGTGTACGTACTACCTTAATACAGGTTAGAATACAGGTTAGGGACTAAAATCCTCTCTTGAAACCATTACAGTCACCAGACAGGTGTACCTACTACCTTAATACAGGTTAGGGAACTAAAATCCTAACTCTTGTCATCTCAACAGTCACCAGACAGGTGTACGTACTACCTTAATACAGGTTAGGGAACTAAAATCCTAACTCGTCACCTCAACAGTCACCAGACAGGTGTACGTACTACCTTAATACAGGTCAGGGACTAAAATCGTCTCCTGAAACCATTACAGTCACCAGACAGGTGTACGTACTACCTTAATACAGGTTAGGGAACTAAAATCCTAACTCTTGTCACCTCAACAGTCACCAGACAGGTGTACGTACTACCTTAATACAGGTTAGGGACTAAAATCCTCTCTTGAAACCATTACAGTCACCAGACAGGTGTACGTACTACCTTAATACAGGTTAGGGAACTAAAATCCTAACTCTTGTCATCTCAACAGTCACCACACTGTTGTACGTCATACCTTTATACAGGTTAGGGAACTAAAATCCTAACTCTTGTCATCTCAACAGTCACCACACTGTTGTACGTCATACCTTTATACAGGTTAGGGAACTAAAATCCTAACTCTTGTCATCTCAACAGTCACCACACTGTTGTACGTCATACCTTTATACAGGTTAGGGAACTAAAATCCTAACTCTTGTCATCTCAACAGTCACCACACTGTTGTACGTCATACCTTTATACAGGTTAGGGAACTAAAATCCTAACTCTTGTCATCTCAACAGTCACCACACTGTTGTACGTCATACCTTTATACAGGTTAGGGAACTAAAATCCTAACTCTTGTCATCTCAACAGTCACCACACTGTTGTAACGTCATACCTTTATACAGGTTAGGGAACTAAAATCCTAACTCTTGTCATCTCAACAGTCACCACACTGTTGTAACGTCATACCTTTATACAGTTAGGGAACTAAAATCCTAACTCTTGTCACCTCAACAGTCACCAACAGGTGTACTACTACCTTAATACAGGTTAGGGACTAAAATCCTCTCTTGAAACCATTACAGTCACCAGACAGGTGTACGTACTACCTTAATACAGGTTAGGGAACTAAAATCCTAACTCTTGTCATCTCAACAGTCACCACACTGTTGTACGTCATACCTTTATACAGGTTAGGGAACTAAAATCCTAACTCTTGTCATCTCAACAGTCACCACACTGTTGTAACATCATACCTTTATACAGGTTAGGGAACTAAAATCCTAACTCTTGTCATCTCAACAGTCACCACACTGTTGTACATCATACCTTTATACAGGTTAGGGAACTAAAATCCTAACTCTTGTCATCTCAACAGTCACCACACTGTTGTAACGTCATACCTTTATACAGGTTAGGGAACTAAAATCCGAATCTCCTGTGACCTCAACAGTCACCAGACAGTTGTCGCTCTATACAGGCAAAATGCGCAAAGGCGTTGGCAAGGGCGTTGGCAAGGAACAAGGAAGTGGACGTGATGGTGGTGCAGGCAGAGGCCGAGGTCGTGTGCAAGCACTAATTTCGCAACAACAAAGGGCCACATCTCCTCGCTCGCACGTCCTGTCCCAAATTCTTGGGGCCCGCAGCAGTACACCACTGTTGAACCAAGACCAGTGTCAACACGTTGTTACTTGGATAGCGGATAATGCTTCAAGTCAGATGGGCACCTCCACAAACACCCTGTCTTCCACATGGTCAACTGTCAGTAGCCGTGATACTGCACCGCACATTTCCCAACCTGATCCTCCTTCCTACCACCTGGCCGAGTACACGTCCACGGACATTACTGATCCCACACTAGGACACTCGGAAGAGCTGTTCACGTATCCATTTGCAGAATCTGGCCTGTCGCCACCTCCTCTTGAAGTGGGTCATGAGGAGATGGTATGTACAGATGCCCAAATATTTGAGCAGCCACGTTATGACGAACGGAACGTTGTCAAAGTGTCTCAACAAGGGGTGGACGATGATGAGACACAATTGCCAGGAAGTCAGGAGGAGGATCAGGGTGCGGAAGAGTAAGACGACGTGGTGGATGATCCAGTAGCTGACCCAACATGGCAGGAGGATATGCAGAGCGAGGACAGCAGTGCACAGGGGGAGGGAGGCGTAGCATCCCAACAGGCAGTACGAAGCAGGGTTGCGTCCGCAGGCAGAAGGCAGGCAACCGTTCCCCTGAACAACAACACGACTCAAGGTGCCTGTGCAAATGTTCGGTCTTCCAGAGTCTGGGAGTTTTTTAAGTTGGCTCCAGAAGACTCTAAAAAGGCCATTTGCCACACCTGCCATGCCACTATCAGCAGGGGTACGAAAACTAGCAGCCTGACCACCACCAGCATGATCAGGCACATGTCAGCCAAGCACCCGACTTTGTGGGAAGTACCACAGAGTCGAGGAGCGGTGCGTGCTGATGTCACTGCTACTTCTTCGCCTGTTGTGCATGCGAGCCAATCCCCTGTCCATGCTGGCCGCGAACAAGCCTCCGGCCCTGCACCTGAAGTTGCCCACGCACAAATTACACCACCATCAAGCACGTCCTTGTCTCAGCGCAGCGTTCAATTATCCATTCAGCAAACATTTGAACGCAGGCGCAAATACGCTGCCAATGCCCCAGATGCCACAGTCCTGAATGATCACATTTCGCGACTCATAGCGCTAGAAATGTTGCCTTTCCGTCTGGTGGAGACGGACGCATTCCGCGACCTGATGGCGGCTGCTGTCCCATGTTACTCGGTCCCCAGCCGACACTATTTCTCCAGATGTGCCGCCCCCCATTGCATAACCACCTGTCCAACAGCATCACACGTGCCCTGAACAATGCTGTTTCAGCCAAAGTCCACCTAACCATAGACACGTGGACAAGTGCTTGTGGGCAAGGCCGCTACATCTCCTTGACGGCACACTGCATTAATATTGTGGAGGCTGGGACCCAGTCTGAGCGAGGGACGGAACACGTCCTTCCCACACCAAGGATAGCAGGCCCTACCTCTGTCAGGGTTTCACCGACACTCTACAGCTCCGGAATGTCATGCTTTTCAGCCTCCTCCTCCTCCTGCGCATCCTCATCCACTGTACCCTCCACACCAGTCCCAAGCTGGAAGCACTGCAGCACTGCCTCTGCAAAGCGGCAACAGGCTGTGCTGAAGCTAGTCTGCATAGGTGAAGAAACCCCACAATGCAGAAGAGGTGTGGACAGCTCTGAAACAGCAGGCAGATCACTGGCTCACACCTCTGAACCTAAAGCCAGGAAAGGTCGTGTGTGACAATGGCCGGAACCTGGTGGTAGCTTTGAGGTGAGGGCAGCTGACGCATGTTCCATGCGTGGCCCATGTGCTCAACCTGGTGGTTCAGAGGTTTGTGAAGTCATACCCGGAGGTGTCTGACCTGCTGGTAAAAGTTCAGCGTCTGTCTGCACATTTTCGCAAGTCACCTGCTGCTTCAGCCGGCCTTGCCAGCTTTCAGCGCCGTTTGCGTCTTCCGGCCCACAGACTGGTGTGTGATGTCCCCACGCGTTGGAATTCAACGCTGCACATGTTGGTCAGGATATGTGAGCAGAAGAGGGCAGTTGTGGACTACCTGCATCACCTAAGCCGTCGGGAAATGGGTCAAACTCCACACATAACACCTGAGGAGTGGAGATGGATGTCGGACCTATGCACCGTCCTCCAAAACTTTGAGGACTCCACCAAGATGGTGAGCGGCGATGACGCCATTATTAGCGTCACCATACCACTACTCTGCCTTCTAAAACGGTCTCTGCTGAAAATAAAAGAGGATGCATTGCAGGCCGAGAGCGATGACTTAGAGCAAGAAACTGTAGTGGGTGTGGGTGAAAACACACAGCCCAGCCTCATGTCATCACAACGTGTAGTGGAGGACTATGACGAGGAGGAGGAGGAGGATGAAGACATGGAGCAACTCTCAGGCCAAATTGGGGATATGACATGCACACCAGTCATACCTCGATTCAGCGTGGCTGGCCAGAGGACAGGGGAGATGAGGAGGAGGAGGAGGACAGCATGTTCAGTCATCGTGTTGGTCTGGATATTGAAGTGATGGCTGTTAAGAGTCTGGCGCACATGGCTGACTTTATGGTAAGCTGCCTGGCTCGTGACCCTCGCGTTCAGAACATCTTGGCCGACAATCAGTACTGGTTGGCAACACTCTTAGACCCACGCTACAAGGAGAACTTTATGTCTCTCATTCCTGAGGCGGAGAGGTCAGCCAAAATGCAGCAGTTCCACAGGGCCATAGTCACGGAAGTTGTCAAATCATTCCCCTCACAAAACGCTAGCGGCATAGGTCAGGATTCGATGGACAACCAAGGCGTACGGCCGAGAGGGGCACAAGTCCAATCTGCCAGAGGCAGGGGAACTGCCTTTACGATGTGGGACAGTTTTCTCAGCCCCTCACGTACCACAGCCCCTGAGGTGCGGGGTAGTGCCACAAGAAATGCTAAGTTTGGCCAGATGCTGAAGGAGTACCTTGCAGATCGAACAACTGTACTGCGAGATTCCTCGGTGCCTTTCAATTATTGGGTCTCCAAGCTCGACACGTGGCATGAATTGGCTCTCTACGCCTTGGAAGTCCTGGCCTGCCCTGCCGCTAGCGTTTTATCTGAGCGTGTTTTCAGTGCTGCAGGTGGAATCATCACTGATAAACGCACCCGCCTGTCAACTGAAAATGCGGACAGGCTGACTCTGATCAAGATGAACACAGGGTTGGACTGGCCAGACTTCACCACACCACCAGCAAATGACAACTGAATTAAATTTTGTTATTTGAATTTGACATGTACCTCCACTCACCCATGGGTACACACTTCCGGACTTTGGCTAATCGCTGGACTGCTCCTCCTTCTCCTCATGTGACACCATGATGACAATTACAATAGTTAGGCTCTTGTTTGAGGTATACCCGCAGTGGTTAATTTTTTAGCCCATTCTGTTAGAATGGGCATTACAACGACAGGAGACCCGCTCCTTTTCAATGGGAAAAATGTTTTATAGGCACTCCTACACGTCTCTATCCAGGGACAAAGAGGAGCCTCCCAATTTTTGGCTGCCCTGACCAAAGGGCTATACTACAATACACCCAGTTCTTGTTAACAGGCCCTCCTGCACGTCTCTATCCAGGGACAAAGAGGAGCCTCCCAATTTTTGGCTGCCCTGACCAAAGGGCTATACTACAATACACCCACTTGAGGGTTACAGGCCCTACTACATGTCTGAATGCATGGGTCATTGTTGAACCTCCCAATTTTTGGCTGCCCTGACCAAAGGGCTATACTACAATACACCCACTTGAGGGTTACAGGCCCTACTACATGTCTGTAAGCATGGGTCATTGTTGAACCTCCCAATTTTTGGCTGCCCTGACCAAAGGGCTATACTACAATACACCCACTTGAGGGTTACAGGCCCTACTACATGTCTGTAAGCATGGGTCATTGTTGAACCTCCCAATTTTTGGCTGCCCTGGCCAAAGGCCTAGGCTACAATACACCCACTTGAGGGTTACAGGCCCTACTACATGTCTGTAAGCATGGGTCATTGTTGAACCTCCCAATTTTTGGCTGCCCTGACCAAAGGGCTATACTACAATACACCCAGTTCTTATTAACAGGCCCTCCTGCACGTCTCTATCCAGGGACAAAGAGGAGCCTCCCAATTTTTGGCTGCCCTGACCAAAGGGCTATACTACAATACACCCAGTTCTTGTTAACAGGCCCTCCTGCACGTCTCTATCCAGGGACAAAGAGGAGCCTCCCAATTTTTGGCTGCCCTGACCAAAGGGCTATACTACAATACACCCACTTGAGGGTTACAGGCCCTACTACATGTCTGAATGCATGGGTCATTGTTGAACCTCCCAATTTTTGGCTGCCCTGGCCAAAGGGCTATACTACAATACACCCAGTTCTTGTTTACAGGCCACCCTGCATGTCTGTATCCAGGGGCATTGGTGAACCTCCCAATTTTGGACTGCCCTGTCAAAGGAAGATACTACAATAGACCTAGTTCCTCAAAATGGGCACTTTATTTCTAGACAGGGCTTCATGTAAGTCTCTTGTCAGGGTCATCGGAGTGTCGCACAATGTTTTCACGTAAAATCTTTCATGTAATCACAAAAAGTGACATACACCAGCTTTATCTCACTATTGGGTATGTGCCCTTAACATTTCCACCCTAAATATTCATTTTGGTGTCATTTTGGAAGGTTTTCTGGAGACTCCGTAAAATTGGCGTGAAACTCGGACAACATTGTTCACAGCTGTGACTTTTGAGTGAGAAATGCTTCCGGGGGTCTTCCCCATGGTGTTGCCATGTCATTTCAGCACTCTTCTGTGACTTTTGTGACATTTTTAGGTTTTTTCCATGCTGCCGGCAGTCATTTCATAAAAATACTAGTGTCTCCCATAGGATAACATTGGGCTCGTTACTCGGGCCAAGTACACGAGTATCTCGGGATGCTCGGCCCGAGCTTCGAGCACCCGAGCATTTTAGTACTCGCTCATCACTACTTGATACCCCTTGCCCCATAGATTTGATAAGTTGTTTTTTGTTATAGTAACGTTTAAGCCACGCGCCTCCCATTCCGGGAAGAAAAAGTATTCTTGTAATTTGTTAATGTTATCGTTAATTTTTGATGCATAAAAAAATGTGCGAGCTTGTGTACCATTGAACTAGGTCCTAGCTTGAGGACATGCTAATCTTTGATCAGGGGGAGTGTGGCGCCCCTGCGGACCGGTTGCCACTAGATGGCGCAGTAGCTGGGATTGGTATGGCGGTCACTGTACTCACACACCCAATACAACCCCCGATCCCAAGTCTAAGTTACTCTATGTCTAGCAAAGTGATAGCGGGATGAGCCAGGCAGAATGTGAAACGTTAGGACAGAACCCGGTTATGGGTGGGAACAAAATAACAAAAAAAGGACAGACAGAAAAACACCAAAGAGGAGTGTGTGTGAGAGGAGAGTGAGAGTGGGAGTTGAAGAGAGGACTAGTAGAGTTGTTGGAGGAGAGAGAAGGCGTGAACACCGGACAGCCAAGTAGTCGGAGAGAACCCAGACCCACCGTATGGCTAGCCTGGGTTCCAGGCTGAGGACCGAGGGAAGACAGAGTGGGTCCAAGGTGTGTCCGAGTTAGCGGGGACACCAAAGGGATCGGGCTGGAACCAGAGTGCCGTCTCTGCTGAAGTGGCAGGGAACAGTGCAGTTCCCTTGTCACCTGGAGAACAGTTCTTAAAAAGAAAGAGGAGAATGCACAAATTGGATGACCAGTGGGAAGCTGAGCCATAAACCATCGTGCCTTTGAATTTTGATAACACAAAGGTATGCCTCATCAGCAAAGATGGAGGAGAAACCTCAGCGGCAATCTCAAGAGATCATCTAAAGGTGTGCCTTGACCAACTGAAAGACATAGAGGAAGACCAAGACACCCCTCAGCACACAGAAGAGGTGGAAGAGACGATCCATACCATCATTGGAGAATTCCCCCTGTCATGGACACAAGTGAACCAGGCTATCGTAGTACCAGTCCTAACCACTCCTAACCTTTAGCCAGTCTACTGCACCTGATAAAGCAGGGACTCTCAATAAAGCGGCTCCAGAAACAGATGCGACACCCGCAGTGGAACAATAGAATCAACCCCCTGCTAGCGGCGAATCTGTCAGTCCCAATCGTGAGTCTAGGAGTCAGGAGAAGGCAGTTTGAAATACCAGTACTATCAGTGGCATAACAACCGCGGCTGCAGGGGTCGCAAGTGCGACCGGGTCTGGAGGAACAAGGGCCCGGCGCCCACCAACCCCTGCGACCCCTGCACCTGCTTTATTTGGATGTGCACCCCTGAGGATGCACATCCATGTCCAGGGCCGGCGTCAGCACCCGGTTCACCCAGGCAAGTGCAGGGGCCCTGAAGTGCCTGGGGGACCCACGCCATCTGCCTCAGGACAGCGTCCCTTGCCCTGTATCCTCCAATGGTTGTGGGCCCCTGGGAGCCCCCTGTGTGCTGCGGCAACCCCCGCTCTCCCTCCTAACCTGTGTGGCAGACGCGATATCACAAAGCCCATCTGCACTGAGCCAGGAGCTGATCTCTATGATCTCCTGCACCTTCAGCACCTCTCGCAGGAGACCATAGAGTTCTGCTCCCTCCCAGCTCAGTGCAGATGGGCATTGTGATATCACGTCTGCTACACAGGTTAGGAGGGAGAGCAGGGGGAAGCCGCAGCACACAGGGGGACCCATGTCAGAACAAATACACAGCGCCCAGGGGCCCACAGCAGAAGAGACACCAATGCTCTGCAGACTATGTCCAGTTCTCTGCAGAGTATGTCCATTGCTGTGCTGCTGTGTGTCCAGTGCTCTGTTGTTGTCCAGTGCTCTGCTGTGTCCGGTTCTCTGCAGTGTGTCTGGTGCTATGCTGTGTCCTATTCTCTGCAGTATGTCTAGTGCTCTGCAGAGAGTCCAGTGCTCTGCAGAGTGTGTCCAGTGCTCTGGTGTGTGTCCAGTGCTCTGCTGTGTCCAGTGCTTGGCAGATTGTGTCCAGTGCTGTGCACAGTATGTCCAGTGCTCCAGTGCTCTGCAGTGTGTCCGATGCTCTGCAGAGGGTGTCTGGTACTCTGCTGTGTGTGTCCAGTGCTCTGCAAATTGTGTCCGGTGCTCTGCAGAGTGTGTCCGGTGCTTTGCAGACTGTGTCCGGTGCTCTGCAGAGTATGACTGGTGCTCTGCAGAGTATTTCCAGTGCTCTGCAGTGTGTCCAGTACTCCGCATATTATGTCCAGTGCACTGCAGAGTATGGACAGTGTTCTGCAGAGTGTGTCCAATACTCTGCAGTGCGTTCAGTGCTCTGAAGATTATGTCCACTGTTTTGCAGATCATGTCTAGTGCCCACTGCTCTGCAGATTGTATGCCCACTACTCTGCAGATCATGCAATGTGCTCAGCTATTCTACTGCAGTTGTGCGCATGTGATGGGCAGGGGCTGCAGAGCATTGCATCCCACCCCGCCAGCCCTGCTCTGTGCACTGGTTGCTGCATTGTGCTGAGCACAGGTGTAGACTGGAGGACTCTGCTGCCACCAGTGGGGTCTGTTGTCTGTGCTCTGCTGTCCGGTGTTCTTTGCTGTCATTGTGTTCTGCTGTTAGTGGGCTCTGCTGTCTTTGCTCTGCCATCCGGTGTTCTTTGCTGTCAGTGGGCTCTGCTGTCAGTGAGCTCTGCTGTCTGTGCTCTGCCGTCTGGTGTGCTTTGTTATCACTGCAACAGAAAAATGGCTGTGCCAATGGTGCATTTTTTTTTGCTGCGGATAAGGTGTGTTTTTGTTTTAATTTCTGTTCCAGACTCTACCAAATTAATGTTTCTGGGAGAGAGTGAGGAGAGAGAAGAGAAAAAGAGAGCAAGCGAGTGCACAGAAAGGAAGGAGATTGGGTAGACAGACACAGAGATGGAAAACAATGCACATGGGGGAGAAACACCATACAGGGAAGAGACAGATGCAGGTGAGAGACAGCGCACAGGGGGGTGACAGGCACAGAGATGGGAGACAGCGCACAGGGAAGACATGCACAGAGAGGTGAGACAGCACACACGGGGGAGAGACATCATACGGGGGAGAGACATCATACAGGGGAGAGACATCATACAGGGGAGAGACACAGTGCACAGGGAGAGGAGACCCAGTGCACAGGAGAAGACAGGCTCAGAGAGGGATTATATTTGTGGGGATTGTATGTATATGTATTACGGTTCACAGTGTATATATATATATATATATATATATACTGTATATATATGCAACCAGTATGTGTTAAAGGGGCCCACTGAGACACTTTTGCCAGGGGAAACCTGGAACCGGCCCTGTCCATGTTACTGCATGGCGGTTCCGCCCCAGGCGGCTGATCACGAGGACTGGCAGGCACTGTAACTTTAAAATTCCTGAGGCCGCTGCGTGCTGCACTGTGATGAGGTCATGTGACCTCATCACAGTAGGGATGCAGCTGCCGGCGGGAGTGTGAGCTCCATTCAGGAGCAGAAGAGCTTCTCACAGCTTCTGGACAGAGAAGGGGGGAGTGTGTGTGGGGGGAGGGCTGCACAGGGGCAGTGAGTCTCGATGTGTGTGTCTGTGTGTGTGTGGGGGGCTTTACATGGGGCAGCGTGACTGGATGTGGGAGGGGCTGTACAGAGGGCAGTGTGTGTGTGTGTGTGTCTGTGTGTGGGTGGGGGCTGTACAATGGGCAATGTGTCTGTGTGTGGGGGGGGCTGTACAGGGGGTAGTGTGACTGGGTATGTGGGGTGCTGTACTGAGGGCAGTGTGACTGGTGTGTGGGGGGGCTGTACAGTGGGCAGTGTGTCTGTGTGTGTTGGGGGAGGTCTGCACAGAGGGCAGTGTGACTGCGTGAGTGTGGCAGGTTGTACAGGGGGCAGTGTGTCTGTGTGGGAAGGATGTACGCTACATGGAGGGTTATGAGGCTGCATTATTGTGTTATACTATATGAAGGGCTGTCATGCTGCATTATATGATATCAAGGGCTGTGATGCTGCATTATATTATCTGGAGGGTTGTGACGCTGCATTAAATTATTTGGAGGGCTGTGACGCCTGATTATATTATTTAGAGGGCTGTGACGCTGCATTATATTATATGAAGGGCTGTGATGCTGCATTATATTATTTAGAGGGTTGTGACACTGCATTATATTATATGAAGGGCTGTGACGCTGCATTATATTATTTGGTGGGCTGTGATGCTGCATTATATTATATGAAGGGCTGTGACACTGCATTATACTATTAGGAGGGATGTGACGCTGCATGATATTATCTGTAGGGCTATGAGGCTGCATTATATTATCTGGAGAGCTATGAGTTTGCATTATATTATATAGATGACTAAGAGGCTGCATTGTTCTATGTGGAAGGATATGAGGGTGCATTTTACTATATGGAGGGCTATAAGGCTGCATTTTACTATATGGAGGGCTATGAGGTTGCATTATACTTTATGGATGGCTGTGAGGCTGCATTATACTATATAGAGGGCTGTGAGGCTGCATTATACAATAGGAAGAGCTGTGAGGCTGCATTATACTATATGGAGGGCTGTGAGGCTGCATTATACTATATGGAGGGCTGTGAGGCTGCATTATACTATATGAAGGGCTGTGAGGCTGCATTTTACTATAATGGAGGACCATATATACCAGGATAAGGGCACATTCCAGGAGGAAGACCATATATAGCAGGATGAGGGACATTAATGCATAATAAAGGGGAGAGGGGTCAAGTCGTGAGTCTTTATAGGATTTAGAACTTTACATGAGGCTCATACATCTGACCAATGTGGGCGCATGGGGCAAGGGGGGGGGGCCCAGGTCCAAATTTCGCATCGAGGCCCTTTGGATTCCAGTTGCACCACATTACGTAGGTCCACTCGTAGCATAGTGACTAGTGCACCCACTACACCAGCAGTAGACACTAGACAGATCTTGTTAGGTCATCAGAGATACCTGTACTGCATAAATCCACCCGTAGTACCAGAGGTCAGATCCCTGCCCGTTATAGAGAGTACGTAATGTAAATAAGTTAAACATGTAAATATGCAACCATTACACGTGAAGTACTTACAGGACTTACTGTAAGAACTTTTAAGACTTCTTGAATGTCCCTAGTTAATGTATTTACGGACAATTGGGCCACAGGACTTTGTGTGGTCAGGACAATTTTGTACAAAAGTTTATTGTTGGCATAAAAAATAAGCTGCTGGCGTGGCCAAAAACCAGGCTACAGGCAGCAGGGACCTGAAAAAGCAGTGCAGTAGGCTGGCCTCCAACCTCACCTGGCTAGGTGGGCCCCCTAATGCTTCCAGGGTAGCTGGACTCCTTCTATCATCTGTAACTAGTACCCCAGATTGCATTATCATCTGCCAAGAAGTAAAAGGTAAAGGAAACTGTACTTTTCTGTGTCCCTTGCTTATCCTCTGGACCCCAACGGTTAGCACCACCTACACAATCTGTCCTACCTGCCCTGGGGCCCCGCTCCACTAGTGGGGAGCTGTACCATCTTTGCTGCGTCACCAACAGCCACAGTGATCCTGGACCGCAGCGTCGGCCATCCAATTGCTGAATACCACGGTTGGCGTCACGACTTAATCCCATGTAATTATCCCCCATTTTTATGACACAGCCAGGGTCACGGAGCCAGGTCACGCTACCGTGACATCCCCAAAGAATTGTAAGGCCCGATTCCGAGTACCCGACGGCCCTAGCGGGCCGTGTCAACTGTACTGTATATAACATACTTTGTAGTGTTAGTCTCATGGGAGTGATGATTCCTCTGCAGGAGATTGAAACATTCACACACATAATGCCTGATCCATTATAAGGAGATGTGCACTAGATACTTGGATTAGGCATGTGACACAGCTTCTGGTAAGGGGGAGGGGTTAGAGTGAGAAGTAGTATCAGTTTGCAGATAGTGGAACACAATGAGACATTCAAGATGGAGATGCTGGGAAGTGCTCATCTAGGATAGCTACATGGCAGGGCCTTAGTCCCCAAGTCACTTAAGCTTTCAAGGCTCAATGGCCGAACCTGACAAGGCTGTGTGGGTCCCTCACACCCAGCAACAACTGTAGTTCCCAGGGGCACAGAAATGTGGCGCCCCACTGGTCGGAGCGCCACTAAGGGGTACTGCACCCAGACCAGCAGTGTTGGTATCCCTGTGGTAAGTGAATGGGGAGGTTAATATGTGGCTTAATCCTCGTATTCACACACACCCTTAGCTCAGGAGACTACAGGGTTAAATCCTTTACTAGGAGACCCAGCCCCAGTGGGAGGAGTGCAGGGCAAGCAGTGTGAGGACGGGAGGAAGTTAGAGACAGAGAATGTCTGAGGGAGAGACAAAGAGGAGGAGAAGAAGGGGTCTTCCAGGGAAGAGAAGCTGTTTGGGAACCGAGGAGCCAACGAAGGTTCAACCCAAACAGTACACTGGACACTGGAGTCCACACCTGCTGGAGAGCTCCAGGCCCAGCTGAGAATCCGGATGACCGTGGAGACTACAGGCTCCCAGGCACCTGACGAGCCAATATCAAGGGAGCCAGGCACTGTATGACGAGAGATAGCGGCAGGCCATCGAGGGTTATCCCGCAGACAGCAAAGGTGAGAGAGCACAGGAAGCCAGGCCAGGTTTCAGGCCAGCCAGGCTTCACACAGACTGGAAGAGTAGTGAAGGAGGGACATCTGACAAAGTCACGTGGAGACACCCGTTCATTTGCCACTACCTAGGCCAGCTGACTATGCTTACAGACTGTGTTGTACTGTGAACTGTGATTTTGTTTTTACCTGAACTTACCTTACAGTAAAGTACCCGGGAGAGTGACTTTGCCTCTGTGTCTTTGTGCTAACAAAAATCAACCTTTTCCTATCAGCAACGCTGCCCCAGAGGCCCAGCTCCACCTGAAGGGAGCTTTGCCATCTTTGCCGCAATACCATCGCCCTCTGGAGGAATGTGGCGGCGCTGGTGACCCATCACCAGGTATTACAGGTGGCGTCACGTGACAACAACTCTTTACCCTTGTACATAACCCCTCTTTGAAGTGTCACCCAGACCACGGGCTCAAGCACCGCCACCCGTGACATCCCCGTGAACCCCTCTGAGCCTGATACCCGAGTACCCCCGGGCCTAGGGCTCGACAGTAACAATTAGGGTCCAAAGCACAGATACCCACAGGACCCACGTTACCTGTCTGGCTGAATGAAACACACTGAAGGACCAGACACGACATGTTATTTGAAGTTCCATGCTCTGAGAATCCTTAAAACTAAAGAAGAGGCAGTGGTAGGCAAAACTATCATCTCGGAGAGGAACAAGCTCCCATGAAACCAACCAGACTGCAAGCCTGGGGAGGAAGTACTGTGTCCTGTTAATCTGTTTGGACTGCTCAGTAAATGGTAAAGTGACTATCTTGTCTTTTGCTGCTTTATTCCAACTGCATGACAACCCTTATCATCTCCCTGCGGTCAGCCCTAGTTGGGAAGGCTTTCTTTCTGCGCTGGTATACCACCTAGCCCCCCTTGTCCCAATTGGCATCATAAATCAAACTTTATCGCTATCACTACTTTCTTTATCCCTATCACTTCTTTCTATAACACTGTAGCCACATCCCCTAAAAAAGCGTTCATGCGAAACCTATGTAGTGGTTACAGTCTGATTGAATTAAATGACTGTTCTTCTGCATATGGCTGATACCAGCCCATGGTTAAATGATGGCTAATGCAACTTTATGCAAACTAAGATGGTTTCAGTGTCAGTTACTACCTGTATGTGGTACCGTTCTTGGTTCTCCTCGCCATTCATTTCTTTGTATGTGCTTATATGTCAATTTGCTTTTATATATTTCTAATCAAGGAGTAATTTTAAATTGGAACAATAACTCCTGAGAGGGTTTCACTTTTTCTAATACAGTTAACAGTAATGGTGCTTTTGAACTGTAAAAATGATGACTGCTGTTGTAGGGGTGACATGTGCTAAAGCTAATGGCATGCAAGATTTTCTCATCGTAGGTGTGAACCCACGAAAGCATGCCAAGGGTAGCCCAACCCCCTGCATAGATTGTGACCTAAAGTGTACTGCCTCCCCCTAAATGAAATTGCTGCCCAGCTCAACTAAGAACTACTCTGATTGACTGTATCTGCCTCCAAGTGAGAGAGCCTGCTGAAAAAACCCAGGCTGTGGAGAGAGGAAGCCGTCATCTTGGCAACGTGTGAGCAATATGAGAGACAGTGAGTCTGACAATGTCTTAGCTAATTGCGGACACCAGAGCAGCCGCTGCTGCAGAGGTGCTGCAGGAGGGGGTCGCAGGCTTGTGACTGCCTAAATCAGAGGACATCATTCTGCCTGCACTTCCAGATGCTGAAGAGGGAGTCACGCCTACCTCAAAAGTGCAACTGTGACCTGCAACTCCATCGCAGCCTGTTCTTAAAGGGAACCAACCACCCCCAATGACCCCCCGGACTATTAATATTGGGCCCTACACACAGCACATACATGTGCTGCAATGATTTTTGCTAAAAAAACCGGTTTTTAAAACTTGAGATAATGCTTTTTAAAGTTTAAAACGAAGGGACGGTTGGGCGGTACTTATCTGTTTGAAAAGCCGGGTTGCATCTGTCAGTCATCCCCCCCGTGTCCCGCAGCAGCAGTAACGTCCAGCCCTTTGCAGCGTCACAGCCCTGTGCACGGGCTCGCATGCCCGTGCACACGTCATCAGCTACAGCCGGGTTGGGAGCGCGCGCTCTGACTTCCACAGCCGAGCGCAGGAAGTCAGAGCGCGCGCTCGCTTCCCGGCTGTAGATGATGACGTGTGCACGGGCATGCGAGCCCGTGCACAGGGCTGTGACGCTGAAAAGGGCTGGACGTTACTGCTGCTGCGGGACACGGGGGGGATGACTGACAGATGCAACCCGGCTTTTCAAACAGATAAGTACCGCCCATCCGTCCCTTCGTTTTAAACTTTAAAAAGCATTATCTCAAGTTTTAAAAACCGGTTTTTTTAGCAAAAATCATTGCAGCACATGTATGTGCTGTGTGTAGGGCCCAATATTAATAGTCCGGGGGGGTCATTGGGGGTGGTTGGTTCCCTTTAAGGGTACTTTCGCAAAGCCCCAGTCGCTCTGCTGGAGCAACTCCCCACCAGTAAGGAGCTGCTGCCTATCGTGCCAAGACCAAGCTGCACGGAGTAACCCCCGGTGATCCCAGGGCCGCTACCATTCCTGATGGAGCCCTATGACTTGGAGCCCTACATCATGGGATATGACATCACGCCAATCATCCGAACCACCCCGGTGTAACCAGTACGGAAACTGTCCGTTTTTGTTCCCAGCCCCTATGCATTCTTTTTCTATCGATCCCTGCCTGGGAACAGAGTCATTCCCCCTAAATGCTCCCTGGCTATGGAACGGGGTGGATTAAGAAGGCCCACCAAGTCGCAGGGGCCCTACATCCACAAGGGAGGTACCTGGGTCTAGTGGAGGCTGTGGTTAGGAAAATGCTGATGGCTAAGGATACCAATCAGGCTCCGCAACCCGATCAGCCCCTAGTCCAGGTCTGAGCAGAACCCACCCTGGTTAAGATCATACCAGAGGCTCCCTCCATCACTAGTGTCTGAGAAGAGCCCGGTCAGGGTGCTATACTGGTCCGCTTGACTGCAGAGCCTGTTATAGCCGAGATGGTAGACTGGTATCTGGTGGGGTTTGGCCCTGCTTCCTACTCTTCAAGCAAATCTACAGGGCCGCAGCACCCAGCTCCGCACAATGGTGCTTATCCTAGTTGCAGCCCCTAGCTCCTTGCACAAGGAACCTTTGCTACCTACCCCTACGTGGGCTGAAATGGTTGGAGACCCAGGAAAAACTAGGGGAGACATTGCAGCAGGGATCAAGTTCGCCAGCCTACTGTAGGACTCCCAGTCGCAGCTCACCTATGAGTAGAAGTATGAGGCTTGGCTGGCTAAGACCATCCACCAAAAGAGGACAACCGCGTGGTTCACTGGAGAATGGGTGTAGGGAGCCCATGGTGAGGAGCTGGAAGCCAAGATGGTGAACGGGACTGTGGTAAGCTGGAACCATAAAAAGGGCTACGGCTTCATAAAGGAGCCAGGGATCAGACGGGTTGTCTTTGCTAGCTGCAGGGAGATGAAACGGGACTACTTGCCTCAGCATGAGCACAGTCTGATGGTGATGTGGTAAAATTTGTAAAGGAATGGGGCATTCGTGGCTGGCATGCTGCAGACTGACTTAGAGGACACTCCACCACTTAAAGGTGCTGCTAAAGCTGCTAATGATGACCAGGCCAAGGAGTCCTGTAGCAGCTAAAGCAACACTTCCCAGGCCCACCACAGGAGCTCCACCAAGGCCTGCGCCATTCTACTGCCCAGACCCAAACTGCCTCTGATTATCAACAACTTGACAGTCAGCACCAAAGTAGCTTCTAGTTCTCGCCAAGCTATTGCTGGTCTACATGGAACTGCTGCACCCCCTGCTGCAATGGGAGTGAATGCCCAAGGAGGAGTGATTGCAGTAGGTCACTTATCCATTCATCATAAAGATTGTGCTGTCTGCACGAATTTAAAGAGACAGTTCCCCGTCTCCTGTATTGGCTATGTTAATTTTGTTAAACTATATATGTTTGGACAGTTAATAAGTGAACATATAACTCCAAAAGGCTGATTAGTCAAAATAATAATTATGGATAGTTCCCCAAATCCCTGAAGTGATGGAGCTTAAGCACCCACGACAAAGTGGAACTTTTTATTTTATTTTGCACCTGTTGTGCCCTTTTCTTTTGTTTTTATTAAAGTCACAATGTGTAAAAATGTGAATGTTTGCACTTTAACAATGACTGAACTGTATTGCCTTAGAAAGACTTTGCCCCTTTATTAAGAACTACCCCTTGCACTGTTGCAGGGTCCTTTCCAAGAAGGACCAGAATCCCCTTTGCACTACTTGAAGTTTTATAGACTCTGTGATGTATAATGTATTTTATGCTCTACAAGTTATATAAAATAAGAACTTTTATTATGGGACTTTTTTTACACTCTTGTACTAATGGCTTCAATGTGTCATGGCAGGAATCACAAAGCCACCAACACAAAACCGCCAGTGCAGAGAAGACATCAGTTTTATGGTCTGTGGGTCCCATAGCTTCACTCAGGGTCGATACCGCCGTTCAGGGAGTTGTTTTGAGCTGTGATCCACAATAATATTGCGACAGATGTTGGAAATGTTTTAATTGTTATGTAATGTAAAAACATTGCTTTATTTATAACCCTGACTTTTTCTTACGTAGTCCAGGATGTACTGTCTTTTACTAGGGGGGAATATGGTGCCTGAGTGTCTGGTTGCCACAAATGGTATTTCTTCAACTTCATTTGTAATGATTTGTAATGTAATGTCTGAGGAAAATTGGAGCTTCCGCTGCTGGAAGTCCTAAGCAAACACACACTGCCTGATCCCTTATTAAGAATTTGTGCACTTAATGCCTGTTTTCGGCATGTGTCATACTTCCTGGTATGGGGAGGGTTTAGAGTAGTGTAGTAGGGTTGAGTAGGACAGGAGAGTCCAGTGAGGAGGCAGCAGGAAACTGCTCCAAAGGGATAAACTGCACACAGGGCACCAGTCCCTAAGCTACCCAAGCTTACAGGGCCTGGTGGCAGAATTGGAGGTGTGTGGGCTTTATGCCCACTAGCCGCTCATGTTGAACTTTCCAGGGCATAAGTGATAAAGAAGATCAGGGAACTGCTTTAAGCAGAACACGGAAACCAACAGGATCCACAGTACCAGCCAGGCAGGAGGTAACTCACAGGAACTAAGAGGGAGTACTGGATACCTAAAGGCACCAAGAAACCTAAAAACAAGGGAAAGTCAGCAGGAAGGCCATATTACTCACTGAGCAGAACGGTCTATAGTTCTCATCAAACTGGTCAGATCACATGCCTGGTGTTGGATATGTACCCTGGATCTGCTACAGCAACCTGCAGTGAAAGGTAAAGCAAAGACTAACTCCTTGTGCTTCCTTCCTCCACTGCACCTTACCGCCACCTCAACATCCTCATCACTCTCATCATCACCTAGGAGATAGCCCTGGTTGGGAAGAGTTAAACATCTGTGCTACCTCTCCACCTATCTCCCTGGGATCCCCGGCCCTTGTGACTGATACACTGGAGATACCCTTAAAAAATAACTATAAGATTACATCATTTAATGGGTCTTTTCATCCAAATAATGGAATAAGTGCACGTGTCGTGGATCTACATCTAGGGGTTGACATTCTGCATACCTGCCAACTTTCAAACTATTCGAAAGGATTTAGAAAAAGTGTTGACCTCCCATAAGAGTTGACTAATGTCGTGTCTTATAGAGCAGCGTTTTAGCGTGATGCCATCATGCACTACTATTAGCAACTAACAGCATATTCAGGGGTGGGGAACATAGATGAAGGTTGTGTTCTAAAAAGCTGGTATGGCTATAAGGGAGAAAATTCTCTGAAGGGCATCCCTAAAAGTTGGCAAGTAAGACCTTCTGCCATTAAGGAAAAATAGCGCTTGTACAGACACAATGACATCACATGTCAACATACAATGAGGCTGAACAGAGGCAGCCTAAAAGGAAGATATTGTATAGAGTGGGATATGACCTCATACTGGCTTGGGTTGGGGTCCAGTTACATATTTTAGACCTTGATTGTCCAGGAGCTACAAGCTACACTTCAGCATCCATATTAAATCTATGTATAGCCTATGAAACACATTAGTTATGAGGCCTTGGTTTGATGCTGGAATTGTAAAGCAAACGCCAGAATAATTAACCCCTTGCACTGCCTGAAGCATGTAGACTTACTAGAGAACAAGTTGGGGGTTACATGTGAATTTTCCTATTGCAGCATGTCTAATAAATGCCTTGGGGTGAGTCATTTAATAAAAATCCTGTAAGTGGGGGTGGGGGCTTCTTTATGGCAACCTGTTTTAGGGCCGGCGATATGGTAATTTGCAACGTCTTTGCTATTTTATGCAGAGCATTAGCCGAAGCAATTTCATGCATATGGATATAATGCATTAGGTAGAGTCATTTAAATATAGTGAAACTAATTTTATCATGATTAGTTGTAGGATGCTCCGACACCATCTCATCCATAGAGCAGCCAATTTGCATGAAAATGCCTGTGGTTGCCATAGTAACGGGCAAGGCGCTGACGGTCGGGGTCGGCACCAGGAGGGGAGTTTGTATTAAAAATCGGTCTCCAAAGTCCCCCCGCCTTTTAATTCATTACGGGCTGGAAGTAAAACAAATGAATAGCTAAAGCACTCATTAGCGTGACACTGCCCCTCCTGCAGAAGAAGAGAGAAATGAATACAGAAGGAGAGAGACAGAAAGTGGGAGAGAAGAACAGGGAGAGGAGAGGGAGAGAAGCAACATCCAGCCTGTGACACCATTAGATGTAATACACCAAAGATGAAAGGAACAAAACGGCAGTTATAGGCCCCAATGAAGGATTAAATTACTTTCAACCACCATTTTCATTGGAAATATACACAGGTGGATTGCCTCCATGAAATAAAACGGATTTCAAGTTTATCCAAATTGTTTCTTTCGTTATGATGGGAGATAAAAGGAATTTATATGTATTTCAATAACTATTGTGTCCCCAAGGATTTAATTGCTTTGAGCTAAACTTTTAATTAGCACCAACATATTCTGCAGCGCTGTACAGATAATGTATTTATTTTCATCACTTTCTTAGCTCAATAGCTTTCTAAATTTTTATATACATTCTGGGGGCTACTTCATGGAAGCCAAACCTGGAGTGTAGACAGTGTCTAACATAATTATCACCCATGTGAATCGGTAGGAGTACGTCTTTATTAATAAACTAGATGGGGGCCCAATTGGGAGGTCGGTGATGTCATGATGGGGACGGGCTTTGTGGTGCTGAGGTCTGCGGCCGTTTCTCCCCCTGTGCGTTCTCTATCTGCCCTCCCGAGTGCTGTCTCTCTCTCTCCCCCTGTGCTGCTTTCTCCCCTCTGTGCTCTCTGCTTTGACCTGTCTCCAGCCTGTGTGCTGTCTCTCTCCCCCCATGTACTGTCTTCTCCCCCTGTGTGCTGTCCACACTTCCACATATAATGTGGTATGCGACTTGAAAACAGAGTGACAAAAGTACTGGTGATCTCGGTGCTGTGAAGAAAGACCAGACCAAAGGTCTGATTCAATAATATTCCGTTATTCTTCCGACGCGTTTCGGAGCCTGCTTTGCTCCTTCTTCAGGGATTACAGATACAGGTATACAGATACAGGTATCTGTAATCCCTGAGGAAGGAGCAAAGCAGGCTCTGAAACGCGTCGGAAGAATAAAGGAATATCATTGAATCAGACCTTTGGTCTGGTCTTTCTTCACAGCACCGCAGATCACCAGCACTTTTGTCCCTCTGTTTTCCAGAAGCAAAATAACCAATCTTACATCGTATAACCTCTTCCCCCCTCCCCCCAACCACACCCATTTGTCATATTACAAGCAGCAAACAAGACATCACACAGTGATCATAAAACAAAACAGGCCACAATATTTTCTAAGACACTAAATCAGAAGGCTGTGTGCCTGTAGGCGGGCATATCCTTTCTCTCAGAATGGTAGCTGAAGCTAGGCCCGGGTAGTCCATCCAACCACCCCACACATTCTCAAACTGCGTATCCAAGCAGCATCCCCCTTGGCTAAATCACTAGATTTCCATACAGGGAAGAGGAGGTTATATCTCAGAAACAGAAAGGGGCAGGGATAAATGAAAAACTGTGCCAAATCAGGAAAAGGGGAGAACAGCCACTTTATCATGTATGTTAGCAAACTGCTTCAAATTACAGTATGTATGGTGTACCTTAAAAGACAATATGAGATGTGCAGCAGTCATGGGGCGAGGGTATTCAGACAATCCTGGGCAACAGTCTATCAATCACTAGAGAAAAATATTGCGACACTCATTCTATCAGTGTGCACAGGTGCAAAGCCAAACAACAATTGTATCACTAAAAAAAAGAGAAGCTGCACTCTGCAGTTGACACACCCGCCAGGGCCGTGGGGTACTCGGAAACGGGCTGGACAGTTCTTTGGGGAGGTCACAGGGCTGTGACCTGGCTCTGTGGCCCTGGCTGTGTCATAAATGGAGGTATTCGGCAAGGGATGGCTGATGCTGCGGTTCAGGACTACTGGGGCAGTTGGTGACGCAGCAAAGATAATAATAATAAAATAATAATAAAACTGTATTTGTATAGCGCCAACATATTCCGCAGCGCTTAGATGGTACAGCTCCACATGGGTTTCCCAGGGAAATAAAAGGCTTAGTGAATGTTGAGGTGCAGGACCGAGGGCACAGAAAAATGACCGGAGGACACAGGGATGGTGGTTTCCTTTACCTTTACCTTTGATAGTTGAGGATGCAGACCAAAACACTAGTAACAGGTGATAGTGGAGAACCGGGCAGTCAGGAAACAACAGGCAACAGGAGATTCACCAAGCCAGGTGGGTTCGGAGGCCTTCCTTCTACGCTGTCCCTTTTGGTCACTTCTGCTTAAAGCTGTGCTGTGGCCCTCTTCCTGTGTGCTGGTTCCTCACTCATTTGGCAGGCAGCTTGAGTGCATTACAGGTGTTGTTTCTCTGTTGGTGGCTCCAGTCTCTACTGTGCTGCTGTGCTGCCCGGTGTTTGGGGTGGCCAGAAGACTTGCAATCTACTGTCCTCCGGATTCAGCTGCCGGGACCTCAGCGCTCTGCACTGGGATGAGCTCAGTCACAGCTCCAGGCTCTCTTCGACTTCTCTCCTCTTCACTCTCACTAGCTCTCCACTGCCCTGGGACAAGCCTCTCGGTGGCTCCAGTCCCCGGGACGTCTGTCTCGTTCCCTCTCTCACTTCTTTCTCCTCAGACATTCTGCCTGAAGTTCTCTCTGCCTAACACCACATCCGAGCAGAATTTATAGGGAAGCTCCCCTGAATCCAGGTGCAGAGCTCCCCCTTCTGGCCTGGAGTCAGGAAATGTGTTGGATGCTGGTATTACCTGGCATGAAAACCTCTTCTTACTTCCAGGCATGACATCACCCCCTTTGAGGGAGGCAATGCCACTGTGGCAACTGAACTGGGTGCCACTTTCCCCCTTCTAAAATTCAGTATTCCCGGACTAAGAAAACCTTAAACAGTTAATAAAAATCTGCAAAGTCTGAAAATATAAAAAAAATTACAAAAACCCAAAAAGAAAGCGATAACACAGTTACTGCGGTGTCCAGTCCGTATGCTTCCATCCAGGAATTGTCTCTGTCCAGGCACCTGGAGTTTGGTTGGTTGGAACTGCCTTAGTCCACTTTGTGTGTTTCATCCCTGGGTGTGGCTACAGGGCATCCTGTAGGTGGGCCTTGTTTTCGGCCATGGCGGCAGCTTATTTTCAAGGCCAACAATAAACTTTTGTACAAATTGTCCCGACCACACATAGTCCTGTGCCCATTTTCCATCAATACATTAACTATGTATATTCAAGAAGTCTTAAATATCCTTATCTGCGTAATAGTTGCATATATTTATGTGGTTAACGTATTTACATTTTAGTCCCTATACCAGGCAGGGATCTGACTTTTGGTACTGCAGATAGACCTACTCAATACAGGTATTGCTGATGACCTAAACTGATCTCTAGGGTCTACCGCTGGTGTAGTGGATGCACTAGTCACTATTCTATGTGTGGACCTACGTAGTACTGGTATACCAGACTGCCTCCTCCTAACTCTTACACTCACCATGGGACTGACAGAGTCGCTGCTGGCAGGGGGTAGATTTTCTCGTTACACTGCTGGTGAGGCATCTGTTGCTGGAGCTGACT
Source organism: Allobates femoralis (assembly GCA_033576535.1). Classification (NCBI taxonomy): domain Eukaryota; kingdom Metazoa; phylum Chordata; class Amphibia; order Anura; family Aromobatidae; genus Allobates; species Allobates femoralis. The sequence goes on along the minus strand of JARQOC010000004.1, from coordinate 116,833,384 downwards.
GGTCTAGAGTGTCTGCTGTTTCAGGTGCAGTAGGCTGAGGAAATGTTAGGACCAGTACTGCTATGGCTTGGCTTACTTGCGTTCAAGACCTAGGGAACTCTCCTAAGATGGTATGGATCTTCTATTCCACCTCTTCTGTGGACTGAGGGACGTCTTGATCTACCTACTTGTCTTTCAACTGGTCAGGGCATACCTTCAAGTGGTCTCTTGAGACTGCCGATGTGGTGTTTTCCTCCATCTTCACTAATGAGGCATACCTTTTGGTCATCAAAGCTTGAAGGCTGAAGGTAAGATGGTGTGCAACTCGGCTTTCCACTGGTCATCTAGTTTGTGCATTCGCCTTTTCTGCTTTAGCACTTGCTCTCCTGGTGTTAAGGGAGTAGCCGGGGCTTGCTGATTGTAATTTTTCTACTGCCTCTGTCTTGCCTGGGACAGACTACTCTCTGCGCACTCTTGCACTTTACGGTATTTTTTGTCGCTTTGCATCCCAGTCTGCGTCTGGTGGGGCTGTCTTGGGTGTTAAGACTCCCATGTCCAGGTCAATAGGTAACTTGCCAAGTCTTGCCCTCATCAGGTAGGCTGGTGTACAGTAGGTAGAGTTTACCGGGATGTGGTTATATAGGTCTACTAGATCCGGTAACTTTTCTGGCCACAGGCATCTTTCCTCTAGAGGTAAGGTCTTCAACAGGTTGATCACCACCTGATTCATTTACTTGCACATGCCATTTGTCTGCAGATGATACAGCGTTGTACTTATTTTCTTGCAGCCGTGCAGGTTATAGAACTCTTGGAACACCTCTGCCTTGAACGCTGGACCTTGCTCGGTAAGAACTCATTCTGGGTAACCGTGGGGCCTACAGAAGTGTTCTTGGAAGGCTTTGGCTGCGGTCTATGCTGTCTGATCTTTGACAGGCACTACTACCATGAACCTTGAATAATAGTCAATGATGGTCAGAGCGTAGGTGTAGCCAGACCTACTCAGGGTCAACTTCATGTGATCCAGAGCCACGAATTTGAGGGGTTGTTTCATGATGATTGGCTGTAATGAGCCTTGCTGGTTGTCACAGTCTCTTCTGCGCAGGTTGCATCGGCCACATTCTTGGCACCACCTCTTAGTGGCTTTCCTTATGCCAACCCAGTAGAATCTCTCACGAAGTAGGACCTCCAGCTTCTTCCATCCGAGTGTCCTGCTCAATTGTGGTACGTCTCTAAGACAATTGGTGAATCCCACTTCGGGACTACCACCTGCCAGACGAGTTCATGTGTGCACGAGTTGATGCTTCTCCACCACAGCTTACCCTCATAGATGAATAGCTTGCCCTTCTCCTTCCACAACTGTTGGGTTTCTTGTGGAGCATCTAGCTCAAGGTATGAGTCAGCTTGGGTCAACAACTCCTTCACCAGGCGGACATACGGGTCGCTATCCTGAGTTTCTGCTGATCCATGGTGGGCCAACGGGTTGAAAGAGACCTCTTGGATGGCTGAGCACCTGTCCCTCATGCAGTGGGAGCACTGGGCAGCACTGTGGTGGTAGAAAGCTGGTAGCTCTATTTCTTCTAGCTCTTCTGGGTCTTCTCCTACACCTGGTAAGTTGGGCATCCTGGACAGCATATCAGCATTAGCATTCTTATGCCCCGCCTGGTACTTGATGGTACTTCTACCTCCCTAAAGTCTAGCGGCTGTTTGCTAGCCGGGCCATCCATTGACGTTCCAGCGCACCCAGCTATGCAGTTTCCAGGTGAGTCAACAGATTATTGTCTGTTAAAATGGTAAACTTTGTTGAAGCCAGGTAGTGTTTGAATCACTCTGTTACAGCCCAGACTATGGTGAGGAACTCCAGCTTGAAGGAACAGTTGTCGGGGTTCCTTTCAATGGAACAAAGCTTCCTGCTGGCGTAGGTAATTACTCTCTCTCTGCCTTTCTGCACTTGGGACAGTACTGCTCCCAATCCCACATTGCTGGTGTCAGTGTAAAGAATAAATGGTTGGTCATAATCAGGACAGGCCAGGACTCCATCTCCCGTGAGAGCCAACTTCAACCGGTTGAAGGATTCTTCTGTCCTGTTGCTCCACTTGAACTGAGGACTCTGGTTCTTGGCTTTCTTGGACTGGCCCATGAAGAGGTCTTGCAAGGGTGCCGCTATCTTGGTGAAGCCCTTGATGAACCTCCTATAGTAGCCTACCAGCCTGAGGAACTGCCGTACTTCTAGGTCTTGGCCAGTCCTTGATGACAGTAACTTTTTCAGGTTCTGGTGCTACACCTTTGCCGCTTACCACATGGCCTAGGTCAGGGGCTGGCTGGAGCCTCTAACCCCGGGTGGCACATTTCTACAGCCAGCCCTGCCTTGAGAAGCGGGGGGGGGGGGGGTGCTGTCGGGCTGCCTTGAGAAGCGGGGGGGGGGGGTGCTGTCGGGCTGCCTTGAGAAGCGGGGGGGGGGGGGTGCTGTCGGGCTGTCAACTCTGACCTTGCCTCATGCTGTCTCCGTGCCGTCCCAGCCGCAAGGCGACACCCGCGGCCGGCCCGTTTCTGCAGGGGGCGGCCCTAATGGTGGACTATACCACCAGCCCAGGTGGGCACCTGCCCCCCTGCCACCTGGGCCAGCCCGCCCCTGGCCTAGGTTCTGCACCTTGGCTTTAAGAGGTGGCACTTGGACGGCTTCACTTTCAGGCCAAAGCCGGATAAGGTTTCAGACACCTTGGCCAGGTGCTTCAAGTGATACTCATAGGTCTTTGAGTAGACGATGACATCATCCAGATACAGCAGAACGTTTTCGAAATGTTTATGTCCTAGACAGCATTCCATTATCCACTGGAATGTTTTCGGTGCATTGCAGAACTCGAATGGCATGCAGTTGAACTTGCCCATTGGAGTGGTAAATGTGGTCTTCTCTTAGTCTGCTTCTGCCACGGGAACCTGCCAATACCCACTGGTGAGATCTAAAGTGGAGAAATACTTAGAAGATCTCAAGGCTGCTAATGATTCCTCAATTCTGGGTAATGGATAGGCATCCTTATGTGTAACACGGATAATCTGCCTGTAATCAACACACATCCTTATTGTACCATCTTTTTTTTTTTAACGAAGACTAACGGAGCTGCCCAGGGGCTACAACTATCTCTAATCATCCCAGCCTCCTTCATCTCCCGTAACATTCCCTTAGCACATTGATAGTGGGCCGGGGATACAGGACGGTACCTCTCTTTAATGGGTGGATGATCTCCGGTGGGGATATGATGTTTGTAGTGAAATATGTATCTCAGGGACTGGACAACAGAACAGTAAGGGGTTAAATCCCATGTCCGTCCACAAGAGGTCACGACCTGTTTTATATAAGCACAAGCTTGGTCCCCAGTCATAGTGACTGCAAGTCCCAACAGGAGGCATTCTGGGAAAAGCAGAGAGTGACAAACTTCACACCTGTAGCCAGAAACAGAAGGAGATCAAAGACTCCACCAAATGTTTAGTATAACAATTGAAATTTACTGTGGGAAAAGAATTGGTTTAGACAAAGGAGCATTTGAAAAATAACATATGCATGGCAAAATTAGTGAGTGTCCAATCATAGACCCAGAAGTAGAATGTTAAAGGACCTATCCGACCACAAAACTGTTATTTTAAAAAAGCTAATCTGTGCTGAATTGTATTAAAAAAGCCCCCCACAGTGTTTTTTTTGTTTCCTACCATCATTTTCTCAATTTCTGTGTTCAGTGCCTCCATGTTGGATGTTTACATGCAGCATTTCATGATTAGGTAGCTTACTGTTTTTTTGTCGTTCTTACAGCCTGTGCTGATCACCACCCCCTGTACACAGCTCTCTGCCCCCTCCACACTCCTCTCTGCACACACACTGCACCCTGATTGGCCAGGACTCTCTACAGTGTGTCAGTGCTAAAGCAGTGAATGATCATTCACAAACAACTCATCATTATTACACAAACAGGATCCAGCAAGCAACTCCTACAGCAATGCACCTGTAAGTGCAAGGAGGGAAAAATTGGGTGAGAGCAGGCACTGCATACAGAGGCACTTGTCTGGGAGCTGCTCTGTGTACATGCAGTGTCCATGCAATCCTGCCTCAAACAGCTCCTCTCTACTCAGCACACATGGCCAGGGTTAGCAGAGGGGAGTCAGCTGCCACTCACAATGACTGGGCTGTGATGCTGTGTACAGGGCAGGGGGATAAGCTAATGCTGTGTGGTCGGGACGTGACATCACAGGTAGCAGCAAAATCACTGCAGGAGATGTCATGTGACCGCTCTGAGACAGGTGCTGACATGAGAGAAGGGCTTACAGCAGATCAGGTAGGTAATTACCATCTATCTACTTGTATCTGTGTAGCCCAATACTGTAAAAATTGATTTAAGCCGGATAAGTCCTTTAAACTAGAAGGCCGGTCTAGAATGTGAACCCCCAGTCTGAGTCTATAACTGGACTCGCTCAACTAAAGCCCTGTGTCACAGAGATGGGTCAGCCGAAGCTGCTGTGAACAACTTTCCATATATTTCCGCTCTCCCCATCCAGCTGCCTTCGGAGCCATTGTCATCCGCCTGGTTGGACAGGATCAAGGGTTCCACTGCCTTTATTGCATTATTATTGACAGTGAACAGCTTGGCGACGGTGGACATAACAGGGTAGTTTGGCCTCTTCCTTCTCACAATTCAAGATGTGTATAGGTACCCCCCCTTGCGGACATCGATCACCCCCCCTGGCTGTCAGGATGGTGGGCCTACTATCAGAGTACAGTTTTTACCAGGGCCTGGTACTCCTGAACCCTGAGGCCTATTGCTGCCCAACATCAGATTAACATTTCACTCCTGGGAGGTATTGCAATGGGGAATGGATCACTCACCCTTACACTACCAACTTCCCTGCTGGACAGTTCTACCTACTGTCTCTGCACTGTGGCTTTGATCTCCTTTTGCAGGACTTCGCTGCTGCCCGGAGCTGGCGGCCTCAGTTTCCTGTTGTAACAAAACAATAATTTCTCCAAGACACTTCTCTATTACATTAGTGCCTAGAGTGATCATTGGGTTACATTCTCGCCGATCAATATCCACAATTATCAGACCTTGTGCTTTCAACTTTACTTGCCCCACCTTAATGGTCACCTCTTTATACCCCACTTGTGGCAAAGGCTGACCATTATTCTCAGATCATGACCTGGGCCGCGGTAATATCAGAGTCAGCCGCAGTACAGTTTGTAAAGGATATATGGCATCATTGACACCTGGAAGCCGAGTGTCCAGTAAAACGTGTTGGATGGTGGTGTTACCTAGCATGAGAACCCCTTTTTGCTTCCAGGCATGACATCACCCCCTTTGAGGGAGGCAATGCCACTGTACCATCAAGACTCCTGGGGTGCCACACTCTGACCATAAAAATATACAGAATTATTTCAGATAAACAAGAATACAAATACACTTAGCTTTAAAAATGGCCAAATCATTAAACCACCCAGTTGCCACGTCGAGGCGAGTCTCTTGGACTAGGTCCCGAACCTTTAATTTCTACCTCTGTCTTGGTTAAAATCTCCTTTTATATGGGCAAGTTGGAAAAATTGATAACAGAGAACAATGGCATCACGGGTCAATAGGTCGGGGGAAGGGTGCGAAACAATGGGTGTGAACCCATACTATAAAATGGAGAAAAACACTGCGACACTCATCTATCAGTGTGCACAGGTGCGAAGCCATACACAATTGTAGCTCTAAAAAAAGAGATGCTGCACTCTGCTCTGACCATCGCTCTGACCATCATTCAACAAGCTTGCAGCCTGGCCAGCCCAAAAGTATTCAGAGAACAATTTGCTGAAACACTCAGTATTTGGCCTTCCTTGCTGCTTTGTCCTCTCCTGTTACTTCTGTCCTTTCCTAAGTCTCCTGTGGATGCCAGTCCCAGCAGGCAGGCAGCTGCGGGTTCTGTGAGTGATCTTCTTGCATGTCCTCTAATCCTATGAAGCCCCTTGAGCTTTTGAAGGGTCCACTAAGTTAGTCACTGTACCTGAAGCCCAGTGACCTCCAGTTTTATGGTTGGTCCTGAAGTATCCAAACCGAATTGGGACTGGTACCTGTTATGTCCACACGATATGAGGAATTCACAAGAGTAAACTTTAACTACTTTATTCTTCCATCTTTCTCCATCATATAATAGAACAGTCTTTCCTCAGCATGCTCCAAACTGAAACTAAAACTTAACTTCCCACCTCCTTCTTCTTGTTACCCATGATACACCAGAACTAGTTTTCTTAAAGAGACAGATCTTATTATTGTACATTACATCATCTCCCTTTTTTTTTTTTTTGTAAGAGGAAGATCATTACCATCATTTTGCGGTATGATTTTAAAATGTGATGAATTTCGAGTTATGAAGTGTCCATTTCGCTCAGCCGTGACCATGCTGCCTTTCTTATCAGTAACATTGTATTGTGCAGAATTATATGTAGCTGATGTCTTGTTGGTTGATTTTTGACGCACGACGACAATATCCCCTTCTTTGATGGCATTCGGCTGTGCCCTTCGCCTTCTGTATGCATAACGTTTCATAGCTTGTTTGTTAGCAGAGTCTGCTGATCGCACAGAGGAGTCACTTGGTAAGGGATGACTGGTCACGTCAGGGATACGTATGCGCTTAGTTCTGTTGAACATTAGATGAGCTGGAGCAGCATTAGTAGTAGAATGTGGCGTATTGCGATAATTGCGCATGAATTTATTTAATGACTGTTTCAGCGGGGTGTGCTCCAGACTCGCTGCCTTGATTCTTTTCCCCATAGTACACATGAAACGTTCTACTATACCATTGGCTTGTGGCCAGCAAGGTGTGATTTTCCTGTGACTGAACCCCAAGTATTCAGAAAATTGTATAAACACGTCCATTGAACGGAGGTCCATTGTCTGTTTTAACCACTCTTGGGATGCCATATGCTGAGAATATGTCATCCAGTTCTGGTATGACACTAGTAGCAGATGTTGAAGATATGAAAGAAATGACAGGGTATCTAGAATATTCAATTGTTACTAGAATGTACTGGCCATTGGGTAATGGTCCATATATGTCGACTGCCACTTCTACCCAGACAACAGTGGGTAGCGGAGACATTTGTAATGGTTCTATATTTGATGATGGAGTAATTAATTAACAGGTGGAGCAATGTCTAATCTTCTCTTCCACCAATTGATCCATGTTTGGGAACCACACGTTTTCCTTAGTAATTTTTTAGTACCAACAATTCCCAGATGACCTTCATGTGCGATGTGTATGACTAAGTTGCGCAAAGTCTTAGGTACAACCAGTTTGGTACCTCGAAGAATGAGGTGTTCTTCAGTGACTGATAATTCCTCCCGTACACTTGAGAATAGTTTTAATTCCTTCAGGTCAATCTCAGAATCGGGAAATTTTTCTTTTTGGATTTCATGCCACCTTTGATTTTGTATGATTTGTATTAAGGCACATAGCGTCTTGTCACTCATTGTTGCATTCACAAAGTGATCAATGTAAAGTGCTTTAGGCACTGCATGAGCTGTAATGAAGCGTATGTATTCTTCAATGGAAGAATTTTTTTGATCCAGTCACAGAAGAATAAGTCTCCATGCTCCTCTCTTCCTCTTGTCCAATCACATACACTGCTGACCCCATCCCCTCACACCTACTCCAGTCTCTCTCCAGTGGTCACCACTCACCTAACCAAAATCTTCAATCTCTCCCTCTCTCCTGCATCTTCCCCTCCTCCTTCAAACACTCTATCATTATTCCATTATTAAAGAAAACTTCTCTCGATCCATCCTGTACAAACAACTACAGACCAGTCTCCAATCTCCACTTCATCTCTAAACTCCTGGAGCACCTGGTCTTCTCCCGCCTCACTCATTACCTCTCCACTCAGTCTCTTCTAGATTCATTACAGTCTGGTTTCCACCCCCTACATTCTACAGAAACTGCCCTCACCAAAGTGACCAATGACCTTCTGACAGCAAAACGTAATGGTGAACACTCTGCTTATTCTTCTTGACCTCTCTGCAGCCTTTGACACTGTTGACCACTATCTCCTACTCTCCATGCTGCACTCCATTGGCATCCAGAACATGGCTCTCTCTGGTTCTCTTCCTATCTTTCTGACCGCTCTTTCAGTGTATCATTTGCTGGCTCCACTTCCTCCCCTCTTCCTCTCACTGTTGAGGTCCCTCAGGTTTCAGTCCTTGGACCTCTTCTCTTCTCTCTCTACATGGCCCAGATTGGGCAGACCATCAGCAGATTTGGCTTTCAGTACCATCTTTATGTTGATGATACACAACTATATACTTCTTCCCCTGACCTTACTCCCGCTCTAATAAAGAACACCAATGACTGTCTAACAGCAGTTTCCAATATCATGTCCGCTCTCTATCTGAAACTCAACCTCTCCAAAACTGAAGTTCTTCTGCTCCCGCCCTCCACTAACCTCCCTAAATATGACATCTCTCTCTCAGTGTGCAGCACCACATTAACGCCTAGTCAGCAGGCTCGGTGTCTGGGTGTAATGTTTGACTCTGATCTTTCCTTCAGCCCACATATACAATCTCTATCCTGCTCTTGCCGCTTGCACCTGAAGAACATCTCTAGAATTTGCCCCTTTCTCACCTTGGAGACCACAAAAACCCTCTCTGTGGCCCTGATTCACTCCCGCCTTGATTATTATAATTCTCTTTTAGTTGGCCTCCCCCACACTAGACTCCCACCTCTCCAGTCCATCCTTAATGCAGCAGCTAGGATCACCTATCTAGCTAACCGTTACTCAGACGCTTCTGCTCTATGCCAGTCATTACAATGGCTGCCTATACACTATAGGATCCATTTCAAACTGCTTGTTCTCACCCACAAAGCCCTTCACAGTGTAGCACCCCCCTATATCTCCTCCCTCATCTCTGTCTATCACCCCACCCGTTCTCTTCACTCTGGAAGTGACTTTAGTCTCACTTCTGCATTAATCCGAACCTCCCACTCCTGGCTCCAAGTCTTCTCCCGAGCTGCACCAATTCTCTGGAATGCTCTACCCCAAGAAATTAGGTGTATCCACAACTTAGATAGTTTCAGGAGATCCCTAAAAACACATCTTTTTAGGGCAGCCTATCATGATCCCTATGATCCCTAAGTTTTTTAGACATATCCACTTCACCAGTCTCAAGTGATCACAAATAATGGGTGATGGCCACCTACGTATATTGCTCCTAACTGTTCCCCACCTCTTCAAGTTGACTATACCATCATTGTAAATAAGCACCTGCACGTTATGTCACCCCCCACCTCATTGCTAGACTATATCATCATTGTAAATAAGCACCTGTACTTTGTCACCCCCACCTCACTGTTAGATTGTAAGCTCTTATGAGCAGGGTTGTCATTTTTTTTGCTCTAATTATTGTATTATATTATGCTTCGTATTGTGTTGTTTTTGCTATTGTATTGTATTTTCTAATTGTTTCTTATGATTATTTTAACATGAACTTTGTATTGCGAAGCGCTGCGGAATATGTTGGCGCTATATAAATAAAAATTATTATTATTATTACCCCACCTGGAGGAGGAGATGAGGCCTGAAGGGTGAGGCCTTGAGGACTTACTGGAGAAGAGGACGATTTGCGGGCAAGTGGCCCTAACCTCCAAAGTAAGACCGTGAAAGTCACTGTGTATAGTAGTTAGCATGTGTAAATAATGTGAATAAATGGCTAGTCAGGTACCAGAAAATGTTTTGAAGAGCACTTTTTCATTTTTGACTTTTGATGACGTGCTTTATATTTTCATAATGGACTTTGTTGGGTTTTGTAGAGCGGCTGCTAGATATCTCTGGCTGCAGCTTATCACTTAGGTTATGTTCACACACAGCGTAATTCTGCATTTTACACAGCACTATTTTGCGGATCCGCTAATGCAGGGGAATGCAGTGAAATGCAGTGATGTTGGCTGTCCGAGCCAAGTCAAAGCATTTCACTGTTTTCCATTCTCACGCTGCACTTTTTACGTCTCTGCTTTTGGGCTGAAAAGTGGATGCATAAAAAGAATGAACATGTTTGTTCCTTTTACGCTATTTTGCTGCATTCTTTACTCACATCACCGTGCTCCCTTGAGGATCTCTCCTCATCGCGAGGCTGTAGGCCCTTTGAAGTACCCGAGACTGTACCATGTGACCGAGCGATGTCATCTGGTCACATGGTGCTGCGGGGTCTTAGAGGACATGCTCTATGCAGCCCGGTGAGGATCAGAAGACACCGCTAGCGATCACAGGGGAGTGCGACGAGGTGAGTAAAGCGCAGGAAGAAAAGTGCAGCGGTGTTCACACAAAGAACGCTGCATTCTGTGAGGATCTGTTTTCTGCAGTTTTTTGCACCAAAAACAGATCCTCAAATGCAGCAAATACTCTGTGTGTGAACGCAGCCTTAGGCTGGGGTCACAGTTGACATGCGTTTTTTAGTGCCTTTTAAAAACTCATGCATTTTAACATGCGTTTTGTCATGTCAGCATGAGTTTTTTAAGGTGTGTGATGGCTCCCTGCGTTTTTGGCTGCGTTTTTAAATCTGCACCCAAAAATAGTGCATGTAGTATTTTTTGGTGCGTTTTTATAACATGGGTCCCTATGGAAAACGCATGCAAAAACACATGTACAATTAGTACCATTTAGTGCCATTCAAAAACGCATGCGTTTTCCATAGGAGCCCATGTTAAAAAAACGCATGCGTTTTCTAAAATGCTTGCGTTTTTTTAACATGGGCTCCTACGGAAAACGCATGCGTTTTTGAATGGCACTAATTGTACATGCGTTTTTGCATGTGTTTCCCATAAGGCCCCATATTAAAAAACGCATGCGTTTCTGGAAATGCACCAAAAACGCATGGTACTGTCACACATGCGTTTTTGCTATTAGGGCATGCGTTTTTTAACATGGGGGCCTATGGGTGCGTTTTTTACATGCGTTTTTGAAAACGCAGGTCTCCAAAAACGCTTGTGAAAAATGCAACTTTGACCCCAGCCTTAGAGGATAAAAGAATCTACATTGTGGACATGCTGGATCCTTGTTTCCCTCAACCAATCATCAGTTAGGGCCCCGCACACATTATACTGTCCTCACAACCTGTTCATATCGGCACGTTTAGCTAACTTTAGTCACATGTGTATGGAGGTCCTCACTACTATCTAAAGGCTTGGACACTGACATCTGTGAACCCCCGAGGTGCTGAACATCAGACAAATGATGCTTTAGGACACACAGTTAAAAAGAAAAACCTCAAAAGACCAAACATATGAACAGCAGGTCATTCTAAAGCGGCCGTCACACGCAACGATTTTAAGCCCGATATCGTTTAAGCGATCTCCTTTTTGATCGCTTAAGCGATATCGTTTTGGCATCGTTGCATGTAATCAAGCGATTTTACAATGTAAAATCGCTTGATCGTGACATCGCAGATCTGAGCTCCGGAGCTCAGATCTAGCGATGAGCGATGCCACGATCTGCTTCATCGTGGTGTATGACACCACGATGATCCATCTCCCAGTGGCAGAGCCTATGCTGGGAGATGGTAACTATGGTACACGTCGGGTTACTAAGCGACGCGCGGCGCCTAGTAACCCGATGTGTACCATAGTAACCAGCGAGATCGCGGCTCCACATCGCTGGTGAGTCTGTCTGTGTGACATCTCACCAGCGATGTGAGCGATATTGTTAGCGATCGCGCGTGCACGTGATCGCTAACAATATCGCTTGCGATATCTGTGTGTGTGACGGCCGCTTTACATTGCTGTGCATGAGTTCATTCCTTTTAGCATGTACTTGTTGCTTCTTCAGGTGGAATAACGAGCGGATCTGCCTGATAAATAACATGGTGTGTGCACATATGCTTAGTTTGACTGATCAGGGGGAGCTGGGGTGACCGCTGAAAGTGCCTAGGGCAGCAGGAACTCCAAATACGGCCCTGTTTTTAGCAATTTTATACGAAGAAAAAATCTTACCTTTTCTTTACCTCTAGAAAATGGGGACATAGAAATATACTGTTATATACAGATGCATCTGCATGTACCAGTATAACCTGTCTGTAGTTTCAGAACCTGTAGATTAAAGAATAGAAATTCTCGCATACTTGTCATTGCAGGCTGTGTCTCAAAGCTTTACAATGCCTTAAATGATACAGCTTCTGGGCTCGATTCTTGGGGTGATCAAATAATGTATAAGAAGAGAGTTGACTATTTAACTCAATGCAAGTGTGTGCAGACTAAAGAAATGCAAGAGAGCAATGAAGATATTAAATGGAGAGAGTGTGTGGAAGTTGGGACACAGTACTGACCTGCTGGGATAGCGGGAATGGCCCTTAAATTGGAACAGTCCTGCTTCACTTGAGATGGTTGGGAACTAGGCATAGAGGCATGAGCCTCATTTTAAGGATTGCTATGCGGGGCATAGATAGATCATTGCTATTGCTCCTGTGTCTTGTATTCATGTTCCATGTGTTGATTACTCCTGTTATAGGCTTGGACTTGCCCAGATGGCAACATGTTATTTCCCCCATGGCCTCCTATGCAGGACTATACCTATTACCCCCCAACATGAGCAGTAATTGTACATCATCCTCTGTGGCCTCCCTGCTAACTCTCTTGCACCTCTCCAATCTGTCCTCCACTCTGCTGCCCGACTAATCCACACCTCTCCTCGCTACTCCCCTGTTTCTCCCCTCAGCATTCCTTCCACTGCCTCCCAATGCCCCAACAAATCCAGTTCAAGCTACTAACACGAACCTACAAAGCCGTCCACAACCTGTCACTTCCTTATATCTCTGAACTAATCTCCCAATATCTTCCCTCTTTTAATTTTCGGTCCTCCTAAGACCTCCCTCTCTACTCCACACTTATTAATTCCTCACACAACCACCTCCAAGATTTCTCCTGAATATCCCCCATCTTCTGGAATTCTGCGTCCCATCACGTCCGATTATCCACAACACTCGGATCCTTAAAATGGAACCTGAAAACCCAAAAACCCATCTCTTCAGGAAAGCTTACAGCTGGTGAAATATTAAATAGAATGATAGGTAAATTTGTGAATGAGGTTAATGTAATATTTGCACTGTATAGTGGGCCCCCAGAGTCAATATTACTGTTGAGCCCTTGCCACCACAGTCTGACACTGTTATGTCACATGAATAAGAATGATTTATTGTTTTTAGTGCTGTGTTGTGTATTTCTGTATTGTTAGGCAGAAGCCTTGCCTTTGGTATTTTGTCCCTCTCCTCTGCCTGTAGGCACTGTGATGTCAGCAACTCCTCCTTTTTTCCCCATGTATAGTTCGTGTCATCCATTTTAGTATAGACACATGTTACTGCTCTGTGAAGAATCACTCTTTTTACCTACTGATTTGTACTGCAATACAAGAATTTCAGTAAAGGCATCTCCAATTCTCCTGGACTTTTCTACTAAATCTGTGTGTTTGAGTAAAACTATATGTGACACCTTTGATCAAACTGCATGGAACAGTAGGCAGACATGATGTACACTGTCTATATACTGTTCTACCATAAAGCTGTGACAAAACCTGGTGAAGATAGATATATAGAAGAACAAGTGGATTGGACTTACCAGACCCCTGCTGTTGCTCCCAGGCTGCTCAGTCTCCCGTGCTCCTGCAGAAACACTTCCAGGTCAGCTCAATCTCCCGCTGAATCACTTCTGGGACCGCCTATTACGCTACTTGCATATGCGCTGCACTGTCAGACAAACAGCCAATCACAGACGTTCACACTCTGTGAGTACCTCTGTAATTGGCTGTTGCAGTCATAGTGTATTTCCACAATCTGATTGTGTTTGGTTGCCATACACATTAACATTAACATTAGGGTGTTAAATAAATAACTAAAAAAAAGTGTGGGGCTTCGCAATATTTTTAAGTGTAGCCCAGTGAAAGCTGACAGCTGCGAGCTGCCACCCTCAGCTGCATAATTTTTCCTTGGCTGGCAAAAAAAACACATGGGCTCCACCCTATTTTTAATTGTCAGCCAAGATAATACTAGGCAGCTGAGGGCTGATATTCTCAGCTGGGTGAGGGCCTATTGTTTTAGGATCCCCCCATGCTAAAGAATAGCAGCCCGAATTTTTTAAACCTTTATTAAAGATTCTTAATGTTCGGGTCTAACTTGGCCTGACATTAAGAATCTCAGGGTTTAATGCCATCTGGTAAAATAAGCTGCTATTAACCCCTTATTACCCAATGTGCCACCCGCCACCGGGGCTGCAGGAAAAGCCAGGTAAAGCACCTTGAATTTTCAGGGACGGCTGTGGGCTACTATTCTTTAGTGTGGGGGGCCCTAAAACAATAGGCCCTCACCGCGCTCAGGGTACTAGCCCTCAGCTGCCTTGTTTAACCTTGGCTGGCAATTAAAAATAGGGTAGAGTCCACACATTTTTTTTGCCAGCCAAGGTGAAATAAGGCAGCTGAGGGTGGCAGCTCGCAGCTGTTGACTTTCATCGGGCTAGACTTAAAAATACTGTGAATCCCCACGTTTTTTTATTATTTATGTATTTATTTTACACCCTATGATGGCAGGTTTGTTGCCATACACTCATGTGCATGGCAACCAAGCACAATCACCGTCCAGATTGTGGAAATGCAATCTGACTACAACAGCCAATCACAGAGGCTCTCACAGAGTGTGAGCGTCTATGATTGGCTGTTTGTTTGACAGTGCAGTGAATATGCAAGTAGCTTAATAGGCAAAGACTGAGTGGCCCAGGAGCAGCAGCAGGAGTCTGGTAAGCCTGATCTACTTGTTCTATCTATCTATCTTCACTAGGTTCTGTCATAGCTGTATGGCAGAACAGTATATAGACAGTGTACATCATGTCTGTATACTGCTCCCATGCAGTTTGAGCATGTTTTCATCCATCTCTGCCTTTTTATAGCCCCCCCTCCAGATCTATTTGGTTTGAGTGTCTTTTTTTTCTTTGGTTATACTGCGCCTGCCAATCATAGTAATGCCATTATCAGAGATGGATATGGCATTACTATGTCTGGCAAGCAACCCCAGCATGTTTATTGACTGAAAATCAGTCAGCAAACATGCTTTATAGCTCACTCGAATATCACGAGTAAAAGCCAAAAACTTGCCGAGTAACGAGTATTGCGAATAATGTACAATTTGTGCAAATAGCGAATATGGTAGTAACGAGTGATGAGCGAGTATACTACTCAATAGCTCTGCTAGTCTACTTAATGATGAACTCTCTCAAACTCCACCTGTGCAATTGATTGACAGCTTTCTGCCCATATTGTGCATAAACCATAAACTGCCAGTTAGTATTAGGGACAGGAAAGGTGGAGCTAATATCAAAGATATCAAGGACTACATTGCTGGAGCTCATCATTGAGAGGACCAGCTGAGCTGCAGGAGATAATACAGCATTTTATCACAACTTCAGGAAGATGCCCAATAAGTGGCCCATTGCTGGAATCAGTAACACTGTGATAGATGTGAATGAGGATAATGGTTAGTTTGGGCTTGGTCAGTGGACCAGCTTAGGTGGACTCCGGGTGTATGGATGTGTTTCTTTTCCTGTATAGAACATGTCCGCAAATTCACTGAAAAACAATAAGAAAAGGAGTTATAATTACGGTAAGTCTTAGTGCATAGTAATCGTAATAAGTATTTTTTTACTAGATATCACACATTTTAGCACCTATAAAATATGAATTTTTATTTACACTTGGTAGAAGTTTTTAACTACAATAAGCACAAACAGGATTCACTTAGAATAATTAATTATCACTTTGTAGATCACATTTTAGTTGAGAGATTATTAATGAAATATAATTGTATTCATTTTTAGTCAAATGTTTTTGTCATGATAAGGAAAATTAGACACAAATAATACGGGATATTGATCGAATGGGATCAACATAAATTGACATGATCAGAAAATGTTTTAACTCATATAATATTGATAAAGGATGTATTCTGATGTGGTGTAGTGGCCTGGTGACTAGATATATCATATTCAAGGGCCAAAAATGATGGGTTTGAATCACTATGACAGCTTGTTTAAAGTTTAGTTTTTATTGTCATTAGAGTTTTAAAATATATTATATTTATTTTTTTATTAAATGTAATAATAATGTGTAATTGTATGGTTTTTCTGTGGTACATGTATATATTTTTATATCCTATCCTGATGTGTTTTCAGTATATTTCTATAATAGCCTGAGATATATATAAAAAAAAGAAAATTAAGAGCTGGTTTCTGACATAACAGCACACTCCTACAGAACATCATGATCACGTGATTAGGGTGGATAACATTTATTCAGTACTAGCTGTGAGCCCGATGCAAATGCATCGGGATTCTAGAACGTGCATTAATTTGATTATAGTAGATAGCTATTTTTTATTTTATTATTTATTTTGTTTTGTTTTTTTATTATTTTTATTATTATTACATTTATTTATTATTTGTTATTTTAAGTGAATTTATTTGTATTAAGATTATTTTATTTTATTTAAAAACCGCATCTGCGGCACGGTTGCGGTAATCCCCATACAAAGTATAGGGGGACTTGCGGCAGGTGCGGCAAAACCGCACTTACCGCACCTGCCGCAAGTCCCCCTATACTTTCTATGGGGATTACCGCTACCGCGCCGCAAGTGCTCGCACTCAGCCAGCGACTCGCAATGCAGCGCGGTTGCGGTAATCCTTATGGGGATTACCGCAACCACGCCGCAAGTGCTCGCACTCAGCCAGCGACTCGCAATGGCCTGGCGGCCATTGCTCGCGCTACCTGAGCAGGAGATCGCTAGCTTTGTGGCCGAGCCTCTGGTTCTATTTTCGGCCAGCGACTCGCAATGGCCGCTTCGCAGCCATTGCTCGTACTCAGCCTGCGCGAGCAATGGCCTCGCGGCCATTGCTCGCGCAGGCCAACGACTCGCATTGGCCGCTACGCGGCCAATGCTTCGCCATGGTGACGTCACAGAGTGACATAGCCACGGTCTTTGCCGGGGTCCGACACGGAAGTGCCTACGGCAATTATATAGTAGATATATAAATACAAGATAATGTATCTGTAGCCTTATACACTCCCTGATGAAGGAGCATAGCAGGCTCTGAAACGCGTCGGATGGATCCAATAAAGGTGTTATCATTTGAAGCCTTCGGCTACGTGTTTTCTGTGGCAGCGTGGACCAACAACACATTGTCCCTAGCAGGGGCGTAACTACAACAGATGCAGGGGTTGCGATCGCACCTGGGCCCTGCAGCCTAGGGGGCCCCAAAAGTCCCTTTGGCCTATAGAAAAAGAGTAATACGGTACTATTAAAGATTTGCAATAATTGGGGGCCCCATTGGAGCTTTCGCATCAGGGCCCCTGGGCCTGAAGTTATGCCACTGGTTCCTAGGCATCGCTGGAATCAGACTGTCCTTACATTATGCAGCTCTCAGAAACCTAGTAATTCTCTTTAAACAAGTTATACTTGCCCCTGTGATTTGAGTATATGGGTGTATATTTTCATACTATTGGCCGTTACTAAATCTGTCTCACTGTTACTTAATTGTATAGTGTAAGTTAAGTAGTAAGTCAAGGCAAGTAATACGTGGTTGTATGCAAAGTGGAACATTCGTTTTAATTCTGCTCTATTTTTTGTGCATTAAGCCCAATTAGACCACAATAATATCTTCTTTCTGTTTAGTGAGATCCAGCTATAATGCAGCAATCAGTGAGTAATAATTGATTGCTGCCTTTCTGTCAGTATGCATGGTGTTATGCCCATTCCCCAGTCTGTGTGGGCTTTTTTTTTCTTCTAGATAAATGAGAACCCTCCACTGGCACCAGCACAGCATCTCTCTTTTCCCACTCTATAGTGCTGCTTGCAATCTGCAGTAATTAAAACTATATCCCATTCACACTCACTTACCATCTGGTGCCTAGGCAGTAGATGTGCAAGCATGACTGAAAATGAGGATCAGGATGTGACACGTGAAAGAATCCGAAAATATTGTTATATTAAGAGAAATCCTGTTTCTTTAGATTTCTGTGCTGCAAGCCTGACCTAATGTTACTTTATGTGCCATAAGCTGCCTTCTTCATTCACTACCCTGTATCATAATTCATGGCCCATACCAACATTTGTTTCCTCTTCTACAGATTTACCTTTATATACTGAAGATCCAGATAACACAATTAGACCTCGTTCCCACTTGCATTTCAGTGGACGATTGCAATCCGATAAAAAAAAATTGAACTGCACCCGCACCAATGCTATTCAATGAGGCAGTATTCATCTGCAAGGTTTTCCTTAGCTAGAATCGGGCTGAGCAAAAAAAATCACAGCATGCTGCTTATGGCTACATAAAACGGCTGAGACTAACCAATGCAAGTCAATAGGTGCAAGAAAAAAATTACATGGCACACGCTTGTGTGGCGCCCTATGCCAGGTAAGCCACAGAACCAACTAGTTCACTAAAGGCCCCGTTACACGGCACAACATCATTAACGATGTCGCTGATACGTCACGGGTTTGGAGTCGTTCCAGCGACATCGTTAGGACGTCGTTGCGTGTAACACAGAGATTCAACTGCGATAAGTCATTGGATCGGTGATTGCAGGTTTGAGAAAATGTTCTCAAACCACACAATCAACGATCAGCCAACCTGCTATATTGTTGTGTGTGACACCGCGATAACGATGTCGTTGATGACTTCGTCCATTCACAGCAATGAGCAGGTATCGTTCGCTGAGTTGTGCAAACGATACCTGCTCACTACATCATTGGTGCGTTGTCCACGATATCTCAGACATGTGACATCTCACCAACGATGTCAAAACGATGTCGGGAGCGACAGCACCCACGAGATCGTTGCCGACATCGTTCCAACGTCGAGCCGTGCAAAGGAACCTTAAGGGATTTCCACATATGGTACTCATATACACCCAACACCTTCCACTCCAGGCCTGTAGGGGGAGCTCTACTGGTTGCTGTTAAGCCAGATCCCCTATAAATACAGGTGCTGGGGGCGGAATTAGCCAGAGTGTGCAGTCGCTAGGAGAACTGTGAAGATCAGCTCAGTGCCTAGTGAGCAAAACTGATCACTGGAGCAGTGCTAGGTTTGACACCGGTGCACCGCCAGAGCCAGTGTGAGGGTCCAGAGAGTGAGGACGAAAGGCAGAGGCGAGGAAAAGTACAGCGGGGGCAGAGGAGCCATACCGGCTCACCCCAGAAGAACGCGGGTCACTGGAACTCCAAGTCTGCAAGGGAAAGAGGTTAGCCCAGCAGAGAATCCCAGTACACTGTGGAGGCTTAGCTTCCTGGACACCCACAGCACCCACATTTGAGAGCCAGGAACCACAGGAGAGATAGCGGTAGCCAAGCGAGAGCCTTCAGTGCAGCAACACGGGTGTGGAGGAGCAGGAAAGGTCAGGCCTGGTTCCATACATGCCAGACTCAAGACAAGAGAACAGGACAAGGAGGCCTATACTTCACTCGGTGTGGAAATCCCAAAGTGCACCCTTCAACCCTGGATGTGTACCTGGAAAACTATCAGTAAAAGGTACAGAAAAAGACTTTATTGTGTGCATGTTCTTCTTCAACCTGTCCCACACCACAACGACTTTGCTGCCCCATTCCTACCGTGCTGCACTATTCCACCATCATATCCTACAGCCCCGGGGAACCCGCTCTTCCTGTAGAGAGCCACAACACCTTGCTGCCGCCCATCCTCCCGGTGGTCCCAGCAGCGCAGCAGTGCAATCACCGGACCTACAGGTGGCGTCACGACTGACTAATAACTTTAATCCCTGTAAATATACCCCTTTTTATTTTGTCACCAGGGGCACGGACTCGGGCACCGACCACCCGTGACATCCCCGAGCCAGTATGTCCGAGACCCAAGTACCCCAGTCCCTTGGTACGAAACACATGGTCCATATATCATGCGTTTGTGCAACTTTTATTTATCCTAGCATCCATATGACATGCATATGTAATGTGCTTTTTTTTCCAGCAGCTATTATTCATTAAGGGGATGCAATGCACAAACAACTGCAAGTAAACGTCGTCATCTGCTGGCTAAAAGCAGTAAAACAGAGGCAATAACCAGGCATATGAGCAAAGAGGAAATAAAGAGTTCAGTCTGTGTTTCCTGGAGGAAAGAATTTGGAACGTACGCTGGATTATGTGACACCTGTGATACAGTTACTAAAAAACGGCATGGCCAGGCCCAGAAAAGCAGGAGTTGGTGCCACATCCTCCATCAGTAAGTGCGGGTGTCAGTGAAGTGGGCTTATAACCCTATTGTCAAAGAAGGGTCTGAGAGCAGCCAGATCCCACAGGAGGCCTGAGCACAGGGGGAGATTGGTGACTCAAGCAGAGAGGGAAATCCATGAATCTATGCAGAAAGGAAGATTGGTGACCTTAGCTGAGAGAATGATGTGTGACCTAAACAGAAAGGAAGATCAGTGGCCCTAGCTGAGAGAAAGATTTGTGACCCATGCCAGATGATGCACAACATCTACGCGGGTAGAAGCCTGAAACCTGCGCCTGGAGGAAAGCCATAAGTGACGCTAATGGAAATACCTAACATCCCGACTTCATGGTCAAGCCGCAGCCTATGCCCGTCAAGATCCAGAGTTGGGCTGTTGCTTCCTGTATAGATACGGTATTGACTAGGGACTTAGTTATGATCCATGGCTCCGCACAGCACAAATGATCACGTTCTGTGAATGCATGCGCTCGCTGGGCATCCACAGGAAGTGGGTGATCACAGCATCAGGGTCCTTACAGGATCCCTTGCTGTCATGCAACACAATGACTTCTGTGACCACATCACGGGGTCGCTGATGTTGGTGGGAAATAACATGATCCCTGCCGCACCACTTTAGATCATGCTGGTAGTTATTGACAGCATGATCTAAGAGGTTAAGAGCGCCAGGCAGATTGCTGTTCCGCCTGCATCTGTTAGCTGCACATGTCGGCTGATGAGATCCGCTGATATGTGTAGGCACTGATACAAGCTTAGAGTGTGAGCTCACATCGAAGGGAAGGAGGCGACCAAGGACACACTATCACATCCTAGGTCATTAAAGCGCTAATCTTTGATCCTTATATAGTTAATAAACCGTTGTTGGTTCAGTCATCACTGACCTATCATTGCCTGCGTTGTTGCATCCGAGTACCTGTTTTGAAATTTTGCTATCATTTACTGAACCTTTTACAGAGTTATATTCTACAGAATGGTAATGCATCTTGAATGCATCTTAAATGACTTGCATTGTTGAGGTCTCAGCCATTTTACACACTAATAAAAAAAATAGGATAGATTGATGATAGAGATAGTAAAGATAGATAGAATGGATATCCTGCAATTATATCATGTCATCCCCCCACATATTATAAGCTTGCTCCCTATAGTGCCTTTCATGTGGCTCGTATGCTTCGTAATAGTGAGATCACAGACATTCATGCAAGCACCATGCGATGCACGTTAAACAAGCCTGGAATGGTGGCCCAAAAGAAGGTGAAGAAGCCTTAACGTCAATTGCATCATAAGAAGCGTTGGCTCGAGTTCACCAAAAAGTTTGAAAAGTGGAGGACTGAAAACGGGTGATTTGGAGCAATGAGACAAAAGTCAATAGACTAGACTCTGATGGGTGCCTGAAAATGTGTGAAAGAAAAACTGCAAAAAGGAGCTAATGGATGGAGAAATTGAAGATACTGTTTAGTGGAAGGAGCCTGATATGAGGTTATTTCACAGCCAAAGGCATTGGGTATATGACTAGGATTGATGTTGGTCTCAAGCCTGAGCTATTTGTGAGTATCCTACAAGACAAATTACTTCATACACTTAAGTACTATGGGTATGAAAAAGACAACATAGTGTTGCCGCTGGACAACGACCAGAGTCATGCGCCAAGATTGGCAAAGAAATGGTTCAATAACAATGAAGTGGAGATACTGGATTGGCCCCCAAAGTCCCTAGAACTCACCCCAATCAAACACTTGGGGGTAGAGGTGCTGAAAAAGCTGTATACTCACCCAAGTGAGTCGATCAGTATGCACCAACATTGGGAACGTGTAGAAAAGACCCAGGATCAGATTTCGATCAAGACATGCTTGAATCGGATCGAGAGTATGACGAGAAGGATTCAGGATATGTGGAAAACCAAAGGAGATTTACAAAATACTAACAAAATAATAAAAGTTACAATTTTGGGTTTATTTAGGAGCAAAACCGTAACAATGCAGTGACATGAAAGGAATCTGCATAACTAATCATATACTAAATAGCTGCAAGTCAAATTTATGTATGAGATAGCCAACATGATTATCTATAAAATGGAGGTGGTCTCATGCTCAAAACTGTAGATGGTGAGATATGGATCCTGAAAGTCAAAGTTCAAAACCTTGTTACTCTTTTGCTTGTCACTATACAAAAAGAGGCTGAGTGGTTCTTTTACATTAGCTCATCTCTACAGCTTGGGCTGTTTTACTCACTCACAGGCTCAATCATAGGGAGTAGCGCTTCAGATACTTACTACAGGTTCTTGCATCACTACCCCATCTGAAGACTTCCTGGATCCTGGATGATAGACGCTGTGAGTGCAGTGTGGGCTCTCTGCTTCTAACTGTGACAGAAGGGGGTGGAGTTAGTAGCAGTGAGTGACACCAGCTCCTAGGCAGGGCTCACAATTATGTGCTTTGGACTATGGAAGGGATCCCCAATCTGTGGCTCGGAAGCCACATGTGGCTCGCGGGCTCAACATGTGTGGCTCATTGCTGTTTTCCACCTTGGTGCATTAGCATGATGTCTAGCAAACAGCTATGAAGAGCAGGGCACCAGGTGGTGACTTTTGTGAGTATTCCTACACAGAAAAGTAGATCTAGTAGTGGAAAAAACGGGCACCACACCTACACAGCTTTACTTTGCTTGCCAGCACACTCAACACAAATGACTCTTAATAATTGTGCATATTTAGTCACGGGGTGCTAACCTAGGAACAACATCATAAAGCAAAAATAGGAAGAAAATGTGCACACCCGTTGATACCTTTTGCACATAAAACTTTTATTTTCAGTGAATGGTTACATGAGGCAGGGAGGGAGGAGAAGGAGCGGACGAATCGTTTTGCACCGGGCTTGATGCTTCCACTGGTCCTGGACTGACATAGTCCACAGGGAGAGCAGTGTCAGCTCTGCTTCATCGCTCTGTACAGACAAGCGTCTGTGCAGAGCGACAACCTGGCTGACACTGACAGTGACAGTCAGAGTTCAAACGAGTTCATAGCTGACCCGTATTCTTCAACAGGCAGCTCCAGCATCTGTTTGCAATATACAAAGTGTGTGTGAGTGTGTTTGTGTGTGTGTGCAAAACAATCAAAGCCCAGTCTCCCTAAGAACTGATCCAGAAGCCCTCATCATTACACAGATCCATACTTCCCGTGACATATCATGTATAAGGAAAAAGACTACACTGTCTCTGCCAGATTTACGGCCACAGAAGCAGGATTCAGATCCTAATCCACAGTCCAGTGAACGGGCTAAATGCCATGCAAAGCACACATGGAAAGTTATGGAGAATTTAGAGACTGAAAAATGTGAATTCTCTTGTAATGTGTCACTCTTATGGTAAGAAGTGCTGAGTCACATGACCAATGTATCAAGATCTACTTCTCACAAACTACCACTAGAGGGAGCACAAGGACAGCTATGCACAGTGTATCAATCATATAAAGAGACTTGTAAAAAAAATACATTGATATTCTTGAAAAACTTAATACAGAGGTTTCTTTAAATGAACATCAGTTTCCAGCAACTTAATTCTGAGAGAGACCGCACTGTATGTAATATTAACTCTTAAGACAGAGGCAAGAATTGCATAAATACCAGAGACAAAGAAACCTAACAGTATAACTAAGTATTTTTCATATGGTAAATGTGTTACATCACACGAGGACTTTACTGACTGCATAGACAGCACTTGTCACATTTAGGGTGAAGGTACATAACCTGTTATTGGGACTAGTTGCACTATAAATTGAGTATAGTGTGGGCTAGCCGATGTTGAGCGTGGGCGTCAACTTGCATGATGTTTAGGATGTCAACCCCTGCTGTTAGGAAGGGAGAAGGATGTAGGGTGATACCTGTTGCTTAATTCCTTTCCCATCTATGAAAATACTCATCTATGTACATATATCAATTCCTTTAATATTGTGCAGGTTACATTTTAATTATTTGCAGTTTTCAATAAACAAATTTTATGGGTATCTATATTGTTTTTTTCAGACAAATACCAGGAAAGTCATCTTGCATGTCTAGATTCACCAAACACTCGAAACATTCATCTAAATTAAGCTCAGCAAAACATTCCACTCTCAGTGAGCAGCTTATAAGAGCATGTGCAGAGGCAGAAGGAACTAAGATACAAGCTGCTTTTGCACAAAGGAAGGCATAAACAGAAGCCAAAATTACAAGAAAGTAAAAATGGATGCTTTGGAAGCAAGTGCAGCTGCCAAAGGATAGAAATGGATGTCGCAACATCACGCAAAAGGGCAGAAATGGAAGTCGAAACAGCATGCAAGAGTGCAGAAGTAGATAGATGCTCTAGAGGAGAAATGTGAGCATGCAACAGCCTTTACAAAGTTAAAGGACAAAAGATATCAGTGGGAGCCAAAGAGACAGTATCAGTTTATGCTAAATGGATGTATAAAAAACCCCTTAAGGGCACCAGAGACTATGTGCTAAGCCAAAACGCTGATCACTACTA
Source organism: Allobates femoralis (assembly GCA_033576535.1). Lineage (NCBI taxonomy): Eukaryota > Metazoa > Chordata > Amphibia > Anura > Aromobatidae > Allobates > Allobates femoralis. The sequence continues at coordinate 116,808,631 of JARQOC010000004.1, read as the reverse complement.
TTGTTTCTGACAGTACTGACACCTCTAAGGCATCGGAATGCAGATTCTTCTACAGCATCCTGCAGACAAGGTTGGTACAATGCCCTGCCTACTCCCAACCTTGAACCTCTTTCATGAGTCAGAATGCATTGGGATCCTGCACCTCAGCAAACTCCACACATTAATGCCTACACAGAACCCAATATGCCAACAAGTTGCCATACTCCTATCAACCACATATTACCAGTTTCATATGTGACTGAGACTATACACACCAAACCAGTTACTAGATTAAATGCCTATGCGCACCATATTTTCCCACATTTCTAGGTAAAGACACTTCAGACCATATGAACAATGCTACTTAGGCTGGGGTCACAGTTGACATGCATTTTTTTAGTGCCTTTTAAAAACGCATGCTTTTTTACATGCGTTTTTCATGTCAGCATGAGTTTTTTAAGGTCTCTGATGGCTCCCTGCGTTTTTGGCTGCGTTTTTGAATCTGCACATAAAAATAGTGCTTGTAGTATTTTTTTGAGCGTTTTGAAAAACGCATGCGTTTTTGTAGAAAACGCATGCGTTTTTATAACATGGGTTCCTATGGAAAACGCATGCAAAAACGCATGTACAGTTAGCACCTTTTAGTGCCATTCAAAAACGCATGCGTTTCCCATAGGAGCCCATGTTAAAAAAACGCATGCGTTTTTCCGGAAACGCATGCGTTTTTTTAACATGGGCTCCTATGGGAAACGCATGCGTTTTTGAATGGCACTAAAAGGTACTAACTGTACATGCGTTTTTGCATGCGTTTTCCATAGGAACCCATGTTATAAAAACGCATGCGTTTTCTACAAAAACGCATGCGTTTTTTACAAAAACGCATGCGTTTTTGGATATGCTCCAAAAACGCATGGGACAATCACACATGCTTTTTGGCTATTAGGGCATGCATTTTTTAACATGGGGGCCTATGGGTGCGTTTTTTACATGCGTTTTTGAAAACGCAGGTCTCCAAAAACGCATGTGAAAAATGGTACTGTGACCCCAGCCTTAGCCGGTAATTGTTCATCCAAAATTAGGCTGTGGTCACAGTTGACATGCGTTTTTTTAGTGCCTTTTAAAAACACATGCTTTTTTACATGCGTTTTTCATGTCATCATGAGTTTTTTAAGGTGTCTGATGTCTCCCTGCATTTTTGGCTGCGTTTTGGAATCTGCACCCAAAAATAGTGCATGTACTATTTTTTGGTGCGTTTTGAAAAACGCATGCATTTTTGTAGAAAACGCATGCGTTTTTATAACATGGGCCTCTATGGGAAACGCATGCGTTTTTGAATGGCACTAATTGTACATGCGTTTTTGCATGCGTTTCCCATAAGGCCCCATATTAAAAAACGCATGCGTTTTTGGAAAAGCTCCAAAAACGCATGGGACTGTCACACATGCTTTTTGGCTATTAGGGCATGCGTTTTTTAACATGGGGGCCTATGGGTGCGTTTTTTACATGCGTTTTTGAAAACGCAGGTCTCCAAAAACGCATGTGAAAAATACTACTGTGACCCCAGCCTTAGAGTGAAGGCTTTAGTCAGGCTGTATCACAGCTTCTGGGGGAGAGAATGGAGAAAGGAATGACACAGATCTAAGTGTAGTATCTCTATTAAAATATATAGGTAGGGGTGAGGTAACTGAAAACTGCTCACCTTTGAGATGTCTTGAAGTTTAGCATTTAGTAAAGGTTGGACTCTTGTGGCTTGCAGCACGTTTTCCCGGAGGGATCAGGTCCTCATCATGGAAGATCCTGTTTGCTCAGTTAATCAAATCAAGGAATTCCAGTATGTGTGTCGCAGCCCTTCCAAATAGAGCCCAATGGATATTTTCATTCGGAATTTATTCATAAAAATATAGCTATTTTATATTTTTATGAATAAATTCCGAATGAAAATATCCATTGGGCTCTATTTGGAAGCGCCGTGACACACAAACCGGAATTCCTTGATTTGATTAAAATCAGAGAGAACAGACATGCCTGACTTTGAAAGGTACATGGTTCGCCATGAACTTACTAAGACTGGTCTCACAAGGTTCGAAGATCAACCCAAGTACTACAGAGGTTGGAAATGTTCCTTTTGAACCATAATCGGTGACTTCTGCATTACTGCTGCTGTAGAACTGGACTTGCTGATCAGGTGTCTGGGACTACAATCCCCAGAGCTGGTCAAGAGACTCAGATCTGTCCACATCAGTAACCCAGCAGCTGGTCCATGTGAGAGACTAGAACAAAGCTTTAATAGTCTTGAAGCCATAGAAAATGCACTATTCAAGCAATTACAAGATTATCCAAACATATTCAGTAAAGATGGTTTGAAATTCCAAGAGCTCAGTGACCTACTATTAGAGCTTCAGCTGGCCAAGGCAGACACTCACCTACCTGTCCTCAGCTACCTGGACACTGATCGTGGGTAGTGATGGGCGAACCTCCCGATGCTTGGGATCAGGAGACTCTCTCTGACTTTTTGTAAAGTCTGAGTTCGGGGCCGGATGTAACTCCAACTTGCACCCAGACCCCTAGCTTGGACTTTACAGTTATGGGATGGGGCAGGGGGAGTGTAAAAGAAAGCATATAGTTAATAATAAACATTGTCATTATACTTACTGGTCCCGCGACGCATCCTGCCATCCCGCTGTCTTCCGACCGCATCTACTTCTGGGGCCGCTCATAAACCTCCAGGGATATTCACTGCACTGCTCGGCACTCAACAGTTTTCGTCTGGTGTCGACAGTGTTCGCGGTGACGTCAGGGTTCATCCGATGTCATGGCTCAGTTATGAACTCGATTGAACTCTGACTTTCACTGTCAGTATCAGCCAGCTTTTCACTCTGTACAGACGCTTGTGTGCAGAGCGATGAAGCAGAGCTGACATTGCTCTCCCTGTGAACTACATCGGACTGAAGATTTTTTTTTTATAATATAAATGGAGTCTCTAAATGTGTTTCTTGTTTTATTTCTAATAACATTTTTTTCTGTGTTTTTTTTTTTACTGTTTACTAGAAATTCATGGTGGCCATGTCTAATATGGTGGGACATCATGAATTTCAGGCTTAGTACCATCTGAAAATACAAAGCTGGTATTAACGCCATTATTACCCAGCGTGCCAACCCCCACCAGGGCCGTGGAAGAGTTGGGTAAAGCACCCTGAGCCTGCAGGACAGCATGAATTTCTTTAGAACTAGGATGGAGCTGCTTATCCACCATCTGAACTATCCTGCACTGCAAACTTTCTGGAATTTTTCTCTCACATCCATGTCCAGGGAAATTAGGTACAGTGCCATGTGTTGTAATTATAATTCATTATAATTCTGTCTCAACAACTGAACTGCTTATATTAGATGCATGAGCTTTCATTTCAGTTGATGCTTGTATAGACCATTTACTCACATGTAGAAGTGTCATCATATATCTTGAACTCGTCTGCAGAGGCATATATGAAGACTCTAGAAAAAGTGGTCTTACTTTCAACTGAATCCTTAAATTTATTCATGGTACAGTAGGTAAAAAACATTATTCTAACAGAGTTGCGAAGAGATGCTGTTAACAAGATGGCTGATCACATAAAATGGGGAAGAAAAGAGGGTACTGACATAAAAAAAAGCTACAGGGAGAAAGAGGAAACAACCGTCTAAAAAAAAGGCAAACCTATAGCATAGCAACACAGTGAAAACAATATAATGGTAATACAACACTGTATGATTCCCAAGACATGGGGAATGACAATTATGTTGAGCGCTGTCATGACGTGATGGCTTTACCAATGTCCACCACTGTTCCAGGGATCTGAAAGATGAAAAGAAAGGAAACACATGAATATGCAACAATAAAATTTCTTTAGAGGCATCTTGCGTTCTTGGTGCGGTTTCTTTCTGAACCCGATGCACTTCTTTAGGGGATATGGCTTCTTATGAATGTGACACTGACGATTTGGGTTTTCAACCTTTTTTCCTTTATTGTCTTGTCTGGAGATGATGTCGGCTTGAAAAGAATATCAGTCTTTTTCACTGACACTGGACCTCAGCGGTTCTGGTTGTTTAAACATGAACTCTCAAATTTAGGAGGGGATTAACCAGGGCTGATGGGATTTCCATAGGAAAACAGAAATGGCATTTTTGATGTCACCGCATAAGTGTTCTATTGGATTTAGGTCTGGGGATTGGACTGGCCACTCCATAACCTTAATTTTGTTGGGCTGGAGCCAAGATTTTGCTCGTTTACTGGTGTGTTTAGGGTCGCTGTCTTGTTGAAACACCCTTATCAAAGGCATTTCCTCTTCAGCGTAAAGCAACATGACCTCTTCAAGTATTTTAATATATGCAAACTGGTCCATGATAGCGGGTATGAGGTAAATAGGCCCAGCAACATAGTAAGAGAAACATGCCCATATAATGATGCTAGCACAACCATTCTTCACTGTCTTCAGATTGTACTGTGGCTTGAATTCAGAGTTTGGAGGTCGTCTGATGAACTGTCTTAGATCCAAAAAGGAGTATTTTACTTTCATCAGTCCACAAAATGTTTCTCCATTTCTCTTTAGGCCAGTTGATGTGTTCTTTGGGAAATTGTATCACTTCTGTACATGTCTTTTTTTAACAGTGGGACTCTGCAGGGAAGTCTTGCTTATAAATTAGCTTCACATAGGCGTCTTCTAACTGTCACAGTACTCACAGGTAACTTCAGACTGTGTTTGATCATCCTGGAGCTGATCATTGGCTGAACCTTTGCCATTGTGGCTATTCTTCGATCCATTTGAATGGTAGTCTTCTGTTTTCTTCCACGTCTCTGGTTTTATTTTCCATTTTAATTGATTGGAGATGATTTTAGCTGAACAGCCTATTATTGTCTTCACTTCCATGTAAGCTTTATCCTCTCCAATCCAGCTTAAAGTAAAGGCTGGATTACGCGCTTCAATGTGTCGGCGAACCGACCAACGATCCGTCATGACCTGCATCGCTGGAACGATGTTCAATAATCGCTAGTGAGGTGTCACACATACTGATATCAAGAATGACGCAGCAATGATTCTGCGACAAGCGAACTATACTTGCGGTCGTTTGGTTGCCTACGTCCTTCAGTTCTGAATAGGCGAAGTCATAAACGACATCGTTAACAAGGTGTCACACACACCGATGCTGCAGGTTGAATGAACGATCAACGACTGATTTATGATCTGGTTCATAAACCTCCGATCAACGATCAGCCGACTAATCGTTGGTTGTATTGACGTGTCACACCCAACGACGTTGTTACGACGTTTGAACGTCTCAAAACCCGTGACGTTTCAACGATATCGTTCACAATATCGTAGCGTGTGATGGGCCCTTAAAGTACACTGTTCTTCTGAACAATATTTTGAACGGCCCATATTTCTCAGGCTTTCAAAGAGAAATGCATGTACAACGTGTGCTGGCTTAATCCCTAAATAAGGACCACCTGATTCACACCTGTTTCTTCACAGAATGATTGACCTCATTAATTGAACTCCACACTGCTATTATTTTGAACATACCCCCATTTCAATTATTCAAACATGCAGATCATGAATCGTGCTGAGTCTGTTGGTTTTCTAAGAATCTACTGCAACAACTGGTAAATTGTTTGACATGTGGTAATATAATTTATACCAAAAACTGTGAATAATCTGGTTAGTCACATTGGACTGCTATAATTAAGAACACTACTGTATAATGTTATTGTGGCGCCCCACTGGTCAGGCGTCACAGTTGGGATAACTGCACCCATAAATGAGTATGCGGTTATCCATGTCACAGTGGAATATAGGATTTATAGAAGGATCCCATTCTAGCTCTCCCGCACACCCACCTAGAATAGATGGTTTTGGGCCCGTACCCTAGGGGGGGAGTTAGGGGAGGATGGAGGACACACAATGAGTTTTAGTTGGCACTGAGGAAAGACGGAGCACGGGGAGCCTCCAAGAGAGAGAACGGAGACTTCCAGAGAAGGGGCCTGGAGAGAGAGAACAGGCAGCCCAGACTGAAGGAGGGGACCCCCCCGAGCGTCCATACTCAGGGAGGGAACCCTGGTCCATACACCGGAAAGCCGGTTCCGAAGACGCAGTACAGGGACTTCAGCCCCTGAGCTGTAACACCGGAGGTCGTGGGTCCGTCTACCGGCCCAGACACCCTGTCAGAAAGGAAACCAGTCACACCAGGATATCCCACTGGGGTCGAGATTCAGTGCAGGAGAGAGAAGAGCGAGAATCTGGGACACTCAGAAAGCACCCCTATCGGTCCTGGTACTAAGCGGGCTGTTCCCGGACAGGCAGTAGCAGCAGGACACGGGTTAGAGACAAGGAAGGCATTCCACGGGAGACTACAGGAGATCCTGCAGCCCACTGTGACTACCCGGACGGCTATCCCTACTTAACAACGGCTGTTTTCTGTGAACTGTACCACCATCAGCATCGTTCCAGTAAAGTATCCAGGTAGAGTGACAGAGTCTGTGTGTGCTTATTCACTGCTGCACTGCAAAATATTTCTCCATCATCAGCACCTCCATCACTACAGGTGCATCCCTGCCCTGGAGGGCCAGCTCTACCTGCAGGTAGCTGTACCATCTCGGCTGCTGTACCATCGCCTTCCGGAGATCTAAAGCGGCGCTGGTGCTACTTCACCAGAATCTGAGGGTTGCGTCACGATAAACTTTCAAAAACATTTATTCCCATTTAATCTACCCCTTTTTAGTTGACCACCAGGGCTATGGGTCTGGGCAGGCCACCAGTGACATCCCTATCCACAACAGAGGGCCCAGATACCCGAATCCCCATACCCTGGGCTAGTCATTATTTTAGCACAGGAATATTATTTTTAAACACATCCAATTATGGAACTTATTATTATTCCAAGATCTATTGATGAAAACTTTGTTCATGAGACAATGCCTTTAAGTATCTATTTTTTACCTATTGTAAGCAATTTCTCAGAGCTCCTATAGAAACTTATGTAGAGTGCCTCTGTACATGACTACCTCACCATTATTGACAGAATGATGCAGGTCCCACCGATTACCCGTGTATATATAGGACATTTTTAACATGTCCTGTCGTTACGGGGTACATATCCCAGATAGAAATTCAATATCATAATAATGACCCTGATTCTTTTTGGTTGATGCCTAGGCATTGGTTTTTACTAATACTCTTATACTACAACAACTACAGCTGCTGATGCTGGTAAATGGTTGTACTCCCATGTTGTAAATGCATTATACTTAGTACTGGCGGAAACAGTTAACCAGCTGACAATAACAATACCTTCTTGCATTTACTTTCCACTACCAAACTATCTAGGCTTTCATCTGTTTTAGCTCTTTGATGTAAAGCTGTCGTTTTATTGCTTGGTAAATTAAAGCTGCCATAAGTTGATTGAACTAAATTAATTGGAGAATAGTCGGCGAGCGAGGCCGAGATCTGTGCTGCTGGCACAGCGTCTTACCAGGGTTTTAATCAAAACAAGAGACAACAAATCTTTCTGCATGGATACAGAACACTGCTCCGTGCTTGAATTCTAAATTGTAATAGACACTGTAAAGCCTCGTGGCTGAGAAATAGTTAATTGCACTTACTCAATATGAATGCATAATTGCATGAAAAATAACAAATAAAATGCTGCACCAGCATACATGGACAAGAAGTGATGAAAATTTGGTAATTATTGTAGGATTTTACCAATGCTGTTATATTGTTAGAGACATAAAGTAGTTTATTTACTCTTACATGCTGAACTTTACATGAATAAAAAAGCAAAAAAAAGGTCCAATTGCAGATAATCCTCAATAGTATTAATAGCTCAGAAACACTTCCACATTTAAAGAGAACCCGTCACCCCCTTGGTGCTTTACAAAGTGAAAGCACCACTGAATGCAGCGTGTATGCTGAATTCAGGGAAGGTGTGTACCATGTCTCTACCCTCCCTGTAACCAGAAGAAAAAACACTATGGAAAGTTCCGAGTTAAGAGGTCCAAGGGGCTTATCTGATTATGCTGTGCTGGCTGCTTCCCTGCCTCCTGCCTGCGTGTGTGTCTTTGTGTGGAGCTGAAGAGGAGGGCAAACCCACACAAAAGGAGGCAGAAGACACAAGCAGGAGGCTGGCAGGACTGGGCTGGCAGGGAGCACAGCATAATCAGATCAGCCCCTCGGACCTCTTAACTCTAAACTTCACGAAGTGTTTTTTTTCAGGGTACAGGGGGGTAGAGACATGGTACACACCTTCCCGGAATGCAGCATACATGCTGCATTCAGTGGTGCTTTCACTTTGGAAAGCACCAGGGGGGTGACAGGTTCAGGGGCTGTCCACCTCTGGGACCATTTGTTTCTTAGGTAAATGCATGTTATTTCGGACTTAATATCATTTTTGCAAGTGGGTTTTTTCACAGGTTGTTTCCCTGCATGTTGAGCTTTGCAATGGTGTGTGGTCATAAATCACCAGAGAGGAGCTTAGAAAGAGACAAACTTGACTGTCAGAATGAGTTTACTGACATATTCTCTGTTAACTCATTTTGCAGCCAGCAATAATCAGAGTCATGTCCCATGAATGGAAATTATTCATAGTTTTTGTGCTGCTTAATTGCATTTTCTCTGTCGCTAGGCAGAAGTACTGCCTCTTTGGCATTTTGTCCCTTTCCTCTCCCTGTAGCTGTGTTGTCAGTTTACTTCTCCTTTTTTCCCCATGTAATTGTTTTGCAGCTATCTTAGTATGGACACATGTTCTATTGCTCTGTATGGGATCACTCTTTTTACCTACTGCATTGTACCTCAATGCAAGATATTCAGTGAAAGTCACCTCCACTTCTCCTGTACTCTTATTATGAAGTCTGTGTGGTTGAGTTAAACTATCTGTAACATCTTCTTATGAATATAAGTACAGTCAATTTAGACACCAGCATAAGGTAGTTCAGGCACCTTTCTCACATCTTTGAGACCTTGAAACAGAATAATCAGTTTAAGGCTACGTTCACATGTTCAACTTTTGGTAAATTTTTCACATACATTTTTGTAAGCCAAAACCAGGTGCAGATGAAAAATACAAAGATGGTGACGTGTTTCTATTTGGCCACGTTCAAACGCTGAGTATTTGGTTAGTATTTACAAGCCAAAACCAGAAGTGGAACATTCATAGGGAAAGTATAATGGAAACACGTCACCACTTCTGTATTTATCACCCACTCCTGGTTTTGGCTTAGAAAAACTGATGTGAAAAACTGAACATGAATTTAACACAAAGACCATAAAAAGCACAAGGTGTAAAATTTTGAGTGAAACCCAACTGCATTTCAGTAAAGAAAAGAGAAAATTGCACCGAAATAAATCTTTTACAAAAGAGGATTTTATATCTTTTATTTTGGAGTTTTTAGTGACTCCTTTTCTCATATATAGTATTGTATATGGAAATGGGTTGTCATAAACACAGTTCTTCTATCTGTATACATAGCTGAACATCAAGGGGAGCAATTAAAAATCCTGTTTACATGGACTTGTTGCTGTAAATATGCCAGCTTGCTCTCTGTAGTTTGTGCTGCAGAAATATATGTATTACTAAAAAAAGATCTAAATAAAAAAGCTCCAAACCCTACAAAGGTAATTAGTGTAAACTGAGGTATTCACTTCTGTAAGGAAAAAAACATGTCATGATAATTACAAATACATTAGCTATATTTATCTATAGGGCTATGGGTTACTCAGGACCGGTCCTTATTCTCTGCTTACAGGGGGTTGTCACGGTGGTGGCCATGGACCGGTTCCATGGCCCTGGAGGGACCGCAATTAAAAAGGGAAAAAAATAAAAATACAAATAAGAGTTTGTCAGTGATGCCACCTGTGGGATGCGGCCAGATATGACCACCGCTGCTTATCTCAGCTTCAGGGGATGATGTTGGGATGCAGCAGGATGATAAACCCTCCACAGGAAGGGCTAGGATGATCCCTGATATATATCCAATAGATCTGGCAGCCTTTCCGGCAACATGTTCCTTTCTTCTATTGGAAGGGCAAATCCATCACAATTCGGTTCATTTTTTCACATAAACCGTTTGTCTGCGGATGATAAGGTGTAGTCCGGATCTTCTTACACCCTTAAAGATTGCAGAATTCCTGAAACACTTTCGCTTCAAAGGTTGGACCTTGATCAGTTAATACCTGTTCCAAGTAACCATGAGGCATACAGAAGTACATTTGAAAGGCTCGAGTAGCGGTTCTTGCCGTCTGATTTTTCACAGGTACCACTACCAAGAATCGAGAGTAGTGGTCCACGATCGTGAGCCGGATCGACTTGGGGTCAATTTCACGTGATCCAAAGCCACCAACTCCAGGGGCTTCTTAGTGATAATCGGTTGCAGTAGAGCCCTCTGGCTATCACGATCTTTCCTGCGAAGACTACAAGGGCCACAGTTCCTGCACCAGGCCTCAATGGTTGGTCTCATACCAATCCAATAAAATCTTTCCCGCAGCAGAGCCTCCAGCTTCTTCCAGCCGAAGTGTCATGATAGGCTTCCAGAACCATCCGGGCGTCCTTTCTTGGGATCACTATCTGCCATACTAGTTATGGAGTTCTGGGGTTAATATGCCGTTGGCATAGTTTATCGGCATAGATAAACAGCCTTCGTTTATCCTTCAAGAGCTGCAAAGCCTCCACTGGGGCATCTGGGCTTGGGTGTGCCCCTGCTTGTTGCAGTAAGTCTTGACCAGATTCAAAACCGGATCACCATCTTGCATCTCAGCCTAGTTGTGATGAGGCAACGGATCTATGGTAACTTCCTTCCTCCAGGGTCGCTGGTAACTCACTTCATAAGAGCATTGGGACACATGCTTACGGTGGAAGGCCGGCAACTCTACCTCTTCCAACTCATCCAAGTCTTCTCCATCATCCTGAAGATAGGGCATTCTAGATAAAGCATCAGCGTTGGTATTCTTTCGCTTGGCTCTGTACTTGATGGTGAAGCTATAGTTAGATAGTCTGGCCATTCATCATTGTTCCGTTGCACCTAGTTTAGCATTTTCTAAGTGAGTCAGGGGTTATTGTCGGTATAAACCATGAATTTAGCAGCTGCCAGATAGTGCTGAAATTGTTCCGTCACGGCCCACACTAGGGCTAGGAATTTGAGCTTTAATGAGCTATAGTTATCAGAATTCCTCTCAGTAGGCCTAAGTTTCCTGCTGGCATAGGCAATTCCTTTTTTTCCATTCTGCTTCTGCGCTAGTACAGCCCCCAATCCTACATTGCTAGCACTGGTATATAAGATAAATGGTTGGCTGTAGTCTGGTAAGCCAACATCTCTTCCCCAGTCAATGCTTTCTTCAGCTATTGAAACGAGTCTTCCTCCTCGGTTCCCCACTTGACAGCCAGACTCGGGCCCCTAGCTTTCTGGTCTGACCCACTAGAAGATTCTGCAGGGAAGTGGCCATTTGAGTAAAGCCTCTGATGAACCGGCGGTAATACCCTAGCAGCCCTAGGAACTGCCGCACCTGACTCACCGTGGCCGGGACTCCGGTTTAGACAGGCGATGCTTCCTTCCTCCTTGTCACGGTGGACCGCGCCTGCCGGTAGTGGGGCCCGGTGTAGTGCAGATCAAAAGTGAAGACGTCTTGGTGGAACAGATTAAAGGGGTTTTAATTTATTCGTGACGCCACCTATGAGTAGATTCGGTAAGGTCTACCGACGCTGCGGAACCTCCGGGGGATGGACAGCAGCAAGATGTTATGCTCCCCACAGGCTGAGCGGTGATCCCCGGAGGCTGGAGCTGCTCAAGATGTTGTGCGGCAGCTGCAATTACCTTGTTGTGCGGACGGACAGTTCATAAGGAAGCACGGACACAGGTAGTCTCTGCAACGGGTCTTTACTGTAACCAGCAGGCAGTACATGGTATACAGTGGTTGAGTAGTAGACCGGGTGGACTCAGCAGTGATAGTGTCCCTCAGAGATCCGCAAGTGTTCCTCCATTCTACCTAACTTGTTTGCCAGTGTCGCCCAGGAATACCAGGTCGGGTACGGGGAGGCTGCTTCAATGCCCTATCCATGATGTACGTTCTGGATGCTTTGGGGAGCCTTGGATCCCTCAGTGGGTACACCGCTGGTTAGACGACTGGAAACTGACTGGTGGTGGGGTGCTCCTGTGAAGCTGCTCCTCCACTCTTCTGGTTCTCGTGGCAGAGGTGAACTGCTGCCAGCTTCGGTACCAGTGAACTGGCTGTGAGTTGTGGGCACGGGAGTCTTTTGGGAACACGTGTAGAAATGCCCAATCCCGGTGGTTAAGGCCTCAGGTGCTGACACCCGACCGGTGACGGCCCAGGGCCCGCACGGGGTGCGGAGCCCCGCTCCTCTCCAAGTTCTCCGAGTTCTAGACTATTCTCCTTCTTTTTCTGTGGTCTAGATCATTGTGTGCTACTACACTACCCTAACACTCCACCCCCCAGGACCTATGATTGGCCCTCTGTTCTAGGTGATGCATGTTGGGTTGGATCTCAAAGTTAACTATTTCATTGCTGAGTCAGAGAATATTGCGGCTGCAATACTCCCTTGTGACGCACTCGTTGCGGGGCGCCACACTCCCCCTTGGTTGAATACGCTTGTCCCCAAGCGTCACACTACTCACATTACAGAGGTTTTTGTATTTTTATAACATATATGACACACTTTTATTAAAATGAAAAACAGGTAAAGGTATGCTTTGGTGACATAAGCAAAGAAACAGGTAATCACTTTGTGCGGACCCGGCGTGCGGTCGGCTGTCCTTTAACTAGAGTCCAGGCTGTAGCCGCAAGATCTCACAGTCAGTGATTAACGGGAACAGAGTCATTGAGGGAGTTCAAGTTTTAAAGTCACTGGCACGGAGGGCGATGGCGCACCCGGATAGCAAACCACCCATCTGCACAAGCGTAGCGCTCGTAGGTGATAATATCGCCCCGGTATAGGTCGCGATCGGGATGTCCTCTTGGCAAGTTTGACTCAACGTCCCGGCGCCCCACAAACACCTCCTCATTCAAACCCACCTCCCAAGCGAACCCCCACCCGGTATGTAAATTAAAGGTGGGAATTCTACCTTCACGGCGGAGTTCAGCAGGCAGCGGCGGCTGGCGGCGAGCCTCGGCACGGGCCTGCATGTTGGCGCGTTCTCGGGCTTGCCACTCCTCTCGTCGTCTCTGGCGTACATCTCCGTCGTTACGGCTCGGGTGTAGAGATGAGTAGTGGAGCTGGTGGTTTGGCGGGAAGCTTGAACTTGGCGAGCTGTCTGTATCGGCACCCGGTGGAACGGCACAGGGGAAGGTGTCGGCATTGCACCCGACCAGTGTATCCGAGCTGTATGCCCGGTAGGAAGTTCCTTGTTGTCTCCCCAAGCGAACCCGGTGTCGAAATCCTCAGCGGTGCTGTGGGTCTCGTCGTCATCCTCTCCGATTTCTTCCTCGATGACCACATCAGGCTGCTCGTTGGCTGGAGATATTGAAGCTAGTTCCGTTGTACAACAGGGCGGTGGTGCTGCGGATCCTTCCGTAGGGACGTCCTGCAGGGCTTCCAGGCTGCCTGCCTCTTCATCTGTTTCTGCAGGTAAAGGTGTTTCAATCCCGGTTACCAGGTAGGCCTCAGCAATGGCTAGGGAAGCCTCCGGTACAGGGATAAAACAAGCGACTGTCTCTGTAGTGGTGAAACATGTCGCGGGTTCCTCAGTGGGAACCTGGTAGAGATCAAGTTCTTCTGTGGAGCGTAGTATGAGCTCCGGCTCAAGAACGGGGTCGGTTGCGATATTGGTCGCTGGAACGGGTCGAGTTGCGGCCTCCACCGGAATGACGCAGTCTATTGGCTCTGGTGACGGAGCAGGACAGGTGGTAGGCGACGGTGAGGCAGTGGAGAAGCTGGTGACGTCGTCTGGGCTTGGAGAAGCTGTACCCGGTCGGCTCTGCTGCATCGCATGGTGTAGTCGTCTGCCTAGGGTCGCACTCCAGCTGCGAATCGTCCATTCCACAGTCTCTAGTAACCGCACCCGGAGGTCTTGTAGAGCCTTCAGCCAGAAGTCGGGGCTGCCGTCTATGGTAAGGGCAGGATCCGGACCCGGTTGGCCTATGGCTGCTCTGGCCTCCGCCTCGACCTCCTGCATTAGGTCTTGGAGTCTCATGCTGGACATTTCCTTCTTGGGAGGGAAACCACACCCGTTCAACCGGTAAGACGTTCTGGTTGAGCTGGTGAAGAAGTCTGTCTGTGACACTCCCATTTCCTCTGGGCTTTTGTAGTCCAATCGTGGGAAAAGTCTTTGGGGTCTGCCCCCATGGTTGATTCGAGCAATCAGGGCGGACAAAGAGTTTGGCGCCTTTTGTCTTTAGCCCTCCCACGATGAGGGGGGGGGTTGACTCACTCCTGGCTTGCACGTGGCGGCTTCTTGTGGCGGGAACGCCATCTTGGGCGCCATCTTGGCCCGGCGGTGAAAAAGGCGGGAAAGTTCTTTTAGGGACGAACAAAGTCCAAATTGTAGACTATAAAGTCCATTTTAAGCACATTATACCCGTTGGGTAACGGGCCTGCTCGTATCCTGTTCGTGACGCCATTTTCTGACTCACCGTGGCCGGGACTCCGGTTTAGACAGGCGATGCTTCCTTCCTCCTTGTCACGGGTGGACCGCGCCTGCCGGTAGTGGGGCCCGGTGTAGTGCAGATCAAAAGTGAAGACGTCTTGGTGGAACAGATTAAAGGGGTTTTAATTTATTCGTGACGCCACCTATGAGTAGATTCGGTAAGGGCTACCGACGCTGCGGAACCTCCGGCGGATGGACAGCAGCAAGATGTTACGCTCCCCACAGGCTGAGCGGTGATCCCCGGAGGCTGGAGCTGCTCAAGATGTTGTGCGGCAGCTGCGGTTACCTTGTTGTGCGGACGGACAGTTCATAAGGAAGCACGGACACAGGTAGTCTCTGCAACGGGTCTTTACTGTAACCAGCAGGCAGTACATGGTATACAGTGGTTGAGTAGTAGACCGGGTGGACTCAGCAGTGATAGTGTCCCTCAGAGATCCGCAAGTGTTCCTCCATTCTACCTAACTTGTTTGCCAGTGTCGCCCAGGAATACCAGGTCAAAAGTAAAAAAATAGGGGGGGGAACAAGAGGCGCAATAGTGCCCTATCACTAGTGACACTAATGTATGCGGTGGGTATGAATTCACTCACCTAGCACAGTTGTGAGACCCACAACTGGTGTAAAAGCATTTGGCATTAAATGCAGCTGCTGCAGGACTTCCACCTTCCACATGCACGTGGGAATCATCCAGAAGTTACCTCAGGGGAAATGGTGTATCAGTGTCCGCGCTGCTGAAATCCCAATAAAACGATCCGGAAACCATATGTAGGTTGCATCAATCATCCATTTATTCCTTTCCTACGCGTTTCAACACTGTCCTAGTGTCTTCCTCAGGGGTATCCCTGAGGAAGACACTAGGACAGTGTTGAAACGCGTAGGAAAGGAATAAATGGATGATTGATGCAACCTACATATGGTTTCCGGATCGTTTTATTGGGATTTCAGCAGCGCGGACACTGATACACCATTTCCCCTGAGGTAACTTCAGGAATACCAGGTCGGGTACGGGGAGCTCCTGTGAAGCTGCTCCTCCACTCTTCTGGTTCGCGTGGCAGAGGTGAACTGCTGCCAGCTTCGGTACCAGTGAACCGGCTGTGAGTTGTGGGCACGGGAGTCTTTTGGGAACCCGTGTAGAAATGCCCAATCCCGGTGGTTAAGGCCTCAGGTGCTGACACCCGACCGGTGACGGCCCAGGGGCCCGCACGGGGTGCGGAGCCCCCGCTCCTCTCCAATTCTCCGAGTTCTAGACTATTCTCCTTCTTTTTCTGTGTCTAGATCATTGTGAGTCTACTACACTATTCCCTAACACTTCCACCCCCCAGACCTATGATTGGCCCTCTGTTCTAGGTGAGCATTTTGGGTTGGATCTCAAAGTTAACTATTTCATTGCTGAGTCAGAGAATATTGCGGCTGCAATACTCCCTTGGACGCACTCTTGCGGGCGCCACACACCTCCTTGATGGTGTTAGGTTTTGGTCTACTTTGGATGGCAGTGATCTTCTCCGGATCTGGAGCCACACCCTGTGCGCTTACTATATGGCCTAGGTACTGTACTTTAGGTTTGAGGAGATGACGCTTTGATGGTTTCCTCTTCAGGCCGAACTTGACAGCGCCTCGAATACTTCAGCTAGATGCTTCAAGTGGTCCTCGTATGTCTTCGAGTATACGATGACATCGTCTAGGTACAACAACACTGTCTCAACATTCAAGTGACCCAAATAGCATTCCATAAGTCTCTGGAATGTTCCTGGGGCATTGCAGAGTCCAAACGGCATACAGTTGAATTCATTTAGGCCCATAGGTGTCGTAAAGGCGGTCTTTTCCCGGTCAGCCTCTGCTACAGGGACCTGCCAGTACCCACTGGTAAGATCAAGAGTGGAGAAATAGTTAGCTGTTCTCAAGCAGCTAATGACTCCTCTATCCTAGGTAATGTGAAAGCGTCTTTGTGTGTAATGCGATTGATCTGTCTATAATCTACACACATCCTCATTGTCCCATCTTTTCTCTTCACTAGGACTAGTGGAGCTGCCCATGGGCTACAGCTTCTCTAATCACCAGCCTCTTCATTTCCCATAACTTCTTTTTGCGCATATGATAATGTGCTGGTGGTATAGGCCTGTACCTTTCCTTGATAGGTGGATGATCCCCGGTTGGTATACAATTCTGTACTCCCTTTGCCTGCCCAAAGTCTAATAGATCCTTGCTAAAAATCTGTGTAAATTCTCTAACTACCCGGTATACTCCACGCTTATGGTGTAAGGGTGTTGAGTTGGTGCCGACGTGCAACTGCTGACACCAATCCTCTAACTTTTCTTTTGAGCCGTTGTCCTCAGCGGGGTCGGGCAAGTCTAAGGGTACCTTTACACGCAGCAACTTTTATAGGAATTTCACTGGCAACTTACTGGTTGCTGTGAAATCATGGACACATTGTTCTATCTTGTTGCTGTGTACAAATGGAACAATGTCTCCATGATTTCACTGCAACCAGTAAGTTGCAGTGAAGTTCCTAGAAAAGTTGCCGCGTGTAAAGGTACCTTAAGGGCTCCACGGCAGTAATTGCGTTGTTATCACTGTATATAATTTAGCAATAGTAGCATACTGGGGTAGCTTAACCTCTTCCTCCCCACAGTTCAAAATGCGTACAGGTACCCTCCCGTTGCAGACATCAACTACACCCCTGGCTGCTAGGATGGTGGACCGGCTATCCGAATACACAGGTTCTACCAATGCCTGGTAACTTTGCCCTTTAAGGCCCACAGCCGCCCTACACCAGATTAATATTTCACTCCGCGGAGGTACTACAATGGGGATAGGGTCACTTACTCTTATGCTGCTGATCTCACCTCCAGACAACTCCACCTGTTGTTTTTGGACCAGAACCCGGATCTCGTGCTGCAGGGTCCTGCTGTCTGAAGTTGGCATGTTCAGCGTCCTGTTGTAACCTCTAACCTCTAACAAACATTTGTCATTTACATTTGTTCCTATCGCTACCATTGGGTTTCTGCTTTGCAATCAACATCTATTATTATCAAACCTACATCATGCAACTCCACCCGCCCCACTTTCATGGTCACTTCCTTAAATCCCACTTGGGGTACAGATCCCCCATTACTTGCAACTATAGTAAAATTGTCAACCGGACTATAAGTAATATCAAAGTCCGCCCAATAACGTTTGTAAAGGATATGGGGTATTGAGGTGATCTGCGACCCGGTGTCCAGTAGAGCGTTCACGGGGATTCCGTCCAGTACGATAGAATGGGTCGTCTCCACAAATACCGGTGACACCAGTTTGACGGGCCGGTAAGGTTTACTCCCGGGGGCGGCCCCCTGCCCCTGGGATTTCTCGTTTAAAGAACAAAATTCGAGCAAGGTGTCCTGCCTCACCGCAACGGCAACAAATGGGTCTTCCTGTGGTGTCATAGCGGTCGGTGACTCTGCCTTGACTGGTGAAACTCTTCCTCCAACACATCCAGGGTACATCATCGGAGCTTGAGTCTAGGCTAATTCTCCTCGACAATTCGGTTCCTTGCATATCTTTCAAAGTTTTAGCCAAGTCAGCCATCCCTTGAGTGAGCTGCTGCAGCTGAAGGCATATACTTTCTGGGGTAAGAGGTGCGAGAGCTTGTATGCTGGCCCCTGCAGAGATCGGGGAAGAGGACGTCATCTCAGTAGAATAGGTCGTTGCCACTTGTGGTGAGGGCACAGGGCTGCGATCTAGGTCTTCCTTTAGCAACCGAAGAAGCCAATCTTTGAAGGCTGTAAAATCCTCATCAGGATGCTGCCAAGACTGGGTCCGCATTTGGACCCGAGTAATGGAGTCTTGTAAGCCCTCAATAAACTGGGTCCTCAACATTTGGCTCTCATTTGGTGCAGTATCAGCCTTTTTCATGGCCTTCAGGGCCTCCTGCAGGGTTAATGCATAACTGCGCACACTGTTCTGCATCCCTTGTTTGCATCTAAAGAACCGAACTTTCAATTCAGAAGCTGTCCGGGTCTTAAAAGCTTCTTTTAATTGGCATAAACTTGTGTTACAGTTGCTTTATCATTATCAGACCAAGCTTTTGCCTCCTGCCATGCTTCACCTTCCAATTGGCCAATTATCATAGCTACACACTGCGTTTGTGTCATAGGGTACAGTTCAAAAACACCTTTCATCCGCTCACAGAAGTCACTGAGGGTATCAGGGGCCCTGAATACTGCAGGAGCCACTTAGCGCCAGAGACATATGGCAGGTTGAACGGCATGGGAGCGGTGAGCGGAGGTATCACATTCTCAGCATCTCCAACGGCATCGCTGCATCTCTCCTCCTCGGAGGCAGACATTGTTCCCCTTTGGTGAATCACAGACCTCACTGAGTTTCAAATAATATCACTTACTTGCTTCCAGCAAGACCTCCCGGTGCCAAGCGTTTTTTGTGTCACGTAGTTACGTTGCTTCACTGACGTAAGAGCGAGGGGCGTGTGGCTTATCTTCAAACCTTTCTCAACTATCACGCCCCCTCTTCTCCTGCTCTCCATGTGACGCAGCACAAATTAGCTCAGTATCGAGACACCCGTTGACAGTTATGAGGCACAGCGATGATGCAGTTATGGCGCAGTAATGGCGGCCAATTTCACAGTTCACAGTTAATAACACAGTCCTGAGGCACACTTAATCCAGTTAAACCGGATTTGGTTGATTTGTTCGTGACGCCAATTTTTGTATCGCCCTCAGGGCTATGGGTTACTCAGGATCGGTCCCTATTCTCTGCTTACAGGGGGATGTCACGGTGGTGGCCGTGGACCGGTTCCATGGCCCTGGAGGGACCGCAGTTAAAAAGGGAAAAAAATAAAAATACAAATAAGAGTTTGTCAGTGATGCCACCTGTGGGATGCGGCTGGATATGACCACCGCTGCTTTATCTCAGCTTCAGGAGATGATGTTGGGATGCAGCAGGATGATAAACCCTCCACAGCAAGGGCTGGTGATAATAATTGTTATTGGTGTTGATGGGGATGCAGGAATTAGCTCAAACAGTGATGTGGAGACACAAGAGTAACAGTCTTTTCTTTACCTTTAATGGTGGAACTCAGGTAGTACCGGGTACTGTTTTCTAAGTTCACGGGGTCCGGAGCTTGTAGGTAATTTTAGGCTTTCCACGCCAGGCAAGTCCTGAGGCTTTCCTTTGAGATTGTGTCCGTTGGGCCCTGGCCGCATAAAGCAATGCGTGATTCTCTCTGTTCTGTACTAGCTGTAGGACAAGCAGTGTGAACCCTTCTCTTGGCTGTATTCCTACTTAGCTCTCCTGGGCTCATGTAGTGCGGATGTGTCTCTTTAGCTTTACAGTGAACAGGTTGGTGTATAACTATCCGTTCTCCGGATTTTGCCACGGGATGTATAATCCCTTACGATCTCGATCTCCGGTGACCGTACTATACTTAATTCTGGGCTTGTGATGTGGCCAGGGCTAGGGGGTACTCGGACACCGGATCTGATGGTGGTTTGGATGGGGAGATCATGGGTGGCGGGATCCCGGTGCCGTGCCCTGGTGATCATTTGAAGTAGATGGTGGGGGAGAAGGGGGGGATAATTTTCAGGGGATCGTGATGTCACCTGTAGTTCCCGGTAAACTGGTACCGGCAGCTGCAAGCTGGCTGCTGAGGTGATGGTGGGGGCAGCAGAGTGTGGAACAGCTCCCTACAGGTGGAGCTATTACCTCAGGGCAGCAGTCTAGGTATTTTGGATGAGGGGAGTTGTAGTGGTGGATGGTACTGCAGTTCTTACCCCTCTGCTCAGCTGTTGATGGTGCTGAGCCCTCCGGGCACCGGCGAGAAGATAACGGAAACCAGTTCAATTTAATTCCACTTTACTGGGTACCAGTAGAAGGCAAAACGAGACACGGTACAGTTTGGTTTACAGGGTGGATGTTGCCAGCTCAGGGTCCCCCTTATGGAGTCTCTAGATGTTTGTGTTCTGTGTCTTTCAGGGTCTCCTTTCTTCCTCACTTCTACCACCCTCACAGAGCTCTCCCGCGAGTCCCACGGTCTGTATCTATCAGGCAAGGTTTGTGCCCCACCTTCCAGATAGGAAGCCCGAGAGCTAGAAAGCCTCCCTCCGGCACCGCAATTTATGGCCCTTCTCCTGTAGTGTCTTGAACTGGTTCTCAGTCCTGAGGGGTGAGATACTTGGTGGCGCTATCAGCAACCCGGTTTCTATGGGCCTGCAGCTCGTCAGTCTGCAGATAGAGCTGAACTGCTATCTGCCTCGGCTTCCTGCATTGCCGGTGTTCCTTCAACGCAACCAGCCGGCTCCAACCAGTCCTGGTCCGTTGCCTGCTGTTCTGGGCCCCCACTTAAAGATGGGGCTCCCTCCTGTCAACTGGGCTGTCAGGCCTGACCTTCCAGCCTGCCTTCCCAGCACTGTCCGACTAACTAAGCTTTTCTTCCCACTACCCTATCCTAGGCTCCACCCCCACCCTCCTGGGACCTACTAAATTACCGGCCCCCCTATTCTAAGTGGTGTGGTCCTAAGTGGGTGTAAGTACAGACTCCACAGGTTTAACCCTGAACTGACAACTTTACAGGGGAAAACACATTTAATATTAAAGTGCAATACTATCCTGTGGCGCCAAGCCACAGGGGCGCCACACTTGCTGGCACTACTACTACTCCTAGATCTTCCTTCTGTCCTCCTCAGGCCCTCGCTATGGGCTCCACATACTGTCAGTTTCCTTGGACTGGCCTAACATGGCTCCTGTCCCCAAGATTACTTTCCTCTCCTCCTTATGCTCTGCTCAACTGTCACCTCAGCTCTCCTGACAGGAACTGACTAGCTCCGTCCCCTGCACCTGCATATCTAGGGGACCTCTACTGATGTCAGCAACTGCCCTGACCTCAGCTGTTAGAGCTCCCCCTACAGGCCCAGGTTGGGATATGTTATATGTGTGCTTCACCTGGTGGATGCCTTGCTTCCAAGCTTGTAATGTGGTTACCGGACCCCAGGGCGCCACACATAGTTACCTGATCCTGTGTGTCATCTGCTTCCAGCCCAATGTCCACAAATCCCAGAATGCAGTGCGGTGCACAGGAAGCACGCCACAAGCCATATTAACACACCCAGGTGATGGGAGTGTTAATATGGAGCCCGCTGGTGGTACAAGCTTCCACAGTTCCACAAGTGGGTGCCTTGAACACCATAGCCCAAAAATGCCAAACCACCCCCCCTCTCTGCTGCTAACTCATCGCTGCAGCCCGATGCAAGCTATTCACCCCCGCCGACAAGATGAGATTTACTTACAGGACCTGTGGTGATGTCACGATGATGGGTGGAGCTACATCACATGACTCTGACGTCATCTCAGGCCCTTTAATCACAGACATACAGCAGCCCGGTACTGCAGCCCGTCCTCTGTTCTGCCCCCACTGTGCTCTGCTCTCTGCCCCCACTGTGCTCTGCTCTCTGCCCCCACTATGCTCTGATCTCTGCCCACACTGTGCTCAGCTCTCTGCCCCCACTGTGCTCTGCTCTCTGCCCCCACTGTGCTCTCTATGTGGCACCCTGTTGCTACAGGTAACCACAGATTCACCTACAGCATGGATGGGTTTCCACAGTGTGTACACAGACACGAACAACACCTTCCACCCCATGCACAGTAGGGGGGCTAAACTTGGTGCTCCTAGGCAAGATCCCCTATAAATACTGGTGCTGGGGGCGGAGTTATTTAGAGTTTACAGATATACTTTATAAAAGATCTAGCTCGACCACCAATTGTGTGCTCAAGCGAAAAAAATTCCGTAAGGTAATAAAAGTCAATCCCTGGCACACTGTAAATGAGATGCTTGAAGAGTCGTATCCTTGTGATGTGTTTTTTTTTATTATTTGCAGTTGTGAAGACAAACAATCAACGTTTCGACCCAACAGTGGGTCTTCATCAGGATTCGTCTAATAAAAGTATTTACAAACCAAAATCAAATAAAAATAAAATAAAAGAACAGTTACATGTGGTGATCTATATGTGTATCATGCAGTGTGCCATATATGGTGTATTATAATAAGTAACAAACATGTGCATAGGGTATTACTGTAAAGGGGCCGTCACACACAACGATTTTTTAAACGATATCGTTCATACGTCACATTTTTGGTGACGTTGCAACGATGTAGTGAACGACATCGTTGTGTGTGACACCTGTCAACGATCAACGATCAGTCGTTGATCGTTGATCGCAGATATGTGAACGTGTTCACAAATCTACCAATTGTCGCCCGCTGGACACGCAGCATCGCTACGTGTGACAGCAGGAGACGACCGATCAGCGAGCTCCCAGCACTGCACAGCCTATGCTGGGAGCTCGTATCCATGGTACACATCGGGTTACAAAGCGCCGCGCGGCGCCTAGTAACCCGAATTGTACCATGGTTACAAGCGACCTCGCTGGTCCACATCGCTGGTGAGTCTGCCTGTGTGACAGCTCACCAGCGATGTGAACAATATTGTTAGCGATCTCGCTTGATTGAGATCGCTAACAACAAATCGTTGCGTGTGACGGCCCCTTAAGGCTATACATGTGATGTTTGGTGTGTGGGAAAATAACAGGTTGGCTATTGTGATTGAGGTGAGAAAGTGAACCTACATAGTGTTTTCGTGAGAGTGTGGGATTAGTCCCATGAGCTAACCAGTGAACGGGAGTAAGTGAGTGAAGTTGTTGGGAGATTTATTGTGGCAATAGGTTGGTGATCTAATCAAAGTGAGTCATTTTGTAGGAGACGGGACCTATCAGCACCACCGAAACACCCAACAGCACCATCATGAGAAACCACTGACGACGACGAGGAAGGAGGAATGGACGAAGACCCATATGTAGAGAATCGGATACAGACCCGGTCCCAGGTAAAGGAAACCTTGTTTTCAACATTTCATCCTACCTTCTATCACCAGCCGAGACCAGAGTGCTCCAGAAGGGACTCTCTTTCTGTCCTACCCCCTCCTACAACACGTTTCAGGTCCAACAGGAACTTAACCGGTTCTTTCAAGCATTGAGACTCAAAGTACACTTCAGTAATGGTCCCGGGGATCATAATATTATTATTATTATTATTATTAATTTATATAGCGCCATTATATTCCATGGCGCTTTACATGTTAAAAAGGGCAGACTAGGACAAGTAACAATACAAGTAGCAATAAATGTTGACAATTCAGTTGTACAGAAACAAGAGGGTAGAAATCCTGTCCACAAAGGCTCACAGTCTACAAGGGGCGGGTGCGGATACAGTGGGAGGGGGAAATTCCAGTCATGAGGCGGTGTAGTGGACTGGGTCTTATTGCAGGTGGTAGGCTTGGCGGAACAGGTGGGTCTTCAGGCTTCTTTTGAAGGTTCCCAGGGTAGGAGAATGTCTGATGTGTTGAGGCAGTGAGTTCCAGAGTCTGGGTGAAGCACGGGAGAAATCCTGTATGCGGTTGTGCGAAGAGGAGATGAGGGGGAGTAGAGGAGAAGCTCTTGGGAGGATCGCAGGTTGCGTGAGGGTAGGTAACGGGAGACCATGTCAGAGATGTATGGAGGGGACTGGTTGTGAATGGCTTTGTATGTCATGGTTAATGTTTTAAACCGGGATCTCTGGGAAGCAGGGAGCCAATCAAGGGCTTGGCAGAGGGGGGAGACAGGGGAGTAGCGGGGAGACAGATGGATTAGGCGGGCAGCGGAGTTCAAGATAGATTGGAGGGGTGCAAGGGAGGTATTAGGGAGGGCGGTGAGCAGGAGGTTGCAGTAATCGAGGCGGGAGATGATGAGAGCGTGAATAAGGGTTTTTGCAGTGTCGTGGTCAAGGAAAGTGCGAATCCTATAGATGTTTTTGAGCTGGAGTCGACAGGAGGTGGCGAGGGCCTGGATGTGGGGCTTGAAGGAGAGGGAAGAGTCAAGGATAACCCCGAGGCACTTGGCTTGGGGGACTGGAGAGAGAGAGCAGTCATTGACAATGATGGATAGGTCAGGTAGTGAGGGGGAGCATCTTGGGGGGAAGACTATGAACTCGGTTTTGTCCATGTTCAGCTTAAGGAAGCGAGCAGAGAAGAAGGATGAGATGGCGGACAGGCAATGTGGAATTTTGGATAGAAGGGAGGCGATGTCAGGACCAGACAGGTAGATTTGGGTGTCGTCGGCGTAGAGGTGATATTGGAGGCCATGGGACTCAATGAGTTGCCCTAGACCGAGAGTGTAGATTGAGAACAGTAATGGTCCAAGAACCGAGCCCTGGGGGACCCCGACAGATAGGGGGTAGGGCGAGGAGGAGGTGTGGGAGTGGGTGACGCTGAAGGTGCGATCTGTTAAGTATGAGGAGATCCAAGAGAGGGCAAGGTCCGTGATGCCAAGAGATTCCAGGATCTGTAGTAGAAGGGAGTGGTCAACAGTGTCGAAGGCGGCTGACAGGTCGAGGAGGAGGAGAACAGAGTAGTGACGCTTGCTTTTGGCAGTCAGTAGGTCATTTGTGACTTTGGTCAGGGCTGTTTCAGTGGAGTGGAGGGGTCGGAAGCCAGATTGCAGGCGGTCAAAGAGGGAGCAGGAGGAGAGGTGAGAGGACAGCTCAGAGTGGACATGCTGTTCAAGTAGTTTAGAGGCGAAAGGGAGGAGAGATATAGGGCGGTAGTTGGAGACAGTTGTGGAATCGAGGGAGGGTTTTTTGAGGATGGGTGTGATCAAGGCGTGTTTGAAGGCTGAGGGGAAGGTGCCAGTGGTAAGTGATAGGTTGAAAAGATGAGTTAGGGCTGGGATGATAACGGAGGTGAGGTTGGGAATGAGGTGGGATGGGAGCGGGTCCTGGGCACTGGTGGTGAGGTGTGATTTTGACAGGAGGGAGGAGAGCTGGTCTTCAGTTATGGGGGGGAAGCAGTTGATGGAAGTAGAGGGCAGTATAGGTGAGAGGGGAGGCTGTGGGGACAGTGGGTCAAAGCTGTCTCTGATTCTGTCAATCTTTTCTTTGAAGAAGGAGGCAAAGTCTTCTGCAGAGATAAGTGGAGAGGGAGGGGGAGCAGGCGGGCGGAGTAAGGAATTGAAGGTCTTGAAAAGTTGCTTGGGATTGTGGGACAGGGAGGTTATTAGGGATAGGAAGAAGGTTTGTTTGGCGGTGGCAAGTGCAGTCTTGAAGGCGATGAGGGACTGTTTGAACAGTGCAAAATGCTCAGTGGAAGGTGATTTTTTCCATCGCCTCTCGGCGATCCTGGATGCCCGTCTCAGGTCTTTAGTGAGGGTGGTGTGCCAGGGTTGCCTATTAGTGCGTGGAGCGTGGTGTGTGAGGGGGGCTGCTAGGTCGAGTGCCTTGGTTAATGTGGTGTTGTAGAGGGTGGTGGCAGTGTCTGTGTCACGTATAGATGTTATGTTGGCGAGAGGGAGAAGGGATTCAGAGAGTGAGTGTAGATCAATGTGTTTTAGGTTTCTGCGGGGATGATCAAGTTTGCGGAGAGGAGGTGATGTAGTAGGGGAGGAGAGGGTGGAGAAGGTCAGCAGATTGTGGTCAGACAGGGTGAGGGTTGAGTTTGTGAGATTAGTAAGGGAGCAAAGACGGGTAAAGATGAGATCCAGCGTGTGGCCATCTTTGTGGGTGGCAGAGGAGGACCATTGGGAGAGCCCAAAGGAGGAGGTCAGGGAAAGAAGTTGAGAGGCGGTTGGGTGGGTAGTGTCAATGGGGATATTGAAATCACCCATAATGATGGTGGGGATGTCAGTAGAGAGGAAATGAAGTAGCCAGGTGGTAAAGTGGTCGAGGAAGGTGGGGATGGATCCAGGGGGGCGGTAGATGACGGCTAGCTGGAGGTTACAGGGGGAGAAGATGTGGACAGAGTGGGCTTCGAAAGATGGGAGAGTAACAGAGGGGGGTAATGGAATAGGGGCGAAGGAGCAGGTGTCGGATAGGAGTATGCCGACACCTCCGCCATGTTTGTCAGAGGGGCGGGGTGTGTGGGAAAGATTGAATCCGCCGTAGGATAGTGCAGCAGGGGAGGCCGTGTCGGAGGGGGTGAGCCAGGTCTCTGTGATGCTAAGGAATGAGAGTTTATTAGAAATAAAGAGTTCATGGATGTCTGTGAGCTTATTACAGACTGAGCGGGCATTCCAGAGTGCACCTGGCAGGGAGATTAGAGGAGTAGGGGCTGGGGGGATGGGTCTAAGGTTGGTCAGGTTGCGAGGGTGGGTGATGGTGGGGTTATGAGAGTTTGTGATGGGACGTGGGGGTGGGGTGTAGGTGACTGTGGGGATGTGGCGGGGGGGGCCGGGATTAGGGGAAATGTCGCCAGCGAGTAGGAGGAGCAGGGAGAGGGTTAGCAGGTGGGAGCATGAGAGTTTACGTGGTGGCCGTGCCTGATTGGAGATGAAGGATTGAAAGTGCATGAATAGTTCAGAGTAGTGGATGAGATGGTTAGGTAGGATGGAGGGTGAGAGAAGTACTTTGTTGCTGGGTGGAGGGATGAGCGGGGGTAGCAGGAAGTGGAGAAGGATGGGAGTGAGAGTGCAAAGGAGGGGATACATTGTGGATGGTGAGCGGGGGATGGGAGTAGCGTGGGTCAGATGCAGTGGGAAGGAGAGCTGTAGTGGTGGGTGAGAGGTCAGTAGTGATGAGTAGTCTGGGGTTTACACAGTGAATACATAATTGCAGTACAAGTGAACAAAATGCATATCTGTTTGTTTGTCTTGCATGACTTACCCGTTTCCTGCCCCGTTTAACTGCACTTGTACAGTTGGCACTTATGCAGGTGGCATGATTGCAAGACCCCGCATGATTGCACCCCTTAGCTGGGTCTACATATATAGTGAGCTTCTACTTAGATGTGGGTCTATTACACTTGTTAATCAATCAATCAAAGAAACTCAGCACAGCAGAAGGTAATAAATGCAATATATATAATAATATAGTTCCAACACCAACCAGTGACGACACGCCACCTGACATCATCAATTTAAGAGATCTGGGACTAAGGACACCATCAAGTTTCCAACCTCTGAAAACCTCACATCCCATGGAAACATGCATTGGTCTTGAATATGACTCTGTTAATAATGTATGCAAAGGTATAGACAAAGGTGATTTTCACCTCAAATATAATGTCACCCGAGAAGAGACAATGGCATTAAACAACCTTAAAAACAACAAACAAATCATTATAAAACCGGCCGATAAAGGGGGAGCCATTGTCATTCTCAACAAAACTGACTACCTTTCAGAAATTTACAGACAGCTGTCTGATACCGATACGTATGTACCCCTTTGTAGGGACCCTATAATCGAGATTAAGTCCAAGATCACAATTGGATTGGGTATCTTTACACGCCGCCACAGAGTGCAGCAACCGGTAGGCACCGCACGTGCATGCGCGTGTTTTTAACGGTGGATACCGATCGCCGATGCCGCATATACACGCCGCCACAACGTGCTCCACTGAAGATATTTTTGTTCCCCGGAAGTGCCAATGGGTGCCGCGGGTTACCTCCTGTGGAGTACCTTCCCTGGTTTACACGCCGCTACCACAAAGGAATATGGGCGTACATACTTCGCGCCACAAGTACATAGGCGTGACAGAGTTCTGTATTACGTGACGCTCGTACGGTGATTGGACACCGCAAAAGCATCATGATTGGCCAGCCTGCGCAGGAAGGCTGGCTAATACATGACGCCATTGCAATTGTGGACTGTGAATGGATAGCTCTTTAAATATGGTGCTCTGTGAAGGGACAACCAATCGTAACGCAGAAGCTTCCACCAATGATCGCTTGATGGGGCGTGGTATCCATGACGCCGTGGCACGCCCCTGGGAATTCGCTAGGCCATGCAAATACCTTCCTGTGCCCCGATTTTACGCCGCCACCATAGGGATTGTTCCTTCCTGTTTTTGAGCACGGCTCAGAAACAGGTGTCCGAAGGAACTATTAGACACTGGAAGGAACTCCCTGAATTACACGCCGCCATTTCGTAGTGATTTCATGGCAACAGGTACAATTGTGTCCGATGCCTGGCGGTTTCTTCCTTCCTGTGGCGGCGTGTAAAGGCACCATAAGGTCACCAGTCAGCAATCCAAGATGTCCTATACAGGGCAGCCCATTACAAGGTACACAGCTACACCATGTCAACCCTCATCATTAGTAGCTGGAACATCCAGGGCCTGAACACTTCTGCCTTCGGATGTAAGACAAACGACTCAGACTTTAATCAGAGACTGAAAAACATTGATAAACAGATCCTCCTTGAAACATGGACTAAGGCAAATAATGAATCCTATGTCCCCACCGGATACAGGGAATTCTCTGTCTCCGCCCTGAAAAATAAACACATCAAACAGGGCCGGAGCTCAGGAGGAATATTAGTCTGGTACAAAGAGGAGCTCCATGAACATATCAGAGCCGTGAAGAGAGGAGACAGCCACATCTGGATAAGAATAAGCCGTTCCATCCCCACCTCCCAGGCCGACATCTACCTGTGTGCAATGTACGTAGCTTTTCCAGAGTCTCCATACTTCAACCCAGACAACTTTGAGACCCTAAAAACTGAAGCTGCCCACTTCCAGACTCTGGGCAATGTTCTCATCTATGGAGATCTCAATGCAAGGATTGGAAAGGAAAGAGACTACCTGACCACTGATGGAAACATCTATATATTTGGAGTAGATACCAACTGTGACAACCCAGTGCACGCCGACAGGAACAGCTATGACTGTACAGTCAATAAAAGCGGCAGAACACTGCTGAACCTATGCCGAAGCCTGGGACTTCGTATCCTCAATGGCCACACCAAAGGAGACTCATTGGGAAGACATACCCTAAATTCCCATGTGGGCAGCAGTGTGATAGGTTATGCCATCACAGATATGTGCGGCGCCCCTGCGTCCAGGAGGCCACAAAGGGAACTGCAGCCAGGCAGGTAGGACATTTGTTGCACAACAACACCCTCACAGCCCACACAACCCACGTGTAGAAGAGGTTTACATCCAACCCTGAGATTAGAACTCTATGAGATTGAGGGGTGGTGGATCAGAGGAGTGGGTTGGGCACACCCGAAGTCAGGTGACTTGAGAGTATATAGTGAGGGGGAGGAGTGAAGGAAGGTAGTAGGCCGATGTGAGCTGAGATGTAAAGACAGAAAGACTTACACACGTCCTGTGAGTGCAAGGCTGGGAGCGCAGAATCCGTACTGAGCCAATGCGAGCCAGAGGGGAGAGAAAGCCCATCCGACGCTGATGCCACCAGGAGTGTGACAGGACAGAGAGGGACGGTGGAACCCGTGCCCTAGACAGCAGCTGAAGCCACTGACTGCAGGCAGAGAAGTCCCTCCTATGATACCGAGAGGATCAGAGAGAAGGAGCCTGGTAGAGCCTCGTGCTAAGGACTGCTGGAGGTTGGGCTGAGTAGAGTGTCGGCTCTAGAGGGGACCGCAGTTTACCCGGAATCCCCAGACAACACGACGAGGGGTCTGAGTTTCAGATTGAGATCCCTACCCTAAAGGACAGGCAGCTAAGTGACGCACTAGGACTCACAGAAGCCTGAGTCACCGCCATACTGTCCAGTGTCGCACAACACGTAGCAAGAGAATGTAACAGCCCAGAAAGGACACTAAAGACTGTGTGAGGGGTCACAGAGAGAGAGAGGCCTGGCTGCAGAGCAAAGGGAACCCGGAGAGGGAGAATGTACCCGTGTATTGAGAACTGTGCTTCAACTGTAAGAACTGCAACTGACTTGTAAACTGCTTGAAGAATTGAGAGTAAAAGACACAGAAAACCCTGAATTGGCCTCTCTTGTCAGTCTCTATCTGCAGACCATTCCTCCCATACAGGTTGCAGCAGATTCCTACCTACAGAGCTACAAGCCTGTCAGCACCAGCAAGGAAGAGAGATACTGCAGCGTCTGCAAAGTAAGTGTCCTGGACAATTCCACAACCCTTAACTCTTACTGCCCCGGGGATACAGTTCTTCCCACTGGAACTATAACATTTCCGCTGCCACTCCATCACCCCCGGAGGTTCTGCAGCAGCGGCGGCCCCCATCACTGGCCGCATCAAGTGGGTGGCGTCACGAGTGACATTTCCCCTGTAAATATTCCCCTTTATTTGCCGAGCCAGGGACACGGTCCGGACCAAGCCACCCGTGACTTCCCCGGCACCGTCCGGTCCGGTACCGAGTACCCCCGTCCCGTGGGGCCCGACATATGGACCCTACAAATATTGGTGCCCTCATAGTCACTCCACAAACACACCTGTCAGACCACATCCAACTGC
This sequence comes from Allobates femoralis, assembly GCA_033576535.1. NCBI lineage: Eukaryota > Metazoa > Chordata > Amphibia > Anura > Aromobatidae > Allobates > Allobates femoralis. The sequence goes on along the minus strand of JARQOC010000004.1, from coordinate 116,777,800 downwards.
TTCTATACATCAAATCCACAAACAAATCATCCTCACAAACCGCGCAAAAGACTGGTCTCTTTAACTTACCGCCATCCTTCAAATAGTCCAAGATGTCGGCCCCAAAATATAAAGATGCCATCAATAGACCAGAGATCAAGGAGACGCTCCAACACTTCCATACTAATGTGTATGAGTGTCATATATGATACAGTCTATATAGAGTCTAATGCATGGGTATAATGAGACACATGAGACATACGCTTCTTAAGCAGCTCTTGTATTGCTTCATACAAGTTAGTGCATCAACAGGATAACATAAATGTAGTTGCAGAGTGCAAGGCAAAACAACCCAGGACATCAGAGTATTAAAGCATAGCACAAGTCATTCAGAGTCCATTACTTTCCTGTCAGATGTTGCTGGCAAACAGGATGATTCCAGGCAGAGTGAATCCAGGCTTCAGAGAGCAAGACACAAACTGGTTGCAGACCTGATTCTGGAGCACAGGTTAATCAGCTGAAGTAGTTTAAAAGGGCAATTGGCAAGAAACAGGGCAGGGACATCAAAGCTGAGGACTCCATATTGTTTGAGGGCAAGAGTCAATGCACAGGACAGGAAACAAGATGGCCGACGACAAGCTGAGAACTCCATATTGGTTGAGGGCAAAAGTCATTACACATGACAGGAAACAAGATGGCCGACAAAATACACTAAATGCAAACATAACAACAGATATAGCAAAAAAGACTGAAAACCTTACATTACTCCCCCTTTAGGGACAGCCTCTGGATGGCCCCAGTCCAGGCTTTCCCGGGTACCTCCGATGGAACTGGCGGAGTAACCGAGGAGCATGGAGATTGGAGGCCGGCTCCCACGAGTTGTCCTCAGAAGAATAGCCCTGCCACTTTACCAGGTATTGCAACCCGTTTCTACGCAACCTGGAGTCCAGGATCCTTTCCACGACAAACTCCTCCTGGCCATCGATGAGTACCGGAGCAGGAGGGAAGAAGAACGACCAGGGAATGAATTGGGAGTCACAGCCTTTAGTAGAGAAACGTGGAACACGGGGTGAATCCTCATAGATCTTGGAAGTTGAAGGCGACAGGCAACGTTGCTGACGAGCTTATTAATCTTATAGGGCCCAACGTACTTATGACCCAATTTGGATGATGGTACTCTCAATTTAAGGTTCATAGTTGACAGCCAGACCAAATCTCCTACCTTGAAGGTTGGTGCAGGTTTACGAAACCTATCTGCCGCTTTTTTATACCTGTCCTGAGCTGATTCCAGATTCTCTTTAAGCAGATCGAGGTTCCTTTGTAGAGAGGTGATTCTGTCGGCTACAGCTGGAAGAGGTGAATCTATGGGAAGTCGAGGAAGGATGTTAGGATGATAACCCAAATTGGCATAAAAGGGTGACTGCTTGGTGGAAGCGCTCTGTGAGTTGTTATAAGAGAATTCAGCCAGTGGAAGCAAATCCACCCAGTCATCTTGTAGGTGGCAGATAAAACAGCGGAGATACTGTTCTAGGGTCTGATTAGTCCGCTCGGTTTGTCCATTTGTCTGCGGATGAAAGGCAGAAGACAGGTTAACTTTGATGTCCAACGCAGCACAGAAGTGCTGCCAAAACTTTGAAGTGAATTGCACCCCTCGATCAGATACAACCTCATCCGGTACGCCATGCAGGCGAAACACATTTTGAATGATTAAGTCCGATGTGTGTTTCGCAGTGGGTAGACCAACACACGGAATGAAATGGGCTGCCTTTGTTAACCGATCCACCACCACCAGAACTGTGTTCTTTCCTTGAGAGGTTGGCAACTCCACAATGAAGTCCATAGATATGGATCCCCATGGACGGGATGGAACGGGTAGGGGTTGTAATAGACCCGTAGGCGAAGATCGTGGAGTCTTGCATCTGGCACAGACTTCGCAAGAAGTGACGTAACCTAGAACATCTCTTCTGTATGTGGGCCACCAAAAGAAGCGAGACAGGAATTCTTGAGTCTTCAGAACTCCTCTATGCCCCGCTATCTTAGAATCGTGGACGAGTTGCAGTACTCTCACCCTGACTGCTTCAGGAATATACAGGCGTTGCCCCTGAATCCACACACCGTTCTTATATACAAGACTTACTTCACAAGACGGTTGTGCCAGCCAGGGATCCGTATGGTATGCTTCCTTGATGTCGTTAAGCAAGTCTTGATTATGAAGCACTCCCAGGAACCTGGAATCAGAGATAACAGTCTTACGAGACGTGAGTGGAATTGTCTCAGTTGAGTAGAGTCTAGACAACGCATCGGCCTTTCCATTACGCGATCCTGGCCTATAGGAGATAACAAAACTGAATTGGTTTAAGAAAAGACTCCAACGAGCCTGGCGAGGAGTCAAGCACTTAGCCGATCTGATAAACTCAAGATTGCGGTGGTCAGTCAACACGATTATCTGCTGCGCAGCTCCCTGAAGGTGGTGTCTCCATTCCTTGAAGGCTGCGATGATGGCCAACAATTCTCTATTACCCACATCATAGTTCCGTTCTGCAGGAGACAACCGCCGGGAAAAGAAAGCACAGGGATGTAAGACTTCTTTCTCACCTGTCCTCTGGGAGAGGATAGCTCTGATGGCACTGTCTGAGGCATCCACCTCTATTATGAAGGCCAGTTCAGGGTTAGGATGCACCAGAATAGGTGCCGTGGTGAATTTCTCTTTCAAACGGGAAAATGCTTCTTGAGCCTGGGGGGTCCAGGTAAAAGCAGAGTTCTTGCGGGTAAGCCGTGTAATGGGAGACACAACCTCAGAAAAGTTCCTGATAAAACGCCTGTAGAAATTAGCAAACCCTATAAAGCGCTGGACCTCCTTCACATTCTTGGGGACCGGCCAGGCTTTAATGGCTTGGATCTTACCCTCATCCATACTAATTCCTCGTGATGACATTACATACCCCAGAAATTGGATCTCCGTTCGATGGAATTCGCACTTCTCCAGTTTGATATACAGATGGTGTTGTCGAAGGCGTTCTAAGACCATCTTCACATGTCTGTGATGCTCCTCTGTGGAATTAGAAAAAATCAAAATATCATCCAAATAAATGACAATGAATGTATCCAGGAGGTCCCTAAAAACGTCATTCACCAAATGTTGGAAAGTTGCTGGAGCATTACATAAACCGAACGGCATTACTAGATATTCAAAGTGTCCGTAGCGTGACCTGAAAGCTGTCTTCCATTCATCCCCAGGTCTAATGCGGACCAAGTTATAGGCCCCACGGAGATCCAACTTTGTAAAGAGTTTTGCATGCCGTACTCTCTCCAATAATTCAGGGATCAACGGTAGTGGGTAACGGTTTCTGATCGTGATTTTATTGAGCTCCCGATAGTCTATACAGGGCCTAAGAGATCCATCTTTCTTCTTCACAAAGAAGATTGGTGCACCAGCAGGAGATGAAGAGGGCGTATGAAGCCCTTGGCTAGATGTTCGTCTATATAGTCTTTGAGAGCCTTTAGCTCAGGCCCTGCCAAAGAGTAAATCTTGCCAAAAGGTATTCCCGCACCTGGTAACAGGTCTATTGGACAGTCATATGGACGGTGAGGAGGTAGCAGGTCTGCGTTCCTTTTGTCACACACGTCAGCATACTCACGGTATATGGCTGGTAGCTCAGAGACTGATGTTGGTCCTTTAGGAATGGAGCAGACTGAAGCTTCTGGACTTATCTGTTTCTCTGGAAAGTGCAGTTCTTTAGTTTCCCAGTTAATCGTAGGATTCTGAGCCTGCAGCCACGGCAGTCCTAGAATAATAGGGAAATGAGGAGAAGAGATGAGCATAAATGACAGACTCTCTTGATGGTCATTACCCATGAGGACCTTTAAGGGCTCCGTCTCCTGATCCACTGGTCCAGAGTTTAACAGTGAGCCATCCACGGTCTCCATCTGTACAGGAGTAGCCTTCTCTACTGAACGTACACCAAGTTTCTCAGCGAAGGAGATGTCCATAAAATTGCCGCTTGCCCCTGAATCAATCATAGCGGAGGTAGATACCCAGACAGAGTGAACCCTGAGCTTGAGGGGAATAAAGCAATGAGAATTGTTGTTCTTACAACTCAGCTGGGAAACCGCTGAAAAAACCTGAAAAACTGCTGCAGTAACACGTGCATCCGGCTCAGAGATAACAGAGTTCAAGTCTGAGTAATCAATGTCTGTATCCTCTACTCTCTCTGGGATCTGTGGTTCGGACCTGACAGAACCCCTCTCACAGCACTCGCAGTGTATGATGGCTGCAGTTGTCTTACGAGAACGACTGGGGCAGTTTATAATGAAATGTCCTGACTTACCGCAATAGAAACACAGATTTTCCTTTACTCGATGTTCCTTACGTGCATCACTGACCCGTCTCTGTAAAGAGTCCACCTGCATAGGCTCAGGTTCGGGTTCTCGTATAATCCTGCTCAAGGACTCCTTAGCTGGAGAGGGAGGAAATAAATGATTAGCGCGCTTTATCTCCGACCATCTCTCCTGTCTGCGTTCAGTAAGCCGAGCATCGATCCGAATACAGTAGTTGATAAAATCTCCTAATGCTGTAGGTGGGTCGGCACGAGCGAGTTCGTCCTTAATCACAGAGGATAATCCTTTCCGGAAAACCGACTTCTTAGCAGAGCTATCCCAAGTGGTGTCGAGAGCCCATCTCCGGAAATCCAAAGCATACTCCGCTACCGAGCGCTTACCTTGGCTTAAAGTTAACATGGCTGATTCCGCTGTAGCACCGCGGTTTGGATCATCGAATACCTGCCCCATAGCTGAAATGAAAGCATCAAGATTATTTAGACAGTCATCATCAGTCTCAATTAGGGGGTTTGCCCATGTGAGAGCTTTGTTGGAGAGTAGCATAATTATTGTCAATACTTTAGATCGCTCAGTAAGGAACTGTGGCGCATGAGCCGCAAAAAACAGTTTGCATTGATTAATGAATCCCCTGAATTTTTCCCGTTCACCGCCAAAACGGAATGGTGGTAGCTTGGGGATTCCAATAACCGGGGTTGAAGTTGGGATGTGGACGCGTCCCTCCAGAACCTCAATCCGGGTTCGTAAGTCCTGCGTGGTTTGTCCGAACACCTGCAGATTATGATCTCCGCGATCCCGCAGGCTTGCAAAGCTGGTCTTCAATGCCTGTAGGTCAGCAAGGATTGAATCCGTCACGTCGCACAGATGTTTAACGGGGTCCTCCATATTCCCAGAAGCTGCACGGCAGAGAGGCTGGAAAGGAAGAAAAGGAGCACAATAGTGTTTACCTGTGGTAACACTCCTGACTTAAAAGAAGGGAATGTGCTCACCTGGAAAGGTTGTGAGAAGCCACAACCACTATCATCACATATATCGATATCTCAGATCCACGGTCTGCAGCAGCTCTCCAATGGCAAAAGATCCAGAAATCTCTATACAGGTGGCAGCAGATGCAGCACTGTCCTAGACCCAGCAGACTCTAGTATGGCTCCAGAATCTGTCATATATGATACAGTCTATATAGAGTCTAATGCATGGGTATAATGAGACACATGAGACATACGCTTCTTAAGCAGCTCTTGTATTGCTTCATACAAGTTAGTGCATCAACAGGATAACATAAATGTAGTTGCAGAGTGCAAGGCAAAACAACCCAGGACATCAGAGTATTAAAGCATAGCACAAGTCATTCAGAGTCCATTACTTTCCTGTCAGATGTTGCTGGCAAACAGGATGATTCCAGGCAGAGTGAATCCAGGCTTCAGAGAGCAAGACACAAACTGGTTGCAGACCTGATTCTGGAGCACAGGTTAATCAGCTGAAGTAGTTTAAAAGGGCAATTGGCAAGAAACAGGGCAGGGACATCAAAGCTGAGGACTCCATATTGTTTGAGGGCAAGAGTCAATGCACAGGACAGGAAACAAGATGGCCGACGACAAGCTGAGAACTCCATATTGGTTGAGGGCAAAAGTCATTACACATGACAGGAAACAAGATGGCCGACAAAATACACTAAATGCAAACATAACAACAGATATAGCAAAAAAGACTGAAAACCTTACAATGAGCTTAACCCAGAAGGAGCAAAACTGGCAGTAAGGGACCTCAACAACATTCTCTATGCCATGGCGGAAATGTCCGACCTGAAAAAAAGCATCAACAAGAGACCGAGTAAACCAAATCCCAACAACTGGTTTGATAAAGAATGTAAGACCATACAGAAGGCCCTAAGAATGGCCTCAAATAAAAAACACAGAGACCCAAACAACGCCACGTTGAGGGAAGCCTACCACACCATACAACGAAGTTACAAAGCCATCCTCAGAAAGAAAAAGCAAAACCACATTTCCACCAAACTCCTCCAACTCCAAGACGCCCTGGAAGACAACAAATTCTGGGAACTGTGGAATCAACTTGGTTCTAACCAGAAAAGCAACAGCCTCCACATCCAGAGCGGCAACATCTGGCTCCAGTACTTCAAGGACCTTTACAAAGAAATCCCAAGTGTAGACCTGAACCCGGCACAAAAAGAGCTTGTGAGAAAACTGAAAGATATGGAGGAAAAGATCAAAGATTTCCAAAATCCTCTGGATATACCAATCACACTGCCAGAAATAACAGAAAGGATCACACAAATAAAAGGTAAAAAAGCCAGCAGTCCAGACGGGATCCTCCCAGAAATGCTAAAATACAGCCCGCCAGACATCCTGGCTGCGATAACAAAGCTATTTAATATCGTACTGCAGGCTGGCTACTCCCCTAAAATCTGGAACCAAGGCCTCATAACCCCAATACACAAAAACGGGGACAAGTACGATCCAGCAAATCACCGGGGGATATGTGTCAGCAGCAACCTGGGCAAACTCTTCAACAGCATCTTGAACAAGAGGATCCTCACCTTCCTCACCAAGCAGAATGTCCTCAGCAAGAGCCAAGCAGGGTTCAGGCCGAACCACTGCACCACTGACCACATCTATACTCTGCACAGCCTCATCAAGAGCCATGTCCACAATACAAAGAACTGGAAAATATACGCTTGTTTCGTGGAGTTCAAAAAGGCCTTTGACTCAGTGTGGCACCCAGGATTATTCCTAAAACTGCTGGGGAGCGGAATAGGAGGCAAAACATACGATGTCATCCAAAGCTCCTATACTGAGAACAGCTGCAGCGTGAGGGTCAATGGAAGGAGGACGGCCTATTTCCAACAAAGCCGAGGAGGGAGACAGGGCTACAGCCTAAGTCCAACACTCTTTAACATCTACATCAATGAGCTGGCGGTGGCCCTAGAGTCCTCCTCAGCACCAGGACTCACTCTCCATGACACCCAGGTGAAATTTCTGCTGTATGCCGATGACCTTGTGCTGTAATCCCCAACCGAGAAAGGCCTCCAAGATCATCTGAAAATCCTAGAGACCTTCAGCAGCACATGGGCAATGCCAATCAACCAGAAGAAAACTAATACCATGGTGTTCTAGAAAAGAAAGCAGAAACCTACTGGCCATCCTCCCTTCACGATAGACAACTGTCCATTTACAGAAACTAACAAGTACACCTACCTGGGCCTAGAATTCAGCCAATCAGGGAGCTTCAAGCAAGCCATAGAGTTACTGAAAGACAAGGCTTCCAAAGCCTTTTATGCCATAAGAAGACGTCTGTATCATCTCAAGGCACCAGTAACAGTCTGGTTAAAAATCTTTGACACCATCATTGCCCCAATCCTTCTTTACGGCAGTGAGGTCTGGAGTCCAGTCTCATACCCAAACTGGTCAAAGTGGGATGCTGGGCCGACTGAAATATTCCACCTAGAGTTCTGCAAACATCTTCTCCAAGTCCATCGGAGCACATCAAACAGCGCCTGCCTAGCAGAGCTGGGCAGATTCCCTCTACACCTCGAGATCCAGAAGAAGCGCTGTCATTCAAGGCTCATCTACAAAGCAGTAGTCCCAACTCCTACCATCACAAAGCCCTCCTGCACCAGGAAGCCCAGGAAGCCTCCCAACACAAAGTACCCAAAGACAGCCTGACCAAGCCACCAACCCCCATGGCATGACAAAAAGCAAATCCAGAAGATGGTACACAAAGGCAAAGAGGAATATCTCAGCATCTGGAGGAACGACATAAACAAATCACAGAAACTGGCGATATACCAGAAACTACAGAGAGAGTACAAACTGGCCCCATACCTAGAAAAACTGGAAAACCCCAAAGAGCGACAGATCCTGAGCCAGTACAGAGTGAGCGCCCACAGCCTACTCATCAAATCCGGGCGGCACCAACAGAACTACAAGCCCTGAGAGAGCAGACTGTGCCAACAGTGCCCCCAGGAGGTCGTGGAGGATGAGCCCCCTTCTTGCTGAGGTGCCCTAAATACTCCGCATTGAGGGACACTCACTTCAAGAGACTGTCCGATCTCCTCCCAGATTTCACCTCCATGGAGGAGGACGAGAAACTGCCAATACTACTGGGGGAAGAAGAAAGTGCAGCGGCCATAGCAGCACAATATGTCAGTGCCTGCCACAGACTAAGAGGAGACTGATATGTCATGGACTTCTGAACCCCAACCCTGAACACTTCCCTATTCCCCAACTAAGAGCCTGATATGCCATAGACTTATATACCCCACCCTGGACGTGTCCCCACCCTCTAAAAGGATCCCGATATATCATGGACCTCAATATGCCTACCCACTCCTCACTCCCGTCCCCCTATTTTTACTATTTGCTTTAGCAATGCTGATATGTACTTAGTCCTGCCAATAAAGCTCATTTGAATTGAATTGAATTGGAGAGAGACACAGTCAGAGAGTGAGAGAGAGATACAGTCAGAGAGTGAGAGAGACAGTCAGAGGGAGAGACAGTCAGAGAGAGAGAGAGACAGTCATCAGAGACAGAGACAGTCAGAGAGAGAGCGACAGTCAGAGAGTGAGAGAGACAGTCAGAGAGTGAGAGAGACAGTCAGAGTGAGAGAGACAGTCAGAGAGAGAGAGAGGCAGTCAGAGAGAGAGACAGTCAGAGTGAGAGAGACAGTCAAAGAGTGAGAGTGCAGTCTTCTTGCATCCTGCCAGTGCCAGAAGCTGCTGTAGAGGTGAGGAAATCAGGGCCTACCCCATCATCTCCCCTCCAGGCCTTGTGACTTCCGGTGATGCGGAGATGGACAAAGCCTGCTAAAGAGGTTAGGGGGCAGGGCCAGGCAGTGATCGACGATAGGGGGCATGTGCAAGATGTGAGGGGGTGGGGTCTGGAGGAGATGGGACCCGCGCCCTCACATCTTGCAGGGGCCCAGTAAAGCAATTTCAGCCAGCGTGTGCCGGCGGGGGGGAAAGTGGGGTGGGGGGCGTGCCTCCTTGCTCCAACGGCCACGCCCCCCGCTAGCTCACCCGGGCCCCCCTATAGCCACGCCCCCTCCAATCATTGGCTGGGCCCCCTAATGATTAAGACCTATAAGGGTCTGATGGCGGCAATGATTGCACTCATAGACTTTACAATGGCAAGTCTCCCCCGATATACATGTGCAATTGCAAAATGCTGTGATTTTGCATGCAGTCGGAGTTCAACGGAGAAAAAGTAAACAATCTGACCTGACTTATTGTTTAACATTGGTCCGAGTGCAATGCGAGATTTTCTAGCATTGCACTCGTGCGAGTTTGACATCATTGTGGCTTTACCCTTAGACTGAGGCTGTGAGTGTAGTATTAATGGGAGAATATTACTAACACTACTATATGGGTGCATTATATTGTATAGGAACCACAGAGAGGGGCACAAAGGAGCAATGTAGTGCTGTTTAGGGCAGAAAGGTTGATGCTACTACTGTTTGGGTTCACAAAAGTGAACGTTACTATTGTACAGGGCAGAAAAAGGAATATTACTACTGTATGGGTGTCACAAAGTGAAAAGTTACTTCTTAATAGAGACTTCAAAAGGAGTTATTACTCATCTATTGAATAAAAGAATCATATCAGCTCTATAGTGAAAGACATGCTGCATATCACAAAGACGCCTTTCTGGCATTTTCTGGACATGTGCTGTAAGGATTATTTGGGTCCGCCATTCCTTTTTGCTGCAAAAGTTTTGCAGGCTGTAAATTAGGTAAATGTTTTTCCCCTTGTAGTGTCAGATTCTCTTTAAACACTGATTTCTTTCCTGAAACAAGATGAAAAATTATTCACTTTAGTTTGCACAATGGACAGTGTGAAACTAAAAGCAGTAAAATGTTGAAATATGGAAAGGCCTTAAGCATTTCTGTGTGTATTTGAATGCTGGAAAAGATGAGTTTTCTGGATGAACAGACCCTAATCAATAGAAATATCCACAGAATAAAGATTTATTACCACGTCTGCCTGGATGTGCACATCAAATTGCTGTACAGTCAGTAAGCCACATTTCTTTTCACGTCTGTCATCTGGGAAAGAGTGATTAAAAAGGCTCCATTGCTCTTCTTAGTTTTCCTTGCGATCCCCTATTCATTTAAAGAAAAACTCCACCAAAATCCATAATGGACTTGTGTGCTGTTGTAAGGGAGGTGGACTGTTACTATTGCGTTCTCCCTGAAGACACCAATCCAAGTGTCAGTATTAATGATGTAATGAATATGTGTATTGTGAATTGACATGGTATTATAGTAATGTATAGTAATATTTGTGTTGCAGGTACATGTAGGAGAATTGTAAGTGTTGGGTCTAGCTCACAATGGTGGGGTTAGTTAAAGAAAATGATGGTATCCTGTTAGTGAGTTTGGTGAAGACCAAGTGTGTGAAAGTAGGATGTATAGTCTGCAGGTCAATTGATGAGTATGCAATGGGTGACTTTGTGTCAAATGAGAAGGGAGACCGTTTGAGATAACATGATCTTGATGCTGATGAACAAGTGACATCAACATTGAGGCTAAAGACCGAACCATGCATGGAGGATACATGACAATGGACATGGACACAAGTGACTCCAGTGGCCAGGCCCCAGACATGAAGGAAATGTACAATAGTGAATATCCTGTTGCACAGGCTTACATACACTGACTAGAAAAGGGTAACAATGTTTTGAACTTTTTACTTTCAGGCTCCATATCTCACTATTACCCACTACAGCTTTGAGCGTGAGACTACCTTCAGTTTATAGACAATCATCTTGGCTATTTCAAACATAAATTTTATTTGAAACTATTTGGCTAATGCAGATTCTTGTCATGTCACTGCATTGTTACTGTTTTGCTTCTAAAAAATCCAATTTTAATTTTTATTGTTTTGTCAGCATTTTGTACATCCACTTTTGACCTTCAACACTGTCCTGAATCCTTCAGGGTATGCTCTTGATCAGAATCAAGCATGTCTCGACTGAAATCTGATCCCCGATACAGCAGTGTAATTAGAAATCATGGTCCCCATAGCAGAATTTTTAATTGCTCTCCCCCCAAAAAATAATAATAATAATATTCATCTAGGTCACATAACAAAACATCTCACAACTTTGCAGCTCTTACAAAGTAATGTTTACTCCTATTGAAGCCCTTAGATTTCCTTTTCATTGCTCCCATAAAGTATGATACCATCAAAATGCTCCCGAACACAGTATGATACTCCACAGTACCCTCCACACGCACAGTATGATGACCTTACTCTAAAATGGACATTGGGCCCCCTATGCTCTAGGGCCCAGGTGCGATCGCAATCCCTGCACCTATTGTAGTTACAACCCTGGTTGCAAGTCTTCCAGGTCCTGCAGCTGCAAAACAGCCCCAGACTTCACACTACCACCACCATAGTTAACTGATGGTATGATGTTCCTTTCCTGAAATGCTTGTTACTTCTACGCCAGATGTAATGGAACATACAACTTCCAAAAGTTCAACATTTGTCTCTTCAGTCCACAGAGTATTCTTCCAAAACTCTTGGAGATCATTAAGATGTTCTCTGGTAAAACTGAGACGAACCTTTATGTTCTTTTTGCTCAGAAGTGTTTTTTGTCTTGGAAGTCTGCCATACAGGCCATTTACCTTAACTGAGGCAAGTGAGGCCTGCAGATCAATGGATGTTATTGTGGGCTATTTTGTGACCTCTAGGATGAGTCATCGCTGCGCTCTTAGGGTAATTTTGGTCGTCTGGCACTCCTGGGAAGGTGCACCACTGATCTATGTTTTTGACATTTGTGATAATGGCTGTAGCTGTGGTTCACAAGTGATTTCTTGATTGAGAATAGGTGTGGCAGTAACCAGGCCTGGGTGTGGTTAGGTAAAATTAATTCAGCTTCCCAAGGATGTGATAAATCGCAGTTTATTTATGTTTTAAGGGGAGGAAGGGCAATCCCTTTTTCACCCAGGGCCCTGTAGGTTTGGATTTCTTTTTCCTCTTAATACTTTCATTTAAAACTGATAGTATATGAGTGGTCACATAACGACTACTTAAACCGTGGTGTATAAGAAAGGGCACTAAACTGAATTTTTGCACTGAGTGCAAGAAAACCTAGATTCTCCTTTTCTTTATGTACTAACCAAACATATCCCCAAACATTAAATTTGTGCTTATAGAAGGGACAAATATGCCCAGAAGAACCAGAGGTCACCTTAAAATGGAACCAGTTATAAAGTCTGTGGGCCTGATTCATTATTGCATTTATGCCTGTGTTTTGTCAGGTTTTTGGTGATTTTTGCGTTTTTTCTTTTTTGTTTGATCCAAATTCACCTTTCCATTTGCATCCTTTTTGAAGTTCATTTTAGGTTGTGTGCTCATGATATAGTGCCTCCGGACCTGCGAGAACCAGCGGGTGCACGCAGGCAGACCGGAGCCGTCCTGTACTCACTGTCTGCAGTGGGTGCAGGGAGGCTTCTCCCTGCGTGCACCCGATGGTTATCTCTTCCAACTCCACAGCATGAAATTAACATGCTGCGGAGATGCGGAAGTCCGGAAACCCGCACCGCAGTTGAAATATCACTGCGGTCGGGAGAAGCACAGTAGGCATGGATTTTTGGAAATCCCATCCACTATACTGGAACTGTTCAACGCAGCATTTTGATTGCAGTGGCAATACACTGCAGTTCTTGACCATTAGCACATAGCCTTAGAGCAGTGGTGGGGAACTCCAGTCCTCGAGGCCGCAATCAGTGCAGGTTTTCAGGATTTCCTTAGTTTTGCACAGGTGATAACATAATCACTTGCACTGGTGATGATTCCAATCCCTGTGCAATACTAAGGAAATCGTGAAAACCTGCACTGATTGCGGCCCTCGAGGACTGGAGTTCCCACCCCTGCCTTAGAGTATGTGTTCACCTTTTTACCGTTTAGAATTTTGAGATTACTTTATCATTTGCGACTTTTCAAAAAGTTGTAAAATGTGTGGCAAATGTATTCCTGTCCTCCCATAGAGTTTATGTGCTCCACATGAATCTTTTCCATCATTTTTAAAAACAAACAACATGTTGCTCTATAAAGTCGCTAAACTGGTTAAAGGTAGCGAAAAGACTGTTTCTAGAATTTGCAAAAAAAAATTCATGAACCCTGTGCGCTATGTCAATGAATTTGGTGGAAGAATGTTACCGAAAACCACAAGATAAAAAAGGAAAGTGGCTTAAAGAAAATGCAAATGATGAACCCTGTGTGCTTTGTGCCGCTTATGCAGCTCCTCTACAATTCCAGCGCTGAAGGTATCCGAGAACACAATGCTACCAGGGATATAACGTCTGCATCTCATAACATCAGATCCATCCACTTCATTTACTGTTATTGTTTTAATAAACATGAGGCAGTTTCGAACCGTGTTCCAATTTTCCCAGAAACTTTCAATGTTTCTGTTTCCTAGTCACATAATTAAAGGAAAAAACTGCTAATGACGTTAACTTTGTGCTGTGTTAATGACAGAGAGAACGGCGCCACAAATTGCTGCCATTAATAAGAAAAATAAAATATTTAAAAGGGAAGATCCATGAGAGTAATTTTAATAAACCAAAATGAGGAAAATGAATTCCTGGGCATATGTGGCAATTTAACTCTCCGCTGAAATCTCACATACACGTTGGTGCAGTTATTTATGGTGTATGTCTCATATTAAAAAAACACAACACACGGTGGAAGCGACACATCGCGCAGTATTTTAGTCTCACTTTGCAAGTATTTATTCCACCGATTAGTCTGCTCTCCCTGCTGTCCTGGAGTATATTACACATTAATATGATATTATCCATCTCACAGCACTGACGCTCCTCGGTGGCCAAATATTTATATACACAACAGGTACCTGAAGTTTTGTTATTTACTTTCTGGCCTATATTTATGTAGTAATCTTCTCACCTCTCCCTTTTTCTACTTCTCAAATACATATTCAATAGCTGTTACTGATATTAGGGGTTAGATTGTGATTCTTAAAGGACCCTATTATGGTTTATGGACTTCATAGAAAGCTATACCTCACTCAAAACTCCTCTTAAAGCACTACTCCACCGTTTGTTTTCTTCCATGACTGGAGTGAAAGACCTGCCCCCAGTCTTATGGCCACTTTACACGTCCCGATATCGTCGTCCAACTTCAATAAAAAGTCACGTGGTTCATGCGTTGGCGACAATATCGTTCGTGCATTGTATGGTGTAAATGACCAATTCGATGCAAGAACAATGCCAAAACGATATCGGGGAAGAATTGTGCAGGCTCTCCAACTGCCCGATATTGGAAGGACGATCTGGCAGGATCGTGCTGTGTGACAGCCCAACACCGACTTGGAGAGCAACTTCCCCTATTCACTCCCATGTTAAATGGTCGTTCCCTGGTTCGCGCGTACAAGGGGGTGTAAACATCACAGTTGTGTTGCCTGCCGATATCTCCCTGTGTGACAGCTCCTATGCGATCTTGGATTTCAGCCAAAAAGGTGCGCGCTCCCGTGCCGTTGTATCCAATATCGAAACGATGTTGGGACATGTAAAGTGGCCATTATACTTACCCTCCAAGGTCTTCACCTTTTTTCAGCGTCGCTCTGGTCCCTCGATGCAATCTTGCGACTGCAACTTCTGACTGTCCGGAAGTTAAAAATTATGTCACAAGCTCTCAATATAAGTCTATGAGGCACAAAATGAGGCTTTCAAAACTTGTATTGAGAGTGTAAAAAGAAAACAGTACACTACTCACAAGCAACCATTCTGCCAGCAATTGGTCAGCTCAGACTCTCCGGGACCCAGGACAATTGGTACAGCGCTCCAGCCAGGAGCAGTAGGAAGTCCAGGTGACAAGACAAGAAATGGAGAAGCACTCACCAATCTTGAGAGTTTTATTTCCATATATCACAGCGATATGTTCATAGTCGGCAATGAGGCATAGGAGGGGGAGGCAGAGTGCGGAGGGAGCACAGGACTCGCCGTTTCACACCACACACCAATGGACCTGTTGAAACAGCTGTGTGGTATGAAACGGTACTGTAGTCCTGTGCTCCCTGCATGGTCTCTCTCCCCCACCTATGCCTCATTGCCAACTATGAACTCCATGATATATGGAAATAAAACTCTCAAGATTGGTGAGTGCTGCTCCATTGTTGGTAAAACTTGTATTGAGTTTTGACCTCCGGTGGTTTCCAGGAAACACTGGAGCAGCCGGATGGTCACAAACTGTAGAAGACCATGGGGTGGTGGTGGTGATAACAAAGGAAGACATCGGAGGGTTTAGGGGAATGATACTTAGATTAGAAGTACCACTCCAGCAGTGAAATAAAAAAAAATGTTGGAATGGTATTTTAAAGGACTTGGAAATGAAAAAAGTGGCATCCATGGACTCTTACTAGGAATGGGGCATTCCAATTCCAATTTCATCCATTAAGTCATGTCTGACTATTATATAACATGTGAACCATTTTCCTCCAAGTTTCTCTTTGTTACAGCATCCTTCAGTCGTCTGATGCTCATTCCCATGTCTGTCATGATGGTGTCCAGCCAACGGGTCTTAGGTCTTCGGTGACCTCTATTGCCACTGACCTTAGAAAGTATCATGTCCTTCTCGAGGGAATTTGCTCTCATCAAATAGCCAAAGTAAGACAGTTTCTGTTTTATGACTTTTCCTACTAAGGGCGTCTGTGGATTGACACATTCCAGAACAGCCTTATTTGTGATCTTGGCTGTCCATGGGATTCATAGGAGTCTCCTCCAGCACTACAGATCAAAGGAATCAATCTTTCTTTGATCACCCTTTGTCAAGGACAATGTCTCACTCCCATTTAATGCTATTGGGAATACAATGACTGTAACCAATTGTCATTTGGTGGTGATTGAGATGTCCTTGCACTTTCACAGTTGCTTCTTGTTCATCATTGCTGAACAACCCAAAGCAAGCTGCTGCTTGATTTCAGCTATAGAGAAACCGTTCCAATCAATAATGGACCCCAGGAAGATGAAACTATCTACCATTTCTATGGTAAGGTGCATGCTTGGCAGGTATTGTTCACATGTCCTATTAATTACAATAGGATGCATATCTAATATCTGCAAGAAGCTTGGCAATCTGCCACCGACACAATGTCAGCAGTGCCACTCATCACCAATAAAGAAGTGATTGACAGTGGATAACCCATTATCAATTCAATGTGAAGAGACACTTAAGATGAATGTTTGGGATGGTTAAAAAAAATTAGGTTTAATTGCCAGAGCTACCCATTGGTGCTCCAGCTCTGGCCACATCAGACTTTGACAAGGCGAGAAGTGAAGAATTCCCTTTCCTCTCTCACCTCACTTTTGGGGCTGGAGTTTGACTGTCGCAGTCTGGTGCCTGTACTGGGATGTTTCCAGATGAAATGATGTCCTGTTCCAAAATGTCTACCTTATAGAATGGTATGAAATGCCTGTCATTATGAAGGTGAACAATTGTTTTACACGCAGTAGCAATGGAGGGTAAAAATCTCAATTATAGTGGATAGGAGGGAATATAAATATTTTCTTTAAGGATTTATTTTTGTAAATTTTAATCTTTTTATTCATGACATAGGACAGAATAGAAATCAAGAATATATATCTTTTTTTATTTGTCCTTTTATGCTTATGGGAAATGTACAGGGTGTGCCATCTATATGGATACACCTAAATAAAATGGGAATGATTGGTGATATCAACTTCCTGTTTGTGGCACATTAGTATATGGGGGGGGGGATTTTTCCAGATGGGTGGTGACCATGGTGGCCATTTTGAAGTTGGCCATTTTGGATCCAACTTTATATTTTTCAATGGGAAGAGGGTCATGGGACACATCAAACTTATTGAGAATTTCATGAGAAAGACAATGGTGTGCTTGATTTTAACATAACTTTATTCTTTCATAAGTTGTTTACAAATTTATGACCACTTATAAAATGTGTTCAAAGTGCTGCCTGTTGTGTTGGATTGTCAATGCAACCCTCTTCTCCCACTCTTGACACACTGATAGCAACACTGAAGAAGAAATGCTAGCACAGGCTTCCAATATCTGTTGTTTCAGATGCTGTTTATCTTGTATCTTCACAGATGATTGCCTGGGTGGGCCATTTATATGGATACACCTAAATAAAATAGGAATGAATGGTGATATCAACTTGAAATAACTCACTAAAGAAAAAGTTACATTAATACCAAACACAACATTGTTTTTCTTATGAAATTCTCAATGAGTTTGATGTGTCACATGACCCGCTTACCATTGAAAAAAATAAAGTTGGATCCAAAACGGCCAACTTCAAAATAGCCGCTATGGTCGCCACCAATCTGGAAAAGCTTCCCCCCTCCCATATACTAATGTGCCACAAACAGGAAGTTGATCTCACCAACCATTCCCATTTTATTTAGGTGTATCCATATAAATGGCCCACCCAGTATATTGTTGCATTTGGAAAAATAAGCCGCAAAACAGAAGGAATATGCAGGAATATTAAAGAGTTTCTCCATTACTAAATTCACCCCCTTTCTTTTGTCCTGTGATCCTTCAGGGATGGAGATCGTAATCAGACAAACTGAGCAGGGCACAACCCTGGTGGGGGTGGGCTGCCTCTCAGCCTCCACCAGTGACGTGCCCTGCTCAGTTGGTCTGAATCCGGTCTGCAGTCTGGAAGGATGAAAGCAACAACCACAATAAAGGTATTTAAGAGTTTCTTATGGTACCTTTACACGCCGCGACGGCAGGCTGGATACATCCCGCTACAGGCTACAAATGTCGCTTGTAGCGCCAATGTAGCCCGTCGTAGCGGCGTCTGAAGACGTGACGCTACAGCCGGCAACAGATACATCTGTTTACGAGCTCTGCTCGAAAACTGATGGCTACAACGCCGATGGTAGCGAGCTGTATCGGCGTGTAAAGAGGCAACGGAAGGGAACTCGGGACAGCCTGCGATGTAGCTGCAATGTAGCTAAGGCGTGACCCTGGCTCCGTGTTACCGCGCCCCATGTGCGATCATTGGTGGAAGCTGCTGCATGACGATTGGTAGTCGCTGCATAGGGAGGCATATTTAAAGGAGCTGACGAGTCACACTACACAATTGCTCGAGCGTGCTGTATTACTCAGCCTCCTGCGTTGCCTGCCCAATCAGGATGTTATTGCTTCGTCCTATCAGCGTACGGACGTCTCGTAATCCACAATTGTAGCACGCCTATGTGCTGTCCCTGCTGCACCAGGTACGCCCATAGTAGCTGGTTATAGCGGTGTGTAAATGAGCTACAGCTGGCTACTTGAGACACCCGGCGATGTAGCTAGCTATAGATGTAGCGTGGCGTAGCGCATCTTGTGGCGGTGTGTAAAGGTGATGCGTTGACCGTTTGTAACCGTTTGAGCGTGCTCGTGCACGTGAAGTAGCGGGATGTATCCAGCCTGCCGTCGCGGCGTGTAAAGGTACCATTAGAGATAACATTCCAGGAGCAGGGCAAGTAGTAAAAAAATGTTAGTTAGGAAGAGTTAGAACAAATGAAAGGGGATGAAATTAGTAGTGGAAAACCTCTTTAATGTACGCCATATACTACAAGGATACATACAGACATTACTGAATAGTCTAAAGGTGGGGTCACACGTGGCGATGTCGCCCGCGACATCGCCGAAAAGTGACGTCACAGCGATGTCGCGGGCGATATCACAAGTGCGTCGCGCTGTGTGACAGCGCGACGAAACTGCAAATTATCGCTGGTTGCAGGTTGACAGGTTTATGAACATTATAACACAGATGAGTCCTGCACACAGAGAACAGGTCTGTAGGAACCTGTTCACACCGCCAGCATAATTGGAAACAAAAAGCTATTGCGACAAAAAACAACAGTACACTGCAGTAAAAATATTAAAATGCAAGTGCAGTATAAACATGGTATAACAAATACAGGGTACTTAGTTAATCCGTTTTTTTGCGCAGAAAAAGTTATTTTAAGCCACGTCACTATCTTCAAAGTGTACCCATCTCAGACGCGGTCTGAGATGGGTACACTTTGAAGATAGTGACGTGGCTTAAAATAACTTTTTCTGCGCAAAAAAACGGATTAACTAAGTACCCTGTATTTGTTATACCATTTTTATACTGTACTTGCATTTTAATAGTTTTACTGCAGTGTACTGTTGTTTTTTGTCGCAATAGCTTTTTGTTTCCAGGTTTATGAACATGTTCATAAACCTGTCAACCTTTGACCAGCGATTAGGCTGGATCGCGCCGTCTGACACTGTTGGCGGCGCGATCCAGCCTATATCGCAGCGTTGCTGAGGATCGCTCGCTGGGCTGAGCCCAGCCCAGCGAGCGACGGCTCCGCCTGCATCGCCGCCACGTCACCGGCAACGTCGTGCCGTGTGACAGCTGGCCTGCGATGTTGGAAGCGAGCGTGCACCTGCACATCGCTTCCGACATCGCCAGCCAGAATCGCCACGTGAGACCCCACCTTAAGACCATGCTACCCCTGCACTATACAGCTTTCATCACTTCCATTCAATAAGAAGATTGCTTTGTTTTCCATTGAGAATCTTCATTGTTGGTTCCAAGGACAGATACCTACAGACAGGACACACAAGTCAAATGATTGAGACGAAAAAACTAATGTATTTTATTTTCTGTTTGGACTTGTGAACTAAAAAATAATTAACAGCCCAATGACAATGCAATGTGTGTTTAGGATTCCTTGCATCAGATAGTCTTTAGCTAATGAAGAAGGAGGCTGCATATGAGTTTACACGCCCGCCGACATATGACCATGTGGCAAAATCTCACATGATGCAAATAGATCTGCTTGTATATACTCCATAAGATTAATTGCATCCATTCTCATGAATCTTAATTGCTTTTGTCGCACAACTATTGAGCAAGAAAAACATAACTGAAGACATTAGCAGGCCAAAAAAATTGCATGTGACTAATCATATATAATTGCATGCCGTCGCATTGTATTCTCCAGAATGATTAGTCACAGCTAGATATCATTTATAAAGCCCTTGCCTTAAACCAATGCATCCTTCTTGTGCACTTCATTTTCAGAATTAAATTAGATGAAATTGAAGCTTTTAGAAATATTGTTTAACATGAAACGCAAATAAAGGCTTAATATGTTTATACATTGAGATATAATTAATCTTTGTGCTGACTACTAGAAAATCCACTGTTTTCCACATTTTATTATGTGGATTGTACCTTCTTAAGAATATACATGGGATTTCTTACCTAATATTGCATGAGCATAAATACAGTTGCCTTACAATTAACAATATTAGGGTTCTTCAGGTCATAGGACAGAACATGTAAGCAGCCTTGTGCCCCTCATGCTTGGTCTTGTATTTAAAAGTCAATGTGACTGAATACTTCAAGGGGATTTCTCACATATTAATTATAGTTTTATTAATTAAGTTTAAATTTCTAGCTTTGAATCAAATGTTTATATTTTATTTACATGTTCTTTTTTTGTAGTGGATATGACCCAGTCTACACAGCAAAGTTGACAAGTTAACCGATGAAAACAAGAACTGTGTATGCTCTAGTCTGAAAACTATGTGTAAAAATGGACATTCCTTTTAACCCATTGTTGCTCCCTTTGGAGGGGGTGCAGGTGTATGGAGAAGTGCCTGCAGCTGAGCCTGCTCCACACAAGCTAGATGCCGGACGTGTTGCATAATCAGCATCTGTCTCTAATGGTAACTTTACACGCCGCCATAGGAAGGTAGAAACCGCCAGGCATCGGGGAAAATTGTGCCTTTTGCCTTGAAAACACCTCGAAGTGGCGGCGTGTAATTCAGCTTTTTTCTTCTTGTGTCCTGCAGTTCCTTCCGACACCTGTGTCTGAGCCGTACTAAAAAACAAGCAGGCATAATCCCTATGGTGGTGGCGTGTAATCGGGGCACAGGCAAGGTATTTGCGTTGCCTACATATTCCCAGGGGCGTGACACAGCGTCATGGATACCACGCCCCATCAGCAATCATTGGTGGAGGCTCCTGCGTTACGATTGGTTGTCCCTTCACAGGGCATCATATTTAAAGAACTGTCCATTCATAGTCCTCATTTTGAATAGCGTCATGTATTAGCCAGCCTTCCTGCGCTGGCTGGCCAATCATGACGCTATTGCGTTGTCCAAACAACAATTTAGCATCACGAAATACACAACTCTGTAGTGGCGTGTAAATCAGGAAGGTATTCCACAGGTAGTTAGCCCAGGCACCCGTCAGCACTTCCAGGGAGTGCAAATACCTTCAGTAGAGCATGCTGTGGCGGCGTGTATATGCAGCATCAGGCACCGTTAGCAACCGTTGAAAACGCGCGCGTGCACGTGCGGTGTCTACCTGTTGCTGCCCTCTGTGGCGGCGTGTAAAGGTACCATTAGGGTGGAAACACACTATTCAAGAGGCATGCAAGATACTCGCATAAGTCTCGCATGACTCCCCTGGTATGGCTGCCGGCTATCTGAATGGAAGCATGTCAATTGCATGTGTTTCTATGGAGCTGACGGGCTCAAGTCCACAGAGTGGCGGCTGTTCCAGGTGAGTCATGCAAGACTCATGAGACTCATGCATGCATCTCACCTAGTGTCTCTCTGGCCTAACACTAATGATTGGACCTAAACCCGTATTTTTGCTGTTAACCGCTTAAATGCTGCTGTCAATCACCGACAGTGGCATTTAGTCCATGTAATTCTGCCCGGACGTCCGTTCCGACACAATCGCAGAGTACTGATGGGTTGTCATGGAGCCTGCTCAAGTTCCCATTATTGGTTGACTGTAATGTTGGCACTCCAGTGAAGACTAACCTTTGGCTGGGCTTCATAGGAAACTATTATTAGAGCTCGCTCCCACTTGGATATAAAAAAATTGCTCCAATTTTCATCCAGAATAGTGGGATGAGTGTGATGTGGATATCCTCTGTCATGTGAGTGTGTGATTTTTTTCTCGCCTAGCATGCGTATGTTATCCATAGGAATGCATTTTTTTCTCAGCAGCTGTTATTTTACAATCATTTACAATGTTCTATGCTACAGAATGGTAATGTATCCATAAAAATGCAATTACAGCTGAGTAAAAACTTGCAGATGAACACTGCTGCATTGAATAACATTGGAACGAGTACAATCTGATTTTTGATCACATTGCACTCAGTGCCTTTATACCCAAGTGGGAGTAAGGTCTTAAGGCCCCGTTACACCTTTCAACATCGTTCCCGACATTGCTCAAAAGTGACGTCAGGAACAATGTTGAAACGACATCGTTGTTGCGTTGTTGCTTGTTAACCATGGAGCAAAGCGGGTATAAGCGGTGATGTCACCACAGGAGGCAGGGCGGCCGGCCTACTGCCGTGACTTCACCGCTTTTCCACGCCCTGCTCCATGGTTAACATGGAGCTGGGCGGTGTAAGCGGTGACGTCTCTGCAGGAGGCGGGACAATGCGACCAGCACTGAAGCAAGCGATATCTCGCTGTGTGGCATGAAGCAGGCGAGAGAGAGAGAGAATGAGTGGCATGAGGGAGGCGGCAGCGGGCGGATAACAAATATAGGGGGCGTGAAACTGCCCTGTGAGGGAAGTGGCTCCAGCCACTGGACCCCTCCTATCTGGCTCCAGTATGTAAGTTTTCAAACTCAATTATCTCGGGATACAGGGGGGTTCAAGGGATGGGGGACCCTTGCCTGAATGCAGCAAACATGCTGCATTCAGTGCTGTAATTAGATCACCATACACAGTTGGTGACAGGTCCTCTTTAAGCAACCTGCGGCATCATTTGGTGTGACACGCAATAGCGATGTCACGGCCGACTTCACCCATTCACAGCAGTGGGCAGGGATCGTTCGCGGTGTTTGTGAACGATCCCTGCTCACAACATCATTGGTGAGTTGTCCACGATATCTGGACGTGTGACAGCTCACCAGCGATGTTGAACAGCTGTGAAAAAAATCAGTGTGCTCCCGAGATTGCAAACAACATCGTTGTTACGTTGTACCGTGTTACGGTACCTTTAGAAGTATATCCTGCAATATGAGGCATTGTAGTAGGTAGAACAAGTGATTGAACTATAACAAGTTCAAGTTTATTATAGAAACTAAAAAAAAGTTAAAAAAAAAAGAAAGATTTCTTTAAAACAAATATTAAAAAAACCATAAAAATTTAAATCACTCCTTTTTCCCCTGTAAAAAATAAAACATTTAAAATTTCAAAATATACAAGTTCGATCAAATTATAAATTATTTAACTTGTACGGAGAATGTAAAGAAATAAAGACTTGAAACACCAAATTTTCTCTTTTGGTAACTGCATCACAAAACAACAGAAATCAATGTATGTACGTCACAATTATACCAATAAAATTCACCACTCAGGGTTCAAAAAAAATTCCTCCATCACAAAAAAATTACATCTCAGAAAATGGTGAATTATCTATTTTTTTTTTCTTTTTTATCATATTTTAAGTCATTGAAATATTGAAAAAAAGAACTGTATGTTCTGACATAGAGAATCCTGCTGGTAGGTCATTTATGCCATAAAATTAACTCAATAAAACATAATCCAACATTTGAAGGTTGAATTGAATTTTTTTTTTGTCTTTTCTCTTCACTTTGCATTTTGTTTCCCATTTCTCAGGTCATTAAATGGTGTTGATCAAAATTACACAAAAAGAAGCTCTCATATGGCAATGGAGATGCAAAAAATAAATTAGTTATGGCTCTTTGAAGAAGGGGAGGAAAATATGATAATACATATATAAAATTATACAGGGGAGTAACTACAACAGGAGCAGGGGTTACAATCGCACCCAGTCCCTGGAGCCTAGGGGGCCCCAAAAGTCCATTTGGACTATGGAAAATAATAATAATAATACTTTATTTGTATAGTGCCAACATATTCTGCAGCACTTTACAGTACAAAAAGACTACTGCTATTAAAGATTTGCAATAATTGGGGCCCCATTGGTGCTTTTGCATCGATGACCATGAGCTTAAAGTTACACAACTGATATTATATATAATAATAAAATAATATTATATATAAATATATATTATTATAATACATTACAATATATTATATATTAATATAGATTATAAAATATTAAAGTGCATAAACTGACTGCGGAGTTATCATCTTTGCATAACCCCTTGACATATGTTCTCTTAGGCTGCTTTCAAATCAAGATTTTCGGTCATCCGAGTGTATCCGTTTCAAAACGGATCCCATGTATCCCTATGGGGCTCGGATCGGATCGGATGTGTGCCTTTTGCCATCCGATTTTGGCACCATCCGATCCTGTCTGATTTAAGCAGACTGCGATTTTGTGTCCGAAAATGAAATCGGACAGCATCGGATTCAAGCCAATCTGAGCCCCGATAACATGGGAGCCTATGGACATCGGGTCTGAGTTGACCTCAGACCCGATGTCGGCTCCGTGGTCCCTGTCCTCCCTGCTCCTGCCTCCCTGCAACTTCCTCCCCTCCACTTCTCTATCCTGTCCCCGCTATTCTATGCTGTCTCCCCGCTATTCTAACCTCTTCCCTGTCTTATTCCCTATCCTTTTCCCTTTTCTATTCCCTCTGTTTGTTAAAAAAAAAAAAAATCCCTCCATGAGGATACATTACCTTCCGGAGCCTCCAAGGACTGTCACCATCTGTGCAGAAGGGCCTGTGGTGATGTTAGAGAGTCGGTCAGCTGATGTCAGGTGACCGGCTCTGTGATATCATCACGGGACCTTCAGCCACCAGATGGTGACTGTCGCATGAAGCTGTCGGAAGGTAATGTATCCTCAGGGAGGATTTTTTTTATTTTTTACATACTGGAGGGGAGGACAGGGGGGGAGGATAGAGGAGAAGGAGAGCAGAGATAGAAGAGGGACAGACAGGGACAGATAGAGAAGAAGCAGGGACAGACAGGCACAGGCAGGAAGAACAGGATCCACACGGATCCTGCCTAGAATCGGATCGGATGGCCATTTGCCATCCGATTGCAGGGATCCATGTGGTTTCATGCCTGTCCGTGGGATCCTCCTTCAAACTCGGATCCCACGGACAGGCACTAAATCGTGATGTGAAACCGGCCTTAGTTTATATGGGTATAATAGAGATGTGACCACCGAATAGAAATTTCAATTGCCAATTACTATTTTACAGCTTAGGCCAGTTTCACACCACGGTTTTCAGCATCAGGTTGTGTCCGGTTTGAACCAGACACAACCTGATCCGGTTTTGCCTCCTACATATTTCTATGGTGCCAGATTGGTCCTATTTGGCCATCCGGTTTTGTGTATTTTGTGCCTGATCCGATTTTGTATGTTTTTTCCCCATCCCCAAAACTGGAGCCTGCATCATTTTTTGGCTCTGATGCAAAAATCGGACAAAACCGGACAAAAACGAATCCAGGGCGATCTTGCTCCCATAACACGGGAGTCTATGGGCGCCAGATCACAGAAAAAATCGGATTGTTTCCCGAATGCGATTGTTTGCACAGCGCATGCTGTGAAATGCTGCCTTGCTCATTCAGCACCATGGACAGCAGCATTTCTGAGACACTGCTAAACGTACGGGACCATGGAGAGCAACACTGCACACGCGGCTGAGAGTTCAGCATCGTGGACAGCAGCAGAAAACAAATCCTGCAAAAAACAGGATCAGAGGGCATATTTGGCCAAACTTTCTGCTTATCCTGTGCTGTCAGGTTCTGTCTGGTGGTTCCTACAAAAACAGGATCCATCTTGGCAGACAAAAACCGTGGTGTGAAGCTGGCCTTAGGAAAACATTCTTTGACTTTGATTTAGATTATTAGAAAAATTCCAGCACCTTCTCAAAAACCATCACATGAAAATATTAGATAAAAACGTCCATTTTATTAGTTCTGTTAAAAAAACACACACTTCAGCTGACTGATGTGTGGAGAGTCCTTAACCCTAAGGGTACCTTTACACGCCGCTACTGGCGGGTGGATACAACCGGATACATGCGAGAAATGTATCTTGCATCGGCAATATACCCCGTAGTAGCGGCGTGTGAAGACGGTAGTAGCCACCCGGCAGTAGCGGCACCTGTTTCCGAGCACTGCCCTGAAACAGGTGGCTACACAGCCGATTGTAGCGACCTGTATAAAGAAGCAACAGAAGGGATGTCTGGACTAGAGATGAGCCGCCACCCCGGTCTTCGTGTTCGATTCGATTCGCCGAATCGACGGGGTGTTCGACGAATGTTCGTCGAATGCTCGACAAACACCGTCGAACATCCCGGAACACGAAAACACCGGGCTTGTGGGGCTGTTTCACTTCCACAATGTATATACATACATTGAAATAAGTAAAAGAAAGGGTCCGAATCATAAAAATATCTATTTTACGCTTTCCGGCAAGGTCCTATTGCTTCCAGGACCTGTGGTGACGTCACTTTCTCGCGGGAACTCCGGTCACGTGACCGGAGTTACCGCGAGAACTGACGTCACCACAGGTCCTGGAAGCACCGGACCTTGCGGGAAAGCTTAAAATAGATATTTTTATGATTCGGACCCTTTCTTTAAGTGAAAGTTACTTAAAGAAAGGGTCCGAAACATAAAAATATCTATTTTAAGCTTTCCGGCAAGGTCCGTGCTTACAGGACCTGTGGTGACGTCACGTTCTCCGCGGAACTCCGGTCATGTGACCGGAGTTCCCGCGAGAACTGACGTCACCACAGGTCCTGGAAGCCACAGGACCATAACGGAGGCTTCGGTGGACCGCGGACAGGTGAGCATACATGATTTTTTTATTTTTAACACTTTCTTTCATTTAGGTAATGTTTATTTTGGCTCAAAATGCGGCAGATGCGTTTTTCTGACCGCATCTGCCGCATTTTCGAACCAAAATCGAACATGTTCGATATTCGCCGAATTTGAACCAAATTGTTCGAATTCGGTGAATGACTCGAATATCGCCAAAAACAACTCGAATTTGAGATTGGCGAACTATTCGAATCGAACATCGCTCATCTCTAGTCTGGACACCAGCCTATGTACCTGCTATGTAGCTGGGGCGTGACACAGGCTCCGGGTTACCGCGCCCCATCAGCGATCATTGGAGGAAGCTCCTGCATTACGATTGGTAGACGCTGCATAGGGAGGCATATTTAAGGAGCTGACCAGTCACACTACACAATTGCTCGAGCGTCATGTATTAATCAGCCTCCTGCGATGCCTGCCCAATCATGATGTTCTTGCTTTGTCCTATCAGCGTACGGACGTCTCGTAATCCACCATTGTGGCACGCCTATGTGTTGTCCCTGCTGCACCAGGTCCGCCCATATTAGCTTGTTGTAGCAGTGTGTAAATGAGGTAAGGTGCTCGGCAGAAGGTAACTTGAGACACCCGGCGGTGTATCTAGAGATAGATGTAACCTACTGTAGCGCACCTAGTTGCGGCGTGTAAAGATGGTGCGATTACCGTTTGCAACCGTTTGTGCGTGCTCGTGCACGTGAAGTAGCTAGTTGTATCCACCCGCCAGTAGCGGCGTGTAAAGGTACCCTAAGGGTAGGGATTTTACCTTCTTCTCTAGGACCCACAGCTCTTACAACAGAATTGACCTGTTTTGGTCAGTCATGGGATTCTTTCATAGCGGCCTGGGGCCACGATAAGAAATATTCTCCTGTCGGACCACAGCCCTATTTTCTTATCCATGGAGGTCCCTGGGCTGACGGAGAGAAAGGGGTTGTGGAGATTAAATAGCAACCTCTTACAAGATGCGGCCTGTCTGGAGGATTTGAAAACAGATATAGCCACCTTTGTTCAGAAGCATGAGGCGGATAATACGTTCCAAGCTATTAAATGGGAGGCACTAAAGTGCATAATGAGAGGCACCTTAATCAAACACGGTGCCAGATTAAAAAGAGTTCAAAATGATAAAATTAATGATTTACTAACACAAATCAAAATCTTGGAGTCTAGACATAAAACAACAAACTCTCACGAACTTCTGATTGAGCTTTTCACTAAACGTCTGGAACTAAAGAGTAATTTCTAAGAGACAGAGAGCGTACAGCGGGATTTTTGTATAAAAAGGCCAATGTGTGTGGTCGTCCTATGGCGAGATTGCTACACCCAAGGGCGGAGCACACTTTCATATCTTCAATTAGGACAGGGGCCGGAAAAGTGGTTTACAACAATGAGGAGATTACTGGGGTTTTCCAAAGATTCTATAAAGGCCTTTATAACTTAAAGGGGAAGTTCTCAGACATGGACCCTTCCACGCTGAGAGCTAAAATTAGAAGTTATATCAAGAAGATCGGTGTCCCATCTTTGTCGGAAACCGATTTACTAAACTTGGAAAAAGACATAACTGCAGAGGAGTTGTTGGAAGTGATCAGGGCCACTCCTATACCTAAATGCTCAGGTCCTGACAGATTCTTGCCCATTTTTTACAAAATATTATTGGATAGTTTGCTGCCCCAAATGCTTCTGACATTCAACACAATTATGGAATTTCACTCCCCAGGCTCTGGAGGCACATATTTGTGTTATCTTGAAACCTAATAAGGACCCTTTGGTGGTGGCAAGCTATAGACCGATTTCTTTAATAAATGTGGACGTTAAGATCTTTGCGAAAATTTTCCTGTATTCGAGTCCCTCAGCTGGGGTTAGAATTAACGGGTCTTTGTCTGACTATTTTTGTATCCGAAATGGGACTCGACAGGGGTGTCCGTTATCCTCTTTGTTATACGTCATAGTAATTGAACACCTGGCTAAAGCTATTAGAGACAATAATGACATCAAGGGGTTTCAGGTGGATAATTCCACCCAGAAGACAGCCCTGTTTGCGGACGACGTTCTCCTTTATGTGTCCCAACCTATTACTTCCTTCCCAGTTTTATTACAGGAGTTTGACACTTTTGGGGCATTAAGCAATTTTAAGGTAAATTACTCGAAAACAGAGGTGATGAACATTTCCCTACCCCCACTGGTAGTAGCCTCCCTAACGACAAACTTTCCTTTTCGGTGGAAGCAGGGTCAGATCTCCTATTTGGGTGTGAACCTCCTTGATGACTTACATAGACTTTTCCCTCTGACCCATCAAGCCATCCTAGACAAAGTAGTGACCCTTTTGGATTCCTAAAGGCCTCTAAAACTCTCCCGGCTGGGTAGAATTCACGCCATTAACATGGACATCATGCCAAGGTTCCTGTATATATTCCAATCAGTTCCCATCTGGCCACACAGATCCTTTTTCACCAAGGTCCGCTCTGTGCTATCTGGTTTCATTTGGAAAGGGAAAAAACCAAGGGTGGGTTATGTGACCCTGTCGGCGCCTCGTCATAGCGGGGGAGCGGGTCTTCCAGATCTTCACAAATACTGTCAGGCATCCATCTTAGTTAGACTTCTGGACTGGAAATATAGAGAGGCCTCCAAGAAATGGGTCCAGATTGAACAAGAGGGGATTGACATACCCCTTCGATACCTACAATGGACCCCCAGACATACCATCAAAAACCAAGAGAACATTATGTTCCTTACCTTAGAAAAGCCTTGTTGGTGGGGAATCCGAATCGTCAGATGGTGAGTTCTTTGACTCTTATTTTTCCAAATCTGGCTTTCCCCCCCAGGCTTAAAAAGACAGCACTTTTTGGGGTGGCGTTTCAGAGACGATACTCGTATCGGGCACATCCTACAAGAAGGTGAGCTTCCCACATTTAATGTATTGCAAAATAATGCAGTAGGCACAAAATTAATCTGGTGGGAGTATCTACATTTACGTTCTTTCCTAAAGTCGGTAAAACTGTCTGGGTGCCCTGAGCTTCGTCTCTCACCCATGGAGACTATTTTTTCATGTGAGGCTCCGCCAGCCCAGGGTATTTCAGCTATTTACCAAATCTTGTCAGCGAGAGACAACAATGACAAACATAAATACCAGATTAACTGGGAGAGGGAATTGGAGGGGCCTATCTCCTGTGAAGACAGGGGGAGGTGCTTTCTTATGGTACATAAGTTGCCCGGCTCATGCGATGCGCACGAAAAGTGTTATAAAATATAATTCAGATGGTATATCACTCCAGATAGGCTGCATACATTTTCTCCAATGGCTTCCGGGCTTTGTTGGAGGTGTGGGTCCAAGGAGGGTACGATGCTGCATGTTTGGTGGGACTGTTCCCTGATCAGTGAGTTTTGGGAGAAGGTATTTCCCAATTACAGGCTTGTTACAGGTAAACACGTAGTGGGGACTCCTGAGTTGGCCTTGCTCTCTTTGTTGCCTGGTTCGGTGAGGACCCAAAAGAAAGATATTTTGAGATTTTGCCTATCTGCTGTCAGGGCAGTGATTCCTCAACACTGGAAGGAACGGAGTCCACCTACCATTCTCTAATGGTTCTCAGAGATGGAATTCTTTTTTAGATCGGAGTAGATATCAGCTGGACTTTTTCAGACTCTGCCCTCTTTTTCTGCCACTTGGTCTGAATGGATCATATATAAAGATGCCAATAACTATAATGAGTTATTCTCTTGAATGGAGATTGGGTCTATCTCCCCAATTGTCTCTGGCAATCCATACAATTGACACTCTTTGGTTCTCTTTGACAAGTATATGAGCTCTGTATATACACTATTCTCTCTTTTATTTCTTTTCTCTTTTCTACTCCCCCCTTTTCCGGTCCCCTGGGCGGATATTGGTCAATGGTCTGACTGGAGGTCGGTAAAACCAATTGATGGTTTATTATGACATAAGTGTTTAATTATATTACTGACACGATTCCTCGCTTCGACGAGTATACTAGTAAATATTTTCTTAAGTTTTTATTTTTTATTTTTTTAACTCTAATTTTTATTTGTCTAGTTTCAAAGACAAAACATACAGTGTACTTTAATTGCATGGAGTATACATTAGGCATCAAAAGACCACTATGTAATTTAGGTTAGTGCTTGTACTGATTGTTATATAATCAATATATGCCTTTGTTTAATAAAAATATATTTACCCCCCCCAAAAAAAACACACATAAAAACATGTATAAGGCTCCTTTCACATCAGCTTTTTCCAATGGATGGTGCCGCATGTGCTGGATCGGCCGCCTAACGGCCGACTTGCACCCTGGATCCTGCAACCCCATGTATTGTCTATGGGGCTTGTGGTCAGGTGCAGCAAGTGTGGTTCTGCCGGATCCAGCAGATCCTGCACTTGTGGTGGCAAAAAAAATAAACGTTGCTTGTGGCCTTTTTTTTCGCTACCGCAAGTGCCGGATCTGTCGGGTCCAGCAGAACTGCACTTGCTGCACCTGACCGCAAGCCCTGTTGACAAAGCATGGGGCTTACCGAATCTGAGCCCCAAGGCGGCAGTTAGATAGTCGATCTGGCAGATGTGGAGCCATCGCAAAATAGCTAATGTGAAAGCAGCCTAGGAGGAACCTACGCATTTTGAACCATGCAGGGGTTCTTTACCAAGGATTTCCGTGCACCAGTAGACCCTAATGGCATTTATATGGTAGGCTGAAAACCAATTTCTTATTCTATATTCTTTCACTCCCATTGAGTTTAACCCATTACAGACTAGTCAATTTTTCTTTTTGCCCTTTTGTTTGTTCCCCCCCCTTTTTCAAGAGCCATTTTCCTTTCTCTCGTCTTCACCATATGAGGACTTGTATTTTGTGGGATGACTTGTAGTTTTGAATGACATTATTCATTTTAACATTCACTGTACTGAGAATGTAATAGGAAGAAAATTCCAAGTGAGATGAAATTGTGGAAATAATAAATGCAGTTCCGCCATGATTTTTTGAGTTTTCTTTTTCTTGCGTTCATTCGGACGTAAAAGTATGACTTTGAAACATGATTCTCCAGGTCAGAACAACAATGACAATACCAAACTTGCATACTGGTAGTTTATTTTATTTAAATGATAAAATAGGAAATCAGAATCTTGTGACATCATTATCCAAGACTTATAACAATTTTATTTTCCGGGCTTGTTTTTTGCGTGGTGAGATTATGCTTTTATTGATACCAATTCAATCACTTTGTAATATATTTATTTTAAAGAGGATTGGTGACTGTAAAAAACAATTCTGCCATTTTGATTTTCTATTTACAGCTTTTACCATATTGGAAAATCATCAAGTTTTGATAGGCCAGACTTTTGTGATACTAAATATCATAAATATTTATATATTTTTTATTTCTTTGTTTTAATAGAGGTAAGGTAATTAAAATTATGATATATATATATTTTTTTATTTTTTTTCCAAAATTATAGATAGTTTATTTATTTTTACATCCCCTTAGGGGACTTGAAATTGAGATTTTTTGATGCTTATACTATATTATGCAGTATAGTGAAATCTCGAACTTCTATGAAGCTCAGGACATGGCTGAGCTTTAAAGGAGTACCAAAATGGCAGTAATGAGGCGATTAGTTGTCCCCCATATGCCATGGCAAACCATATGTGCCCTGCATTTGTACTGAGACAGTGTACGTTCCATTTAAATGCCACTGTCAAGATGTATAGCAGAAGTTTAAGGATGTTGTCTAGTTCTTTTCTATTGAGAACCTATCCTTAGGATAGATCATCAATATCTGATCTGTAGAGATGCAACATTAGGCACCTCTGCCACTTATCTTTTCGTGGTGTCAGTAGCAGCTGCATATGATCAGTTGGGGAACAGAACAAAACAACACAACTCCATAAACTGTATAGTAGTCACAGCAGGGTACCGGTCACAACCACTATACAGTTGACGCAGCTGTGCAATTGATCACATATGACTGGCACCGAGAACAGCTGGTCAGTGGGCGCCAGATGTTACAATCCCACTGACCTGATATTGATGTACCATCTTAAAGATAGGTCATCTTAAAGATAGGTTAAACTTAAGGATAGGTCATCTTAAAATAGGATATCTTAAGGATAAGATTAATCTTAAGGATTGGTCATCTTAAAATAGGATATCTAATGGCCACTTTACACGCGGTTACATTTCTAGCTTATCCACAGGTAACTTACTGGTTGCAGTGAAATCATGGAGACATGGTTCTATCTTGTTGCTGTGTACAAATTGAATAATCTCTCCATGATTTCACTGCTGCCAGTAAGTTACCTGTGGATAAGCTAGACATGTAGCCGTGTGTAAAGTGGCCATAATGGTACCTTTACACGCCGCGACGGCAGGCTGGATACATCCCGCTACTTCACGTGCACGAGCACGCTCAAATGGCTACAAACAGTCAACGCACCCTCTTTACACGCCGCCATAAGGTGCGCTACGCCACGCTACATCTGTAGCTAGCTACATCGCCGGGTGTGTCAAGTAGCCAGCTGTAGCTTAGCGTACCACGTTTACACAGCGCTACAATAAGCTAATATGGGCGGACCTGGTGCAGCAGGGACAGCACATAGGCGTGCCACAATCGTGGATTACGAGCCATCCGTACGATGATAGGACAGCGCAATATCATCATGATTGGCCAGGCATCGCAGGAGGCTGAGAAATACAGCACGCTCGAGCGATTGTGTAGTGTGACTGGTCAGCTCCTTAAATATGCCGCCCTAGGCAGCGACTACCAATCGTCATGCAGGAGCTTCCTCCAATGATCGCTGAAGGGGGGCGGTATCCCAGAGCCTGGGTCACGCCTTAGCTACATTGCAGCTACAGCCCCGGGTGTCCAGAGTTCCCTTCCGTTGCCTCTTTACACGCCGATACAGCTCGCTACCATCGGCGATGTAGCCATCAGTTTTCGAGCAGAGCCCATAAACAGATGTATCTGTTGCCGGCTGTAGCGTCGCGTCTTCAGACGCCGCTACGACGGGCTACATTGACGCTACAAGCTACATTTGTAGCCTGTAGCGCGATGTATCCAGCCTGCCGTCGCGGCGTGTAAAGGTACCATTAAGGATAAGTCATCAATATAAGGCGGCCGTCACACGGAACGATTTCTTGCCCGATATCGTTTAAGCGATCTCCTTTTTGATCGCTTAAGCGATATCGGGCAAGAAATCGTTGCATGTAATCAAGCGATTTATGATGTGAAATCGCTTGATCGTGACATCGCTGATCTGAGCTCCGGAGCTCAGATCTAGCGATGAACGATGCCACGATCTGCTTCATCGTGGTGTATAACACCACGATGAACGATCTCCCAGCGCAGAGCCTATGCTGGGAGATGGTAACTATGGTACACGTCGGGTAACTAAGCGACGCGCGGCGCCTAGTTACCCGATGTGTACCATAGTTACCAGCGAGATCGCGGATCCACATCGCTGGTGAGTCTGTCTGTGTGACATCTCACCAGCGATGTGAGCGATATTGTAAGCGATTGCGCGTGCACGTGATCGCTTACAATATCGCTAGAGATATCTGTGCGTGTGACGGCCGCCTAAAAGTAGTGCACAACTCCTTTTTCAGACAGGGTTAAGATTTGGGGAACACATGGTAACAGACTCCCAGATGTGGCTCCTAGTATCCCCTTGATGTAAAGATGACCATCTCTATGTAATAGTATTTTTTTTATATAATCATTACATATGTGTAATTATTAATATGATTTATTTATTTTTAGATCACCGGGGAAAGTATGATGTAATTTATTGTGATAGACCAGATAGAAGAGTTAAGTGGGATGGGGGAAAAATGGTAGATTATGGTGGTTTTGAACCTACATATGCTATAATGCTGTTTGCAGTTCTTGTATGCAGGAATTACTGCGGCACAACCTATATATGCAGTGGCGTATCTGGAGTCAGATGAGCCAAGTGCAATATCTGGATCTGAACTCCACCATCCCTCCCCTGCATGTTGGTTAGATACTTGGAACACTGTAGCTTTTGAAATCCTATTAAAGACGTGTTTCCTCCAACATTCCCCCCTATGTAGTAATGGCCCCACCCTGGAATAATGTCGTTTATTTGGGCCCCTTCAAGATCCTCTATCCTGGTCCCGTTCCTGGTCTAAATGTCCCCCATCTTGATGTATATATTCTATCCTTAGTCCAATCCTGGTATATATATGCTCACCATCCTGGGCACCTTCCAGGTATACATCTCCCCTATTCTGAGCCCCATCCTGGTGTATATGTCCTCCATCAAACCATATATGTCCTATTTCCTGGTATACATGTGTCCCCATCCTGGTATATGTCCCCCATCCTGGTATATACCTATCCAGACATATTAATTCCCCCATCCTAAGCCCATTCTGGTATATATGTCCCAAATTCTGGTATACATGTCCTCCATCCGGGTATATACTGTATGTACCGTATCCTGATATATTAGTCCCCTATCCAGGTATTTATGTCAAATTCCTGATATATATGTCCCCCTTCCTGGTATATATGTTTCCAATTTTGCCTCTGAATAAAAATCCAAACGCATTCAACTCACTTCTTCTGGTCACCTGCCATGCGGTGTCCTTTTCCACAGCTAGCGCAGGAGCCGCTGGTAGCTGACATTGACATGTGCACAATAGTATATGACATCACTGCCATGTGACCTCAGTCTCAGGCATGCAGAAGTCAGCTGCGGGCCTCTCAGACACACATACAGCTGAAGTAGGCGCTGGGGTTGGTGGGCCCCCTGAGGCATAGGCCCAGTTGCGATCTCTGTCTATATATACAGGCATCCAGGGGGCACAGACACAATAGAGCCCCTTTGCAACAACAATATCTGGGTCCTTTTGTAGTCCAGCTGCCCCATTGGTATGTCCACCCCTGCAAGCACTCTAAAATGGGAGGAAACTAAACTTGAAAAACACAAATACTACAAATTTAAAAAGTTGAATTTCTAATTAGAATGAAAAAACAGATTATTTGGGAGAGGCATAAAAACAAAACCACCATAGACCCCACACTTTCAACCATCTGATTCAAGGTATCCAGTCTTGTGGTGCAGGAGTACTTTGGAAGAGTATAGCATTTTATTGTAGTTATTTTTTTATAATGCTGTGGTTCCTCTGTTATTTTTCATGAAAGTACATCAATAAACATAATATTCCAGAAAGGATGGTTTCACACTTGCATTTGTTTGTCCAGCGTCCTATTCCGACCGAAACCTGGTGCCACCTAATCAGGCCTGTCTCCGTAGACTTAGAATGGAGACACAGGCACCTGTGGTGGCATAAGGTTTCTGCCGGATCCTGACAAATGTGTCCTTTTGACCTCCTCTCTGAACACACAAAGTTGCAATTTTGCGGCTCATTAAAAAACCTGATGTCACCGGATGCAGCAAAAAGTAGAATGGGCTTCAATTGGGCCAGATGCGCCTAGTGATGGATCCGGCCAAGCCTGATCTGGCTTTCACACTGAGCATGCCCAGAGCCCTTGCCAACACCCTCCCATTAGGCGTGTCATATTTAAAGTTTCATCTTTTCTACGGATCAGGCAAAAAACTGGATGCAACCGCAGCACTTTTTTGCCTGATCTGACACTCGGATCAAGTGTAATACTACTGCAGTTACATACAGTTGCACAAACAAACCCGGATATGGTCAGAAACGTTTTCAGCCTATCCACACCTGAACGCAAGTGTGAAACCAGCCTAAAACATCTATTGGCCATCAGATTCATATCCAGGGATCAAGTTTATTGAATTTTGCATTGTAAATCTTATTTAGACATTTGGTATATATTGTGTCACATTGTCTCTGTGGGTCTTGTCTGTGGCATTGATGCAGGAGCCGGTGGCACAACAGGATCTAGGCAAAGCAAGGAAAGTACATACAAAAATTACTGTACAAAAAGCCACTCTCGTTGATTCAGTTGAGCGTCTGCTGTTTAATGGCCTTTGTTGAATAAAACTTTCCAAGATAACTAAAGATTTATGGGGATGTTTTCCTAACTGTATTTGTATCTTTTTTAATTAAATGCCATTTAACATAACATTAGATTAATTGGATAGAACAAAATGCTATTTCACTGTAGCTGAAATCATAAAAGGGTCTGCCTGCAGAATGGTTTGGGGGCATGGAGAAGAACAACAGTAACCCTTACAGAACCAGGCTGCTCTGCCTGCTTCTATTGTCTATAAGATGACACAGGGAGATGATATTGAAGCGTAAGCTCCTGAGTTTAAGAGTTCAATAAAAAATGTTGATGTTAAATAAAGAAAATAGTCTATTCATCTGTTTGCACATATTTCTCATTAATGGCTCATTCTCAGGATCTACCTGTGTTTATCCAAGCTTGTTTAAATCCCTTTAGGGCTAGAACAAATTGTCATTTCTTTCCTGCGCTCAGTGCAGATTTTTTTTATGCTTTTCAGATGCACAATCAGCACAGTGTAAACTTGGCTTAGGGCCCTTTCACATCAGCGGTATTTTCAAATCGCGGCAGATGCGGTGAAAAAACCGCATCTGCCGCGATTACCGCATAACCGCGACACTTGCGGCACACTTGCGGCAAGCCCCATGCAATGTCTATGGGGCTTGCGGTAAGGGTGCGGCAAGTGCGGTTTCGGCACATGCCGCAGGTGCGGCCGCGAAAAAAAACGCTGCTTGCAGCGTTTTTTTTTCGCGGCCGCACCTGCCGCAAGTGCCGAAACCGCACTTGCCGCACCTGCCGCACCCTTACCGCAAGCCCCATAGACATTGCATGGGGCTTGCCGCAAGTGTGCCGCAAGTGTCGCGGTTATGTGGTAATCGCGGCAGATGCGGTTTTTTCACCGCATCTGCCGCGATTTGAAAATACCGCTGATGTGAAAGGGCCCTTAGACGAGTTAAAGGACACTGCATTATAACTCTACAGTCCTACACAGTACACACACACACACACACATACTCATACACACACTCATGCACACACACTCATACACACACACACAAACTGGCCACAACCAAATTAGTTTTGTCATAAATGGAAAAGTCACATTTCAAAATAAAATATAATCAGAACAAAATAAATACCATATCCATCTAGCCACAAACTAAACCTAAAGCATCTGTATAAAATTTAGTGGACTTCTCCACCATCCTACAGAAGATACTCATGCATCTCTGTTCAGTTCAGAAGGGGCGAAGTAAAACCACCTTTTCTGGGATCGCTGATGTCTTTTCGTAGTCGGACCCCAAAAATCAGTAAGTTATCCCAATAGAAGCTTATATGCTCACCCTCAGCTCCTACAAATCATTTTTTATCATGGTGGTGATGGTGCTCTCTTAGCACCCCGAAACTGGGAATATTTGGGGAAAAATGCACCAGAACCTAATGTTCAGATTTCATGATGCCTTGATAAGTAAATATACTCGTTACTATTTGTTACTCACACAGATAGTATAGTATTCTCGTTACTCGGGAGTATCGCTGGTGCTCGTGAGTGATGTGTCCATCATCAATGATCTGTCACATATTGCTGACTCCCTTCAGTACACAAAGGGAGTCGGCAACCCTGTGAGAGCAGCTTGAATGGAAGGTACCCACTGGGGTGTACAGCAAAGTGTTGGATGCAGTGAAAACTCAAAAAAACCCTGTCCTGGAAATGCTAATTTTATGGCCGGCTGTGTGTGGACAGAGCCAATCACTAATTGACTTACATTGGACTCGCTATTCAGACGAGTACACAAGTATTACAAAGCACTCGTTATGAGTATAGCGATTACAAATATTTTGCTACTCGCTCATCCCTACTTGCACACAGTCAAAGCACTCAGTGCCAGAGGCAGGAAAACAAATCCAAAACATCTTTGAACCTCCACCATGTGTGACTGCAGGTACTGTGTTCTTTTCTTTTAGGCCTCATTGCATGTTTTTTGTAAACGGTAAAATGTACTTTAGAAAAAAAACTTTTTGGCCTTATCCATCCAAGAGTCACATTGGCAGAAGGATTTGGGCTTATTCATATACATTATGCCAAACTGCACTCTCCTTTTTTATGTCTGTGTCAGCAGAGGGGTCCTCCTGAGTCTCTTGCCATAATGTTTCATTTAATTAAAATGTGGACGATAGTTCACACTGACACAGATGCACCCTGAGCCTGCAGGACAGCTTAAATTTCTTTGCAACTTGATTGGAGTAGCTGATCCACTATCCTGCATTGCAACCTTTTGTCAATTTTTCTCTGTCGACCACGTCCAGGGAGATTAGCTACAGTGACATAGGTATAAGCGTCTTGATTTTGTTGCACACCATGGACAAAG
The DNA here is from genome assembly GCA_033576535.1 of Allobates femoralis. Taxonomy (NCBI): domain Eukaryota; kingdom Metazoa; phylum Chordata; class Amphibia; order Anura; family Aromobatidae; genus Allobates; species Allobates femoralis. The sequence goes on along the minus strand of JARQOC010000004.1, from coordinate 116,738,371 downwards.
GAACATTAAAATATCTGAAGATGGACTTAAAACCTTGAGATTGTTGATATTTTCCAACAATTTTGGTTCTCAAGTCCTCAGAAGGGTCTCTTCTCTCTCCGTTCTATTCTCAATCCTTAGTGTGGCACGCACTGCTACGATTGAGTCAACTTGTCACACTTTTATCTGGTTTCAGATTGATTTTCATATTGCCCACACCTGTTACTTGCCACAGGTGAGTGTGAACAAGCATCACATGCTTGAAACAAAGTTGCTTACCCAACAATTTGTCCAGCCCAATTTAGAGGGGTTTGTGTGAAATTACCGTATGTACAATTTATCTTTTTTTCTCTTTTATTTTTTGTTGTTCCAATATATAGAATGGAAATAAATATGTGCATGACAAAACATGTGTTAAGCTTTAAGTTTCTCAGGCAAATACTTCATTTTCCGGAATAATTTCAAGGGTTCCAACACTGTTTATATGCAAGAACATTAGCCTTAGCACAGAAAGTAGATTACTGTCTAGAGAGAATATTTAAACAAAACTGTGATAAAAGACAAGCAATCAATGTTATACTGCTGTACTTTTAAATGGTCAGTGTGAGATCGGCCAGTCCCAGTTTAAGTCAAGCGCAAATAAGTCCACAGTTTAATTAGAAGAATATTGAAGTCATTAAGTGACTGCTGCTTCAGTAAATATATGAACGGCTGAAATAAGCAAAAAAAAAAAAACACATCATGGGCAGGGTAAATCCATTTACATACACAGTAATTCAGTGACTGTAAAAACAACTTAAAGGTTATAAAAATAACGAATTAACCACAATTACACAATAATAACTGTAATAAAAAATCTGCATTATTCTAAGGAAATAAATTGCAATTTTAACTATATTTAATAATGAACGGAATAATAAAACTGCCCTGATGCTTTTAAAGGGGATGTTCTTTATTTTTTTTTTCCAAGTTCTGATAAAGGGACATAATCTACATGACTCGCACAGATATCATTATTACATTTGGCAGACGTTTTTATTCCTTGCACAATTGAGTACCATCTTTTGGTGGCATCCTGCATTTTGCACATGCAGATACTTGCTGGAAGGACATATTTCCTATGATGTTTGGGTGGCTTCACACCACCGTGATATCCGATCCGGGGCTGTCAGGGATGAACCTGACAGCCCGGGACCGGATCAGCACAGAACCAGAGGGCTAATATGCCCTCCGGTCCGGTGTGTAGCCAGACGCAGCTGCTGATGATTCAGGACCGCGGCTCGCAGGGAGCTAGCCGCAGTCCTGAAATAACAGCGGCGTGCAGATGCCGTGATCCTGTTCCCGGATCCGGGAGGATCCGGGAGACGCCAATTTGGGGAGATTTTTCTCCCTGAACACAAAAACATTGCAAGCAACGTTTTTGTGTCCGGGAGAAAAATCCGAATTCTCCAGGATTCTCCCAGGGAGATGGAAACCGGATGGCAGATAGCTGCCATCCGGCTCCATCCGGCCCCATAGGATACTATGGGGCCAAAATCCGGTCCGGGGCTGTCTGGTGTCTGGTTTACACTGGACAGCCCCGGATCGGACGCTGCTGTGGTGTGAAGCTGGCCTTAGTATTCTTTTCCACCTGCAATTTGGTGCCGCTCTAATCCATTTCTAAATGAAATAAAGTTTCCAGTGTTGACATTACAAATATTGTACAATTGTTATGAATGTCACATTAACATTGTTTAAGGTCATTTTTGGGAAAAGTATGAATTGAGACATTCACCTAATACACATACTGTACGAGCCAAAAAACTGAATTTTGCAGAGACCCTTCTTGTTCTACCAATGTTTCCTGTGCTTTTTGTCACTTATCGCTCTGACCCTTTCTTCCTCTTGCAGTTGTTTCCAGTAACTCAATTACTCTACTGATGGTAGAATTTACTTTTCATGTAGTCATAGAGTCAACCAGTTTTTTCCTTCCTGAAGCCATATCTTCAGAGTAGGTAGATGAACGGGTTAAAAGCTGCACTGCCATGTGAGTAATACCAAATCCAGGAGGATAAGGATTTGTCAACAGTTTCATAGATAATTCTCCTTCTTCACTACAAAATCACATTAAAGGTTGTTTCATGGGATTTTCGTCCTGAAGAAGGAGAATTCTCTCTAAAACGCGTTGACAAATGAAGATCACGATTTTTATCATCTTGGATTTTATTTTTGCACACCTGGCAGCAGGGGTTTTAACCCTTTCTACACCTACTCTGACTATCCATCACCGGGGTGCTGCGGCAGCTGTGCTTAGGGTGGTATCACACTTGCATTTTTTTGTCCGATGAAACTCTTAGTGTACCTTCACACGCCGCAATATCGCCTGGCGATCCTAAAGGCAATATGCTGCTCCGGAGCAATCGCCGTGAAATTGCCTCACAGTTGCGGTGTGTGATTGGGGAATTTGGTGGCGATAAATCGCCTCTAGGCCGTCACCTGATCCTGAGCAATGCTCAGAAATCATCCGCAATCATGAAGACGATATTTCCGTGTTGTGGCGTGTGATAGGGTAATAGTGATGGAAACAGCGGTGGCTAGAATTTCCCATAGGCGAGCTGCAACCGTTCTGTAGTCCGCGCCCCGTCTGCGATGATTGGTGTTGGCTACTGTGTTCCCATTGGCTGTCATTTCACAGAGCGCCATATTTGAAGAGCTGTCACTTCAGCACCACACACATCTTCACCTATACAACCATCCGCTAAATCAGTGCAATTACGGGCGCCATTTAATAGTGCAAGCTATGTTGGCCGCGTGTATTTGAAGTTGCGCTGTGTGGAGTATAGTGCCACACACATGACAGCTCAGATGTGGACCTACACATCGCAGATGGGTGCCATGGACCACGCACTGGAATCGCCCTGTGAATTTGTTGACGCTGATGGGTACATTATACTGCTCCCACTCCGTGGACGGCTACCTTGTTAGCGCCCTCAACTTTGTTTGGCGGCACCAGTGTGCGTGGTAATGTCATCACGTTTTTTTTCATTCCTCCCTGCCTGTCAGGTGCCTGCCCCTTCCCTGGACATAGGAGAAGGGTCGTGGCCGCCGCACAGCGCGCTGCCACATGGGACCATGGCCAAACACATGGAGAATGCAATGTTGTTTGTGGGGAATGTAGGTACACTTCAGTACAGACACGCAAAGAGATGTATGCACACACATAGTTCAGTTCAGCCATGGCAGCTCTGCCATGGAATGGACCAATGCAGGTACATATGTCCATAGTGTTGTTTGTAGCTTCCCACAATCACCTACAGACGCACACCTAGCCATTGGTACTGTAATCCAGTGTTATACACAAGACCGCTCCTGTGCAACACTTTTGCGCCTCAAAAGTGTGTTGCAGGAGCCACAATTGACAACTCAACCGTGTATTTGTGCCAAATTCCGACAGACAATGGTGTCATGTATTAGCCAGCCTTCCAGAGCAGGCTGCCTAATCGTAACGCTGTTGTGTTGTCCAATGAGCGCGTATGGGGCGTGGTGTAAACCACTCTGGCACGCCTTTCTCCTCGACGCGCTGAACATGTATGCCCACATTACCTTTGGAATTGCGGCGTGTGAAGCGGCAATGGAATAAGGCAAGATTGGTTCCGCTGTAGGTGAGGCGATTTCTGGAGCAACACATCGCCTTACTTTCAGGTCTAGAGTGCGGCGTGTAATGCCGCCATTGGCGATCTGAGGCGGCCATGAAAAAGGTGCATGCGCACGTTAGATCGCCTCATATTGCCAGGCGAGATTGTGGCGTATGAAGGTACCCTTATTCTACCTGATCAGTCCTGTCTCCATAGACTTAGATTGGGGATGCAGGCACAGGAAACGTAATAAGCTTTCTGACAAATCCTAACAAATGAGTCCTTGTGACCTCCTCCCCGGCCGCACAATGTTGCGATTTTACAGACGGGTAAAAAGCCTGATGTCACCAGATGCGGCGCACTGCAGACAAAAATAGAAGGGGCTTCAATGGGGTCGATCTGGCTTTCACACTGAGCATGCCTAGAGCCACTCCCAATATCCTCCCATTAGGAGTGTCCTATGTAAATTTTCAGCTTTCCGACAGATCAGGCAAAAAGATGGATGCAACCGCAGCTTTTATTGCCTGATCTGACACTGGAATTAGGCATAATACCGCTTCAGTTACAAAAACAAACTCAGATGCGGTCGGACGCGTTTTCAGCTTGATCACACCTGAACGTAAGTGTGAAACCAGCCTTAGGGTCCCGTCACACTTGGCGACGCTCCGGCGATCCCGACAACAATACAACCTGGTAAGAATCCCTGGAACGTCGCTACGTGGTCGCTGGTGAGATGTCAAACAGTCAGATCTACTCAACGACGCAGCAAAGATACGGCGACCTGTATAACGACCTCGGCGGTCGTTGGGACCCTGTCACACAGAAGCTAGTCTGAGACTCAGACCTACATGGCTGAGTTCTGAGTTGCGAACGAGGTCGTTGTTAAGGCCTCAAACACACTGATGCATGCTGGCCAGCGGGAGCCCGACGATCAAAAAATGGTCCAGGCCATTCAACACGATCCGGTCGCTTCTACGTGTCAAACATAGCGAGATCGCTGGTGAGGTTGCTGTTACGTCACAAAACCTGTGACGCAACAGCGATCTCGCTAGTGATCTCGCTATGTGTAATGGGGGCTTTACACATTTTAACAGTAGTTGGGATTTTCACAGCTACAAGAGCTGAGCCTTTATACTCCAATTGATTGGGCTTGCTAATTTATCTCTGATAAGACCCAATCTGTGCTTCTTTTGTCTTTCCAGTTGTATTCTTGAAACAATATCTTGGAAGGAAAAGCATTGTTGTGGTTTGCCTCACAGACCCCCTCATTAGTTCTCATTTAAAATAAAAAAACCTTTAAGAATAATTTATAACCTATTTTATACCAACTAAATCCAGACTGAGCTGTAGCTAGAATGAATGGTAGTGAACAATTGAGAAATACGTGCACAACAGGACTTCTATTACCAATAGTACCGATATTTAAAAAATAATACAATTTTAATTCAATTTATTAGCATTTACATAGTTAGTCTTCTGACCTTCCAGAATAGTTGTCCTCTGGTGCCCTTACAAGCCATAACAATTTTCGTAAACTATGATATGCTCAATATCATACGGTCCGTTGTTATACATTTCTTTTGGGTACAAGCCATTTACAAAATAGAGTATAACATTAAAATAACAGATTTATCAGAGCTTTCTGATAAAGAACAGTATTTCAGAGTACAGGACAAGATGACTACAGTACTCCATCTGACCACTTGAGGGAGACCTTGACTTTAATAAACCATCTTACTCAGCTAGGCATTCAAGAGAAGTTTAATCAAAGTCTTGCAAAATGTGTGATTTATATCTCTTTTACTGTCAGTATGCATATTTAAATGTGTGTTCAATTGATGTAGTCAGCAAATTACTAATGTTTACAGTGTGTATTGCAGTTAGGTACAAAGCACCCCATTATGAGCTTTTAAGTTAACCATGAACAATGTTCAAACATGAATGACATTTTCTCCAAGTGTTTTAGGTTAATATTAAAAACAATTCAACGTTGCAACATTAGGTTTTGAACCAACGGTATACCACTGTTCATGGCTGAGCCTTTGAAGGGCCGTACACACACTATATGGATGAAAGTTACCTAATGGGGCTTTTATGACCCCCAATTGTAGGTCCATAAACAATGAATATGGAGTTTGTTCCCCCTTTGCAGCTAGAACAGTTCCACTCTTCTGAGAAGGAATTACATAAGATTTTTGAGGTGTCTAGGATTCTTTTTCCCATTCATTCAGAAGAGCATTTGTGAAGTCAGACCGTCATGTAGGAGGAGAGGGCTTGGCACACAATCTCGATTTTAGTTCAACCCAAAAGATGGTTGACAGTTTTGAGGTCAGAGTTCTTTGTGGACAGACATGTCTTTCCAAACCAAAATTGTGCATTATCCAATGTGATACAGTCGTACTGGAACAGAAAAGGGCCTTACCTAAAATGTTCCCAGAAAGGATGTTCATTCAGAGTTACGTAGTCCATACTCATAGCTCCTAACCTTCCTGGATTCAGGGGAACTGTCTTTATTTGAGGGTTTAGTCCCACTATCCTGGCACATCAGGGCTTTGTCAAGACATCTTTGCACTCTCATCGCTAGTTTCATATCTCCTCCTCCTAAAGTCAGGTAGGGGGACAACTCTCTGCACATAGATTAAATGAACAACTTCCTTCTCTGGTGATCTGGTCTTCCCAAGCACCAAGAGCCAACCTCCGTGTTTTCACAAAGCTATGAGCCATAGCTCTCATTGAGGACAAAGGGATAATTTAGTAAATTTGAGCTGAATTGCAGGCAGTGTATCCAGATGCAGATTACATGGGTACATAGAGATACATTATATATAGGAGTGTATTCCTATGTACCTGTATTCTAGAGGTGAAAAAAAAAATCAGTGTTTTTTTGGCCCTATAAAATTACTAAAAAATAATAAAAAATATTTCAAAAGTAGCATACTTAATTTTTTTTTGCAAATCCCGGGGAGATTTGCAAAAAAAAAAAAAATGCTACTTTTGAAACCGAGGATGTAACATTTGTTTGGCACTTTCATTGTCAGAAGGCTGAATATTGTATTTGCATACAATAGCTAAAGCGTAAAATTGTATTGCTATATATAGGTGAAACATGGGTAATTGTATGTGCAAAGATATCAATTTATTTTTTTAGAGTAACTAAACACTGTGTAACAGATTCAACATGAAAAAAGGCATGACTTGTCCTATGTAAGGAATGCACAATATCCTATGAATCTAAGGCGGCCGTCACACGCTACGATATATGGCTAGATATCGGTTGTACGCGCCAGATTAGACATCGCTCGAACAAGATCTGTGCGTGTGACGGCACGACACGACCAACGAGAAATGATCAGATCGTTGGATCGAGATATGAGATCCGGACCTCATATCCACGACATCGGCTCATTGGATCTGCACAATTGACGTGTCTAAATGAACTATATCATTTGAAAGCTGTGAATTGAGCGATGGCGAAATCTAACACGTAGGCGTGCCGGGTATTCACCTGTGTCACGCCTCCTCATTTGTGATTCGTTAACCCTCATGCGTTCCTATTGGCTGGCGCCACATCAGCTATTATTGGTGGAAGCTCCTGCGTTACGATTGGTTCATTCTTCACAGGGCGCCATTTTGGATGAGCTGTCACTTCAGCACTACTACACATAGGCGCCGTTTGTTTCTTTGAATTTACGGGCACACACAAGGGCGGCAAGCTCAAAAACTCAAGTCTTGGTATGGGCCCAATATAGTCTGCACACTCTCATACCCCCAAACGATCTTGCGTTACGCAGTACACAACGTGGCATTACGCCACGTCGCCGTGTTCTTGGCCCGTAGGTGCCGCATAAGTGTTCGGATTGTGCACGGCGCAGAAAGGGGAGGGCGCTTTCTACCTTTCGGTAATGGCATGTAAGGTTTTTGGTATAGCACTCCGTGTTTACACATGTGCATTCAGATGCACATCACAGGACATTCGGTAAATGATGGCGCCATGTTTGCAAGAACATCTGACCAATGGGGATACAGTAGTGGCCACCAATGATGGAGAGAGGGGCGCGGATTGTAAAGCATGTAGCACGCCTATGTGCTCAAATTGACCAACAGGCACGCCCACATTTACCACCGAGTCTTGCACGAGCCTTGTGTGTGACGGCGTTTCGAACGATATGTATATCTGATCTGTAGGTCGTCCGCACGATCGCGGATCCAGAGATCATTCAGTTGGTTTAGCGATGTCTAGCGGTGTAACGTGCCGGCGAACGACCCTACACATCGTACGGACGATGTGCAAAATTGATATCGTTAACGACATCGTTATGTAGATCGTAGCGTGTGACGGCCGCCTAAATGGTATTTATTCATACAATATATTTGCTACATCCCAAGTATGTCAACAAAAAATTGGCTATTTATGTAAAGGTGTATGTTCAATGTATTAACAGAAAAAAATGTATATCAATGTACCTGATGTAAATCACTTATTGTCTCGCAGTGACAGCCCAGTATGTAACATTGCCAAGGAATCAGTACAGACCAAACTGCTTCAAAAGTGCAACGCCATCAATTGAGATGAATGCACCATGTCAAACAAGAGGTCTGTGAAAGCAGTGGATAGACTGCTGCGAGACTTGCGTGAAACCAGTTCTATCATGAAAGGTGTAGTTATTATTTTGGCAGTTGACTTTCGTCAAACTACCCTTTATTCCAAGATCAACCCTGCAGATGAACACATCGCCTGACTTAAACCATTGTACCTTTGGAGACAAGTAAGGAAAATGTCGATGAAAACAAACAGGAAGGTCCACGTGACAGCCAGTGTTTCTGATGGACTATTCTCAAACCAGCTGCTAACTATTGGAGATGGCAAGACACAAGTAAGCTCAACCACTGGACAGATCATGTTTTAAAGCAACTTTTGCTATATCATGACATCCATTGAGAAGCTAAAAGACAAAGGTTTTCCAAACATTCAATGCAACAACAAAGTCTGGTTGGCTGTCTGAAAGGGCTCCAAAAATGATAGCATCAACAAATTCTATGTCTCCTTCCAGGTGTGTGCAGGACCTACAAGTCAGAGGACGCAGTGGCAATCAATCCAACCAGTCTATATCGTTTATGACCAGCACTCAGTGGTGGGAGGTTGATGGTGCTATGTAGGAAAGGATCTGGTGATCTCTATCGTAGTTATAATAGAATCCAAGCACTCATCTGGTTCAGTTTCAAGTGATTTATTGTGAAGCACACATGGATGTTGAGGTGACAGCAGCAATAATATTTCGGCCCCCAATTAGGCCTTTCTCAACACGTCACTGATAATGATGTTAGGGGAGTAAACATCAGGTATGGAGCACTGTATGGTAAGACGAGAGCCCCCTGCACCATGGAACAGTACATCTGTTGCAGGCCTATTAGGCAGTGTATCTGTGCAGGTTTTGTGCTGTACCCATAGGTATGTGGAATGTTCCAGAATGCTGGAGAATCGTCTTAGTATGTTTCTGATAGCCCCTGATGTGGTAGCTCCCAGTGTGTGACCCCTGGTCAGGGGAAGTACCGTTAGTATCATAGTCTTGGGAGAGCCCGCACCGGCCGTGCCACTCTCAGCCCTAATAGGCCTGCAACAGATGTACTGTTCCATGGTGCAGGGGGCTCTCGTCAACCATACAGTGCTCCATACCTGATGTTTACTCCCCAACATCATTAGCAGTGACGTGTTGAGAAAGGCCTAATTGGGGGCCGAAACGTTATTGCTGCTGTCACTTCACCATCCATGTGTGCTTCACAATAAATCATTTGAAACTGAACCAGATGAGTGCTTGGATTCTATTAGGGCCACGTCACACACACAGATATTTGTGCAGATATTCTTCGCAGATCTCTGGTTGCAGTGAAATCATGGACACAATGTTCCATTTTGTGGCTGTGTACAAATGGTACGATGTGTCCATGTTTTCACTGCAACCAGAGATCTGTGACCAATATCTGCAAAAATATCTGTGTGTGTGACGTGGCCCTTATAACAATCAATCCAACCAAGTTCCTAAACTCCTTGGAACCACAAGGACTTCCTCCGCATAATCTCTTTCTAAAACCTGGAGCACCTATTATGCTGTTGAGAAAGTTGGATCCACCAAAGCTGTATAATGGAACAAGACTCTTGATTAGGAACCTGTTTTCACATGCAATTGAAGCATTTTGAGAGGATGTTTTCCTTCCGACCATTTTACTCATTCGATTTTATTTGCTTTTTGATTTTAAAAGCCTCCAGTTTTATAATAGCTAAGAACAGTTACTTAGGCTACGTTCACATGTAAGGTATTTCAATATTTACGCAGACGATGTTTAGCGTTGTGTAAATACAGTGAAACGCAGCGCTGTACCACATTGAAGCAAAAGAAATGGCTTTCGCTGAAATCCGTACATGGTCCGTAATTTTGCAGTTGCCCTTTGCGCTCCAATGCGCATCTGCAAAAAAATGACCATGTCAATTGTTTGCGCTTTTGTCCTGCACTTTTACTCACCGTGTGACTGTTTCTCTTGCCGGCACCGTAGGACCTTGTACAGGACTTTAAACAGCACCATGTGACCAAGCGCCATCTCTGGTCACATGGTGCTGCAGGGTCCTAGAGTCTTGGCTCTCTGCGGCACAGTGGGAATGAGAAGACACCGGTAGTCACCGGGGGAGTGTGGCAAGGTAAGTAAAGTGCAGGAAGAAAGCGCAGGCAGCAAGCAATAGCCCACTTAGGGTCGGGAATCGGTTTTGACACTTGTTGAAGTACCCCTTTGCCGAAGGCTTCAGTTTCTCGCTCTACAGGCCGACATGCCCTCTCTTCCCGCTCTTTGGTGCAGTAATGGCAGCATAGTTTTAACAGTCACTCAATACAGTTGAAATCACGGCACACAGTACCCGGTAATTCCAGGCACGAGATCCTGTTCGTGAGCGCCAGAAAGATATGTCGAGCCCCAGACCCTGGGGTACTTGGGTATCAGGCTCGGAGGGGTTTTCACGGGGATGTCACGGGTGGCAGTCCCTGAGCCCGTAGCCTGGATGACACTTCAATAGAGGGGTTATGTACAGGGGATAAAAGTTATTGTCACGTGACGCCACCTGTAGTACCTGGTGATGGATCACCAGCCTCCGGAGGGCGATGGTATTGCAGCAAGGGTAGTAAAGCTCCTACAGATGGAGTTGGACCTCCGGGGCAGCGTAGAGTAAAGGGGCATCTTGGAGTAGGACTTGTGGCCAGGGTAAGAAGCAGTAAGGCAGTCTATAGGGAGGCTGGGGACGGAGAGGAATAACGCACACGCTCTGAAGAAGTCTCTTTTACCTTTTACTGATGGTATGCACAGGTAAAGATGTCCAGAGCACTGTCGGGTGACCATGTGCACAGTGAGTCTCCACAGCAAGTGGGTATAAGGTCTCCTCAGGTTCCCTGCTGTCGCTGAAGCCCTGTCTGTATGCAACACGACTGGCCTCCTCACTTTCTCTGGTCCTCTCTCTCCTCCTGCGAGGTCCATGGGTTACCCTCTTTGATCACCGCTGTTTGGCCTTTCACTACGGTGTCTGGCTCCCTTTCGCTGGGTATACAGGGGGACCTGGTGACTGAAGTCTCCATGGTGTGCTGGGGTTTTCTGCAGTCCTGGAGTAATCCGGCAGGTGCGGACCCCCGAATTCTGGTACATCTTGGGTGAACTTCCACTAGTTCCTCTACTCCCTTAGCTAAGCTCCGTGCCTTCTATCCCCACTCCTAGGCTTGGTTAAATGGCAGAAAGGTCACTTCAGGTCACTGGTTCGGGCCTAACCGCGGCACCGATCAACAGGACATCTTCGCAGCTGTCCTAGCGTCTGCACGCTCTAACTAACTCCTCCGCCAGCAGCAGTATTTATAGGGGATCTCAACTAAAGTCAGTGAGACTAGCTCCAACTACTGTTCCGGGGTGGAAGGTGTTGCATGTAGTAGGTATCTGCTGTGGAAACCCAGATGGGCATCAGGAAGGGTGTGGCTACCTGCGTGAGCAGGGCGCCACATTAGCACTGTATGGTGGCTCAGTGGTTAGCACTGTACAGTGGCTCAGTGTGGAGCACTATATGGAGGTTTAGTGGTCAGCACTGTATGGTAACTTAGTGGTTAGCACTGTATGGTGGCTCAGTAGTTAGCATTGTATAGTGGCTCAGTGGTTAGCACTATATGGTGATTTAGTGGTTAGCACTGTATGGTGGCTCAGTAGTTAGCGCTATATAGTGGCTCAGTGGTTAGCACTGTATGGTGACTTAGTGGTTAGCACTGTATGGTGGCTCAGTGATTAGCACTGTACTGAAGACTTCGTGTTTAGTACTGTGCCGTGACTTAATGGTTAACACTGTATGATGTTTCAGTGGTTAGTGAGGCGGTCGACAGGGGAGGAGTACTCGGGTACCAGGGCTGATGGCGGCTTTGATGGGGGGATCACGGCTGGTTGATCCCCGATCCCATGCCCTGGGACCCTCAATGGCGGGGAACGGTGGGGGTAAGGAGCTATTTACAATTGAATGTGACGCCACCTGTAGTTCTGGCCGCTGAGGTGATGGTGGGTGCAGCAGAGTGTGGAACAGCTCCCCACAGGTGGAGCTTTACCTCAGGGCAGCGGGGATGGATGAGGGGAGTGAGTAGTAGTTAAGTCTTTGCTGACACAGCGGTGAATTGCGGCAGTTAGACAGGCACACAGACACGCAGGGATTGTTGTTTTGGTAACTTTTACTGATGACAATGTAACAGGTACAGTCCTGAGAAATAATCAGGTCCCCGATGCAACTTGGGACTTCCACCTTAGAAAGTTATGAGGCCTCCTCTGTGTCTGTGCTCTGCGGTGTGGGATGAGTCCTGCCTGAGCCTGAACCAACAACTTCTTCTCCCTCTCTGGGCTTTGTCTTAAACTGGCAATGAGGTCCTTCTGCGGGGTCCCTGTTTCTCCTATGGCCCCTGGTCCTATGCTTGGTCAAATTAGTGTCTCTTACTCTCTCTCCTCAGGGCTGAACTTCTCCTGAGTCTGCTGGGCTTTTGCTGTAGCTCTGTATGCTGGCAGCTTCGGACTCCAGTGTCCGGGTGTGCTAAATGGCTTTAGCAACAGGTTCCCTTTCTTAGTTCCCTGCTTTCTCCACTTGCCTCCGACCCTTTCCCTAGGGTGCGCACAATGGTCAGTAGTCCCTGGTCCTGGGCCTGGAACTCCTCTCTCTTCCCTCTCCTCACAGGAACTAAACTGAAAGTACAGGGACTGACTAACTCCTCCCCTCAGGCCTGGGTGTTCTTAAAGCGGAACTGACTTAATGCAGCCGGTAGAGCTCCCCCTTCAGGTCTGGGGTGGAAGGTGGTGTTTGCTGTGCTAACCAAGGTGTAAGTCCTTCCTTGCACCGGTGGAACCTGTGGCAATCCCCCGTAGGGGTGCCACATTAGCACTGTATGGTGACTTAGTGGTTAGCACTGTATAGTGGCTCAGTGGTTAGCACTCTATGCTGTCTCTCCCTATGACTCTGCCTCCCCCTCTGCCTCTGCCTACTCTGTGCCTTCTCCCTCCCCTGTGCCTTTTGCCTCCCCTGTGCCTTCTGCCTCCCATGTCCCTGCATCCCATCACTGAGCCACGGCACAGTGCTAACCACTGAGCCACCATAGAGCGCTGACCACTGAGCCACCGCACAGTGCTAACCACTGAACCACCGTACAGTTGTAACCACTGAGCCTCCGTACAGTGCTAACCACTGAGCCACCATATACAGTGCTAACCACTGAGCCACCATAAACAGTGCTAACCACTGAGCCACCATACAGTGCTCACCACTGAGCCACCATACAGTGCTAACCACTAAGTCACCATACAGTGCTAACCACTGAGCCACTGTACAGTGCTAACTACTGAGCCACCATACAGTGCTAACCACTAAGTCACAATACACTGCTAACCACTGAGCCACTATACAGTGCTAACCACTGAGCCACAATACAGTGCTCACCAGTGAGCCACCATACAGTGCTAATCACTGAGCCACCATACAGTGCTAACTACTGAGGCACCATACACTACACAGTGCTAACCACTAAGTCACCGTACAGTGCTAACCACTGAGCCACCATACACTGCTAACCACTGAGCCACTGTACTGTGCTAACTACTGAGCCACCATACAGTGCTAACCACTAAGTCACAATACACTGCTAACCACTGAGCCACTATACAGTGCTAACCACTGAGCCACAGTTACAGTTAGGGCCAGAAATATTTGGACAGTGACACAATTTTCGCCAGTTGGGCTCTGCATGCCACCACATTGGATTTGAAATGAAACCTCTACAACACAATTCAAGTGCAGATTGTAACGTTTAATTTGAAGGGTTGAACAAAAATATCTGATAGAAAATGTAGGAATTGTACACATTTCTTTACAAACACTCCACATTTTAGGAGGTCAAAAGTAATTGGACAAATAAACATAACCCAAACAAAATATTTTTATTTTCAATATTTTGTTGCGAATCCTTTGGAGGCAATCACTGCCTTAAGTCTGGAACCCATGGACATCACCAAACGCTGGGTTTCCTCCTTCTTAATGCTTTGCCAGGCCTTTACAGCCGCAGCCTTCAGGTCTTGCTTGTTTGTGGGTCTTTCCGTCTTAAGTCTGGATTTCAGCAAGTGAAATGCATGCTCAATTGGGTTAAGATCTGGTGATTGACTTGGCCATTGCAGAATGTTCCACTTTTTTGCACTCATGAACTCCTGGGTAGCTTTGGCTGTATGCTTGGGGTCATTGTCCATCTGTACTATGAAGCGCCGTCCAATCAACTTTGCAGCATTTGGCTGAATGTGGGCTGAAAGTATATCCCGGTACACTTCAGAATTCATCCGGCTACTCTTGTGTGCTGTTATGTCATCAATAAACACAAGTGACCCAGTGCCATTGAAAGCCATGCATGCCCATTCCATCACGTTGCTTCCACCATGTTTTACAGAGGATGTGGTGTGCCTTGGATCATGTGCCGTTCCCTTTCTTCTCCAAACTTTTTTCTTCCCATCATTCTGGTACAGGTTGATCTTTGTCTCATCTGTCCATAGAATACTTTTCCAGAACTGAGCTGGCTTCTTGAGGTGTTTTTCAGCAAATTTAACTCTGGCCTGTCTATTTTTGGAATTGATGAATGGTTTGCATCTAGATGTGAACCCTTTGTATTTACTGTCATGGAGTCTTCTCTTTACTGTTGACTTAGAGACAGATACACCTACTTCACTGAGAGTGTTCTGGACTTCAGTTGATGTTGTGAACGGGTTCTTCTTCACCAAATAAAGTATGCGGCGATCATCCACCACTGTTGTCATCCGTGGACGCCCAGGCCTTTTAGAGTTCCCAAGCTCACCAGTCAATTCCTTTTTTCTCAGAATGTACCCAACTGTTGATTTTGCTACTCCAAGCATGTCTGCTATCTCTCTGATGGATTTTTTTCTTTTTTTTCAGCCTCAGGATGTTCTACTTCACCTCAATTGAGAGTTCCTTTGACCGCATGTTGTCTGGTCACAGCAACAGCTTCCAAATGCAAAACCACACACCTGGAATCCACCCCTGACCTTTTAACTACTTCATTGATTACAGGTTAACGAGGGAGACGCCTTCAGAGTTAATTGTAGCCCTTACAGTCCATTGTCCAATTACTTTTGGTCCATTGAAAAAGAGGAGGCTATGCATTACAGAGCTATGATTCCTAAACCCTTTCTCCGATTTGGATGTGGAAACTCTCATATTGCAGCTGGGAGTGTGCACTTTCAGCCCATATTATATATATAATTGTATTTCTGAACATGTTTTTGTAAACAGCTAAAATAACAAAACTTGTGTCACTGTCCAAATATTTCTGGCCCTAACTGTATGTAAAGTTTAAGCAACGAACCTCCCGTTTCGGGAAGGAGAAGCACGCTTGTAAGTTTGTTATTGTTATATGTTTATTAAAAAAAGTCTTGAGTTTCTGTGTACCATCTAACCTAGTCCTAGCACGAGGGCGTGCTAACCTTTGTTTAGGGAGAGTGTGGCACCCCTGCAGATCGGTCGCCACTAGAAGTTGCAAATGAAGGAAAAGACATGGCATATCTACAAACTGGGAGCACACTAGTATTGTAAAAAAGTACAAACCAATTTTATTCAACACATATGCGGACAAAACAAGTTAAAATCAATTAAAATAGAACATCAAGAGGGGGTTCCTGCATCATTACAATAACTGACATAGTTGTCTAATACAAAAGCATAGACTTCACAAAGAAGTATTCAAAGACAAGCAGAGCCAGAGCAACCGCTTGCAATCTGAACTTTGATAAGGTGCAAACCAAGGGATACACAATGTGGAATATGTACCCAAAATACTGTAGTAGCAGTATATTCAAATAGTATAACAACTTATGGTGTCTATTAACACAAAGATTAAGTCGATATGTGATTGATGGTCAATCATACATTGAGGGTGCCTGTAGTTGTTACAGATGATATATCCCTAGGGAGTGGTACAGTGTATATTAATATATACAAATCATAGACCATCTACTGTACACTCCATAGTAGAATTTGAAAGTACGTGATTTTTGGTCAATCATACAATAGAAGAGAATTGTAGGGTATTATACAGTTGTTACAGTAGATATGCCCTTAAAGAGTACACAGTCTATATCAATGTATGCAGATCTAGAAACCAACATTAAATAGATGCAATAATAGACATAACCCTGAAGAGTAACAATGTATATATCATATACATTGATATATACATTGTTACTCTTCAGGGTTATGTCTATTATTGTAGGGTATTATTGTAGGGTATTATACAGTTGTTACAGTAGATATGCCCTTAAAGAGTACACAGTCTATATCAATGTATGCAGATCGAGAAACCAACATTAAATAGATGCAATAATAGACATAACCCTGAAGAGTAACAATGTATATATCATATACATTGATATATACATTGTTACTCTTCAGGGTTATGTCTATTATTGTAGGGTATTATTGTAGGGTATTATACAGTTGTTACAGTAGATATGCCCTTAAAGAGTACACAGTCTATATCAATGTATGCAGATCGAGAAACCAACATTAAATAGATGCAATAATAGACATAACCCTGAAGAGTAACAATGTATATATCAGTGTATACAATCATAAAACCAACTGTGGTGGGTACAACCTGAGTGGTCAACAATACCAACTAGAGCAAAAAAAAAACTGTAATCCACAGAACAAGGCTTGTAGGAGTTATCAAGCGTTGCTGGTGTTCAATAATAAATGTTGGTTATGAGCTGTGGATACACTGAATTATTGTGTATACAATCATGGTTGTAGTCTGGTCACCCCAACACCGTCAGAGTCCACTGGTGGTGATAATCTGTAATCTTATGGTAATATGGTTTTAATATCTGGGAGATTCAGGTGGCAAAGCTCACCTGGTATCTATATAACCATATAGCCTGTGTCAGAGATAAAAAGTTTACCCATAATTTCCATAATAGGAAAGTACAATGGTAAAAATCACAAAATATTACCAAACCAGGGCTCAATTGGAGAGTCAAATCTGGTATTAAGAAGTGAATGCTAAAACCTGTCACATGGCGCAGGAACTCCAAATGACCCTACCCCACGCGTATCGCTGCCTGGGATGCAGCTTTGTCAGGGGATGCTGCAACAACCAGGATCGGTAAGTCCAGTCACCCAAACACACACCCAACACACTCCGATCCCAAGACTAGGGACTCTATGCCCAGCAATGGGATGGCTGGAGGAGACAAGTGGAGGGTGGGAAAGTTAGACAGGACATGGTCAGGGGAGGAAACAAAAACCTGAAAACACCTTTGGAAGTTAGTCAGTTAGTCAGTTGAGTCCAGGAGTTCAATTCAGTCAGACGGACAGGAGAGAGAACACCATCATTACACGAGTCTGAAAGGACACGGACCCGGCGACTTGTACCACCATGAGGCTGTTCCAGTTCATGTCAAAAGCTGTCAAAGTTCATGTCTAGATTTTGTAGGGCCATAATGCGCAGTTGTGTTCTGTCTGTGCTGAACAGGAGCCCCTCAATGAACTGTTTGGTTAGCAGGCTATCCTCGTCCTGCACATTATCGGGGTCAACCTGCTTAATGGACCACAGCGCCTGCTGAATATTAAGAGCATAGTCCCATATACCTTTTATTTGCACCCAAAGAATTTCATTTTAATCTCTGCTGCAGTGCGGGTGTCAAAGGTGCCCTTCAGCCTGGCCAGGATTTTCCTCACAGTTCTTTTATCGGTGTCTGGCCAGGAATTTACTTCCCATTGGGCTGCACCCATTAACTGCCTGATGTGAATGCTGACATTCTGCACCTCTGACCAGGGGTACACAGCAAACAGGCTTTGCAGTCTCTCCTTGAATTCGCTGAGGATATGCGACTCCCCTTAGTACTGTGGCAGCCAGGCAGCCCCCGGGACATACAGCATTGATAGTGGCATTATGGGGGCTGCGGATATGCCTGCCATGGTATCCTTGCCTAAGTTGGGCATCTTCCTCCCCACCTAGTGAACCTTAGCCAAGTTCTGAGTTTCTGTCATCTTATCAGTCTGCTGCTCTGCAGGTGGAATGAATCGTACACACAGGGGTTCCGGGTCGAGTCCTCCTGCTTTAAGCCAGCTGACATCAGAGCACGGGGCAGGGTTTTGCTTGGCTCTCTTTCTACAGTTCCGCCCATGACAAAATACCCCTTCTGCTTCCCACGCACTGCGTGGCGTGATAATGGCAGTGATTATACAGTTCAATACAGTCTATGGCACACAGGTCCCGGTGGTATTGGGCTACAAAATCCTGTTTGTGAGTCCATTTGCGAAGCCCGCTAGGGCCTGGGGTACTCTGTAACCGGGTGGGTGGATGCTTGGGAGGTCACGGTGGCAGTGACCTGCCTCTGTGGCCCTGGGCGTGCAGTAAACGGGAAAATTATAGGGAAATAGTTTGTGATGCCACCTGTGGTACTTGGCCAGGGGTGGCTGCCACTGCAGGGTATGACCGCTGGGGCAGATGGTAGTGCAGCCAGGGGCCCCAGGGATGGTGTTGGGACAGTCTGTTAGGATGGTGATGATCGTTGGGACGCAGGACAGAGGGCGCAGGCAATAATCGGAGGACACAAAAGGGTGCAGTTTCTGTTACCTTAACTTGGTGGTTGGTGTTGCAGTCCGGGGCACAGGTACAGGTGTTAGAAGGGAGCCAGCGTGGAAGTATTTGGGGATCCACCACACCAGGTGGAATTGGAGGCCTTCTAGCTGCGCTCTCTCTTCAGGTCTTCAGGTCCCTGCATCCTATAGCTTCGCTGCGACCCTTCTCCCGCTTGGTGGTTCTACCCGTATGGCCGGCAGCACGAGCCTCTCTCCGATGCCACCTTACTGAAGGCAGCTCCAGACTCTTAGCACGTTGCTGTGCCGCTGGGTGTTCGGTGCGGCCAGGAGACTTGCAGTCTACCACTCTCCAGACATGGCTGTCGGGGCGTGCAACCCCCACACAGCCATGGTCTCGGACGTCATTTCTCAGGGCACCGCTTCGGGTGAGGTCAATCGCAGCTCCACTCCCCAGAGCTCTGCACTCCTACTTTCTCCAATTCCCTAACAGTCTGCTGTTCTTTCTAACTCCTTGTCTGGACCGGAATTTATAGGGCAGCTCCCCTGAAGTCGGGTTCTAGAGCTCCCCCTTCTGGCCTGGAGTAAGGAAAAATGTTGCATACTGTTGTTACATAGTGTGGGCACCTCCTCCTGCTTCCAGCATGACATCACCCCCTGTGAGGGAGGCAATGCCACTGTGGCAACCGGACCACTGCATTGCCACACATAACCAGTCCAGGGGACATACAGCCTGATGGGGCCATATCCATCATAGGGGGGCTAATGTGCCAGCTCAAGGGGGATAATGTGCCAGCACAAAGGGGTTAATGTGCCAGCAAAAGGGGCTAATGTGCCAGCCCAAGGGGGCCATATGCAGGATATGGGGGATGTATCCCAGGATGAGGGACACATATGTGATTTGTAAGGTGGACACTGGCATTATAAGATGGACCATTTAACATTAAAAAAAATTTTTTTTCTCCTTTCCTTTACCAAATTTGGGGGTGCGTCTTATAATCAGGTGCATCCTATAAAGCGAAAAATACAGTACATTTTATACTTTCGCATCCCCCTGAGGAAGTGAGACCCGCAAAACGTTTGTAGGGGCTGGTGTCACCCTGCTTAACAACTCCCCCAAATCGGTAACT
The DNA here is from genome assembly GCA_033576535.1 of Allobates femoralis. Lineage (NCBI taxonomy): Eukaryota > Metazoa > Chordata > Amphibia > Anura > Aromobatidae > Allobates > Allobates femoralis. The sequence continues at coordinate 116,718,509 of JARQOC010000004.1, read as the reverse complement.
ATTGGGGGCTTATTATGTAGAGGCTATCACTAGGATTTTACTCAGAAAGGTCTAGGACAGGTTGTTTCTAACGGATATTTGTCAGCACTGACTTTGACTAGTACTACATAAATGGTGGGCGTATGTGACTTATATATGATATAACACCTTATCTGTTAACCCTGGTAAATACATTGTATACTGTTATGAGCCGAAGTATGCGCTGTTCATTTGGTGATATAAAATCAGTTGGTCTCTGTATAGAGAATTATCATTGTTTAACTCTATCCTGGAATTACTATCCATATACCCTTATGTGATTGCTTTTATAACCTGTACATTGTTGAGCTGTGATAACGCCTGATCTCAATACAAGATCCGTGTATTTTACCTGCTTAAAAATGTCGATTGTGCACTTTATGCTCATTTGTAAAAGAATAAATTGTTTTCAATTTTATACTAAATAACCTGTAGTGTACAGACTAATTGTTCTCCTTTAATTGATGTTTGCTGTGGAGTCTTTAGGTACACAGTTAGTATGTATGGCTGGAAAATTCCTTTACTAGAGAATAGTGGTGCAGATTTTTTGCTGTCAGAAATCTGTATCTGCAGAAAAAAATGCAGCAGAAAAATGGCTGTGCCAACGGTATTTTTTTTTTTTTTGCTGCGGATAAGGTGTGTTTTTTGTTTTAATTTCAGTTCCAGAGAGAAAGGGAGAGAGAGAGACAGAGAGAGGGAGCGATAAAGGGAGAGAGAGAGAGGGAGAGAGAGAGGGAGAGAGAGGGAGAGAGAAAGGGAGAGGGAGAGAGAGAACGAGAGAGGGAAAGAGAGAGGGAGAGGGAGAGAGAGAGGGAGAGAGAGCGAGAGAGGGAGAGAGAGAGGAGGAGATGGAGAGGGAGAGATAGGTAGAGGGAGAGGGAGAGAGAGATTGATTATGCATTGAGAAGTGCTGCATTTTGGTGGAAAACTCTGCAGTAATGAATGACATGCTGCAGATCTTTTACCACATTGAAAGCATAGCATCTCCATCGAGGGAAAACATGCAGTGTTAGCGCTGGTCTTCTGAATTAACATACACTTTCATTCCCTTGCACTGTGTTGCAGATTTGTTGCAAATATGCACGAAAAACGTGTCAAAATCTGCTCTATATCTGCACCGTCAGCACATAGCCTAAGAGACTCCATTGAATAAAAATAAAATCTTAGAAAATTATTCAAATATCAACTACCCTGACCATTCCTCATATAAATAATTTAGTGATCGTTCATTGTCAAAAAAGGAAAAAAAAACACATTGAAAAAAATGTAATTAATTAAAAAAAATAATTGCATGGCCCAAATTCCATAGCTGATGGAAACCACATGTATTATATGGCATGCACTAAGGAGACTGACTAAGCTGGCAATGAACAAGTTAAGCCTCTCATGGGTACATTCTGCTCCTTCTGTGGAAACTTCTGGAAAAATACCAGCATTCTGCGTGAGGCCCAGTATCACATGACAAAAAGTGCATGGACAACCTCAACAGCCATACAAACCGGGGTCTGTGCAACGTGTAATGAGGTTTGTGTGATTAAAGCTGAGCGCTTTCTCCTTAAGAAGGTCCAGAGAATATATAGAGTTTTAGTGAAGGATTCTAAAGCTAAAAGAAAAAAAATAAATATTAAGCCAGCTTGTGTACATTGTTCTTTTTTATCTTTACCTCCATATGAGTTGTACTTTTGAATGGCACCACTTATTTTATCATGTCATGTACAGGAAGAAGGAAAAAAATGTCAAAGTGCAGCGAAACAGAGAAAAACACAATTCCACAATTGTTTTTTTTTTTTTACTTACAATGTTTACCACATGGTAAAAATTACTTGGCAATATGATTTTCCAATTCAGTATGAAGACTGCGATACTTAAGGCCGGTTTCACATCTGCGTTTTAGAACGCAGCGTATGTTCTTTTTTTAAATCCACAAGTGTATTGCGCACCTATCTTTAACATGATGTGCGCAGGGGAACGCAGGGACCTGCGTTGGCGTCAGTATGTCTGCGTATGCGTCCCTGTGCGTGGTTTCTTGGCAGCCGGCGAACGCAACATGTTGCATTTTTTTATGCCTGTAAAATTCGCAAGCATCCGCATGCACAGCATGGGTGCGCATTGGTGCTCAATGTGTTGTGCATGGCTGCGTTCGATGCGCATGTGTATGACACAAAGCGCATGCCCAGGAGGCGATTCTCAGTCTCTCATAAAGCCCTCCCAAATCCCAGCTGTACAAAAGGGGGTTTGGCCATAGGAAGTTCAAGACTCTGGATCTCAAGACACTGGATCTCTACACGCTGGATCTCTAGACATGGTAAAGTATACAAGCTTTTGCAATGTTTTAAGGTCTATTCTTTTTTTTTAATTTGTTGTAGGTTTTTATTTTTTTTCCTTTTTTATTTTTTTCCTTTTTTTCTATTTTTTATTTTTTTATTAGTTATTCTGTCTTTTTTTCTCTCTTTTGTATTCTTTTTTTCATTTTTAATGTTTTGTTTTTCTGTTTTTCTGTGTGTTGTTCTATCTCTATCCATTTTTTTTTCTTTTTTTTTGTTTTACATTATGCAGCCTGTACTCTGTTGCACTGCATTGTGTACTGTGGGTGTCTCTATGCATTGTTGTCTTTGCTTTTTGTATGCATTGTTTATGCATTCATTACCGTTTTGCCTTTTAGTGTCTGTCACTGACTGTGCAAGGTCTCACAATCTCTCCACTATGACACTGTCAAGCGGAGGAAGACATCTGTACGTCGAAACGCGTTGTGGTCTGGAGCTTTTTATGAAAAAAGTTACGGAGATTAAGATTAAAGTATCCCGTATTTTCCCTGCGCTCTACCTTAGAACCGCTTGTGCTATCTGAATTCTATCATATAAATTCCCTTGGAGAAAGCGGTGACAGAGCTGCAGGCGGGATAGGGTTAATGGATCAACCTGGAATTTCCTAACCCAACCCTGGAGTGAGAGCGTGGACTGCACGAGGCCAGGAGCAGAGGTGATTGAGGACACAGGAGCACTACAGATCCGAGGCTGGCGGCCTGAGCCACAAACTACGCTCACAATCTGGTTGTGCGGATCTGGCACAACCTTCAAAGGTTAGTTTATTCATAATACGACCGCTTTTAAAGCAGGAGAGATCCACAGGTGGCGCAACATTATTTTTTTCTTTTTAATTGTTATTGTTTGTCACTGTGTATCATGTTTGTATTTTTTTCCCATGTAGACTGTTTTTAGCTCCAGTCCTGCTGTTCACTGATCCTACTGCTCACTGGTCCTGCTGCTCCCTGATCCTGCTGCTCTCTGGTCCTTCTTCTGGCTGTCTCTGGTCCTTCTGCAGGTCTCGGGTCCTGCTGGTGTCCTGTGCTCCAGACCCATTTAGCTGCAACTAATTGTAAGTATGAGTGATGTGCTTTACATACTGTCTAGGTTGGTTTATCATTGACACTCTGCCCGTTCTGACACTGTCACACTGGACTGCTCAGTCTGACACTGTCACATTGGACTGGGCAAACAGTCACAATGGGCATTATCATTATTGCTAATTGTACATGTGGCACCCTGGTTGGGGCACCGCAGGAACTCTTAGGACACAATGGAAAAGTACACAGCAAGCAGCCCCACTTACTTTCAACAACCTTTCACCCCAGGCCTGTAGGGGGAGCTCCACTGGTTGCCTTAAGCCAGTTCCCCCTATGAATACGGGTCCTGGAGGGAGAAACAGTGTAGTGTGCAGTCACTTTAGAACTGTAAACAGCTAGGAGAGCTGACCTGGTACTGGCGCCACACCAGGCCCATACCAGCACACCCGTGAAGTGGTAGACCCTTGCAACAGGGGTCATAGGAGCAGGAGGCAAATACAGAAGAGGGGCAGAGGAGTTACTTTAACTCACCCTAACAATCCGGTCACTGGGTCCGAGCTGCAGGAGCCATAGCGCAGGCTGCAGAGAAACCAGCACCTCAACAAGGGAGTCTAGCTCCCTGAACACTTGAAGCACTGCCAGATGAGAGCCCGGAGTTGAGAATTCAACAATATTCCTTTATAGTGCCCTCAGTGCAGCAAACTCAGGCGTACCAAGTCACACCAGAAAGTGCAACACCGGTTTGGTAGGATTCCATGTCCACCAGACCCCCCCTAGAAGTTACGTATACCAGGAAGCCTATACCACTGCTTGCTGTGGAACCTCCAGAAGTGTCTACTTCATTGCCTGATTGAGTGTACCTGATAACACCAGTAAAAGGTACTGAAAAGACTTTATGTGTCTGTGCATTCTTCCCGGAATATCACTAAAAACGACCGAGCTGCCGTATTCCATCCAGTGCAGCTCCTGGCCCCGGTGACTACTGCTCATCCTGTGGAGAGCATTCCATCTAGCTGCCGCACATCCCCGGAGGCCCAAGCAGCGCCGGTGCCATCACTCCCACAGGTGGCGTCACGAGACAATCAAAACTTCATCCCAATCCCTGATTCCTTCCATTTGACCACCAGGCCCCACAGCCTCAGGCGCGGAACCGTGACAAGTGAAGCATCGCCTGAGACCTGAGAACCCGGCAACGGTGAGTCATACACTGTGTTGTTTGTTTTGTTGATTTTCCACTGGTCTCTGGTCCTTCTGCTGTTCTCTGGTCCTTCTGCTGGTCTCTGGTCCTTCTGCTGGTTTCTGGTCCTGCTTGGTGTCCTGTGCTCCAGACACTTTCAGCTGCAACTAATTGTAAGTATGAGTGATATGCATTACACACTGTCTAGGTTGGTTTCTCATTGACACATAGCCCAGTCTGACACTGTCACACTGGACTGCCCAGTCTGGCACTGTCACACTGGTCTGCCCAGTCTGACACTGTCACACTGGACTACCCAGTCTGACACTCTGCCCGGTGTGACACTGTGCCCAGTCTGACAGTTTGTTTTGCTTGTATTTCTGCTCCTTGTAGACTGTTTGGTAATCTCACGCTGGTGTGCTACTCTCCCGCAGGTGTGCTCCTCCCTGTGTTGTGCTGCTGGCCTGGTTCAAGGCTTCCTGACTGCTCAACTTTTGGACTGCTGCCTGTAATGTAAGACTTCTTTTTTTTTATGGTTTGTTTTATTGTTCATTTTCCACAGTTTATTATACTATTGTTAACATGCTTTCTTTTTTACAATAGTATTCCAATTAACTGCTGTCTACTATTCAAACATGTTGTCCTCAAGTGAAGAGCTACCTCCTAACCAGAGTGGACATGACACTGAAGAAGTAAGCAAAGTCGCTCAAATTAGTGCAATATATTACATTTATAATAATGATTTATATTTGCAGGACAGTTCCAGTGTTGGAGAGCTGGAACAGTTGAGTGGAAATTAATCCTCCCAGGGTCGTCATGATCAAGTTCCCGAGGAGGTACGGTAATTAAATTGCACAGTTTTAATTCATTACCGTTGGCTTGACCATATTCCAAATTCTGTGTGTTAACTAGAGATGAGCCACCACCCTAGTGTTCGAATTCAATTCGATTAGTCGAATTGGTGGTTCTTCGAATGTTCGACGAACACCGTCGAACACCGTCAAACACCACTGAAAACAATGGCAGGCAAACACAAACACATACAAACACGTGGAAAACACCTTAGGTGTCAAAAAGGTGACAAACTACTCAGAAGACACAACAAACACATGGGAAAGTGACAAGTACATATAAAAATGGGAAAAGACAAGAAAAGTGCTGGACGAGTAAAAGGAGGAGGACACACAGATATAGGCATGTCATGCCCTTCTAAAATCATGTCAAACACATTTAGGGAACTCCAAGAAGAGTCTCTATTTTTCCCAAAAATTTGGGCACAGACACCACTTAAGTGGCATCAATTGCCCCACAGTTGCAAACTTTAAATGGTTACTGTCATGAAGCACAATGAAAAATCCACAAGCCTTTAGTCTCCCCAGGATGACACAGGGGTAGAAAAGTCCTCGTGGATCCATGACTTGTTCATCTTGATGAACGTTAGTTTGTCCACATTCTGGCTGGACAGATGCGTGCGCTTATCTGTCAGCACACCACCAACAGCGCTGAAGACACATTCAGAGAGAACGCTGGCTGCGGGACATGACGGGATCTCCAAGGCGTGAGTGGCAAGCTCAGGCCATTTTTCCATCTTGGAAGCCCAAAATGAGCAAGGCTCCAGGTCCACAGTCATGGCATCGATGTTCACTTGGAGATACTCCTGTGAGATTCACTCTGTGTACAACTGGTCTTTTGTGGAAAAGCCGATCTAAGATTATGTAACAACTTCTGCTGATACTCCTGCATGCGTGTGTCCCTTTCTATAGCAGGAATTATTTCGCCAAATTTACTCTTGTATCGGGGATCTAATAGTGTGGCAACCCAGTAGTCGGCATTACTTCTAATTCGGACAATCCGAAAGTCATGTTGCAGGTAGTGCAGCAAGAAGACGCTCATGTGTCTTGCGCATCCAGGAGGACCAAGTCCTTTTTGTGTTGGTGGCGGCGAGGTGAGAATCGTGCTTCCTTCCTCTGCCCTCTCCCCCCAACCTCACACAACAGAAATGTCATCAAGGTCTCCCTCATCTGCTGAGTCTTCCATGCCCATTGCCAATTCGTCCTCCTTTTCTTCCTGGGTTCCTGCACCTTCCTCAACAGTTTGGCTGCTACCATGCGCCCTCGTTAATCCCTCTCCCCCACCCTCCCATGCTTGCCATCTTGGTGCTGCAGACCGTGAGGACCTTGTTGATCTTGTTATCCCTTCCGCAAAGGACTCCTCCTGTACTTCCTCCATCTCCTTTTGTCCTACGACCTGACTCCGAATACTGTTTAGAGTGTGCTCCAGTAGATGACCGGAATAGTCATGCTGATAATGGCATCGTCAGCGCTAAACATCTTCGTTGCCATTTCAAAACTGTGCAGAAGGGTGCATAGGTCCTTGATCTGAGACCAATACAGCAGCGTGATCTGCCTCACCTCTGGATCTCGATGGCCCAGGCTATACATCATAATGTATTGCACCAGGGCTCGGCGGTGCTGCCACAGTCGCTGCAACATGGGCAGAGTGGAATTCCAGCGTGTCGGCACATCGCATTTCAGCCGGTGAACCGGCAGGCCGAAAGACTTCTAGAGCGAAGCAAGTCGTTGAGCTGAGGGATGCGAACGCCGGAAGTGAGCACACAGTGACCGTGCCCTCTGCAGAAGTCCATCTAGGCCAGGATAGTGTGTTAAAAATTGCTGGAGAACCAGGTTCAACACATGAACAATACAAGGCACGTGTGTCACATTGCCCCAGCGAAGGGCCACACCCAGGTTTGCAGCATTGTCATACACGGCCTTCCCTGGCTGTAAGTTGAATAGAGACAACCATTGCTGAAACTCTGTCTCCAGAGCTGCCAAGAAATCCTCAGCTGTGTGACTCACATTTCCCAGAAATTGCAAGGTAAACACCGGCTGATGGCGTTGAGCCCTGCTGCCAGCATAGTAAGGAGGTGTGCAGGATTCCTTGTGCGCAGTTAGAACGCAAGTGGCATTACCAGACTGGTTTTGGGCGCAAGTGGAGGAATGAGGCGAGCTTGAGGAGGCAGAAGCAGTGGAGGAAGTGCTACGTACCAAAGATTGACGCACAACTCGTGGAGACGGCAAGACTTGTATAGCAGACCCTTCTCCAGCTCTCACCATAGTTACCCAGTGCCCAGCCAGCAACATGTAACGCCCCTGTCCATGCTTACTCATCCAAGTGTCTGTGGTGAAATGCACCCTGTCACACACAGAGTTTCTCAAGAAAGTGGTTATGTTGTCTGCGACATGCTGGTGTAGTGCAGGCACAGCTTTCTTTGAGAAGTAGTGGTGACTGGGCATCTGGTACTGGGGCACTGAGACGGACATAAGGTCTCTAAAATCCTCTGTGTCCACCAGGTGAAAAGGCAGCATTTCTGTAGCCGACAGCTTGCAGATGGTGAAATTCAACCGCTTAGCTTTGTCATGGCTAGGAGGAAATGGTCTTTTACTTGTCCGCATCTGAGGGACGGAGAGCTGGTTGCTGTGCTGAGACAGGGTTGAGTAGGGTGTCCCCAGCAAACTGCTGGTCTGTGAGGGAGGTGCAGGCGGAGATATAATGTTGCATTCATCTAAAGGTGGTGCTCTCGATGTCTGAGAGAGCTCAACACCAGCAGCATTTTCCACTTCAAAAACAAGTGACGACCTGGCAATCACACTGCCTGTTGGAGGTAAAGAGGTGGAAAGTCTGCGTCCAAAAGCATGTGTGACAGCTGTCCCCACAGTCACAGAGGATGAAGAGCATGCTGATGCACTTGATTGGGCAGACGGTGGTTGGCCCGCCCCGCTGGCCCGCATTGTAGCACAGTGAGCTTCCCACTCCCATTGACTACTGAAGACAGGTGGAGTAGCTTGCTTCACAGCAGTGCTACACTGCCTGCCCTAAAGGATTGCCTGAGCTAGATTTGGCCAGATGCTGTGAAAAACACTTGCACAGCACAGGCACAGACCTGCCTGGCAAAAACTGCTAGGAACTGCTCTAACCTAGCCCTCAAAAGGGCTGATATTATAACTAGTCCCTACTTCTATGAAGTAGCTCTGAAAAGGGCTGATATTTACAACTAATCCCTACTCCCTACTTGTCTGAAGTAGCCCTCAAAAGGGCTGAGATTCTAACTAGTCCCTGCTCCCTAAACCTATCTGTCTATCTAACTTGAGATTTGCTCACTATCTATCTAACTAACACTTTATAGCGCCCACAGCAGCAGTAGCGGTGCCTGACTGACACACAACTGCAGCACTGAGGAAATGGTGGTGATGGGGAAAATGGCCGGGTCTTATAGGGCAAGGACATGTGACACACACAGCCAATGACACATGCCCTTCCTTGCATGCAAAAAATGCACTTTGCTGTGTGTGTGTGTGATTGGCTGACAGACCGCACGGCCCCACTGTAGATGTGGTTAGGAGAAAAAACAATGGAGATCGGCATTATTTCTGCAGCACTGATCTAAACCCCGCTTCCCCCCGCACACTATACACTGAAACTGGATATTAACATTCATTAACAGTATTACTGTTAAAAGCCAGTTACGCTTTTGGTGAACGAACCGTTATCGAACATAACCTTGAACTGCCGAATTTGAAGCTAATTGTTCGCATTTGTTGAATGACTCAAACACCGCCCAAAGCAGCTCGAATTTGAGATTGGCGAACATTTTGAATCGAACACCACTCTCTAGTGTTAACAATTGAAATGTTTGCAAACTATTTTTGTGTTTCTTCCATTGTTAGGTTCCACAATGTGAAGAAGGAGGCAACCCCTTCATAGACAATGATCTACTCATTCCTCTAATTGAAAATCGAGTTGCGTTGTGGGACCCCCGTGATCGTCATCATTCCGACTCAGTATTGACTCGACGGCTCTGGGAAGAAGTGGCCAAATCGCTGTTGGCTGATTGTGACCATGCCACATGACAGAAGAGTTTTTTGTAAGTATTGCAATGTATTGAGACGCAGCAGTGAACCTATCAGAGTTATCAAAGTTATCAGTGATCCTATCAATTACATCATAATGACATGTGTTAACATGTGTTCAGTCTCTCTCCTCGCTGTGGAGGTAGATCTGGGCGTGTGATCAAGACGCCGCAGATCTCCTCTTCTGTCAGGTGGGCACCTTTGTGGCTGGGACGCGCCTTCACGATCAGCTGATGTTCTGTCACTGTGTCTGTGCGGTCAAGCAGCAGAACAGAGCGTTGCGTACAAGGTGCTGTGCGATGTCAGATGTCAGATAGTAGCGTCTACACCAACATGTTTCAGAGGTCATGGCCTCCTTTCTCAAGGTTATCAAGGTTATCTTGATCACGCGCCCAGATCTACCTCCACAGTGAGAATAGAGAGACCGAACGCCAAATAGAGGAGAATCCAACTAGAAGGCAACAAGTAAGTGCCTAAACAGGGGGAGAGTCAAGCTGCCAGCAGCAGTGACTGGAAGATATATTGTACATTTCAGAGAGGAGAGATAGAAACTAGAAGGAGGAGAGGAAGGGAGACCACATTGAATGAAATCCAACACAAAGGTATAGAAAGGTCAGAGTATGACCACTGCAGTAGAGAAATAACTTGAATGATAAGGCAATATTGTGATTACAGAAAGAAATAAGGACAACACTGACTGCACCAAGGCAAAAAAGACAGTTATACTATACAGGTGAGAACAAAGAGGAATAATTCCAAATCCTGGTAAAAAGTAGGGTAAATTACGAATAATTGCAGGTTGACACTGAAGCAACAAAGCAAGACGATCATTACAAAAGGAAAGAACCCCAGCAATATAACAAAGGTAAATAAATTAACATATACTGGAAGCCAAAAAAAAAATCAAGGGGTACAACAGTAATACACATATATTTGTATTACAGGCATACAGAGAGGGACAATGGAAGGAAGCACAAGAAAGAGGGACTCATAATAATGTATCAAGATCCCTCATAACCCAAAAATCTAGTTTTAAAAAAAACCTTTATAAAAATCATTGTTTTTAGATGTGATTAATTGTTTTAAAGAAGTTCAATAAAATTCCCGAGAAAGGGTTATACCAATACACTGTGTTTTTAAAAGACACAGAGACCAAGAACAATCTATAGACTAAAAGAGAAAGGTTCCAGCCACTAGCCAGATTGTACGCTTAACCCATATATATATATACAGAGATTGGATATATATGAATACGGAAATGCATTTTTATCTAGGATTCCCAGAGGAAAAACATGCATATTTTTTCACAACTGTAAGACATATGAGCTCCAAATGAACATCAGGCAACTAGATAATGCTAACCATGCCATATTTCACATATTTCATACCTATAGAAAGGTAAAATCGCAATAAGAATGTTGACCATGATATCTTCCACCTGCAACCTCCAGGGATGAAAATATCCTTGAAATTGGGATTTCATAATTTTCTGTAAACATTCCTTACAACCCTCCCCATTCTATATATTTCTATTATTGATGATATGAATGTGTCGTATCAGTGTCGTGCATGGTAATAACATGTTTGATTAGGCAGGGAAACTCAGCCATATCACTCTGCAAAGTGATGTTGATGAGGATCCTCTCTAAGGCTAGGATCACATTAGCGCTTGGATTCCGTTGAGAGTGGTCCGTCAAAAAGGCAGCATTAACACAGCATAACTGTAATGGAACGTTGCCTTAACGCTGCCAATAGAATCCTATGGGGGATGGACTCCTAAAAGCGCAGTTAAACGCCAGCATGTAAGTGCCAGAGTTTGAAATCTCGCGCTATTTTCAAGCAGGCTACATGACATGCGCTTCCACGTCATGTGGTCCGCTTGGAAATAGCACGAGATTGCAAACTACTGCAATTACATGCCGGCGTTTAACTGCGCTTGGGAGTCCATCCCACAGAGTTACCCATAACCTACCAGGAAAATTGGAAAGATGTATCCATGAAATGTCAGACTGATGGGAAAGAGTTGCCAAAGTGCTGTCAGAATGATGAGAAAGCACTACCCATAACCTGTCAGAATGGTGGGAAAGTTCAGTGGCCACAACACTCCTGTAACAGGTGTATTCAATGAAATTCATGTTCAGTGAGAACAAATGTTTCAGTCAGACAATTGACATTCGTCAGTAACTTGACACTTAAGTATAGAGAACGTGGGTCCAGGTATGTGCGGATTGTACCGCAGTAGAAGCACCAGAATTCTTATGATAGCTCATCCTAAAAGAATCTGTAGCAGTGTCCGCCGCTAATGAGGGTCCCTCATTATCCACCAGATACGAGAGTGCCTTGTCTATTGAACTTACTCTAAGGTTTGGAATCCTACCTGCACACCCCTCAAACTACCAGCAGTGCCTGGCTTTCTTCATAATGAATGGAGGAAAAGACTTACCAAAAACTGTAAAGATGGTGTGAGAGAGGTATCCTCGGCCTGTTACTGTAGTGGGAAAGTCTTATCCAATCACTGAAAAATAGACACTTACAGTATGACCCTACAAATTATACCAATATCTCCACAGGGTGCAAATTTAAAATGTAATTTTTATTATTCTAATTAAAATTACCACAAAAAATATGTGGTCCCACACACCAACGTATATACAATAACACCACGAATGAACCAGGGGAGGGGACTATAGCTCTACACTCACCTTCCTCTCACCCTGCCTACCAACAGAGTTTTATACATCTAAAAGATGAAGAAATGGTGTCCCCGTTCCATGGCGGCTGATCCTGATATCCTTGTCTTGCTGCTCAGGTATCAGTCAAGCAAAATTACAACCATACATCCATTGTCTCTTAAAAACTATATGTCACAATAAGATGTGTCTCAAGATATGGGTCTATCCCTGATATCAACAACAATTGTGTGGCCAAAAAAAGGGGAGTATCTCAGGACACGGGTCTATCTCTAGTATCCAGTAAAAAGGAGTAAAGTGTACTCAATAGGCCAACCAATAAATCACAGTATAAGCAATCCAAATATTGCCCCTTATTCCCTTATGATCCTTTCTGGTACAGGCTATAGATATACAAATGGCACCACCGATAAGTTTTACTCTCTGTGTGGGCACAGTAATTATATATATGTTAAACACAGAGTAGAAAGTTCAAAAAGTGACAACACGCCCTGTTTCTCACCCATTTATCTACCTCTTAGACAAATCTACATATTGCGACAGTTTATAAGATCCCAATTTCTCATATAATAAGAGTAACAAAGGATATACTTATAGGCAGGTTAGAGTAGCTCTGAGTCACTTATACCTACTTATCTGATACATGTTGTCCACCACTCGATGCGTTTCTCCCTACATGCCTCATCTAGGGTTCATCAGGAGTGACTTGTACAGATGGTATAAGCAGGGAACAGTTTCTCAGTCCTGAGACGCTGCAGGGGTACAGCGCTGACACTATTTAAGAGAGGAGGGTAGATTGTACATCCTTTGTTACTCTTATTATATGAGAAATTATAAACTGTCACAATATGTAGATTTGTCTAACCGAACACACTATGACCCGGCAAGGGGACACGGCGTCTTGGTGTCCTTGCAAGGCTGTGTTAAATATTAGCATTTTTATATTGTTATAATTACAAATGTTGTGGAGTACTGTAACGTTTAAAAAGAAGTGCCTCCCGAAAAGGGAAGAAGTTTTAGTTAATGTTGATGATCAGCAGCGTCGGCCATCCCTGGCCAAATACCACAGGTGGCATCACGAAAGACTACTAATTCCCCTGTAAATAACCCCTTTTATGAATGGCCAGGGCCACGGAGCCGGGTCACAGCCACTATGACCTCCCCAAGACAGTCGACTGGCCTGGCTGCCGAATACCCCCTGGCCCTTGCGGCCGTTGCAAAAGCAGTACCCATAGCTGTCAGTGTCATGAGAAAGCTTTATCCTCAGCTTGTCAGGATGGTCAGAAAGTATGTTCCACAACCTGTCAGGATGAGATAGAAGTGGTACTCACAGCCTGTCAAGATGATGGAAAAGCAGTACCCAAGCTGTAAAAATTCATAAGATATCTCTCTGATCTCTGAAGAGGAGACATATCCTTACTGACATATGGGATTAAGTATACCTAGGGAGATAAAACTAATAACTGAGAAAGTAGAGAGATAGGGCATGTCCATTAAAGCTAGGACATCATGGCGAGGACAGGTAAATAAAACTGGTACATTTTTGTGAAATAGAAATGAATCATGGATTTTGTGTGCTTAAAAGTGGAGAAGTAGCAACGCACAGGAACCAGCGTATTCAGTTCTAAAGATTTTTTCCAGATACTTGCACACTTGTGGAAAATTATGAATACTGGGGATTGTAGCAATTGAATATTGATGGGAAATGCATTTTTAGCTTTGGAATTCCCAGAGGAATAAAATGCATATTTATTCTTAACCGTAAGACATGCCTGTGAGCCCCAAGTTAATATCAGGCTACTGGATGATGCTAGTCATGCCATATTTAATATCTATAGAAAGATAAAATTGCGATAAGAAAGAGGACCATGATATCTCCTGCCTGGGACCTCCAAAGATATCCTTGAAGGGATTTCATAACTTTCTGGAGACTGAAGGCACATACCATTAAAGACCCTGGTATGAGTCACCAGAGGAGAGGTATATGGGTGTAACGTGAGTTGATAAAATCAATGCCACAATATAATCTGAGTTCGATGCAAGGAAGCTGCACTTCAGTGTAGGATTGTTCCATATTTTGTATTAGGAGAACTAACCTTCAAAAAGAGAATTCTACCACTCCCTGCAACCACAGGTCAAGTACTTTTCTTTTGTTTATCCCTTTTATTTTATGTAATTGTATACTGTATTTTTTGTCCCCTTTGTAACATCATAACATACTTTCTTAAACACTGCCTATATTTTGGATTAAATACATACCATGTAATAGCTTTATTCCTCTTACTCTACAAACCGCATCCCCCAAAGCCATACACTATCTTAACACGAGTCCGATCTACCTGTATAAACGATTGGTAGCTAATACCTTTTCTTGTGTTATTGTGGAGCTGTGACTGTACCGGGACATATATATATTCAATGCATTGTAATTGGTCACATATGTACAATACGCTCAGTGAGTTCCCCCAATGACTTGTCTAAGACACACCATTTCTTTTTTGGTCTTGTGGTCCGTTTGCATCTGTTTTCCCTGCTGCGTTCTTTTTTCCATTTAAAATGGTGCCCTATGGGAAAAATGGAGGAGAAAAACGTCACTGAAACTAACATGCACTTAGGAAAAATGGATCACTCCTCCAGGTAAAAAACAGATCAGTCAAACAATTCCTAGTCTGAATGGCCAAGAGTCAAAACCCATTGATCTGGCTGGTAATTCATTTGACTGATCCGTTTTATGCAGTGCACTGCAAAAAAAGGATTACAAAAACGGATGCAAAACCGCACAGTGTGAATGTAGCCTAACAGTGCTGTTTGTGACAAATTGGTGAGTGTGACCAGCCTTCCGGCAGTGCTCTTGACAGTACAAAATGTAAATTCTTCACATTTTTACATGCAGTATACTATTCAGAATAATAAATGATACATAGAACTGCTGCAAAATTACTCTTGACTGAGGTCTACCCTAAATCTCATTACCAAGGGCAGGCTTGTGTGTCAAAAGTTCATGTGTCTGACGTTCAATCCCCTTCCTCTACTTTTCCTTGTCTATGCTATTCAGTGATGAAGTGCTAGAGAAAAGCAATAGATCACACATGTCAAAATTGACTTTTTCAGACAATTTAAAACGTCTATTCACCTTTTGTGCACTTACAGTTTTCTATTCTAATTCATAGATATAACAAGTTAAGTAAGGCTGCTTTCAATCAGCGTTTCTGCCCAATCGCGGCAGATTTGGCAGCTTTGCAGCATCCGGGGATGTGACATATGACATGTGACCATCAAGGTTAGCGAAGCTGGCTCATAGAAGAGAGGACAAAAATGGGTTGTCTTGGAGAGACAACCTATTTAATGAGGTTAAAACAAGTCCGGTAGTCCGGAAGAGGGCTGGAGACTGATGTCAAGTTATGGTATGTTTGACCCCCACAGGTAAATACTAAGGAAAAGAGGATTCGGGAGATAGAGGGTGCTGACAAAGAGAATGTAAAATACACTGACAAAAATCTCACAACAATTACTGTATATTTTTTTCCAATCAAAATATAAAAATTAAAAGGGCTTTACATAGTCATATGGATCATTAAGTCAATGAAAAAAAAACAGACAATTAAAAATGCGCTGTGCTTATTGCTGAATAAACACACTTAGAGCTAGACAGTGGGGGAAGTGTTCCTGAATCTGGGAGCATTTCTTTTGTCTGAAGTTTGTAACCCTTTATTATAAAGGCATACAGTGCCTCAAATTAAAGGTGAGAGTCTGCACTTTAAGCCAATATTGATTATATAACTTTTCCTCATTTTTTCATATTGCAATCACAAACAAATATATTTTATTGTGATTTTATGTGATACCAACACTAAGTAGCAAGTGTTTATGATGTGTTAAGAAAATTATACATGCTTTTTTTTTTAAAAAATTAAAAAAATATAAATCCAAAAGTTGTGATGTGCATTTGTATTTAGCCCCTGTAGTCTAATACCCCTAAATAAAATCATAAGTGACCAATTGCCTCCAGAAGTTGCATAATTAGTAAACTGAGTCTACCTGTGTCTAAGGGCGGCTTCACTCTACGATTTTGCTATTATGGGGCTGTCCGGTGTGAACCGGACAGCCACGGATCCAATTTCGGCCCCATAGTATTCCTATGGGGCCGGATGGCAGCTATTTGCCATCCGCTTTCCATCTGTCTGGGAGGATCTGCGAGAATTCGGATTTTTCTCCCGGACACAAAATCGCAGCTTGCTGCGATTTTCTGTCCGGGCAAAAATCTGCACAAATCAGATCCTCCCGAATCCGGCGCCCCCTAACATGGGAGTCTATCGCGCCGTATCCAACATAAAATCGGTCCGGCTCCCGGACACTGAGCGCTGAGGCTCAACACCAGCCGGGACTGAACTTCAGCACCTTGGAGAGCTCCCCGCTGAAATTTCAGGACCGCGGCCAGCTCCCACTAGCTGCGATTTTGACATTTCAGCAGGGACAGCTCCTGAAAGCTGGGATCTGCTGATTCTGGCAGAAAACAGGACCGGAGGGCATATTTGCCCTCTGGTTCTGTTCTGTCCGGGGTTGTCAGGTTCTGTCCGGTGCTTCCTGCAAAACACTGGACAGAACCTGATAGACCAAAAATGTGGTGTGAAACCGGCCTGAGTATAACTACACCTGTTCTGTCAAGGTCTCAGAGGTTTGTTTAAAAACATTAGGGATCAAATGTTATCATGAAAACCAAGGACCACACGAGACAGGTCAACAATGAAGGCAATCAGGGCTGTGGAGTCGGAGTCGTGGAGTCGGAGTTGGAGTTAGTTTTGGTTGGAGTCGGAGTCGGAGTCGGTAGAAATGTACCGACTCCGACTCCAGCTTTAAAAAAATGTATTAATATTTCAGAATTGAACTTTCATATGAATTTTATAAATGTTACTCAAATATATATGTTCTATCAAACTATGAACAACAGTGATAAGCAGTTCTGCTGGAGATAGAGACTTCTTACTTCTTGTGTGTCACTGTTCTCCACTGCCCTTCTAATCTTATACTTGGTTAACCTTATGCTGCCCCAACCCCCCTACTTACAATGTATGAAACTGAAAGTGAAAATTTGTTGCAAATTCTTAGTAGTAAAGCTCCTCCTCGTCTAGACTAGATCATACTAGGTGTTCATCTCCCAAGCATCTCACAGCTGCCTGCTACTCAGAAGAGGAAGACTGTAAGAAGTATTGTCCTTTCAACAAACTTTGCATCAGTTAACTGTGAGTACATGAGGAATAATAACAGTATTACTGACCACTATATCAGTTGTACGACCTGGCAATAATTTTGTACAATTGTTTTTAGGAAAAACAATTGTTATTTGGATTGTGAATGCAGAATTAAAAACCTGAGAATGTCAAAGAGGCATCACATTAAATCAGCTGTATTTAAACATTTCACCATCACTCAAGATGGAAAACATTATGTCTGTCAGTGTATGAAAAATGATCCAGACGAAAACAAATCCTGTCAAGCCAAGATCAGTGCATATTCGGGCAAAAATAAAAATGCTCCTACCAGAGCTTCTAATCTAAAGAGACATTTACAGCGCTTTCATCCAGAAGTACTGAAAGCAGTGGAAGAGAAAGACTGCATCCAAACCAAGGAACCAGTGCCCAGCTCTTCCAGCCAAACAAAGGAACAGAGAACTTTGCAGCCATCAGTTGCAAGATATTTTGTCAGTGACAAAGTTACTGTGACAATGACAGTAGATACATTTAAAAAACAGATCATAGAGCTTGTTGTAAAGGATAGTGTGCCTATTTCATTATTTTCATGACCAGCTTTTATGTGTCTGAATGGGGAAATGGCCCGCAAGCTTGGTGTTTCTCTGGAGAGAGTATTAGAAAATTAGTAATCGAAGAAGCTTTTAAACAAAAGGAAGAACTTAAAAAAACTCTCAAGAGACACTTTCTGTTTCTTAAAATGGATGCCTGCACACGTCACAGAGTGAACTATTTTGCCATCAATGTCCGATTTGTTTGTGACAAAAATGAAATAGTTACCAAGACATTGGCAGTAAAAGACACCAAAGCTCATCACACCAGTGAGTTTCTCCAGGTCTTGGTGGAAAAGGTTCTGCAAGACTATGAACTTAAAAAAGAGCAAGTTCTTTCTGTCGTAACTGACAATGCTTCAAATATGATAAGTACTATTAAGCTAATGAATGAGAGTAATGATGGTGACCAGCAGCTAGAAGAACATTCTGGGTCCACAGACACAGAAATGTTTGAAATAGAGGAACACAGTATTGTAACTGAGCAAACTGAAGTTGCTTCAGATGATCCGCAACATGATAGTTTAGATGATCTTGTTGAAACTGTGTCAATACATTCTTTCATTCATCACATGCGCTGTGTTGTGCATACGCTACAGCTGGCTATAAGAGACAGTCTGCAAGAAGGACATGCTGCTGCACTGATTGGAAAGGTGAGAAAATTGGCTACTGTTGCCAGAACCCTAAAGTTGACTCAATTTTGAAGAGACGTGCTGGAAAAGGGGCAATTATTGATCAATCCACACGATGGGGCAGTACTTACTTAATGATTCAGCGCTTGGTTGAACTGAAAACCTCTCTTGTAGACATGGCTAACCCTCAACTGACGCTAAATGAAAGTCAGTGGAATCAGGTGACTGAGCTGGAAAAATTGCTAGAGCACCCATTTACAGTGACTAAAAAATTACAAGCAGAGGACTTAACTCCAGGTATTTTCTAAAAAGGAGAGGAAGAACCTGATGTTTCGCTTGTCCCAAAGAGGAGGGCTAATTGCAAGTGGCATTGCTACATCAATGAAACGGAGAGAGGAGCTACTATTACAAAATAACATTCTTTTGGCAGCTGTTTATGTAGACCCAATGCATCGGATTCTTCTAGATGATCAACAGCTAAGTAAAGGAAAAGAAGCTCGGTTTGAAATAGCAGTAAGGATGAAAGGGTTGCAGAACAGTCAGAAGGAACAAGAAGAATTTGGTCGTCCTGCCACATCTTCACCCTCATCATCATCTGATGAAGAATTTAATTTCGAAAAGTATTTGGATCACAAGGACCGTGACAAAGCATTCCCGCATAGAAGAAGAGTCATCCCAATCAAAGAACACAGCCAGTACATTTCAGCAGAATTTTTCATGTGCACTAAAAGAAATTGAGAAATTTGACCGTTCATCAAAAATAACAGTGCAACAAGTGATTCCTCTGTATCCTGACATTGTCAGAGATGTTGCCCGAGTGGTTACTGCTTTGCCACCAACCCAAGTTAGTGTAGAGAGGTTGTTCTCTGCTCTCAAAATAATTAGATCAGATTTGAGGGCATCCATGAAGGAGGATCTGACAGAGGCAATACTTTTTCTGAGGACAAATTTATAGATTTCTTCTTATTAACTGCATAACAGTGTTTATTGCATATTTACTTACAGTTTGGAAAAGTTTATAAAAGTTATTTGCTATATTCTAATAAATATAGTTTTTGCTCTAAGTGGTCTGATTACTTATATGATGGTGAGAAACTGAATAAGCACGATGGTAATATTTTACAACAGTAAATTTATTGTTATGAAGTGGCCATTTATGAAGGAGTCGGAGTTGAAGCCGGAGTCGGAGTCGGAACCTGATAAAATCCAGGAGTAGGAGTCGGAGTTGCAACTGTGGCTTACCGACTCCACAGCCCTGAAGGCAATTGGTCACATTTTATTTAGGGGGATCAGACTACAGGGGGACTGAATACAAATGTATCTCATGATTTTCATATTTATATTTTTCAAATATTTAGAAAACCTTGTATCATTTCATTAACCCTGCACAAATACTTGCTAATTAATGTTGAAATATTACATAAAATACATTTAAATTTGTGGGTGCAACATGAAAAGGTTCACAGAGACTGAAGGCTCTGTACAGGTATATACAGCTAGGTCCAAAAATATTTGGACAGTGACACAAATTTTGGCATTCTATCTGTTTACCAAAACAAATTCAAAATACAGTTATATAATCAATATGGGCTTAAAGTGCAGACTCTCAACTTTAATTTGAGGCATTCACATCCTAATTGGAGTTAAAGTTTAGGAAATATAGCTGTTTAATATGTAGCTGCCTCTTTTTTCAAGGGACCAAAACTAATTGGATAATTATTTCAAAACCACTTTAATGGGCTGCACAGGTTATACTCTCATTAATCCATCATCAATTAAGCAGATAAAAGGTCTGAATCTGATTCCAGGCGAGACATTTGCATTTAGAAGCTGTTGCTGTGAGCCCACAACATGCGGTCAAAGGAGCTCTCAATGGAAGATAAACAGACCATCATTAGATTGAAAAAAGGTGAAAAATCCATCAGAGAGATAGCATAAATATTGGTAGAGGCCAAGTCAACAATTTTGTATATTCAGCAAAAAAAATGAGCTCACTGGTTAGCATGGGAACGCAAAAAGGCCTGGACTGAAACTAGTCACTATTCAGGAGATAGCCGTGAGGCCGGGTAGACAAGAAAACCAGGGTCAGATAACAAGAGGGCTCATAAAAACCAAAAGGCGTAAGACAAAGGCATAGTCAGGTCATGATCCAAGGTCAAAACACTAGATAGGTAGCGGATCAAGACAAGGAGGCTAGGCAAACATGTAGTCAGAAGCAAAGTCAGAGGTCAGGCAACAACATATCAGAGACTGAGCACAGGAACAAGGCATGCAGACACCACTGATCTTAAAGCTACATCTAGCAATGAATTGACCACTGCCAGCCAGCTAAATAGCCAGATAATCACCATGAAGGGTCACACCTAAAGCCCAGAAGCTCCCAGCCAGTGATAAGGCTGCAAAGCAATCCTCAATTTGCATGAAATGTCTCAGCCTGCTCCAGCCCCAAATGTGATGGCTTTGCGGTCATTCAGAATCTTAAAAGCCTAGCACACCCCTGCCATCTATCAGGCACCTGAGCTGTCACTCACAACAATCTTATGATCCTTGGAAGAAAAAAGTGGTGGATGATCACAGAATCTTTTCCATAGTGAAGAAAAACCCCTTCACTACATCCACCCAAGTGAAGCACACTCCAGGAATTAGGTGTTTCAGTATCTAAGTCTACCATAAAGAAAAGACTTCATGAGAGAAAATACAGAGAGTTCACCAGAAGGTGCAAACCATATATCAGCTTTAAAAATAAAAAGACCAGATTAGAATTTGCTAAAAAAAAATCTAAAGAAGCCAGCCCAGACCTGGAAAAGCATTATTTGGGCAGATGAAACTAAAATCAACCTGTACCAGAATGATGGGAAGAAGAAACTATGGGGAAGGTCTGAATGGTCATGATCCAAAGCAAAGCACATACTCTGTAAGGCTAGGGTCACATTAACAGGGGGGAAAGTCACGCTAAAAACATAGGTTTTGGCAGCCCTGATGCCTTGTTACCACCATGGTAACGTGGCGTCAGCGCTGCCAATGCTTACCTATAGAGATAGGGCCCCCAGCACGGATCAAACGCAGGCATCTAAGTGCTGGAGTTTGAAATCTCACGCTTTTTCCTAGCACGACTAAAGACACATTCAAAAGCGTCTTTTCTCGCGTTAGGAAATAACGCGAGATTTCAGTCAGATGGCCACGTTGGAGCCGCGCTATGGGCCACGGATCCATAGGGTAACATTGGCAGCGTTAACGTGGCTCTACCATTTAATTTGTCTTCAATGATAAAACACAAAAAGAATTGTCCTAAAGCCAAATTGGATATAATTCCACACCAAACATAAAAAAGGGGGTGGACAAAAGTATTGGCACTGTTAAAATCATGTGATGCCAAAACTTACCTGAGAAAGCCTAAAACGTTTTGGAAGAATGTTCTCTGGTCAGTTGAGACAAAAGTAGAGCTTTTTGGGCAAAGGCATCAACATAGAGTTTACAGGAGAAAAAAAGAGGCATTAAAAGAAAAGAACACGGGCCCTATAGTTAAACATGGCGGAGGTTCCCTGATGTTTTGGGGTTGCTTTGCTGCCTCTGGCACTGGACTACTTGACTGTGTGCATGGCATTATGAAGTCTGAAGACTACCAACAAATTTTGCAGCATAATGTAGGGCCCAGTGTGAGAAATCTGGGTCTCCCTCAGAGGTCATGGGTTTTCCAGCAGGACAATGACCCAAAACACACTTCAAAAAGCACTAGAAAATGGTTTGAGAGAAAGCACTAGAGACTTCTAAGGTGGCCAGCAATGAATCCAGACCTGAATCCCATAAAACACCTGTGGAGAGATCTAAAAATGGCTGTTGGAGAAGGCACCCTTTAAACATCAGGGACCTGGAGCAGTTTGCCAAAGAAGAATGGTCTAAAATTCCAGCAGAGCATTGTAAGAAACTCATTGATGGTTACCGGAAGCGGTTGATCGCAGCTATTTTGGCTAAAGGATGTGCAACCAAGTATTAGGCTGAGGGTGCCAATACTTTTGTCTGGCCCATTTTTGGAGTTTTGTGTGAAATGATCAATGTTTTGCTTTTTGCTTCATTCTCTTTTGTGTTTTTTCATTGAAGACAAATTAAATGAAGATAATAATACCAAAGAATTTGTGATTGCAATCATTTTCAGGAAGAAACTTATGTGACAGAATTGCAGGGGTGTCAATACTTTTGGCCACAACTGTAAGGTTTTTAATACTAGAGTAGGACCATCCCAATGGGTACACCTTGTCACAGTGGGATGGCTTTTATGCTTTTTGAACAGTTTACCCAAGTACCCCATGTTATTTAAATGTATAGCTACTATTTACTTATTAACTTTATTATAGGGTATATGCTCATTTAGTGTTTTTTTTTTCTTGGGTTTTGTCTGTGAAATGGCCTTGGTGTAAAAATGCTATTGAGTTTTTCAACAAGAATAGAATAACAAAACATATGCCCACCAACTGAGTGGACAAAATATTCCCAGAACATTACAGTGACAATGAAAGTAAAAAAAAAAGAGAATAAAGAGTAATAAAATTAAAAGCTAATAAAATTAAAATTAAAAGAGGCACTCCCAAACCTCTCATTGTCTCTATATAGAATTCCACATATATTAAAACTACCTTCCTATTGACACTACTGTCCAGCCCAGGCCCAGAGGATACTCGGTCACTCAGGCGTAGGTCTCTGGGGGTAGTCACGGGTAGCGGTGCCTGAGGCCGTGGGCCCGGGAGATGCAAATGAAAAGGGGATGATGGCAGTAAAATAATAAAATGTCTGTCGTGACGCCACCTGTAGGGGTCCAGTGATGGCACTGGCGCTGCTTTAGCATCCGGTGTGATCATTTGGTGGTGCTTCGGGTGTCCGGGGAGCTAATCCCCCTATTTGTAGTGCTGGTTTCTCTGCAAGGTCTATACTGTGTCTTTGTAGCTCGGACCCAGTGACCGGAACTCTGTTAGGGTGGGTCGGTATGACTCCTCTGCCCCTTCTTGTACTCTTTACTCTCTCCTTTTCCTGTGACCCCTACTCTGAGGGTCTACCACTGTTTCAGGTGTCTCTGGTAGGGGCCTAGCGCGGCTCCAATACCAGGTCAGCTCACTCAGCTCTTCACAGTTCTGTAGTGACTGCACACTCTGGTGTTTCTCCTCCAGAACCCATATTTATAGGGGGAACTGGCTTAAGGCAGCCAGTGGGGCTCCCCCTACAGGCCTGGGGTGAAAGGTGTTGTTTGTTAGTGGGGTCTGCTTGCTGTGTACCATCCTTCCATGTCCCAAGGGAATATGTGGTGACCTGGCACAGGGTGCCACATTCCCCCCTAGTTAACCTCAGTTCTCCCGGACTGAGCAAAAGTTTTTGTTTACAACTTCAAACATATATATACATTTAATAACCGGTATTTACAGAGTCTCAATTGAAAATATACAAAAAGCACTGACAAAGAAGGAAAAATATGAAAGATATGAAAAAGCAGTTCTTACGGCACTAGTCCATCTGCCGCAGGCTGGAAGAAGGAAGGAAAAAGCAGTTCTTGTCACACTAGTCCGGTGACCATAGTCCGGGTTCAACGAAACGGGAAAACGGTAAATTCCAGCAGTAAAGTCTCTGATGGCTTGTAACACATTTACGGGTAAACACAGTTTATACTTCACACAAATTCCCTATGGGTGTCTCTGCTTAGGAGACCGGGTCTAACCTTCTCTCCACCCCAGGCACTTTCTATTCCCAACTTAATATGCTTGGGGCTGTGCCCAGTTCCTCCTCCCTTCTATACACTACTATTCACACTTGCGGATTAAAGTCACTTATTTACACTTCTCATTCCAACACAATTTATTCTCTAAATCTTAACAGTAACTGTCCAAAGGTACTACGGGTAGATCTGCGCAGTATTGGTGTGTCTCTGTCTGCTTCTGGTGTAGTGCGTGCACTATCTCTTCCTCTATTGGATCTACGTGATTCTGGAATACCGTAGTATGCATGTAGTCTTTCTAATGGACTGACAGGTTCACCGATTGCAGGAATCTCAGGTTCCGGTACACAGGCTGCATTTCTTGCACTTGAACGGGTTCTTCTTGTCTTCTTGGTTCTGGCGTTGGTTCTTGATTTTCTACAGGTTGATAGAACGAAATGACTGGGATAAGGACTGCTCCATTGTGTTGAGGCCCATCTGCTGGTAAATCTCCAATTTCTGTATGAATTACTTTTTCTTGTGGTTCTTCAACTGTTGTTAAGGGATAAGCTGTTTGTTGGGGTTTTAATTGATCAGGGCATCTTTTTAAATGATCTCTTGATACAGTTGCAGTTGTTCTTCCTCCATCTTTACTGATTACACAAGTTTTGGAATTGTCAAAATTGGATTGCATAACTGTATAGGGTTCTGCTTCCCAATGGTCATCTAGTTTGTTTGTTTTTCTCTTTCTTTTGAGGACTAATTCACCTGATGTTAAGGGTTCTGCTGAGGCATGTTTGTTGAAGTCATGTTCTTGCTTGCTTCTGCTTTGGTCTAAGTTCCTCTCAACACTTTCTTGTACTTTCCTGTACTGTTCTTGACGGTTGTAATTCCAGTCTTCATCTGAAGAATCTTGGGTTGGTTCTACTGATCCCATTTCCAAGTCAATTGGTAATTTTCCTGGTCTTGCTTGCATTAAGTAGGCTGGTATGTAACTGGTAGAACTGACAGGGATATGATTGTAGATATCAACTAAGTCAGGTAACTTTTCTGGCCACTGATTTCTCTCATCAAGTGGTAAGGTCTTCAACATATCGATGACGATGTTGTTCATCTTTTCGCACAGACCATTTGTTTGCGGATGATACGGTGTGGTTCTTATCTTCTTACACCCATACAATCCTAAGAACGCGTGGAATAGTTCTGACTCGAATGCTGGTCCTTGATCAGTCAACACTTGATCTGGATACTCATGTGGGCGACAAAAGTAACTCTGGAAGGTCTTGGCTGCGACTTCTGCAATTAAGTCTTTAACTGGTACTACTACTAGGAATCTGGAGTAGTGATCAACCATTGTAAGTGCGTAGGTGTAACCTGTCCTGCTTGGTGTTAACTTCACATGGTCTAGAGCTACTATTTCAAGCGGTCTCTTGGTAATTATTGGCTGTAGCGGAGCCTTCTGACTTTGCTGGTCTTTTCTTCTAAGGTGACACGGTCCACAGTTCTTGCACCATCTTTCAATAGAACCACTCATGCCGACCCAGTAGAAACGGTCTTTTAACACCATCTCTAGTTTCTTCTAACCAAAGTGTCCTGCATCATTGTGGTAGGCTTCTAGTATCATCTTGATATCTTTCTTTGGGACAACTATTTGCCAGATAAGTTTGTGTGTTCCTGGGTTAAGGTAACGTCTGCATAGCTTTCCTTGGTAGACGAATAACTTTTCTTTTTCTTTCCATAGGTGTTTGGCATCTTGCGAAGCATCTGAACTCAGACTGGAGTGTTCTTTGGTTATCAGTTCTTTGATTAAACTAACATCCGGGTCACTGTCTTGGATCTCTTTCCAGTCATGGTGGGATAACGGGTTCACTGTCCTCTCTCTACGTCTTTGACTTGCCTGATGACATGAGGCTGTACTTGTACGGTGGAAAGCTGGCAATTCTATTTCTTCCAGTTTATCTATGTCTTCTCCGTCTTCTGGGAGATTAGGTATTCTGGACAGGGCATCAGCGTTGCCATTCTTGTGACCTGCCCGGTACTTGACAGTGAAGTCGTAGTTTGACAATCTTGCCATCCAACGTTGCTCAATAGCTCCCAACTTTGCAGTCTCTAAATGCATTAGAGGGTTGTTGTCAGTGAAAGCTGTGAACTTGGAGGACGCCAGGTAGTGCTTGAAACGCTCTGTGATTGCCCAGACCAGGGCCAAGAACTCTAACTTGAAAGAGCTGTCATTTTCAGGGTTCCTCTCTGTTGGACGGAGTTTTCTGCTGGCGTAGGCTATTACTTTCTCTTTGCCTTGCTGTTTCTGTGCCAAGACAGCTCCTAAGCCTTCATTGCTTGCATCCGTGTATAACAGGAACGGCATGTTGTAATCAGGGTAGGTCAGGATCTCTTCTCCAGTTAAGGCATCTTTCAACTTCGTGTGGTGTCCTCCTCTTCATCCATGGAACATCGTCGGGGCTGTCAGTGAGCTGGATCTTGTCTGATGGCCTTGCTTCTGTCGTGGGTCGCCTTGCACCTCGGAGCCTTGCCACCTCTTTGGTCAGCTGCCGCACTTCGGAGCACAGACTGTCAAACCGGTTGGGTGTCACAGCCTGCCCACTGGATTGTGCTGCTGGGGATGAAGAAGATGCTTCCGGCACGGAAGGGGTTTTAGTCCATTGTGGCTGTGGGGTTAAATCTGGTACTGCAGGGAACTGCTGTCCCCGAACCGTTAAGTCTTTCAACGTAGCAAACTCTGCATCAGGGTTTTGTAGAGCCCACCAGCGCGCTTGCTTTCTATCATCAGGTAACTTGAGGCCTATGACAAACTGTTCAATCAGCGTTTTGTTTTCATCACGAACGCCATCGGGATCAGCTTGTTTAAGTAGTCTCAGCGCCTCTTGTAAGCATAGGGAATAATCTAGGACACTCTCCTGTGCCCCTTGTTTGCAATGATAAAACAACAGTCTCAGTTCGGATTCAGTGTGATGCTCAAAAACTCTCTTTAGCTTTATAAATATTTGTTCAACAGACTCCTGATCTTCCACAGACCAGTTTCGGGTTTCTAGCTCTGCTGCATCTGTTAACTGTCCCATTACTACTGATGCTCACTGCTTACTGGTCATTGCGTACATATCCAGCATTGTGCATATCTTTCTCTGGAAAGCATCTAGGGTGTCGGGCTTGGCATTGTACTTTGGTAACCAGGCTGCATTTGGGACGTACAGCAGAGATATTGGCATTATCGGGGCCATCGGTGCAGGCGTCGATGGCAGGCGGGGAGCACCACGGAGTTTCCGGATTCGACTGCTGCATCCGGCAGATCTCGTCAGAGCGTGGGGTGGGGCCTATCTTCACGCCCTTGCACAGTAACGCCCCTTCCTTTCCCGAACTGCGGCGCAGCAATGGCAATTCAAATTTACAGTTCACAATCACAGTCAATAAATGGCGCACAGTACCCGGTTGCACCAGGCACGGGATCTTGTTTGTGACGCCAGAATCTGTCCAGCCCAGGCCCAGGGGGTACTCGGTCACTCAGGCGTAGGTATCTGGGGGTAGTCATGGGTAGTGGTGCCTGAGGCCGTGGGCCCGGGGGATGCAGATGAAAAGGGGATGATGGCAGTAAAATAATAAAATATCTGTCGTGACGCCACCTGTAGCGGTCCGGTGATGGCACCGGCACTGCTTTAGCCTCCGGGGCGATGTGCGGCAGCTAGATGAAACCTACGGGACGAGCGGGGTTCCCTGGGGCAGTTAATGGAGTTGAGGGGAATAGGGTAGCGAGGTCGGTGTGGTGTAGTTAGAAGGAGGGACACGCACACATAAAGTCTTTTGGTACCTTTACTGATGTTGTTGATGGGTACACTCGACCGGAGATGAGGTAAACACTTCAGGACTTTCCACATCAAGCAGGGTTGTAGGCTTCCTTGTATCGATTACTCTGCTGGAGTCTGGCAGGCATGAAACCCGACCAGATTGTTACTTCACTTTCTCTGTGTGACTCTTCACACCCGGATTTGCTGCACTGAGGGCACTCTATGGGATTCCTGCCTGGCCTAGATTCCGGGCTCTCATTTGGTGGTGCTTCGGGTGTCCGGGGAGCTAAACCCCCTATTTGTAGTGCTGGTTTCTCTGCAAGGTCTATACTGTGTCCTTGTAGCTCGGACCCAGTGACCGGAACTCTGTTAGGGTGAGTCGGTATGACTCCTCTGCCCATTCTTGTACTCTTTACTCTCTCTTTTTCTTGTGACCCCTACTCTGAATGTCTACCACTGTTTCAGGTGTCTCTGGTATGGGCCTAGTGTGGCTTCAGTACCAGGTCAGCTCACTCAGCTCTTCACAGTTCTGTAGTGACTGCACACTCTGGTGTTTCTCCTCCAGAACCCGTATTTATAGGGGGAAATGGCTTAAGGCAACCAGTGGGGCTCCCCCTACAGGCCTGGGGTGAAAGGTGTTGTTTGTTAGTGGGGTCTGCTTGCTGTGTACCATCCTTCCATGTCCCAAGGGAATCTGTGGTGACCTGGCACAGGGTGCCACACTTCCCTTCCAACAAGTTCAAAATGATTTCAAAACCATTTTCTATCAGTTGGTGTGAATAGGCATAGTATATCACTATATTGGGTATGAGATCAGAAATAGAGACCAATTACGAGCAAGAAAAATTATACAATGTAGCAACTCAAATATGTTCCATACCAATATCAGCTCATAGGAATAGATAAGTGGCTTTGTAGCCAAGGGTCCAAAATACATTGTACTGGTTTTTTTGTAGAAGCAGAATGCAAGAGCTAATTCATGTTGGCAGTGAACATTAATTTTCTCAATTGCCTCTTTGATGAAAGGTATTATTTCCCCCTTCCATTTGGCTGCCCACTGTTAATCTAACAGCTATGAGTATATGTTCATCACTACAGCTCATCCTCCCTCTGCATCTGATCCCTGACTGATCCCTGGCTGCTTCTGACCCCCTGCTGCCTCTCATCTCCTGCTCATCGTATACAATGTTTTTGCTTCTTTTTACTCTCACTCCCATCCTTCTCCACTTCCTACTACCCCCACGTATGCCTCCACCCAGCAATGAAGTAGCTCTCTGAACCCTTCTTCATACCTAGCCACCTCAACCACTCCTCTGAACTGTTCCTTAACTTTCAATTCTTTGTCTCCAAACAGGTGTGCCTGCCACGCAAACTCTCCTGCTCCCGCCTCCTAACTCTGCCTGCTTCTCCTACTTGCTGGAGACATTTCCCCTAATCCTGGCCCCCTCCACCATCACATCCTCACAATCATTTCCACCCCACACCCACGACCCAACATTAACCCTTGCAACCTCAACAACCATAGACCCATTCCTCCAGCCCCTACTCCCACAGTCCTGCTACCTGGTGTATTCTGGAACACCTGCTCAGTCTGCAAAAAACTCCCATTCATCCACGACCTCTTTATCTCTAACAAACTCTCATTCCTTGGAATCACAGAGACCTGGTTCACCCCCTCCGACACAGCCTCCCCTGCTGCACTCTCTTATGGCCGACTCAGTCTTTCCCACACACCCAGCCCTCTGTCAAACATGGTGGAGGTGTCGGCGTACTCCTGTTCAATACCTGCTCCTTCACCCCTATCCCACTGCCACCCTCTCCCCTCTATGAAAGCCCACTCCGCATCTTTTCTTCCTGTAATCTGCAGCTGGCTGTCATCTACCGTCCCCCTGTATCCACCACCTCTTTACTTGACCATTTCACCACCTGGCTACTTCACTTCCTTTCTGTGGACATCCCCACAATCATTATGGGCAATTTCAAAATTCCCATTAACACTTCCCACCCAACAGCCTTTAAACTTCTTTCACTGACCACTTCCTTTGGGCTCTCCCAATGGTCCTCCTCTGCCACTCACAAAGATAGGCACACGCCGGACTTCATCTTCACCTGCCTTTGCTCCCTCACTAACATCACAAACTCACCCCTCCCCCTGTCTGACCACAATCTATTGACTTTCTCCTCCCCTACTACACTACCCCCACCCCGCAAACTCCATCACCCGTGCAGAAACCTAAAACACTCATTCTCAGAATCCGTTCTCCCTCTCGCCGACAGAGCTTCCATACGCGACACAGACACTGACACCACCCTATAAACAACACAATAATTACAGCCCTCGACTTAGCCGCCCCCCTCACATATAACGCTCCTCACACAAACAGGCAACCCTGGCACACCACCCTCACTAAAGACCTGACAAGAGCTTCCAGGGTCGCGAAGAGGAGATGGAAGAAATCTCAATCCACTGAGCACTTTGCATTGTTCAAACAGTCCCTCACTGACTTCAAGGCTGCACTTACTGCCGCAAAACAAGCCTTCTTCTCATCCCCAATAACCTCCCTGTCCCACAATCCCAAACAGCTTTTTAAAACTTTCAATTCCATACTCCGTCCGCCCGCTCCTCCTCCCTCTCCCCTTATCTCTGCTGAAGGCTTTGCCTCCTTCTGCAAGCAGAAGATCGGTAAAATCAAAGACAGCTTTAATCCACTGTCCCCACAGTTTCCCCTCTCACCTACACTGCCCTCTCCTTCCATCTGCTGCTTCTCCCCAATAACTGAAGATCAGCTCTCCTCCCTTCTGTCAAAGTCACACCTTACCACCAGTACCCACGACCCACCCCATTCCACCTCATTCCCAATCTCACCTCTGACTTCATCCTATCCCTAAACTAATCTCTTCAATTTATCACTTACTTCTGGCGTATTCCCCTCAGACTTCAAACACACCTTGATCACACACTTCCTCAAAAACCCTCCCTCGACCTAACCTCTGTATCTAACTATTGCCCCATATCTCTTCTCCCCTTCGCCTCAAAGCTACTTGAACAACACGTCCATTCAGAACTGTCCTCCCATCTCTCCTCCTGCTCCCTTTGACCACCTACAATCCAGTTTCCGACCCCACCACGCCATCGAAACAGCCCTAACCAAAGTCACCACCGACCTACTGACTGCCAAGAGCAAGTGACACTACTCCGTCCTCCCCTTCCTTGATCTATCTGCTGCCTTCGACACTGTTGACCACTCCCTCCTACTTTAGATCCTGGAATATCTTGGCATCACTGACCTCACCCTCTCCTGGATCTCATCATACCTAACGAACTGGGCTTTCAGCATCACCCACTCCCACACCTCCTCTTCGCCCTACCCCCTATCTGTCGGTGTCCCCCAAGGCTCGGTTCTGGGACCACTACTATTCTCCATCTACACTCTCGGCCTAGGACAACTCATGTCCTTCAGGACCATCTCTATGCTGATGACACCCAGATCTACCTGTCTGGGCCTGACATCACCTCCCTACTATACAAAATTCCACAATGCCTCTTCGCCATCTCATCCTTCTTCTCTGCTTGCTTCCTTAAATTAAACATGGACAAAACTGAGTTCATCGTCTTCCCCCAAGTCGCTCTCCCCCACTACCGACCTATCCATCCTTGTGGACGACTGCTCACTCTCCCCAGTCCCCCACGCCAAATGCCTCGGGGTAATCCTTGACTCTTCCCTCTCCTTCAAGCCTCACATCCTGACCCTCGCCACCTCCTGCCGACTCCAGCTCTAAAACATTTCCCGAATTCGCACTTTCCTTGACCATGACACTGTTAAAACACTTGTTCATGCTCTCATCATCTCTTGCCTTGACTACTGCAACCTCCTGCTTACCAGCCTCCCTGCTACCTCCCTTGCACCTCTCTAGTCTGTCCTAAACTCCACTGCCCAACTAATCCACCTGTCTCCCCGCTACTCCTCTATCTCCACCCTCTGCAAAGCCCTTCACTGGCTCCTCACTTCTCAGAGATCCTGGTTTAAAACACTAACCATGACATACAAAGCCATCCATAACATGTCCCCTCCATACATCTCTGACATGGTCACCCGATACTTACCCTCACGCACCCTGCAATCCTCCCAAGAGCTCCTTCTCTACTCCCCTCTTGTTTCCTCCCCTCACAACCGCACACAAGATTTCTCCTGCACATCTGATATACTCTGGAACTCTCTCTCCCACCACATCAGACACTCTCCTACCCTGGGAACCTTCATAAGAAACCTGAAGACCAACCTTTTCCATCAAACCTATAACCTGCAATGAGACCCGGTTCACCGCAACATCTCACTACCGACACTACTCCCTCCTACTGTATCCCCACCCGTCCCTCTGAGCCCTCGCGGACCGGGTCCTCTCTCCCCTCCTGTATCTGTACAACTTAATTGTCCATATATATTGTACTTGTCCTCATCTGCCCTTTCCATATAAAAAGCACCATGGAATCTAATGGCACTATATAAATAAATTAATAATAATAATATGTGATAGAGAACCTCTTATCACATGCGGGATCTTATCAACCCCAATATGTAAGATCACAAAACTAGGGGTCAATTTTAATTGGATCCAAAGGACCTCCCAAATCAGATTCTTGGTGTTCTCCCAAAAAACAGCCAATTTTGGAAATGACCACCACATGTGACATAGCGTCCACTTCATACCGCAACCCTTACAACACATGATGATTGGCCTGATCCGAAATGCGCCATTTGTGTCGGATATTGCTACCATCGAAGATGTTTTTTTTCAATTGCTCCAGGTGATTTAGACAAGACGATACTTGCTGCACTTCTCTTAGACTGTCTATCCATACTTGTGACTCGAGAGAGACCCCCAAATCTCCTTCCCAGCGGATCATGTCAGAAAGTTTATGTTCTAAATTTGGAACATTTAAAGCTTTATACAGAATAAAGACTCCAGATTCAGGCATTACAAAATATCCATTAGCTCTACCATCTAGTTGGGAACTAAAAAAGTATGACTTTGGTGAAGTATGAATCAGATGACAAATTTGTGAATATTGATAAAAAAGATGACATATGCCCAGGTATTTTAAGGCTAATCAGACAAAAGGCAGAACCCTAGGGCTGTCCATCAGTGTGTGTAAAGTTTTGACCCCTACGTTTATCCATGTTTGCAGATCAATGTACGGGATATGGGGTTCAAGAGAATTCAAGGACACTTCATGCAAGGGAATTTTTATTAAAGATGGGGCCATTTGTCTCCAGTAGTGCAATGCGGTTATCATAGTAGGCAACCCAGGAGTGTACTTGCTTGTCTTAAATGTTTCAGTTTCTAAAACTAGACAAGTAGAGCCCTTTATTGCATAAAATATTTCAAATTTATGTTATGTTATGCCACCAATCCCTGAGTCCTGAGATAACCAATGTCTTATGGTAGGCTAAAAGGTTAGGCATTCACATCTCCCCAAATTCATAGGGCAATGCAGTAGTGACTTACCTACCCTTGTTTTTTTTATGGGCCCATATATATCGGTTAGCTAATCTTTGGAGTGACATAACAATCCTTTTGGGTATTTTAACCCCTTCCCGACATAGGACGTTGTACAACGTCCTGTGTGTCTGCCCGTTCCCGACACAGGACGTTGTACAACGTCCTGGCAGATTTGAGCTGCAGCAGCTCCTGTGAGTGGGGTCGCTCAGGTGTCACAGATGCAGCTGCTCTGTGACAACTTGTAGATGACCCCACAGGGGGTGGATTAACCCCCCCCCCCATGCCCAGGACCCCTCCGATCAGCAGTTTAAAAGTAAAACTGCCGATCGGAGGGAATCATAGGGTTTCACCCCTCCAGATCTGATTGGAGCTCTCCAATCAGATCTGGAGGGGCAGATCGGCAAGTGCCTACCTCCCCCTCAGCCCCCTCCAGCTCCAGGACTGTCCAGGGGCCCCCCCGTCCCCCCCCCCAGGCTGCCCCCACCTCCGGGCCCTGTGCCTGGCTTCCCCCCCTCACCTCCTGCGTTGGGCTGCACACTTCGGTGCACCCGCCGCTGCAGCCGCCCTGCCGCCGCTGCTGCTGCGCCTCCTCTGCCCGCCTGTCTGTGGCCCCACCTCCTCTCCCGGCCTCCTCCTGCTCATCGGTGGAACGAGGGAGGTAAGTATGTATGTATGTATGTATGTATCTATGCATGTATGTATCTATGTATGTATGTATCTATGTATGTATGTTTGTATGAATGAATGAATAAATTGATGGATGGGTGATGGATGGGTGAATGGATAGATGGATGGGGGGTGCATGCGTGGACGTGTGCGTGGACGTGAGCGTACATGAGCGTGCGTGGACGTGTGCGTACGTAGACATGTGCGTGTGTGGACACGTGTGTGGACGTGTGCGTGCATAGATGTGTGTGTGCATACACGTGTGCGTGCGTGGATTTGTGCATAGATGGATGTGTGCGTGGACGTGTGCGTGGATGTGCGTGGATGTCAGCGTGCGTGTGTGGATGTGTGCATGCGTGGATGTCAGCGTGCGTGCGTGGATGTCAGCGTGCGTGCGTGGATGTGTGCATGTGTGGATGTCAGTGTGCGTGCGCGGATGTCAGCGTGCTTGCGTGAATGTCAGCGTGCTTGAATGTCAGCGTGCGTGCGTGGATGCCAGCGTGCGTGAATGTCAGCGTGCGTGCGTGGATGTGCGTGTGTGGATGTGTGCATGCGTGGATGTCAGCGTGCGTGCGTGGATGTCAGCGTGCGTGCGTGATTGTCAGTGTGCATGAATGTCAGCGTGCGTGCGTGGATGCGTGCGTGGATGTCAGTGTGCCTGGATGTCAGTGTGCGTGGATGTCAGCGTGCGTGGATGTCAGCGTGCGTGTGTGGATGTGTGCGTGCGTGGATGTCAGCGTGCATGCGTGGATGTCAGCGTGCTTGAAAGTCAGCGTGCGTGCGTGGATGTGTGCGTGCGTGGATGTGTGTGTGGATGTGCGTTGATGTGGATGTGCGTGCGTGGATGTGGATGTGCGTGCGTGGATGTCAGCGTGCGTGCGTGGATGTGTGTGTGCGTTGATGTGTGCGTGGATGTGCGTGCGTGGATGTGGATGTGGGTGCGGGGTTGTGTGCGTGGTGGATGATGGGTGCATAGGTGGATGGATGGGTGCAACAAGGGATCAAGTGTCCTCTTGTTGTAGTCTCTGGGATCATAGTCATGGTGCACTGTATGACAGGTCATTGTCATACAGTGCACCATAACTCTGACCCCAGAGACTGTAGGAAGAGGACACTTCATCCCTTGCTGCAGTCTCTGGATTGACCAGAGGCGATCGAGCGTCGTGGGACCTTCGTTGTGGACTACGTCTGAGGTGATCGTACGTCGTGGGACCTTCGTTGTGGACTATGTCGGATCTCTATAATAAAGATGGAGTCCGAATTTTGTTTGTGTTTTTTTTTCAAATAAAAAGATTTTTCTCTGTGTGTATTTTCTGACTATTTACCAGAGATTCCTAATGGCGGGTCTAACATTGGCCCTATATTATGAATCTTGGGCTTAGTGCCAGCTGCCAATAAAAAGCTGGCATTAACCCCTTTATTACCCAGTTTGCCACCGGCACCAGGGCAACTGGAAGAGTCTGGATACAGCGCCAGAAAATGGCGCTTCAATGAATGCGCCATTTTCTGGGGCGGCTGCGGGCTGCAATTCGCAGCATGGGGGGCCGAGAATGCTTGGGCCTCTCCATGCTGCGGATTCCAGCCCCCAGCTGCCTAGTTGTACCTGGCTGGACCAAAAATATGGCGGAGCCCCATGCCATTTTTTTTCTAGAATTATTTCTAGAAGAAAAAAAAAGGGCTTTGCTGTACA
This sequence comes from Allobates femoralis, assembly GCA_033576535.1. NCBI lineage: Eukaryota > Metazoa > Chordata > Amphibia > Anura > Aromobatidae > Allobates > Allobates femoralis. Next base: position 116,682,610 of record JARQOC010000004.1, on the reverse strand, counting down.
TTTGGTGGCCAGCCAGGTACAACGAGGCAGCTGGGGGTTGTTGGCAATCCGTAGCTGCCAAGCTGTATCTGGCTGGACCAAAAATATGGCGGAGCCCCACGCCATTTTTTTTCTAGAATTAGTCCTAGAAAAAAAATAAAAATGGGCTTTGCTGTATTTTTGGTTGCCAGCCAGGTACAATGAGGCAGCTGGGGGTTGCTGGCAGACCGTAGCTGCCAAGTTGTACCTGGCTGGACCAAAAATATGGCGGAGCCCTACGCCATTTTTTTTTCTAGAATTAGTCCTAGAAAAAAAATAAAAATGGGCTTCGCTGTATTTAGATGCATAGTGAACACTTTGAACCCCCAGGTGCTTCACAAATTGATCCGTAAAAATAAAAAAAGAAAATTTGTGTGAAAACAAATGTACTTTTTCCTTATTACGGATCAATTTGTGAAGCACCTGGGGGTTCAAAGTGCTCACTATGCATCTAGATGCATTCCTTGGGGGGGTCTAGTTTCCAAAATGGGGTCACTTTGTGGGGAGCTCCAATGTTTAGGCACACAGGGGCTCTCCATACACGACATGGTGTCCGCTAATGATTCCAATAGTTAGCGGACATCAGGAGCGCCATTTGACTTTTTGAATGGAAAATTAGCTCCAAAAGTCAAATTGCGCTCCCTCCCTTCTGAGCCCTGCCGTGTGCCCAAACAGTGGTTTATGACCACATATAAGATATCGATGTACTCAGGAGAAATTGCCCAACAATTTTTAGGATCCATTTTATCCTGTTGCCCATGTGAAAATGAAAGAATTGAGGCTAAAAGAACATTTTTGTTGGAAAAATTAAAATAACCATTTTTTCCTTCCACTTTGCTTTAGTTCCCGTGAAGCACCTGAAGGGTTAATAATCTTCTTGAATGTAGTTTTGAGTAGCTTGAGGGGTGCAGTTTTTGGAATGGTGTCACGTTTGGGTGTTTTCTGTCATGTAAACCCCTCAAAGGGACTTCAAATGTGATGTGGTCACAAAAAAAAATGGTTTTGTAAATTTTGCTGGAAAAATGAAAAATTGCTGATGAATTTGAACCCTTATAACGTCCGAACAAAAAAATTTTTTTTTTCCCAAAATTGTGCTGATGTAAAGTAGACATGTGGGAAATGTTATTTATTAACTATTTTGTGTCACATACCTCTCTGGTTTAGCAGAATAAAAATTCATAATTTGAAAATTGCAAAATTTTCAAATATTTTGCCAAATTTTTAATTTTTTCACAAATAATCGCAAAAATTATCAACCTAAATTTAATACTCACATGAAGCCCAATATGTCACGAAAAAACAATCTCAGAATCGCTAGGATCCGTTGAGGCGTTCCTGAGATATTACCTCATAAAGGGACACTGGTCAGAATTGACAAAAATGGCCTGGTCATTAAGGTCAAAATAGGCCCGGGGGTGAAGGGGTTAAATGTAAGGCACCTGACAAAAATATAAAATTTTTGGGAGTACTTTCATCTTGAATATATTAATTCTAGCTATCCATGATGTCATGATAAACTGGAAATCATCTAATTCTGATTTTATGTGCTTTACTAAATTAGAGACGTTTTACTCCACAATATGCTGAGAGTTTGTTAGAGTAATGCTCAAATAAGGGATACCTTCCTCCATCCAGTGAAAGGGGAATTTATCTTCCAGAGAATTCAAAATTGAGGATGGAACTACCACAGGGAGCAACAGAGATTTAGAGGCATTTAACTTTTAGTAAGATATGTTACCAAAATCCTTTAACTCATGACGGCTGATAAGGACGGCTCCAAATCTACACAGGAAACAATGACATCATCCGCATAAAGCCCTATGTTATGAGCCATCCATCCCACCGCAATTCCCGAGATGTTTGGATTAGATTGGATTCTTTTAGCCAGCGGCTCCATGCACAAAGCGAATATGATGGGGGACAAAGGGCATACCTGACGCGTTTCGTTTGTTATGAGGTTCGACCCTGATAAAACACCAGCAGTAAGGACTCTTGCACTTGGAGTGGAATCCATGGCACATATTGCAGAGAAAATGGGACCCTCCAATCTAAATTTAATTAAAACAGCTTTTAGATATCCCCAGTGCACCCTGTCAAAAGCTCTTTCAGCATCCAATGACAGGAACGTATTGGGGAGACCAGACAGTTCCGCCATCCTTATTAAATTTATCATTCTACACGTACCATCTTTAGTTTCCCTTCCTACCATAAGAAAGTACCTCTCCCCACAGGCACAAAAATCGGTCCAAGATTACAGGAGTAACGGTCCGGATTCCGGTGGCAGGAGGATTTGCTTGTTGTCGCTCCCGTCCGTACTGGTAAAGGAAAACCCGTGCTCCACCGTATTAGACCAGGGGACTGGTGGGAGAGCTCTGCAAGGCTGGTTAAAAAGAGAGAAAGACAGAATTAGACCCTAAGAGACTATCAGAAAGGA